>CM076575.1:1464730857-1465423600 GCA_034641835.2 Pinus albicaulis | reverse complement strand
TTTAGAACTTTACTTGGTCTCTTTTCCTTTTAGTTTTAAGGGGGGCTCCAAAAAAATTTCAAGTGTGTGTTATGATTTTATGTATTTTTTGGAGGGTGTTGTAGGAGCTACAACAAATGGCGATTCACTGGATGAATTCAGAATCTCTGCTGATGAAGGGTCAATGAGGGAGGAGGGAGGGGATCTAGTACTTGCTTGTTCTTTTTACCTTAGAGTTTACACTTTCCTTCCTTTGCCACCCTGCGTAGTCACCTGCTCCTTTTGGCTTGTTGGGTGCAGATCAACCGAATTTTAATTCCTCATGCTCCAGGATCGAGAGGGTTGGGGAAACCTTGGACAACTGCAGGGTTCGGTACAATTATTTCGTCCTCATGGTGTTGCTCCGCTGCCAGCGAACCTCTCGGCTCCGGCGGAGTCACTGCCTAAGGAGTCGTGAACGTTGCTCCGCTGCCAGCGAGCCTGGTCAGTACCCCGGCGGAGTCGTTACAACACCTCTCTGCGCAGGAAGCCTTTCTCAAACCTTTACCCTTTATTCGTGTGCGATTGCACTTATTTGAGAATGTGCATGTGGCACTTATTTAGATGGGCATATTTTGCCTGGGCGGTTGAGGGATCCCGACTTATTTTGCTTGCAGAGAGGTTGCCCCTGGTCTCATATGAGGACTCGGGTTTTTCCCGGATGACCTGCAATTCTCTTGAGTTAGCCCTGTTCCCTCACGATCCGGTTGCGTCTACGCAAGACCTTTTTCTACCTGCACCCTTTAAGCTGCTAGGTGGTTCCTTGTGCTTGAAGACTCTGGCAAGACCGTGTATTATCCTTAGGTGCCCATTACAAGCGAGTTTCGACTGCCCCGTGCTTTGCGGGAAGGGCCTTTCATCAGCATAGAACCTCTTCAAGGAGTGATCTGGTTGCGGGCAGCTTAGACAAGGTTTTCTTTGAAGATTTAGGGAAAGAGTTTTTTTTTTTTTTTTTCTAACAACAAAAGAAAAACGGCTTCTATGATACAGGGGGAGAACAGCCCTTTGAGGGCTATTCAAGTAAAATAGTGTTTGAGGTCATGCCCGTTTACCGGGAGGACCTCGACTTTTCCTTCCAAAGTCTGCAATCGGAAAGTATGGGAACCTATCTTTTCTTTAACCTGAAAGGGACCTATCCATAGTGCTTGAAATTTTGCATGTTCTCCTTTCTCTTCGTGTGCCTTATCCCACTTTAGGACAAGATCTCCTACTTCAAATTTTTTGTCTCCTGCAGACTTTTTATCGAACCATTTTTTGATCCGACTCTGGTGGATGGTGAATTTCTCCCGGGTTTTCTGCCTTTCCTCTTCTAGTTTCAGCAGGGTGTCAATGCGGATTTGCAAGGCGGGACAAGGGGTACCGTGGCACTCTTGAGACAACTGTAGAGCGGGGAGAGACAAATTGGGCGGGAGGACGGCTTCTTTCCCATACACGAGAAAATATGGTGAGGTGCCTATTGATGACTTAGGGGTGACGCGATCAGCCCAAAGTGCGTTTTGGAGAGCGTTATGCCAGTTCCGTTGGTGAGACAGAAGGGTCTTTTTGACGATGCGGATCATATTTTTATTTGTTGATTCTGCTAGACCATTTCCTTGGGGATAGTACTTTGCGGAGTGTTTGAGAACAATGCCATTTTCTAATGCAAAATCATATAATTTAAAAGATGAAAAATACGTTGCATTATCGAACACTAAGGAAGTTGGAACGCCAAACCTGGTCATGATGGAGTGAGTGATAAATTGCATTACCTCCTGATCGTTGACTTGGCGTAATGGTACCGCTTCAACCCACCTGGTGAAGTAATCAGTGGCCGTCAGAATGTACCTGTGTTGCTTAGAAGAGTGGGGTAGAATCTCACCAATGACGTCCAAACCCCATTGTTGAAAAGGTTCTTCTACTGCTACTGACAACAACGGAGCAGCTGGACGCACTTCTCGGCTTGCAAATTTCTGGCATTGAATGCATTTCCGAACATAAGCGTGAGCATCTCTAAACAGGGTTGGCCAATAATAACCTGCACGCATAATTTTATGAGCAGTGGTATCCACGGCGAAATGACCTCCTGCTGGTCCATCGTGCAGCTCGGTTAAGACCTTTTGAGCTTCATCCTGTTCTAGGCAGCGCAACATTACTCCGTTTGAATGTTTCTTGAAGAGTTTCCCTTGGATTAACTGGTAGGACGCAGCTTTGAGTCTGATTGCACGTTTCTGCCGGGCATCTAGATTTGATTCCAATACCCCGTGCGCCAAATATCCTGAGATATCCGAGTACCAAGACGGGTTCCTTTCCTGGGGCATGACGTAAGTTTGGTACATGTCAATCTCTTGCTCCCAATTATCTTCTTCACTTTTTTGGGAACCTGCGGCCTCCGCAGCCATTTGGCATAAACCTTGTCCTTTAACCGTGCGTGCCTGCTTAAACTCTAAGTCGTACTCTTGCATACACGCAACCCAGTTCCCTCTCCTCTTGCCCAACTCTTGCTGCATGAATAGTGATCGAACAGCTGGATGGGGAACGTAAACTGTGACATGGTTCTTCAAGATGTATGGTCTGAAATGTTTAACTGCTTTGTACACCGCATAAGCCTGTTTTTCGATTTCAGGATAATTTAATTCAGCTCCCTGTAGGCCAGTGCTCATGAACGAAATGGGACGCTCGTCATTATTTCCGTCCTTCTGTGTGAGCACGGTTGCCAGGGATGAATCAGAAGCGAACGTGTACAGGCTGAAATCTCTGCCGAAATCTGGGCTCTGGAGAGAAGGCGCTTCGGCTATAGCTTTCTTGATCTGGTCGAAAGCTTCCTTTTCGGGTTGATTCCATTTGAAAATGGCATTTTTCTTTATCATCCCCTGTAGTGGCTTCACTATCTGGGCGAAATCTGAGATAAACTTACGTACAAAATTGATTTTGCCCAAAAAGGATTGCATTGCTTTCTTACCGCTGGGGAGAGGAATTTGAGAAATGGCTTTTGCACGTTCTGAATCAACGACAATGCCTTGCTTCGTTATGATATGACCTAGCAGATTCCCTTCTGCTACGGCGAAAACACTTTTCTTTGGGTTAAGCGAGATACCGTATTTTCTGCATCTTTCGAAAATCTGTCTGAGGTGACGCAAGTGATCCCCCCGATGTTTGGAAAACACAGTAACGTCATCCAAGTAAACCACCACACTTTTGCCTATCAGACCTCTGAATGCTATGTCCATCGCTCTCTGGAAAGTTGCTCCTGCGTTGATTAACCCAAAAGGCATACGTCGGTATGCGAAAGTTCCCCATTTAGTCCGGAAGGTAGTCTTTAACCGGTCTGGTTCAGCCACCAGTACTTGATTGTAGCCAGAGAAACCGTCCAACAAAGAGAACATCTCTGAGCCGGACACTGCTTGTAATATCTACTCCATAGGCGGCACTGGGTAATTATCTTTACTTGAGGCCCGGTTCAAGTTCCGGAAGTCTACACATAATCGAATCTCACCCGACTTTTTCCGTACCGGCACTAAATTGGACACCCATGTGGAATGGCGGACTTTGAAGATAATGCGGGCGTCTAAAAGTTTTTTGAGTTCTTTTAGAATTAGCGGCTCCATTGTAGGGTGTACTTTCCTAAGTTTCTGTTGGAATGGTTTTACATTTTCTTTAATTGGTATCACATGTTGTATAATTCGCGTATCGTATGTGCGTAAGTCCTCATAGGTCCACGCGAATACGTCGCGATACTTGCGAAATAATTGAGTGAAATCTTGGGCCTCTTGGGGGGTGCAGTCTTTCCCCAGGTTGATGAATTTAGGATTATCTTCCGATCCCAAGTTCACTTGTCGATGAGCCAAGATCGAGCTCTGCACTTTTGCATTTGGGGGCCCACGGAAACGGTTTTGCAGATCAAATAGCTTTTCAAGTGATACCACCCCTTTAGGCATGGGGTTTCCCTTAAACTGCTCGTACTCCTTTTGCATAGCCTGGTCGTGCTCATCTTCATCTATAGCGGCGTCTTTGAATATTTCTGAGTTGCACATAAATTCCAGCACCTGCTGATCATCATCAAAAACACGCAGATTAGTGATATTGTCTGGCACGGATGGTCTATACATAACTTCAATAGAAAACCCGTCCCTCAAAGGGGTAAACCTGGCGGCAGCATTAGCTAGAGTGTCTGCTGCTGCGTTATGCATTCTTAGAACAGACTTAATTCCAAAAGCATCGAAGGAAGAAATTAATCGCCATACCTCTTGCTGGTACGCCTTCAAATGTGGAGACAAACAGTGAATAGTGTTGCGTACCTGCCGAGTGATAATCTCGGAGTCACCAATAACCCGTAAGCATTTCACTTTCAAATCCAACGCCTTCTTAAGCCCGAGGATCAGAGATTCATACTCGGAAGTGTTGTTAGTGCATTGGAACTCGAGTCGACAAGAGACTAGGAATTTTTTCTTATGAGGATCAAGCAAAACGCAGCCGGCACCAGAACCATCGAGATTCTTGGAACCGTCGTAATACAATGTCCATATATCATTTTCCGGCTCCTTGGGGGCAATGTCTTGCGGAGGAATTTTGGGTTGGTGTGATATAGTTTGAGCTTGTTCCTCTGCGACGAGTGTCATTTCAGAAAGGACCTCGGGGCCTACTGCAGACTGGGGAGGTTGGTAACATCCAAAAACGGAATCAAGAAAACACATACCAAGTTCTTCTTGGGCGAAGCTGATGGGTTCATTTGTGGCATCAAAATTAGTTACAGTGTGCTTCATGTATGGTTCGCTTTCAACTCTGATTTGGTTGTTCCTCCCTTTGTAGGGTAGCCATAAGTGAGACCAATCTGTGGCGAAGTATCCTTGCAATTTGCTAGACCAGTCTCTACTAAGCAGTACACCATAGGCTTCTGGGATGTCGACAACCACAATATCAATACATTGATGAACCCTCGAGTCGGATGAGAGGCGGATGATGACATTGTTTAACTCTCCGACTGTCGGTACTTGTGATCTGTCCAGTTGAATGATTTTTGCGTCAGTTTTCTCTGGGAGGATGTTGAGTTTCTTGCACACAGATAAAGGCATGACATTTGTGGAAGCACCAGAGTCAACGAGGCAATTGTGAACGTTGAAATTGAACATCTCGAAAGATAAGAGAAATGGAGGGGTGGACCCTCTCGAGTTCATGTTTACCGCATTTACTATAGATTGGAAATCTGGACTGGTTTGTGCAGATGTGTTGCTAACGGTCTTCGTATTTTGGTTTTTGGCGAAAGCTTTTAGGATAAGCTCCTTTTGGTTCGTGATGCGGGCCAACTCGTAGAGCGAGATATTAGCCCTGGTCTTTTTCATGTCCTCCACTATGTTGTAGCTAGTGTCGGTTTGGGGACTAGGTTCGGTAGTGGTTTTCGATGGTTCCACTGGGAGTTGGGTCTTTTGACTTGCTTTGCCGTTACTATTGGTAGGCTTGTCTGGCGTAGTTGGTCCTTCGTTGCTAGGGGGGAGAATTTTTCTCAGGAAAGCCCTTTTCTTGTCTTCATATGATTGTTCGGGAATAGCTCCTTTGCTTCTAAGACTATAGTTTCGAGTGGGCTGAGCCTTGGGACTTCCTGCCATGTTAATATCAATGGGAGCGAGACTCTCTCCCCCGCGGATTACATCGAAAGTTAAGACAGAGGCTCCCGATTCCCCATCTAGGAGCGAAACTTCGTCTTGATCAGAAACTTCATCCTCTGTCAGGCTTCCTGGAGTTTGATCATCCAGAAACTGGTTGACCACTGCGGTCATGCTGCCGATCCATTGCGGGCACATCTTTTTAGAATGGGCAGCTTGGTGAAAAGAACAAAAATTGTCTTTCCCTATTTCCTCCACGTTGAGAGCGGCACTGGTGTTTGACGGAGGCCTGCTGGTGTTGGGATTGTTTTTCTTGAAAAAAGGTTTGGGAGGTTTATTTGTATTTGAGGTTTCAACGCCTTTTCTCTTTAAGTCAGAGACCTCATTCGTTAGCAGTTTGAGGGTCTTGGCCATACTTTCGAAATCGGAAGGTTCTCTCTCCCTATTTGGGGTGGAAGACTGACCCTTTTTAGTGGTTGACTTGTGATCATCCTTTCCGTCATGATCCATGACACCTATTGACAACATGTCTTTTTCTACTGCGAGAGCAGCCGCGTAATTTGCTGTAAGAGTAGCGCGGGCCTCACGTTTGACGAAGACTGCAATATCCCTAGGGAGGGCTTTGGTATAGTAGTCGATGGTGATGGAATCGTCTAACGCTAAGTTTGGAGGGAATTTTTGCAATATGGTTGCGAAACGTTGGTTAAAGTCTTTAACTTTCTCTTTTCTATGACACTTGATGGTGCTTAGTTCGGTGAGGAGCATAGAGGGTGTTTTATCTTCCGCAAAATTTTGCAGGAACACACGACGGAACTGGTCCCATGAAGCAATAGACGCACTGGGTAGGGAGCGGTACCAGGAGGCAGCCTGGCTTACAAGAGTGTGTGGGAAAAGTTGACACGCAACGTCATCGGACTGAACTCTCATAATTTGTAGAGACAGATAAAAACTACTAATATGGTCTTCTGCCGATGTGCCTTTCTCTGGATCGAACTTAGGAAGATGCTTCTCTGGGTGTCTGGGCATATCATGGAGAGGACCTAAAAGGGCCAAAGGGGATTGAGCCATCCAGGCCAGAGGCTGCACCCTCCTGGGGCGTTGATGGTTTCGGGTTTCTGCTTCAGACTCACTTCCCGTTCCTGACACCGAGGTTCCTTCATGACGACGAGAGTGTTCATCTCGGTGTCTTTCACGGTTATTCACGTTTCTAAGCAGCTCCCAGTTGTGAGGGGGGGTCTGTTTTGGTTTTGGTGGTGATTATGGTTGGCGTGGTGTCTAAGGTCGTGAATGATATTCCCTCTACCACCACGACCTTGACCCCTGTTGACTCCACCTTCATTTCTTCAAGGCCTATTGACTTCTTCTGCATTCCTTCGGGCTGTGTTACCTTCTCTTTCGTTTCTTCTCTCCCCTTCTCCTTCTCGTGGGGAATATACTTGGTTGTTGGTCCACTGATGTGAGTCAGGCTGTGGTTCGGGGAAAGGTTCAGTATCAGGGAAACCTTCACTATCGTGGGTAACGGGGTCATTTTCCTGGACAACCCGTGCGAGGTCCTCAATCATGGTATTAACAAGTTCAGGTACGGTACAGACTAGCACGCCATTGCGAGTGATGTTATCGGCAGGGGTCCTAGTGTGGGCCAGGAATTCCATGATAGGGGTATACCGTAAATCCCTGATGAGATTACGGGCAACTGGGCGCAAGGCTCTCAGCTGTTCGTTAGTGATTTCGAAGTATCGGGCTTCCACCGTTGGAATATCTTCTAAGGGGGGAAGGGCAACTTCGTTGTTTATGACCTCCCGGCGGGGAATTTGGGATGGAATGTCTGTTGTATGCTGGGAGGATGCCATGGCCCTCCTTCTAGCGCCAAATCTGTTGACGGGAAAATATGTCCGGCCAACAGTAGGGGATCTCCCCGGTAGAAAGTCCCAATTAGACTTTGAACCGTTTGGAGTAGGGATCTCGTCCGGGGTGTGGGTCCGGCTACCACTTAAATGACTATCTCTTCGGTTTCGAGCAACCTGATTGAAACTGCAAACATACACTTATTAACACGATATAGAATACATGACTGATGAATAAAACCGATATATGACACTGTGCATAGCAAGGTAATAGACAACATGCATAAACTCAGGAAATGTCGTTAGCAACACATCTATAAGGTATGCATGCAAGATAATCTGACCGCCAAAGAAACAATCCTTTGTGGTAAGAATCTCCCTTAACTTTCCGAAGGATATAACGAGATGCTAATAAAATAGTTCATTAACATTCATCATGAAGTAAATAATAACTTGAGCATCATCAACACAATCACAGATAACTATGGTGCATGAATGACACCATTAATAACACAGATTCATTAATCAAAAGATATTCTGAAGCTACATGCAGAATACACACAATGTTGTCACGACTAAACACATCATCCAATCAAAGGGGTTTTAACATGTATTGTATTTCATATATCAAGAGTATGCTTCTTCAGCTACAATGCAATAATGCCTTTCAGTCCACAAAAGAGCAGCCCCTAACAATGCTTCCCACTGGGGTATTTATAGATTCAACAGCCGCACTTATGGCCTTCCGACGGTTCAACTTCCCGACGGTTCAACTTCCTGTTTGTACAAATTGCGACCTGCGACCTGGTCGCAAATGCGACCTGCGACCTGGTCGCAAATGTGACCTGCGACCCGGCGTTTGCAACTTATGAAGGTGGTCGCGCAATCGAGGTTCCTGGAGCGTCGACTTTCTTGCCTTTGATGAAGTCTTTCCAAGTTTGGTAATCCGTCGTTATAGGAGCGACAAGAGGGCTTTCCTCTTTTATCCGATGCATACATTCTAGAGCATTCGGCACCAGAGTCTCCTTCTTCTGGGAGATCATCATTGAGAGAGAAGCAAGCTTGGTGTAGATTTGCACTGGGGTGACAAGCAACCGGTTCAGGTTCTCTTTTGATGCTTCGAATTCCAGTGCGGCGGCAGCTTGTCTTACTGGCTGCAAAAAAGACTGAATTTCCTGCTCTACCTGTTCCCAGCCTTTAGTTTCATTTAGTGCCCCTAATGATGGAATGTGATGAAGAGCGTTCATGGAGTCGATACCACTGATTAGGTGATTATACGCAGACACTACTTTGTCCAGATCTTTGGACAGCATGTCTTTGGATTGCATACTCATCCGAATTTGCACTTTGGCCTCTTGCGTATGACTCCAATCCTTCCGAGGCACGTGTTCGGGAGCTTGCTGATACTGGGCTGTTGAGGCTTCCTTGAGTTGTTCGTGTTTCTTCTTGGTTTCTTCCCGTGCCTCTGCCAATGGGGCCACTGTTTGTTTCAGGGTGAACATTTTCTGGTATACTTGCCTCATTGTCATCTCCAACACATCACATTCCTTCTTGACCGCCAGCGGAACCTCATTCACTTGAGCGGGCCTACCCTGGAGCTGGAGCATCTCATTTTCTAGCCTTGATTTCTCTTGCTCTGCCGCTTTTAGCCGGTTCTGTAAAGAAATAATCTCTCTGCTCATCCTTGTGACATTTTCTTCTGTGGCTGCGGCAAAAGCGGTGCCTGCTGACGCTATCATAACCGGATTTGTCCTTGTATCTGGGACAATGTCTTTTCCGGTGGAGACTGTGGAGATGGCAGGATAGCCTGACGTCAAGGATTTCCTCTTTTCTTGCCGTATCTTGAAAGAGAATTGGTCAAAGGTTAATCTGGTCAAGTCGAAGACTTCTTCTTCTTGCTCCCCCAGAAAGTCATCAACATTGAGGTTACTTCCCGCGCCACCTGCAGGGATATTCAGGGGAGATAGATCAATGTCATATATTAGTTCGTCTTCTACATCCTGCGTTTGACCCTTTTCTTTCTCCTTTTGCTGGCGCTCTGCTTCCGCCTTGTCATGCTCTTCCTTCTTCCGGCGTTCTGCCTCTGCCTCTGCTTCCTTTTCCTGTTTCCTCTTTGCTGCGGCGGCTTGTTCTGCCTTTTTCTGATGATCGACTTTATCGAGCTCTTCTTTCAGTGCCCGTTCTGCTGCCGCTTGTGCCTCCTTTTCCTGTCTTTCTTTCTCTTCCTCTTTCTTCCTTTTCCGTTCTGTTCTGGCGTCTTTCTTTCGTTTCTCTTCATCTTCCTTCCTCTTCTTTTCCTCTTCCAGTTTGGCCTGGGCTTCTGCTTCCCTTTGCTGATCTGCGGTGTCAGGTCCTGCACCGGTGTGTGTTCTTTTATCTTTGGAGGAGGAAGAACCTCCAATGTTCTGATACTCTGCTCCTTATCGGTCAGGGTCAATTCCTGGTGCGAGATGCCGGTTAGCGTTATACCAATTTCTTCTCTCATCCTCATCCGGGCACTCGACGTGTTGATAACTCCATCTGAAATTGGCCCTTTTACAATGTTCGGGAACTATCCTGACTGGATCGTAATTTCGGCGGTCCAGATTTCTGAAGTGATAGCTTTTCACCTCTTCCCCTTCACGCGCTACTTCTATGGAGTCTTTGACCGTATAGGAACCAATGGTGAGAGGTAGAGCAGGCCAAGGTTTCTTCTTCCCTTTGGCAAGGACGTTAGAGAAACCCAAGGTCATCTGAAAACACACCTCTTGTATGAGCACCTTGTCGGTAACAAACTTAGGTAGAGCGTGTGGTGCTTTAAACGAGCCAAATGCTCGGATGATTGTGAAATCGGCGAATGGGAACCAGTGTGCCACCTGACCCAGTGTTTCCATTGCTCGCCAAGACATGCAGGGGGCATCTTGACCAAATAGTTTCCCGTAGAGGGCGGGCATGAATATGTGAGAGATTTGCTCGATGTCCGGCTTGTACCTAGATTCCCAGAATACCCTGGTCTGCAAGTGTATTGCCTGGGTCTGTTCGGGGTCCCAATTATGTGGCCATCCCTCAACATGCATCTGGGCACAGACATCATCTAATAGATACGAAGCCATGTAGAATTCTGATGGCGCTCCCTCATCTGGGGCTAAAGCTGAAGCCAAGTTTGTGTGCATGGAGCCCATTAATATTCCCGCCCAATTGAATCGAGTGTCGTGGACTGTTACGTGTTCTATGATGGTTGCCCATGTTCCATTGAAGGTGGTGGCGTCCGAACGTCCGTATATCCTGCACAGCATGGCGGCCACTAGCTTATAGACTTTCCTCAGACCGGCCACCGGGTACTCCTGGTCCTTTTTGATCTTAAATTTGTCTAGTTCTACCCACCATCTTCTGATCGTGTCAACCATCGGCACTTCATTTGTAGCGAACCATCTTGGGGTGAAGTTTACCTCTGCTTTGGGTAGGGAGTAGTAGACCTGTGCTCTTGAACTTTCCAATGTTACGAAAGCTTTCCCTGCACTATCTCGGATTGCGAAGCTTTTCGGATCCGTCTTCTGTATGATCCAGTCCAGCATTTCGGAGCATGGAAAGATGGCAGGATGAGGCCCAGCCAGGTGCAATCTGGACTTTTTGACTTTCAGATATATTTCACGGTCCGGGAGATCTTCTGGTAACTCCTCTGCTGTCATGGCAAATTCATGGTATACTTCATACCACCTGAGGCTATCCTCCTTTGCGAAGGTGCAAAGGGTGTCTCTGTATATGGGCGGCGGAGATATTTGTATGTCTGCGTCTGATTCTTCCTCCACCACCTGCCTGCTTCTCCTTCGGGATACCCGGGGTGCCATATTGCTCGAGTCGGAGGGGATCGGTACTGTGTCTGCTCTGAATTCACCTGCTGCATTTAGAACAGAATCACAGGATAAGAAAGACATGATGATAATGGCTAAATAGAGTCTGAACATGCAAAGATAATTTACTGTTTTCTGGGAGTCGCTGGGTCGCCGCTCCACAAAAGGACTCACCCGCGACCTCTGCAACCTTGCGACTAGGTCGCGGGGTCGCAGAGTCGTTGAGTGGGATTTTTGCGACCCCGCGACCTATGTGACCTTGCGACTAGGTCGCAAGGTCGCAGAGTCGCTGAGTGGGACTTTTGCAACCCTGCGACCTTGCGACTTGGTCGCTAGGTCGCAGGTCGCATTTGCGTTTTGCGCGCGCGCGACCTTGCGGCTAAGTGTTTACTAATGGGAAAAAAATGCGGTCTGAAAGGTCCAGAATTTACCATAAGGCATAGCCATGAGGATTTAGGCAAGGGGCGGGCGACCTTGGGGTTTTGAGGGAAACACAATGACGGCAACAATCCAAAGAAAAACCCCCATCCTTCTTAGTAAATAAATAAGACCGTGTGGAGGCTCAAAAATGGCAAGAAATGTTTATGCAGGAAACATAGGGAGGAAAAAGAGGCAACTTACCCGGAAGAAAACGCGCCAGTCAACCTGTCAGAGCAACTTCGCGGTTTTCGCTGAGAGTCACAAATGCGACCTAGCGACTCGACCTTATATAAAAAGGTCGCACGTGCGGACGTTTAATGCGGTCGCAAGTTGCAAGTTTGCGACCTTGCGACCTTGCGACCTACAGGTCGCTGGGTCGCAAGGTCGCTGGATCGCAAATTTCTTTAAAACTTCACTTCGCGACCTTGCGACCTTGCGACCCTAAGGTCGCTAGGTCGCAAGGTCGCAAATTGTTGAAATTCTGACTCTTGCGACCTGTGCGACCTGTGCGACCTTAGGGTCGCAGAGTCACATAGGTCGCCTGGGTCACAAATAATGCATATGCGACTTAGCGACTTGCCTTTAGAACTTTACTTGGTCTCTTTTCCTTTTAGTTTTAAGGGGGGCTCCAAAAAATTTTGAAGTGTGTGTTATGATTTTATGTATTTTTTGGAGGGTGTTGTAGGAGCTACAACACACCCCCAATTTATGTGTTGGAATTTCAAAGTTAGACATTTGAACTTTAATCCTAAGGGGAGTGGGCCCCAAAGGATAAATAAATTGTGAATGTAATTTAATATTTAATTTGAGGAAATGAATAAAATACTGGTATGCATGTTGACCAAAAATGAGATTGGAGATCACTTGCTAAATCCATGAGGATGGATAAGGCAACTATTCCCCACAATCCTTCAAAAATCCTTGGAAGGAATTATTTCTAATTTAGATTTTGAGGAAGAATCTAAATTTCCCCAATGACGAGGAAAGTAGTTGGGAAGAGGTAAAAAGCTGGAAAAGCTGAGGGAAAGCATAAAACAGCTTTAAAGAGTCCCAAAAATGGGAAGCCTAGGCAAACAGGAAGAAAAGCATCCTGCTATTCTGGACGCAGAATTAGAAACAGGCTTTGGGGAACTATTAGCTTAAATAAGCTGCTCCTAAACAGATCAGGGGGTTGATCTATGGTGGAGGTGGTCTCAGCTCGGGAGCGAGTTCTGGGAGAAAAATAGAACTCTACGGTTGGGAGGTTGGTCTACTGCATGAGTGGTATGTATTTAAATCACCCAGGGATTGTATTTCCTGCAGTATGAATTGGCTACATATAATTAACTACTCTATATTAGAAGTATTCTGTGTGATGGTAGATAAGAAATTCAACTATAGTAAATTCTGGCCTATCAGTCTTTATTATGAGTAATAGTAATTATGATAAGAAGAATTTTATTTGTAACTTTAATCTGCTTCAATAAATAAGAGAGGGACAGTAGGAAATGAATCATTCAATCCAAATGGCAGAGAAAGGAGAAATTGTTGGAGTCTGTGGTGTTCTTACTTTTAACAGAATGAAATAGCAAAAGAAACTCTTCTACCCTCTGTATGGTAGTAAGAACAATATCCTGGGACAGTATCCACCAGAATGTCTAAACCCAACCTGGGTCTAAATCTGGAGATACTGTACAAAAGAAATACCCCAGGGGGAGTCAAGTAAAAATTTAAGCAGTTACTAGAATGAAATACTCCAGACCATAAGAAAAACAATTCTAGAAACAAAGCCAATGTTACTGTCTGTACAAATTAGGGATACTGAAATATCCTGAAACCAATTCTCCAATCGAGATAATTTCAGTCAACTTTATCATGGATGCATCTACAATAGTTCATGTAATGTGCAAATAAACATTTCTGTAAAAACATGGAAGAGTATAGACATAATACAAAGTACTCTGAATCTTCTTTATTAAAGCAGTAGGGGAATCAGTTGAAAACTTATTCAGCACAAAAATATAGTTCATACATATGTTGTAAGGCAACAATCACACACCCCAGGAGGTATGTAACTGTCACCTGAAATTCTGGTTATACCTGAGATTAGAGGATTAATATGACTAGTACTTATATCACAAACATAAAACATTATGGAATATCACATGGGAGAGTCATAGCTAGCTGCCCATCAATTTCGATATATTATTCTGAACGCATGTGATTAATTTATGATAACAACATGGAAGTAAACACAGTAAGGGACTAGGTAGGTATAAAAAGAGACTTGACAGACATTGTATAATTTTCAATACGAGATTAACAAATGGAAGCCTACAGTAGATATTGAACATATTAACTCTACAGACCTTCCTTTAGCAAGACTAGAAATACGGGAAATTTCGTATATCATGTAAATAGAGGAGAACATTTTTAGATATAGAACAAGTCTAAAATGAAAACGATGAATAACTGAAGGCTTTTCACATAGTCAATCACCATCCTTCGGCATCACAACGAAATAAATATAATATGCCGAGAATTCAGTCAAAACAAAGTAACCATAATATACAACATATATATTTATATATCAATCCGGAATCGATATTCACTGTCCACGACCAAAAAGTAGCATAAGAAGCTTAACGACTCTCGGCATAAATGCCGAATAAAACCCAACAGAACTTAAAACGCAGACGGCGATAAACACAGTTCGCAGTATGAATTAGAAACAAATCTTTATCCATTATATGTCTGAGATTAACAAAATCAAAAGTTTATAGCGAGCAATGATGGCATCGTTCCATCACGAGAAATTCAGGAACCAACGTCTTGCCATTAAGCATTCATCTGGAAGCTATCTGAATAGGAGAATGCCACGAATATCGACCTGTAGGTATGAGCAGAAGTTTCAAGTTAGTACATGAAGCAAACTGTGCGAGAAATCCGCGTAGCTGAGGCTAGGGTATACACAGGAAACGAAAGACCTCACCTCGGTAAGTAAGAACTGACACCTGCACAGCCCAGGGAAGATGTATTAGAAATCCACGAAAATGCGATGGCAGTTAGAGGCAAGTGCGTAAATAAATTCCAGAAAATGGGTAAAGATGTAAAGGTTCAGGTATCGATATGCAAAAATCAATAAACATTACAGTCGTGGCCCAACTGAAAGACTACAGTCAGTAGCATACAACCAAGGGCACGTAACCAGAGACGATGGGACGAAAAATCAATCATCAAAACTATTACCTGAACGTCGAGAGGTTTTGGAGCGAAAGCTCTCCACGAAACGCCCCAGGCACCGAGATGAAACCACGTACCGGAGGAAAATTTAGTTAACTGTAAGCAAAATTGGTTGACTCGTAAAAGTTCATAGCCACTGAAACAAACGCCTGGTGAAAAATACTGAAAAGATTTAGTAATAGAAATATGATTCTGGTAAATGGCTATCGAACTAAATACAAATGAAAAAAAAAAACCCAAAAAAACAAATTACTTGCGTGGAAGTCAAAGGTACCCACAATTTTAGAGCTTCAGTCGACTGTGGGAGGAAACGACCTCAGCAGGCCGAGAGATGGTGTGGGGAGACTTCACTCCTGCATCGGTTTGCCGAGGGATTGCCGCAATTGTCGTTCGGAAATCGAGAAAAGAACAGAGTTCTGCAATGGGCAAATTAAAGAACAACTGGAATCAAGATCTAAAAACCCTAACCCACCAGTGCCATACACTTGTCCTCATCACAACGACGGTCATGGGGATGAGCAAACTCGGCTGAACTGTAACAATTAAATTACGAATTTACATCCTCCTCATATGTCAACCAGGGTAGGTAGAGTACTACGGCGCAAGTTAATAAGCCACAGTCTCGAACACGATTGAGGGTGAATAGCGTAGTGTTGCAACGTATAGCCACGTGAACCCAAGCCGAGGTGGCTCAACCTTTGTCCAGGTGGTACTCCGGACTTAAATGCCAAGATCGGGCCAAATCAACGTACGCAGAGCGAAATGATGCCCCTCGAAATTTCGATCAGAGTTCAGAACGAAACATACATAAATCCTTAGAGTCTCAAATGAATATATATATCTGTGTTAACATGTGGTCCGAGAGTATGTGATCATGGTGTACCAAGGTTTCAGTTTCATTAGGCCTTACGTTACATACATATATGTGATATATATATATATATATATAAACCCACGTTCATATATATATACCAATGTTTTGTCACAACTAAGGTTAGTGCGTTATACGTACTTATGATTGGTGCGTGGTAGTCATACACATATATAAATCAATTATATATATATCATCTGCCTATATGTAAGTTTTATGGAAATGGCATACTATATGGATATATATATATTATATGCCCACACCCAAGTATATAATTGGGAAAGTCAATTTAACCTCAACATGAGGGTTATGACCTGATTTGATACATAAGTTTGGATAATACATCCTAGGCTATAAACTGTTAATGTCAAAAAAAAAAAAAAATTGTTTATGGTAATAGAGGTACATTACAAATGGTATCAGAGCCCAAGTTATAAAACTGGGCTATTTTGATTGTGCTCACTGAATTCTGAATGTTATTTTTATAAATGAATATGGTAGAGATTGTTTTTTTTCAATTTTACTGATCAATATTATGAGTGTGTACAGTGGTGCTAAAATGGCTGAAGGTGGAGAAATTTATGTGGATCTGCGTGATGAGTTTGGTTCACCAGATCCCAATGCCCCGGTACTGGCTATGTTGCACAGGTTGCAATGAGAATTGGCTGAACTAAGGAGCCAAAATGACATATTGTTATCAGCCAGTAAGGAGCAGGAAAAGCTCATCAGAGAACTAACTTCCCGGAACAACCAAGAAGGCGAAGGTTTCGGAAAGAGGAAGATGGATGAATCTGATGATGATGATGCTACTAGACATCAATATAAACAGGAAATAGAATTGCAGGGGGAATTCTGAAAGATCAAACCTCCCTCCTATGATGGGGAGAAGGAGGAAGATGCTGAAGCTTGGTTGCTGAACATGATTAAGTATTTCCAAGTTTATGAATATGAGAGCAATCTGAAAGCTAGATTAGCTGTTCACCAGCTACAAGGTAAAGCTACCTTGTGGTGGGAGGAGACAAAAATGGTGCATGCCATTGATGAAAATACAGTTACTTGGGAGGATTTCCAGGCTAAGTTCAAAAATCATTATTTGAATGAGCGCTATTATGATGATAAAGAAAAAGAATTCCATGAACTTAGACTAGGACAACTCACTAATGATGAGTTTGTTACTAATTTTACAAACCTGTTGAGATATGTACCCTACATTAGGGAAGAAAAGGCAAAAGTACAAAGGTTTATGAAATGTTTGCCTACGATGCCTGAAAGGAAATTGAGTTTGACGACTTGAAACAATGGGCAAGTATGCAGCAGATTATGCTATCTGACGGTTCTAAGGAAAAATTTGAACAAGAAAAATTTGGTTAAACAAGGGGTTGGGGAAAAAGACAAAACCCAGCATATTTAAAGAATTTTGGCAGAGATCATCTGCGGAAAAAGTTTAATAAACCCAAAGAGAGCCAAACTGCTCAATCCCAGGTGGCTTCAAAACAAATAGAGGCGGACAATAAAAAGGAAGGGACAGTCAGAATGAAGGAACCCTTGAAATGTTGGGGCTGTGGAGAACCCCATCTTTTGAGGGACTATCCCCATCGAAACATTCATATGATCAGAAGAGAGCGGGAAGCGACAATAGTAAATGACATCGCCAGAAATATACCAACTATTAGTGCAGCCTTGGAAAATCGGCAAGCAGAACATCAAGCAACCATGGTGGAAATGGAGGAATTAAGTTCAAACCTACGATGCTACATTTTGATTGATCGAATTAGCTAACAAGTTAAAATTAGTCACGGAATTGTAGAAAATCGCAAATCAAACTGAAAAATTTGAGTCGCGTTGGTCTACCAATTTATTACTTGGGACCGAAGCTCTTCCTAAATTGCCCAAAGCGACAATTCGGGTTAAATGGTTTTCCAACGAAGTTAATCTGAACATCCCTCTGGTTCAGGTCCTATGACTTCTTCGATAGGAATGGATTAGGCACCAAAGAGAGAAAACTTGATGGTGCGGGATTTTTTCACCTACTGCACGTATGACATAGGATGAAAGGAAACCTTACTCTGAGAAAACCTAAAACCAAAATCCATTTCATTAAGACAGATATCAGCCCTACAATTAAAAATAACAGCTAGAAAAGGATACCAAGTTTATGTAGTTCATGTGGAGGAAATATAACAGAAAACTGGAGAAAATTTGCTGAATGATTTACCGGTGGTAAGTGAATCTAAGGAAGTATTTCCAGATGAGATTCCTCATCTTCCCCCCAAAAGAGAAATTGACTTTACAATCGATCTGGTGCTGGGAGCAACACCTATTTCCCACGCTCCCTATCGAATGAGTCCTCCTAAACTTATGGAACTGAAAATGCAATTGCAAGAATTACTAGATAAAGGTTATATTAGACCAAGTGTGTCTCCTTGGGGAGCACCGGTCTTATTTGTGAAAAAGAAAGATGGAACTTTTAGGATGTGCATTGATTATCGTCAACTAAACAAGTTGACCATTAAGAATAGATATCCTCTACCTAGAATTGATGATCTTTTTGATCAGGTGAGAGGAGGTTCAGTCTTTTCGAAGATTGACTTAAGAACTGGATATCACCAACTCAGAATCAAGGAAGAAGACATCAGAAAAACAACTTTTCGAACCCGGTATGGACACTACAAATTTGTAGTCCTACCTTTTGGATTGACAAATGCCCCTGCCACATTTATGTGCCTGATGAACAGTGTGTTAAATAAGTATTTGGATAAATTTGTTCTTGTGTTCATATATGATATTTTGGTATACTCCAAAAATGAGGAGGAACATAGAGAACACTTGTTCATAGTGTTCACTTGGAGACTTTAAAGAAAACCGGATTATATGCCAAGTTCAGTAAATGTGAATTTTATAAAGATAAAATTCAATATATGGGTCATATTATTTCTGAAAAAGGGCTTGCGGTTGACCCTGAAAAGGTAAGAGCAATTAAGGAATGGCCAGTCCCAACTGATGTTTCAGCGGTAAGGTCATTCATGGGGATAACAGGCTACTATCGTAGATTTGTGGAAAGATTTTCCGCCATAGCACATCCCATCACTTCATTGCAAAGAAAGGGTGTATGAAAGTTCGTGCGGAGGCGAAAAAATGTCAAGTAGGTTTGACGATTAAAAGTAAAACTCACCACAACTCCTATATTGAAGATTGCAGATCCTGATAAAGAATTTGTTGTGTGTACAGATGCTTGCAGAGAGGGGTTGGGAGGAGTCCTGTTGCAGGAAAACTCAGTTATTGCCTATGAATCTCGGAAACTGAAAATACATGAATAGAATTATAGTGCCTATGATTTGGAATTAGCAGCTGTTATCCATGCTTTAAAAATGTGGCAGCACTATCTTCTTGGGAAAAAGTTTACCTTAATGACTGATCACATTAGTCTCAAATACTTCTTTTCCCAAACTGATCTAAATGCAGGGCAAGCCAGATGGTTTTCCTTTTTAAGTGAATTTGATATGAACATAAAACATATCAAGGGAAAAGAGAATAAAGTTGCTGATGCATTAAGCAGGAATGCTTGCCAGAATATAAATAGCCTTGGAAGTAGTGCACAGATCGAAGTAGAAGAATTGGTGAGAAAAGCAACAAATCAAGATCCAAACTATGAAACACTCTTGGTAAAACTACAGAAAAGGGAGAAAATTGATTTCACTCAAAACCAACAAGGGCTGCTCTATTATAAAAACAGGTTGTATGTTCCAAATGTAGAGTCCTTAAAAAGAGAAATTTTGGATGAATAGAATAATGCCACTGGCTGCGAGGACATCGAGGATATCGAGAAAATGTTAACGACTATACACAGAAAAAAGAAGTTGTTCGGCGAGAATGAAAAGAAAGATGTATGGAAATATTTAAGTAAGTGCATGGAATGTCAACTAGTCAAAGTTGAGCATCAACATCGACGAGTCTTTAAACCCTTTGCCAGTGCAGGTAAAATGGGACACGATTTCCATGGACTTTATAAGGAGTTACCCAAAACCAAATATCAACATGATTAAGTTTAGTAATGGTAGTAGTAGACACTCTCCCAAAGTTGCCTGTACACCGATTGAAATTTACCTTTGGGACAACTCAAGTAGCGAATGTGTTTACGAGAGGAGGTAGTAGGCTTCTATGCAGTTTCCAAAAGTAATTGTATCAGAACCGAGATGTTAAGTTCTGACCCAACTTTTGGAAAGGATTGTTTGGAGGGATGGGTACTAAGTTGAATTTCAGTACTGCCTATCACCCTCAGACCGATGGGAAAACAGAGAGGACTAATCAAATTTTGGAGGATATGTTGAGAATTTATGTGATGGATAGACCATCAAAGTGGGAAGAGTATTTGCATCTAGCTGAATTTTCCTATAATAACAGCTATCAGTCTTCTATCAAAATGAGTTCGTTTGAGGCATTGTATGGAAGAAAGTGTCGTACTCCTTTGAGGTGGAGTCAACCAGAGGATAAACTAATGTTGGGACCTGATGCCTTACAAGAGATGGAGAGAATTTTTAAACAGATACAAAGAAACATCAAGACAACACAAGATCGCCAGAAAAGCTATGCTGATAAGAAAAGAGTGCACCGAGAATTTAAAGTGGGAGATCATGTGTATTCATGTATTAAACCCAAAAAGGGCACTCTCTATGCTGGAAGTTGTGTAAAATTGGCTCCTAGATATTGTCGTCCTTTTGAAGTCTTAGAAAGGGTGGGACCAGTAGCTTACAAACTGGCCTTACCGCCCCATGTTAGAGTTCATGATGTGTTTCATGTTTCGTTATTAAAAGGATATGTGCATGATGCTTCTCACATAGTTGATTGGAATGTTGTACAGGTGGAACCAGAAGGGGAGTTTCTGCTAGAACCGCTTCAAGTATTGGAGCGGGAAGAAATTGAATTATGAAACATAACAGTAGCTAGAGTAAAAATGCAGTGGAAGCACTTTACTGCTGAAGAAGCTACTTGGGAAAGAGAAGCATAAACGATGGAAAGATATCCATTTTTGTTTGAGAAATGAACTCTAGTAGTTAAATAACAACACCGAGGACGGTGTTTATTTTTAGAGGGGGAATATGTAACACCCCCAATTTATGTGTTGGAATTTCAAAGTTAGACATTTGAAATTTAATCCTAAGAAGTCGACTGAAAGGATAAATAAATTGTGAATGTATTTAATATTTAATTTTAAGGAAATGAATAAAATCTTGATACATGCATGTATTCCAAAAGTAAGTTGAGATCAAGCGCTAAATCCATGAGGATGGATAAGGAACTATTCCCCACAATCAATTCAAAAATCATGGAAGGAATTATTTCTAATTTAGATTTTGAGGAAGAATCTAAATTTTCCCAATGATGAGGAAAGTAGTTGGGAAGAGGTAAAAAGCTGGAAAAGCTGAGGGAAAGCATAAAACAGCTTTAAAGAATCCCAAAAATGGGAAGCCTAGGCAAACAGGAACAAAATCATCCAACTATTCTGGACGCAGAATTAGAAACAGGCTTTGGGGAACTATTAGCTTAAATAAGCTGCTCCTAAACAGATCAGGGGGTTGATCTATGGTGGAGGTGGTCTCAGCTCAGGGGTGAGTTCTGGGAGAAAAATAGAACTCTACGGTTGGGAGGTTGGTCTACTGCATGAGTGGTATGTATTTAAATCACCCAGGGATTTTATTTCCCGTAGTATGAATTGGCTACATATAATTAACTACTCTATATTAGAAGTGTAAATGTTTTCTTCCCCAGAATTGGTTATCATGAGTTTATATTCAGTATTATGTGTGATGGTAGATAAGAAATTCAACTATAGTAAATTCTGGCCTATCAGTCTTTATTATGAGTAATAGTAATTATGATAAGAATAATTTTATTTGTAACTTTAATCTGCTTCAATAAATAAGAGAGGGACAATAGGAAATGAATCATTCAACCCAAATGGCAGAGAAAGGAGAAATTGTTGGAGTCTGTGGTGTTCTTACTTTTAACAGAAGGAAATAGCAGAAGAAAATATTCTACCCTCGTATGGTAGTAAGAACAATAGCCTGGGACAGTATCCACCAGAATGTCTAAACCCAACCTGGGTCTAAATCTGGAGATACTGTACAAAAGAAATACCCCAGGGGGAGTCAAGTAAAAATTTAAGCAGTTACTAGAATGAAATACTCTAGATCCTAAGAAAAACAATTATAGAAACAAAACCAATGTTACTGTCTGTACAAATTAGGGATACTGAAATACCCTGAAACAGATTCTCCAATGGAGATAATTTCAGTCAACTTTATCATGGATGCATCTAAAATAGATCATGTATGTGCAAATAAACATTCTGTAAATACATGGAAGAGTATAGACATAATACAAAGTACTTTGAATCTTCTTTATTAAAGCAGTAGGGGAATCAGTTGAAAACTTATTCAGCTCAGAAATATAGTTCATACATGTGTTGTAAGGCAACAATAATACACCCCAGGAGGTATGTAACTGTCACCTGAAATTCTGGTTATACCTGAGATTATAGGATTAATATGACCAGTACTTATATCGCAAACATAAAACATTATGGAATATCACATGCGAGAGTCATAGCTAGCTTCCCATCAATTTCGATATATTATTCTGAACGCATGTGATTAATTTATGATAACAACATGGAAGTAAACACAGTAAGGGACTAGGTAGGTATAAAAAGAGACTTGACAGACATTGTATAATTTTCAATACGAGAATAACAAATGGAAGCCTACAGTAGATATTGAACATATTAACTCTACAGACTTTCCTCTAGCAGGACTGGAAATACGGGAAATTTCGTATATCATGTAAATAGAGGAGAACATTTTTAGATATAGAACAAGTCTAAAATGAAAACGATGAATAACTGAAGGCTTTTCACATAGTCAATCACCATCCTTCAGCATCACAACGAAATAAATATAATATGCCGAGAATTCAGTCAAAAAAAAGTAACCAGAATATACAACATATATATTTATATATCAATCCGGAATCGATATTCACTGTCCACAACCAAAAAGTAGCATAAGAAGCTTAACGACTCTCAGCATAAATTCCGAATAAAACTCAACAGAACTTAAAACGCAGACGGCGATAAACACAGTTCGCAGTATGAATTAGAAACAAAGCTTTATCCATTATATGTCTGAGATTAACAAAATCAAAAGTTTATAGCGAGCAATGATGGCATCGTTCCATCACGAGAAATTCAGGAACCAACGTCTTGCCATTAAGAATTCATCTGGAAGCTATCTGAATAGGAGAATGCCACGAATATCGACCTGTAGGTATGAGCAGAAGTTTCAAGTTAGTACATGAAACAAACTGTGCGAGAAATCCGCGTAGCTGAGGCTACGGTATACACAGGGAACGAAAGACTTCACCTCGGTAAGTAAGAACTGACACCTGCACAGCCCAGGGAAGATGTATTAAAAATCCACGAAAATGCGATGGCAGTTAGAGGCAAGTTCGTAAATCAATTCCAGAAAATGGGTAAAGATGTAAAGGTTCAGGTATCGATATGCAGAAATCAATAAACATTACAGCCGTGGCCCAACTGAAAGACTACAGTCAGTAGCATACAACCAAGGGCACGTAACCAGAGACGATGGGACGAAAAATCAATCATCAATACTATTACCTGAACGCCGAGAGGTTTTGGAGCGAAATCTCTCCACGAAACGCCCTAGGCACCGAGATGAAACCACGTACCGGAGGAAAATTTAGTTAACTGTAAGCAAAATTGGTTGACTCGTAAAAGTTCATAGCCACTGAAACAAACGCCTAGTGAAAAAGACTGAAAATATTTAGTAATAGAAATATGATTTTGGTAAATGGCTATCGAACTAAATACAAATGAAAAAAAAACCCAAACAAACAAATTACTTGCGTGGAAGTCAGAGGTACCCACGATTTCAGAGCTTCAGTCGACTGTGGGAGGAAACGACCTCAGCGGGCCGAGAGATGGCGTGGGGAGACTTCACTCCTGCATCGGTTTGCCAAGGGATTGCCGCAATTGTCGTTCGGAAAGCGAGAAAAGAACAGAGTTCTGCAATGGGAAAATTAAAGAACAACTGGAATCAAGATCTACAAACCCTAACCCACCAGCGCCATACACTTGTCCTCATCACAACGACGGTCATGGGGATGAGCAAACTCGGCTGAACTGTAACAATTAAATTCCGAATTTACATCCTCCTCATCTGTCAACCAGGGTAGGTAGAGTACTACGGCGCAAGTTAATAAGCCACAGTCTCGAACACGCTTGAGGGTGAATAGCGTAGTGTTTCAACAAATAGCCATGTGAATCCAATCCGAGGTGGCTCAACCTGTGTCCAGGTGGTACTCCGGACTTAAATGCCAAGATCGGGCCAAATCAACGTACGCAGAACGAAATGATGCACCTCGAAATTGCTATCAGAGTTCAAAACGAAACATATGTAAAAACCTTAGGGTCTCAATTGAATATGAATATTTGTGTTAACATGTGGATCGGGGGTAGGGGATCGTTGTGTGGGCATGTTAAATGTCATTAGGCCTTACGATATATATAGGTGATATATATAAACCCCACGGTTCTGATATATGTATATACCAACGTTTCGTCACAACTATGGTTAGTGCGTTATACGTACTTATGATTGGTGCGTGGTATAAGAGGGGTAGTCATACCCATATATAAATCAAAAATATATATGTCATCTGCATATATGTAAGTTTTATGGAAATGGTCTTTATCATGTGTCGAAATTTTGTCATATGGCATACTATATGGATATATATATATTATATGCTCAAGACCAAGTATGTAATTGGGAAAGTCAATTTAACCTCAACATGAGGGTTATGGCCCGATTTGATACATGAGTTTGGATAATACATCCTAGGCTATAAACTGTTAATGTCGAAGAAAAAAAAAATTGTTGGTGGTAATAGAGGTACATTACAACTTGGATGATAGTTTTATTGGCCATTTTTTTGATAATTTGGAGCCAGTTGGTCAAAACATCAAATATTCCAATCCCCCTTCTCAAAATAGTGTTGTCCTGTGGACATAATCAGTTATCCCTAATAGCATTTCACGTGGAACAATGGAGGTAACAAAATGATATTTTGACGGTTGCTGAAATAGTGGTGGTTTTATTACATTCCTATATTTACAATTTTTCTTTTACTAAACTTATAAGGTATTTTCTTCTCTTGGAATAGGGTACAACTCATTTTAATAGAGGTGTAGAAATTAACTCTCCAAGTCTTCCATCTACTAATATGAGAATTGAAGATGAAGCATGTCATAACCTTCCACTACATTCTCCTCAACAATCAAATCAGCAAATTAATGTTTAATGTTTAATGTTCAATCAAACAACTCATTTGAATAGATTCATAGAAACTAACTCCCCGAATGTTCTATCCACTTATGTTAGAAGTGAAGAGCAACCATCTCATAGCCTTCATCCAGATCGCCAAACAAATGTAAATATTGAATGAATTTGATTTTTTTTTCATTTTTTCATTTCTAATTAGTTGGAAATTAAATTTTAAAATATTTTATGCTAAATAAACCTTATCATCCTCACAAGTTCCAAAAATTCAGACCATAAATTTGGAAATACCATGTCATAGTTATGTTCCACATGTTTCAAATTTTGGAAGGGAATCTCATGGTGCTGAAAATCAAGTAAATTTTAGAAGAAATTATACTCTTCCACATCGTTCTCCACATGGTCCAAATGATACAAATTATATTCATTTTGATGAAAACATGACTGCAGTGCATAAAATATTTCTAGAAAAGATAGATAGCTTGTCAGTTGTCCAAATGTGCCACATCTGCTAAGAATCATATCTCACAATCTAGGTTTTGAGAGATTCTAAAGGACCTATTTGTAGACGATGTAAGAATGAAATAGGTTCCCATCGTTTTTCTGGATATAATAACATGGATCCTGGTGAGAAACCTCATATTTTAAGATTTCTTACTCAAGTTGAAGAAATGTTATATCATGTGTAAATCCTATCGTGCAAGTGACGCATGCTCGAGTTGGGAAATATAAGTATAGCAGACACACAATTAGCTTTCCCTAAGGTATTTCTACAATTGCAAAAATTATTCCAAGACATATTGAATATTGTGACTTTCTAATTGTGAGGAGACATGCTGCTCCATCTAAACATTATGAATGTCATGTCAAAATATATCAAGTTATGGCGTCATTGATTTTCAAAATTGAACATGATCAATATTATTGAGATGTTGTAATTGACTATGATTTAGTGAATACTCTGCCCAAAAGATCAACAGATGTCTCCTCTAGGCTTAAATTTTTTTATTGTGATATTTAAGAATCTGAGATCAATGCAGCTAATAATTAAGTGTTTCCTCTTGATCATTTTCACTCTCATCCTTCTTCTTTTTTTTCTCACCTACCCAATGAACGAAGAGAAGCGGAAGAAATTAGATCATTTCTTGATAATGTTGATTCTTCACATGTTCAAGAAATGGATTGGCCCAGTATTAGAACATCTCTAGTGAATGAATATAATATTGAGGGGTTATTATATATGGAATTCCCCACATTATTCCCCACTAGTGATGCTAATTGGTTGTAACCACGCAGTTGTAGTGTTGAAGTTCATGAGTATGAATTTCATCTTCTTAGATACTATGATCACTGGTTTGGAAGCCATCCTCACTTTTGATATTACCTATTGAATAGGATAATGCAGCATTGGAGCCAAGCAACTATTGCAGTATTTGTGAAGAAAAATTTACATGATAACTCACTGACAACAATTGAAAACTTGTGTCACCAACTTTCTGATTTACCAGATAATAAGTTGGTTGAGCATCTTATGCGGTTCGATTCTTCCCTGAGAGGTAAAAGGGCATACTGGACTAAATGTCGGGCTGAAATGACTGACATGATTCCTCAGTTTGGATGTCCATATTTGTTTTTTACTTTGAGTGCAGCTAACATAAAGTGGTAGAGTTGCATAGTGTCATGCCTGTAGCCTCACATTATAGTTCCTTAAATGACCATCATATGAAAATTGAGAATGTTATCCAATACCCTCATATTGTTGCCACATTTATCCACCATAGATTCAATATATTTTGAGCGGAATTTATCCAAAAATACCTTAAAGAGAAAGACTTCTAGTACAGATCTATTTTGTTGAATTTATTTTCTATTCATTGCCAATTTTTTATTAAGGTTCTATTTATAGTTTTTGTAGTAATAGTATATTCATTTTCTTCAAATATGAGTGGAAACATAGAGGTTCAACACATATCCATGGTTTCCTATGGTTACAAGGAGCTCCTCACATGGAAATACTCGATTTCACAAATGATTTTGATTTACAACTTGCAAAGAGATTCTTTTAAAATTATGTAATTCCATGGAATCCACATGAAATACATCGTCACAATATAATGGTTCCAAGAATTCTCAATGATGACCCTTTCCTATTGAATAATGATCACATTTTCTCTTGCAATCCTTATAATGATTATGAATTATCGTTGAACCGTGTCCAAAGGCACACAAAGTGTAGTATAGATTCTTTTTTGCGCAAAAAGGGCACTATTATTACATGTCAGTACAATTCTCTATGGGATATTTCTGAGGAATCAAGATTGTTCATAGATTATCAAGGAAGAAAAAATATGACCCAATAAGAAATGACGATAGGATCAATGTACATAACATTCATCTTCTAACAATGTGGTGTGCAAATGTTGATTTCCAACCAATGCTTTCTCGGCATGCTTTCCTAGAATATATTGCTAAATATGAATCAAAGTAGAGAAAATTTATAAAAGTTAACATGATATGTTAACTAGAATTTCAAATTCTATTTCCTCTGAGGATCATGCTTTATGTGCTTACAGAAGGTTTCTTCCAGAAAAGATTGTTGACCGTAACATTGGAGCACAAGAAACATGCCATATGTTGCTTAATATACCTCTTGTTGTCTGTAGTTGAAAATTTGTTTCATTAAATGTTGGAAGAAAGGTTTTCAGGACAATATCAAGGGATGACATGTAATGTTCATCTAAAAATACTTTTTTTCAGCATTATCAGAACAGGCCTTTTATCCTTGAACATCTATCTTTGATAGAAATAGCAAGATATTGGACATTTGATAGAAAGCATAAAAAATATCCCTGGAAGCCTAGAGATGTTCATGTTATTGTTCGGTTTTGGCCATGGTTTTATTCTATTCCTAGTGATGGCTCAGATGAATTTGAAACCTTTTGATGCATAGAATTGCTCATGTACAAGCCATTTCGTGACATTTCTGTGGAGATTGGGCTTTCAACTGAAATTATTATTGAAAATTGGAGGAATTTTTTATATCGAGCATGGCATGTTGATCAAAATCCATCAATTGTTTAAAATATTGATGATGGAGAAGATGGTGATTTTACTAACCAGGAAATGAACCTTGAAGATTATTTTAAAGAATAGAAACTTTTCTCTCACTTGGTTCCACCAAATAATGTGAATGTTTTTTATCTTCACACCCTTGGTCAAAGGGATTTTGATATATCCTTTGATTGGAAAAGTACAACTATTTTTGATGATGTGGCTGAAGAAGCTATTAATTTTATAAGGAATGGACTATCAAGGGGTGATATTGTTGAAATTTCAAATAGAAAATTTGCCTCTCCAGATTCATTGGCAGAAAAACAATGACTTGATTTTGAAAATATTTTAAGGCATTTTTCTAAATATGAGATTCGTGAAGCTCTTCTTATGATTGTTCATGGCACTGGAAAATATTTCCTTATCCATTGTATTTTTGAAGCTCTTTCTAATTTTTGAAGTAGTGGAAAAATTCCTTTGCTTCTTCTTGCCCCAACAGGAATAGCTACTTTTAATACACATGAAAAAATAATACACTCTGCTCTTAAAATTTCGATCAAATATATGAAACCACCAAAGGGTCAATCGCTAGCAGTATTACGAGGAGAAATGAGGCATATTAGATATATATTGATTAATGAAATGAGATTTTTAGGATCAAGGTTATTCATTCAAATAGATGCTCGATTACAAGAAGCATTTCCAGAGAAAAAGAATTGTCTTTTTTGGTGGAATATCCATCATCCTTATGGGTGACCTTGGCCAACTACCTTCTGTGAGAGATAAGCTTTTGTATGGAGGTAATACAACAGGGAAATTCTTGTGGAAAAAATTCAACGTTGTTGTCACTCTTGACACAATATTTCACCAACAAGGGAATAATGAGAAACACTATTGTTTTCATAGAGCCCTCAATAACATAAGAAATGCGGAACTTGTTCTTGATGATTGGGATTTTCTTATGTTGCAGGTTGATATGAGGTTGCATTCTAGAGAAAGGGATTTATTTAATGCAGCATTTCACATCTTTCCAACAAATAATTTTGTGTCCTTCCATAATAGGCATATTTTGAAATCATTAATTTCTCCAATTTCACGATGTATTGTTGTGAATTGAAGGCGTTCATAAATCAGTGGTGTTGATGATGATCAACTAGACTGTGAATTTTTGTTGTCTCATGGCCAACATGTTATGTTGACATGTAATTTGTGGGTTGAAGTTGGTTTGGCGAATGGTGCACTTGGTTATGTGAAGGAAATATTTTATATGCCTACCTCTAAGCCACCTGAGCTTCTAATGTTCACAACTGTTGTTTTTTATAAGTATGTTGGTTTTCTGTTTGATGCAAGAAATCCAAAAATTGTACCTATCAAACCAGTGATAAGAGAAAATCGAAAACAAAATCCTTTAAAGATCATAGGGTTTTACTTTAGAACGAGCATCAATTGATATCGGGAATAAACAGCAGTAAGGTCTGACCTTCATAGCCATATCAAGAGTGAAATCAATAGATGGTTTACGCATTGCACCTCCTTTCTCTTTTCAGCATTATGCTAAGATGAAAGATAGTGCATATGTTACAATTAGGAATAAATAAGAGGAGCAATTGAAGTCCATATCATTATGAAATGAAACTATTAATACTTTTATATCTTTATAGAATGTATTTGAATTTATTTTATCATCCTCTTTATTTACTTTTAATATAATAATGATTTTGATATATTAATGAGATGAATACATTCATCAAATTCATAGTAATATTTTGGAAAGTTGTTTACATCGTTTTTCATGTTGTTATATATATATATATATATATATATATATATTAAATGGTTTTTGTTATTTTTCTTACAATAAACCATTCAGAGATAAACAACCAGTTATATGAGCCAACCTTTAAAAATCAAGATGGAATTTCATATCACTATGACATGCAACTAATAATATTGTGACATATATATAGAATTTTTTAAATTATTTTTATTGTCCTCTCCATTTTCATTTAGTATAATAATGATTTTCATTTATTAATGAAATGAATACATTCATCATATCCATAGTAATATCTGAGAAAGTTCTTACATCGTTTTTCATGTTGTTCAATTTACCTCCTTTTTTTAAGTCCGTAATGTTCTTTTCTTTACAATGCACCATTGAGACGTATACAACTAGTTATATGAGCCAATCATTAAAAATCAAGATTGAAGTCCATATCCCTATGAAAGACAACTAACAATATTTATCAATTTTATTTGCTAAATATATTGTGGTTTTTTTCAATTATAACATATTTAAATTTGATATTAATACTAAACTAAAATTAATATATACATTAACTTTAATTTAAATACAAATATAGAATTACTAACATTATTAATATTTGATTTTAAACAATAACTTTAAACAATTTTGAGTTCTTGTTGATTATTGTAATAAGGGTCATATCTCCCATTTAATTTTATCACTCATTTCATGTGTACAATATTTATGTCTAATCAGGTCTATATTTGTAGAAATTTTATATCATTTGGTTCATATAGCGCTAGGTTATTTTATAGCATGACTTTTTTAAGATTAAGTTTTTTAACAAAAATACAAATGGGGTGTTATATATATATATATATATATATATATATATATATATATATATATATATTCTCATATGTTTCTATCTCTGTGTGTATTAATTTTGATTTTGTCGTTTTTCCTTTCAAATGCAAATATGGATAGTAATGATGGCATATATTATAATCAAGTAGTGGAAAATATTTCTAGAGTGATCAATTTTATTTCGTATCTTCAGAACAATTTCGATAGAAAACATGGCTTCCATCATTCTTTTATTGATGAATATCTTCGTGTGCTCAATGAAATGAAAATGAATGTAAAATACTTGTGGCATGTGCACATGAGGGAGGCTAGGATAAAAACAAGAAGGGATTGGTTGGAAAGCGTTAAGTATCATGATCATTATCCTATTGATTTGAATTGGTGTTCATTTTTTGGTCGGTCTGGTTGTATTCTGGAAGATGGTATTTGATAAATGACTTTTGATGGAGAGTTTCGAGTCCATTTTTGTAGTGAGATTTCTTTAAGTAAATACAACAAAAAATATATGTTAATTTCAATGTTATTTCTTTGGTTTCACTAATGGTGGAATTGAATATCACATTAGTTTATTAATTCATTCCGTTTATAATATTAACAATCAGTAAGGTTGATTGATCACTTGGGGTTTATAATATTAATAATCATGTGACTTTAAAAATCCTACCTGTTTAAAATATTGAGTTGTATGCTTTATTAAACTCTTGTGTTTTTAATATTATTCCCTTGGCCTTATCGATCCCTTAGGTTATTAATACTTATCCCTTGGGTTCACCAATTCCTTTGGTTTATAATATTAAACCCTTGGGTTTATCAGTTGTTTTGGTTATAATATGAATAATCCCTTGGGTTAGTTCTTAGTGTTTATTATTTTCTTTGGTTTTTATATTTTTTATTAATTTTATTGATCCTTTGATTTTATTAATCACTTCAGTGTATTAATAATTTTTATTTCTAATATTAATATGTTGGGTTTATAATATTAATAATCCCTTCGGTTTATTGATGTTTTGTGTTTATTATATTAATAATCCCTTTTCTTTATTGATGCTTTATGTTTATAATATTAATATTCCCTTGTATTTGTTGATCCATTGGGTTTATAACATTTATCCCTTAAGTTTTCAAATTCTTTCGGTTCGTAATATTAGTCCCTTCAGTTTATTGAATCCAAATATTAGGGATTAAATATTAGTCCTACAGTTTAATACTAATGCATGGTCCAATTTCACATTATGAAAAACATTGTCTCAATATGAAAATTGACCATGGGAAACAATTGTTAATTAGTGTTAGCCAGAGTCGATCTATGTCTTCCATGGTCAAATGCCACATTGTGACAAAGATTGTCTCAACATGAATATTAACCATGGCCAACCATGGTCTTAATTGGTCTAACATCGCATTGTGACAACAATTTTCTCAATGTTTAAATCAAGCATGGTAAACCATGTTTATATCACAGTTTATAGTATTTTTCTAAGGGATTTTTTATACTTCGAGTTTATAATATTAATCTCTTTAGTTTAAAATTATTCCCCTCGGTTTATAACATTAATAATCATGTGACTTTATCAATCATTTTTATTTTAAAAGTTGATTCCTAAGATTTATTAATCTCTTTATTAATCATGTTAGTTTCTCATTCATTTGTATTTAAAATATTTATTCCTAGGCTTTACTAATATTTTTTGTTTTTTATATGGATCCCTTGGCCTTGTTGATCTCTTATGTTTTAATATTTTTCCTTTGGGTTCCCCAATTCCTCTAGTTTATAATAAATAACCCTTGGACTTATTAGTTCTTTTGGTTTCTTATATTACTAATCCCCTGGGTTTATTAATTAGTTGATTTTAAAATATTGATTCTTATGGTTTATTAATTTCTTAGGTTTTTACGTTTAAAATATTTATTCTCAGGGTTTGTTGATCTCTTGTGTTTTTAATATTGATCCCTTTGTCTTATTGATCCCTTAAGTTTTTAATATTTTTTCTTTGGGTTCACCAATTCCTTTGGTTTATAATATTAAACCCTTGAGTTTATTATTTATTATGGTTTATATTATTAATAATCCCTTGGGTTTATTAATATCTTCAGTTTAAAATATTAAATACTATGGTTTATTAAACTCTTGGGTTTTTGGTTTTAAACTATTAATTCTTAGGGCATATTAATCTCTTGAGTTTAAAATATTAACTCTTAGATTTATTAATTTCTTGGTTTATAATACTAGTATTTATCCCTTAGGCTTATAATATTTTTCTGCTGCATTTACTAATTTCTTGGGTTTATAATATTAAATGCTAGTGTTTATTTGTTCCTTATCTTTATAATTCTAATAATTCCTTTCATTTATAAAATTAAACACTTAAGCTTGTTACTTATTTTAGTTAACAACATTAACAATCCGTTGAGTTTCTTAATCTCTTGAGTTTAAAATATTAATTCTTAGGGTTTATTAATTTCTTAAGTTTTTGAGTTTCAAATCTTAATTCTTAGGGCTTATTAATCTCTTGTGTTTCAATATTGATCTGTTGGCTTATTGATCCCTCAGGCTTTTTATATTTATCCTCAGGCTCACCAATTCCTTTGGTTTATAATATTAAATCCTTGGGTTTATTAGTTCTTTTGGTTTATAATGTTAATAATCTCATTGGTTTATGAATATTTTAAGTTTAAAATATTGATTCTTATGGTTTATTAATTTATTAGGTTTTCGAGTTTAAAATATTAATTCTTAGGGTCTATTAATCTCTTGTGTTTTTAAATATTCATCTCTTGGCCTTATTGATCCTTAGGTTTTTAATATCTATCCTTTGGGTTCACCAATTCCTTTGGCTTATAATATCTAAAGCTTACGTTTATTAGTTCTTTTGGTTCCTATTATTAATAATTCTTGGGTTTATTAATTTCCTGAGTTTAAAATATTAATTAATAGGGTTTATTAATTTCTTAGGTTTTTGGGTTTTAAATATTGTTTCATATGCTTTATTAATCTCTTGAGTTTAATATATTAATTCTTAAATTTTATTACTTTCTTAGGCTTTTTGTTTTTAAATATTAATTCTTAAGGTTTTTTAATCTCTTGTGTTTTTAATATTGATCCGTTGGCCTTATTGATTCCTTAGGTTTTTAATATTTATCCTTGGGTTTACCAGTTCCTTTGGTTTATAATATTAAACCCTTGGGTTTACTAGCTCTTTTGGTTTATAATATTAATAACCCCTTGGTTTTATTAGTCTCTTGAGTTTAAAATATTATTTCTTAGGCTTTATTAATTTCTTAGGTTTTTGAGTTTAAAATATTAATTCTTAGGTTTTATTAATCTCTATTGTTTTTAATATTGATTCCTTGGTCTTATTGATCCCTTATTTTTTTAATATCTATCCCTTGGGTTCGCTGATTCCTTTGGTTTATAACATTGTACCCTTGGGTTTATTAGTTCTTTTGGTTTATAATGTTAATCACCCCTTGGGTTTATTAATCTCTTGAATTTAAAATATTAATTCTTAGGCTTTATTAATTTCTTAGGTTCTTGAGTCTAAAATATTAATTCTTAGGGTTTATTAATCTCTATTGTTTTTAATATTGATCCCTTGGCCTTATTGATCCCTTAGGTTTTTAATATTTATCCCTTGGGTTCGCTCATTATTTTTGTTTATAATATTAAACCCTTTGGTTTATTACTTCTTTTGGTTTATAATGTTAATAATCCTATTGGTTTATTAATATATTAAGTTTAAAATATAAGTTCTTATGGTTTAATAATTTATTAGGTTTTTGAGCTTAAAATATTAATTCTTAGGGTTTATTAATCTCTTGAGTTTTTAATATTGATCCCTTGGCCTTATTGATCCCTTGGGTTTTTAATATTTATCCCTTGGTTTCACCAATTCCTTTGGTTTATAGTATTTAAACCTTAGGTTTATTAGTTATTTCGGTCTTTATTATTAATAATCTCTTGAGTTTATTAATCTCTTGAGTTTAAAATATTAATTCTTAGGGTTTATTAATTTCTTAATTTTTTAGGTTTTAAATATGATTTCATATGCTTTATTAATCTCTTGAGTTTAATATATTAATTCTCAGGGTTTATTATTTTCTTAGGCTTTTGGATTATAAATATTAATTCTTAGAGTTTTTTAATCTCTTGAGATTAAATTATTTATTCTTAAAGTTTTCTAATTTCTTGGTTTATATTATTAATATTTATCCATTTCTTCACCAATTACTTGGCTTTATAATATTAAACCATTAGGCTTATTATTTCTTTTGGTTTAAACTATTAATAATCCCTTGGGATATTGGTAAGAGATATGCACTTGTTATAAATATGAATAAAATATTATTATTATTTTATTTTTAAATTATATTATAGTTTTAGTTAAAACTATTAATATATTGAAAATATTTAATAATATATTTTTATTATATATTTTACTATTAAATAATATAGTATTATATATTTTAATATATTATATTCATATATATATTAAGTTAATATATTCTATGTATATAGAAAATTATTATTAATATATTATAAGTAAATATATAAAATATATTGGTAATTATATTTATAAATATATAATATTTGTTTTGGTAAAATACATGTGGTGGGTGGTGGATATAGGCATATCTGCATATATCAACCACATTGGTAAATATGATTATGCTAGTAATTAAATTCTTTATTTTTTTAAAATTTGAAGTCTATTTATGACCGACTAATAGTGCTCCTTTCTTAAACTAAATAGAGTAATTTTTTATACTTTAAAGAGGAAGAAAACTAGTGAAAATACTATTCAATCAGGACGATATCGAACCCCTACCTAGATATGTATCTAGGAAAACCCATTCTCCTTGAAATAAAAACACCATTAAAAGACATCCTAATCATAATATTGGTATGTCATATATTCAAGATTTGGCACTTATTCAAAAAAAATTGAAATAATTTAGGGAATCGAACAATGAGGTGCCTATTTAGAAGAAACCCACTAAACATTAATTAGTGGATATTCAACTAATAAAGAGGAACCTGCTATCAAGACGTAATTTATAATATATGGTTTATTTTTTACATGCACATTACTAGATTTTAGTGGAAAAAAAAGGGGTCTTTGCTTTTATATAAGTGATATTTTGAAGATAGTCTTTAAGATAAATCCCTTGAAAACAATAACATGCTTAACATCCAACACTGATTTTTTTCTATGAGCTTAAATCAAATCAAAATAGAGCATACCATAACCTCTACACTAGAACACAATCCATAAAATATTTTTCGCAAAGATCCGAGGTTACGACTAGAAGAAAAGGTAGGATACATTCTGGTCTTCTCTCGATCCAGATGACCCATACGATAAATGAGAATAGACATAAATATGTTAATTCATAGTGTTACTACACTACTACATGGGGTGTTTTAAGACATTTTTTTAAGACAAAAGAAATCTTTTGTCTTAAAAGTCACTTTTTATTTTAGTTATTTTATATTAAAATTTAATATCAATTCAACTGTCTCAAAGATAAAATTTAAGACAAAAATAGTTTAAGACAAAATTTTATATTTAAGAAAAAAAATAATTTGAGACAAAAATATTTAAGACAAAAACAATTTGAGACAAAAAAATTTAAGACAAAACTTTATATTTAAGACAAAAACACTGTGAGACAAAAATATTTTAAGACAAAACTTTATATTTAAGACAAAAGCACTTTGAGACAAAAAAAAATTAAGACAAAAATAATTTGAGTCAAAAATATTTTAAGACAAAATTTTTATTTAAGAAAAAAGCACTTTGAAACAAAAATATTTAAGACAAAACTTTATATTTAAGACAATTGCGATTAAGGCAATGACAATTAAGACGAAACCCATTTAAGATAGTTAGCAATTAAGACAAAATCATTAGCATTCCGAAGTTTGCATTGAAATATCCATGAGTGGATAATGGATATATATATATATATATATATATATATATATATCTAGATATATTTATTTCTTTTATATTATATTTTTCTTTTTTCATTAAAACCACATTCTAAAAATATAATAAATAAATAGATAAAAAATATTACTTTTTGGTTGGCCACTCAAGGGGATTTCAAGTTTGAATCTCATGTTTTAACATAATATAACTTCATAAAAAGGTGATTATCAGTTGAGTTACATTCCACGAACTAAAATTGTTTATTTTTTAAAATATGTGCAAAAATTTAAACTAGCAATTGCACCACATGTTGGAAATGAAACACTGTAAGGCATGAAATAGAGAAGAATCTTGACATATAAGAAATCATTGAATGATAAAAATTAGTAAACAAAACACCATTCAAAAAAAATATTCAATGAAGAAGGCTCATTAGGTACAACAAATGAAAATTTGGTTTTCAAATAGTAAATTGGCATTTGACATTCATTTACGAAACATCAGATTATTCGAAAAATGTTATGGGCACAATAACATAAAAAGGTTGTCAGGGGTATAGAAATGATGTAGTTGAGTTAGTTGTTGAGGAAGTATTGCCTGATGAAGGAGAAGGCAGTGGTCCTTGAGAGAGACAAGTTGTCAGCTTCATGAGTAGGGGTTGTTGTTAGCTTAAATTTTGCGAGTTGCCTTTTTTTTTGGTGTGCCACAACCTTGATCTTGTTGATATTTCATCATTTGGCTACTAATTGAATGCCTCCTCACAGAGCTTATCTGTTGGTTAATTGAGCTCATGATAAATGTGGGTGAAGGATGACCATTCTAGCTTTGGAATGCGCGGCCAAATTTGAGACATTAGGGATTGAAGCTGCACATTTTACTTATAAAACTTGCATTAGCCGGTCAACAATTATTTGAGATTCCTATCTCTTGCAAACTCTTCAAATTACCAAGAGCACTTTCCAAATAAAGAACAACAAACAATGATGATAACTCGACCTTTAAATTGGAACCAAGAGCCGAAGTATATCTTATATGAATGAAATGAAATGAATTTATATACAAAACACAGTGAAGAGAAAGAATAATCAACATATAAGGAGAAACATACTTTTTTAATGACATCACCTAGAGATTCTTTGATAATTTGAGTGTGATTTCCTTCAAAATTCCTGCAAGGTATGTTTTCGGTCAGATGTACGAAAAACACGAGACATTATAGCTACGTAACTTGATCTTGCAGGAAAAATGAATTACTTCACCCATAAAACTTTATTATGAATATCAGTTTCATGTGATCTCAAGATGTGGGTAAAAGTGCATTGTATAAGAAAATAAAAATGTTCATGAAATTCCCATGAAAGTGAGTGCATTGATCGATTTTAAGTTTTTTGTTCCATGTTGGTCTCTCTACTGTAGATTCATGGGATAGTTGTTTAATGTGACTAAACTATATTCAATAAATAACCTTGCACTTACCCTAATATTTGAGGAGTAGTGCATTTTTATGTGCAACTGTATGGTCTGCGATCTCCTAGTTGTGAACTATGTATAACATATCTAATTGGATGTTAGCCAAAGTTTTCCATAGGTATAACATACCCAATTTTCACCCTCTGAGGGTTGTCTTTCCCATGATCACGGACAACTTTTGATGACAACTATAATAAGGCCACTTGAAATGCTTCTTCTAGATTTTAAAGGAAACACCTCCTTGAGGAAAAAAATAAAAATAAAACTAGAAAAAATGTTTTAACAATTTAGTTAGAAAACACATAACAACCCTCTTGAGGTGGAAAATTCCAGCCCAATTGAAAGAAGTGAGAAAACTCAAGGTATTATAGAGATAAATCAGGACAATTGTGCAACTTTTTCAAGGATGCAACAAGAACTTTTTTCTATACATAATAAGAAAATATTTGCAAACGAAAAGAAACCAGAGTGGGCATGCACAAGAAGAATAAACAAAGAAATCAAATTCAACAAAGGAAGCACAACCACCACTCCAAACTTTCTTCTCTAAAACACATACAAAAGCAATAAATCCCACTGAAGCTTACAAATTTATGAAGCCCTAATTAACTTACTAACAAATTCAACAAGCCAACATGCTACAATTTGTTGAGTCGCCCCAAAATCAATTAGTAATTATTGCATGAATGTACATTTGTTTTTAATTTTATTTAAAAGGTTGAAATCCTCTCAAGAGCATATATAATATATCCAAGAGTTTAAAAAATGGAAAATTTTCCTACCTCCACAAGGTATCATCACACCCGGATACGTGACAACATACAAGTCTATATCTTCTACCTCTAAGTCTCAATGGAAATTCAACAGGTCAATAACATACTTGCAAATATGCTTAATGAGTTTTGTCTATCAGCTAAAGAGATGTACATCCATCCATCCAAAAATAAACATCTCAATTAATCCAACACCATAAATTGTGCTAAATAGTTCATCATGTTATTTCAAATATTACAATATGGTCTTATATTAGCTCACATATTCCTTGAATATTTGAAAGCCAAACTACCTTAGCATAGTAGACCAGAAATATTTGTACTCTAAAAGACAAAAAAAGACAACAAACTAAAATAGGAACTTTAACTCTAATCCAGACACTTCATTCTTAGCAACATGATATCTAATGAAGATGATATGTGGAAAAAAATGCTTCATATATTTTCTATCACATGTCAAACCGAGTGAAAAAACACATGCATATAACACATCATAAATAGGGTTCATAGATTGACTTACATTATATTGTTTCAAACCCTTCTTGTCTCCTTCAAGGGGGTTTCTTGAGGTCTTCAAAAAGACTTCCTTTTGCTAACCAAATGGATTTTTTCTTTCATACATGTATGGAAATGTATTTTCCAAATCATATTGTAATAGATTCATAAGGTGATATTATTGATATTAACTACACCTTATTTGGAGACATCATTTTTATTGTAGGGGTTGGTATATTTCAATTGGATGTGGTTGGTGATGTGAAGACTACTCAACCTCTAGTAAATATTCATACTAACTCTAACAAGCTTATGGATTCTTGTTTACAAAGGGAGACGCCTCTAGACTTAACTCATTGGATTCTTTTTTTTTTACATGCTAATTATTGTTCTCAAATTTCCTTATCCAAGGGGTTGAGACTATTTGCTTCATTTATTTTACATGGCCCAATGAAAGAAGAAGAATGGAGATTGTCTCCACATATTTTCCATTTCGCTAAGGAAAAAATAAAAAGAGTAAAATTATATATCCATTACACTAATAGCCTCTTGATACACCTTTAGTGAGCTATGCATAGCTCTCACCTATCACTGTAACTCAATGAAATGACATCTAATAGCTCTACGACACCATTATAAATGGACTAGTTGTGAACTTTTTGTTAAATTATCGCCTCCAAATGTTCAATTATCATGAATTTGGGGGAGGGGGATATTTTGGTGTATTGAACGGGGCAAGGGGACATAAGGGTAGCATGGATGGGTAGAAGTGAGAGGTTCGAGCATGGTTTACTGAGATCTATAATCCTAACATTAGAGAATGATAAAGAGCCTTAGGGCCTTATGGCATAGGGGCTAGGGGACCTATAGGTAAGTCAATGAGAGAAATTGATAGGGGAAACCCCAATAGTTGTGACAACGGGATTAGGGGCCACATTATCACGACTCATACGCACTTAACCCATAACTACTAAAATAGTTATCCATTTAACCCCAAACCCACAATCCCTTAACCCCTACATCCATAACTCATAACAAATTAACCCCTTGATCCCTTAAACCCAAAGCCACTAACCCTTTAACCCCTAACCCCTAACTTAGAACCCCTGAACCCCATAAACCCTAATCCCAAATCCTCTTATACCTTGACCCTTAACCCATAACCCCTAACCCCTTAACTCGCTGACACCTAAATACCATAACCCTTAGGCACTTAACCCCTAAATCCCCTGACATGTAAGCCCTTTATAGTTAATATTTAACCCCTAAATCCCTTAACCACTAAGCCATTAACCTATAACCCTTAAACCCCCTATACCTCAACCCCCTAACCTCTAAATCCCATAATCCCTAGCCCTTTATCCTTTACCCTTAACCCCTTGCTCCTAAACCCTTAAACCCCTTACCCTTTCTCCCAAACCACAAGTACTCCAACACTAATATTCTTGGGCATATTATGCCTTTTCTTGCTAACCACTCCAAATAAAACCTCTAAGAACTAGTAGGGTCCAAGGAATAGAGCTACAAGTTCCCCAAATCCAATCTACATTTTATGGATAATCACACTTCCCCCAAATGTCCTCCACATATTTGCCTCGGTGTATTTGGGTTTGAAAAATACATAGGATGCCACAAGAAATCCTAATCGTAAGACTCAACTTTCCTAATGACTAGGAGGCCTTAAAAATCAAACAAAATCTTAACTTATGCCTAAAATTACTAAAATTTCCTATCCCAAATCTGAAATTAGAAATTCTACAAAATTATAGGGCAACAAGGAAACCAATTTCCTCTTCTATAAATCTCTAAGACCTTCTGGAGGACAAATAAAAATTTTGAAATAAATTGTTGAAATTATGCTCTTGCATCAATAGCTACCAATGTATCCTTGTAGGCCACCCCCTTTAACAATAGTAATACCAATTTCATTTACCTAGAAGGATCTCCTTACATAATTCTCTTTTAGATCCCCTTAACCCATTGCAATGATTGTCTTTGATGCCTACCTAGTTGCAAGCACATTTTAAAGAAATTTAGCATATTCCTGGTTGAGGATTTCGATAAGTATGTGATGTTGTTGACATCTTGTGACTGTCCCGTATGTGAATATATAAAACCATTTTTTTTTTACCAGTTTAAGGACTGATACCATCAGGTGTGTGCGCTAACATGGATGGAACGCTAACTACATGTTGCATATATTGTAATGTAAATGAATAATCTCTTTTAGAAAAGGCTCCACTCATGATGCCATTTCGCAAATGCTTGCACTCACCAATTGTGGTTAGATTTTAAGGTGACATGTTCTCGTAAGGGTAAACCTACCTATCCATCTCTTTAAATGCACACAACACACATGTTGGCTTGATCTTGTGCTTGTTGTGGGGAAAATGTTGTTGCAGTGGAACCCCCAAATCAGATTTATTTGGGTTGACCCTGATTTGAAAGGTAGATTTATAAAGGTTATGAATAGTACGTATATAAAAAATATGTCGGGTTATCCATAAATTTACTGAGAGAAACTCCCCAACACAACAAGTAGAATACTTTTTGCAGCCAAATAGATTAATTGTTGCTAGTTATTTTTCAAAACTAGTACAAACTATAGACAATCCAAAATGCCTCATTTTTGGGCTATCAATATAGTATCCATTTAAATAGACACAAGCATAGGTTGATAACAGATACCTAACACAATCTCAATGAAATACTGTGAGTAGAGAGAGCCATAGTTATATATCTGGTTTAGTAAAAAATGGATTGATATCTTCCTCAATGTGGACTTCCAACTTGTTTTCCACTTCTTCAATTAGGTCATGGTTGTCTTGGATGCCCTTGTGATAGTCGGAAACTACCAACTCCAATGCCATAAAATTTATCCTAGTGACCTCCATTTCTTTGTTCAGTTCTTTCAGGTCCTTCTTGTTCCTAATTTCTCTCTTCCAATTTATAAACACATACAAAAAATCATTGACGGACCTCTTGTTTTAATGCAATGGATACAACATAAATAATTCTCCATGGACAAAAATTCTCAACATCCCACAATGGCTACAATGTAAATACTTCTCCAATGGCTACAATGTAAATGCTCCCTTGTGTTTCCCTGACAGTCCCTAATACTTCCTAGCACATGTCGGCACACCTTGGCACCTGGCACATCTTGGATGCATGTCACCCTGACACTATAACATGACTTAGCACTGCCTATCATACCATGTTACTCCCTCCTCAAGACACGTATAACACTCACTGTCACACACTCTTATTCATTCATTTATGCATTCTGATCTAGTGTTGTGTTATGTTTTCCTGGCACTCCCTAACACTCCTTAGCACACATTGGCACACCTTGGCACTTGGAACATCTTTGTATGCTTCCCTATCACTCTAACATGCCTTGGAAATTCCTAGAATACTATATCACTCCCTTCTTAGCACACCTAGAACTGGCTAATACTTCATTTCCATGCATTTGAAACTAGTTCTCCCTTATGTTTCCCTGAAACTTGGCCCTCACACTCCCTAGCATGTGTTCATGCCACACCCTGGCACCTCGCACATCTTGGAATGCCTATCATGCCTTGGAACTGCCTAGCATGTTTTAGTACTTCTAGGCATTTCCTGCCACACCTTGGTATTCCTTATCTTTCATGCCGTCATAGATAGCCTTACTTTTTTTGCGACTGGGAACCTAACCAAGTCATTTTAAAATCAATGTTGTGCCCAACCCAAAGTTTCCCTTTATCTGAAACCAATTTTTCCAACCCTTTATGTAACCTTAGGCTTACCTCTTACAAGTCTTATTTTTTCCTTCTCCTAACACGATTTATCCTTGAGACACTTGGAATTCATTGACACTACTTGGCAGACACTCTTATTCGTTCATTTCCATGCATTTTGACCTAGTTCTCCCTTGAGATGTCCTGGAACTCCTTGATACTCCTCAACATCCATTGACACTTTCTGGCATCTGTTAGCATGCCTTTTCAATCGTTGGTTCACAACGACACCCCTTAGTTATCATGCCCTCACAATTACCCTTACTTTTTTTGGGACTTGGGAACCCAACCAAGTCTTGCCTTGACTATAACAGCTTGACCAAGTTACAGTTACTACAACTAGATTATGCCTTGTTCACCTAAGAAATGACTATAATCCATAACCCATTTAACCCCCTAAACCCCTAAACCCTTAACCCATTTAACCCCCTAAACCCTAAACCTCTAAACCCTTAACCCCTAACCCCTTAAACCCTAATTCCCGACCCCTAACCCATTTAATCCACTAAACCCATAAAACCCTAACCCATTTAACCCCCAAAACCATAACCCCTAGAAACCTTAACTACTAAATCCCCTAACCCCTAAACCTCTAAACCCCTAACACATTTACCCCCCTAAACCTTTAACCTCTTAACTTGATCTAACCCCTCAACCCCTAACCGCTAACCCCTAAAATCCTTAACTGCTAGATCCCCCAACCCCCTAAACCTCTAAAACCCTAAACCAATTTAACCCATAAACCCTAAACCTCTAACCCTTAAACCCTAATTCCCAACCCCTAACCCATTTAACCCCCTAAAACCCTAAAACCCTAAACCTCTAAACCCTAAACCACTATACCACTAACACTTAAACCCCTAACCCCTTAACCCATAAACCCCTAAACTATTAACGCTTAACCCATAACCCAATAACCCCTCACCCCTAACCCTTTAAATCCTTAATTGCTAAATCCCCTTAGCCCTAAGCCCTTGGAGAGGGTCTGCTCAAGGAGGATCATTCTAGGAAATGTTTGTATTTCATCCATACAAACAACAACCTAAACCGTGGAAGATGATCACTTCATAATAAATCCATACTTGTTTGACATATCAGGCTGAGAAGTTTACTCATTGCTTCTCAATCAAGTAGTTAATTTATGTATGCTTGTAATTGTAAATGGATCTTCCAACTAGCAGAAGCTTTACTTGTAATTTATTAAATCCATTATAGGAAAACACCTTATTATGGAAGCATCTTTTGTTTAAATCTCTACCCCTCTAACCCCCCTTCAACCCACCAACAATATGTGGATGACACTCTTCTTATGGGCTCTCCCTCAGTCAAAGAAGCCCTTTTCTTCTAGAATATTCTTGTTGATTTTTCCCAGGCCTTTGGCACCTCCATCAATAAATCCAAATCAAAAATATTCTTCCTCGATACCTTCTAGACCATTCAACTCAACATAGCTCGCATTATAGGCTTTCAGCTCAGCTCCTTCCCCTCCAAGTACCTAAAAGCTCTCCTAACTAATAAACCCCTGGCCAAAGCCAACTGGGAATCTCTGGTCACCAAATTGAAAAAAAAAAAGATTTACAATTGGACTTTCAGGTCCTTAAATCTCCCGAGCAGATTAGTCTTGGTCTGCTCAGTCCTGCAAGCCATTCCTCCATACTAGTACTCGATCATTGCTGCTCCCAAATCTATTTCAAACAAAATCAAAACCATTCAAAGAGACTTCTTATGGAAAGACAAAGAGAGCAAGGGAAAATGGGCCCTAGTAGCCTGGGGAAAAATCTGCAGACCTAAAAAATATGGGGGGCTTGGTCTTAGAGACCCAGACATGTTGGGAAACGTTTTCAGTGCCAAAACCTGGTGGAGATGGATCACCAGCCCCAACACCTCTTGGGCAGCACTCTGGAAGGAAAAATATGCCCCATCTCACAACCCAAAGTCTCTAATCAGGCTCTCTAGCAACCTCAAAGGTTCCTCGGTCTGGGACCAAGCTTGGGAGAACAGAGGAATGGTCCAAAACCATTGCTTTTGGGAAGTTCGAAATGGCGGGAAAACATTGTTTTGGGATGGTGCATGGGAGCAACGCCCTCATCTCAATCAATACTAATTCCAACAAATTTGAACTCATATGGACAACCACAACAAAAGGCTTATCAAATATTTCTGGAAAAACAAATAAAACACTAAATGGAGGGAATGACTCGAGGCCCTAGAATGGGTCTAGTAAAATCACCCTCGGGATTGGACTAACCCAGCTGATGAGCTAAGGAAAAGGCAGGTTCAAAGGGACGATGAACCGGACAAGCTAAGATGGGGCTCTAATGCAGCTGGCCACTCCAACATAAATGAAGCCTATGGCCTCTTATCTAACTCCACTCACATCCCCACAAACAAAAAATGGAACACTCTCTGGAAGCGTAATCATTGGCCCAAAATATTTCTCTTTCTTTGGTTTGTCATGCACAAAATCCCCACATATTCTTCTCTCCAAGATCTTTCCAATTATTAAATCTCCCTATTTGAACAAATGTTTGGTATTCTCCAAGCTCTTTCCTATGAATTATGCTTCATTGTTGCTGGAAAAGCCACAGGAGTCAGCATATATGAATCTTGTCGTGCCTTGATGATCTCGAAAAATCCTTCCAACCCCTGCTTGTCCCAGATTGCCTTTCGAGGTTCCATCAAAGTTGAGTTTTATGAAAACTTCTAGAGGAGTTTTTAAGATCCTAATGGTGTCCCCTATGTCAGGGAAAGCTTTCCAAGAAGCTGGGGAGACCATGGTAGGTGCTAGGTGGAGGCCCTAGAGAATTATTGCTTTTTGAAGAGCAAAAATCTAGTTTGAGTTAAGTTTAACCTAGATTTTCTCAAAGGATGTCTTATCCCATAGCATTCCCAGCCCTCTTGAGGCGCCTCTAGAGGAGTGTTGAGGAGGTAAATCCCCTCTGCGGACAGAGGCGATCCCTACTAGCCCAGATCGGGTCTAGCAATAATCAAACACGCTACAGTGCAGGTCCCTAATCGTAAATAAACCGACTTGCGAGGAAGGATTACCTGGAATCCAACGTTGTCGTTTGTAGAAGAGGTGGTGCTCCCGTTCCTTCGCCCTGGCAGATCACAATCCTCACGATCTCCGTGATCGGACACCTGCACATGCAAGAAAAAACACAAACACAAGCATAAAATCCAGTACATACAACTATATGTCAGTCGAAGAGGACATAACTCATGAACATGATCAAGAACAAGAGCGGAACCATAACCAATAGTCGCTTATCATTAAAGAGTCAAAAGAAGAATACAACCATAGCTTCGACGCAGCACTCTCCTTTAACGGGTCGTCAGCACAACATGTCTCAATAAAGCCTATCAAGGATGGGACAAGCCTCTCTCTCCGGATACTTGGCAATAGTCTCCTTGCTTGGATTTGGCCTTAGGGAATCAAGAAGGCTTTTGCAGCATGAAAGCTCTTGGGAACCTAGAAATTCTGCCACTCTTTGGAACTAGCTTGCAATGGAAATGGACAAGATTTTATAGAAGGAGGAAGGGGAGTTGTGATCCCTATAATTATGGGATTGGCCCTATCATCAAGGAAGCTTCCATGAGAGGTGGCAAACTACTTCCTCTCTATGGAAATCTGTAGCCAAACCACCCAGCTCAAGATAGATATCAGTCCAGGAATTTGTTAGGATGAAACTTCTGCCTTTTATTTTTTAAAAACACCTATTAATATGGTTGGCGCGGGTGCGGCTTTATGAAAGAGCGCCAATTGACGCGCCCTCTTTGGAGGATTTCCCTCTTGGCGCAAGGGCTGAACTATGGAACCGCGCCAATGGAAAAAGAGCTATTTTTAGGGTTTTTTGCAGGGAGATGCCTTTAGGGCAATTAAATCTCATCTTCAGAGGGATGCAATGAAAGTATTTTCAAGTGTTAACTATGCCCACAGGTCATGGAATGAGCCCTCCAATGTGCAGGATGGGGATTGTAGGGACGGTGACAAATTGCTGTGTAACAAGGAGACTGCGACAACTCCCCCTTTTCCCCAAAATTGTTTGCTCTTATGGAGGAAGTCCATTTCCTCCATTTTGGTCTCTTGGATGAGAATAATGTCAGGGCTTTCCAACCTTACTAGAATTTTCATTGCTTCTTCTTTTAGGTTGCTTCCCATCCCTCTACAGTTCCAAAAGATGATCTTCATTACTTACTTTTTCGAGATGAGAGGGCTCCTTTAGAGCCCTGGCTCTGATTTCTATGTGCTTTAGGGTTTTTTGCCAACATCATTTCTAGAGTCAGCTGGGTCCCCTGCAACTTTTCCTTGTAGGTTTCTTGTTCTCTCTTTTCCCTGGAGGATTTTCGTCCCCTGGTAGATCTTCTGACTGAAGTTTGGGAGTCCCCAATTTCTCCTTCTTCCTCCAACTCCTCTGAATCCTGATCTTCGCCTTCGGTGACAGAGTCTTTGTCTTTCAAGGTTCCTCCAGGATATTCACCTATCTTCAATGTTTCTAGGGTTTCCTGCATTTGGAGGTCCTTTTGCATGTTTTGTGGATCGATTTCTTGGACTTCCTCTGTCTATGAACTCAAGGCTGCAAATCTGTTCTCTTGGCATTTTTGGGAGGGTTTGGCTTTAGGAATACTCTCTATGGTTGCTGAACTTCCCTTTGCTTTCTCCGTTGGCCCTGGCTTAAGGCTCATTCTAGGATTCTTGGCTTGCTGCCATCCTTCTTCTTTCTTCTTTTCTGGGGCTGCATTTATGGGACAGTTCTTGGCGAAGTGGCCATAATCATGACATCCGCAGCATTTGAATGATATATGTTCATAATCTAATTTCTACAGATGGGACCAGTTTCCCACCATTAGCTTGATGACTTCTAGCAGCCCAACCTCAAGGTCCACCTCCATGCAGATTCTGGCGCAGTCATATTGGTCTTTGTTATTAGCTCTTTCTATGAATTTCCCAAGGGCATTGCCAATTTGTGGCAAGGATTCCTAGTTCCAGCAGTGCACCAGTGAGTTTGGGAGCCTGACCCTGGCTGGAATGACAGATGGGACATCCTCCGAGGGGTCAAATTCCAGAGTCTATAAATTTAGGTAAAACCCTTTAGGACCCATGAATTAGGGTTCGTTTATGAAGATCGGGTCCTTATCCTCCTTGGTGTTGAATTCGAATAGAAAAAACCCTCGCTCCAGGAAGTATGAGGTAACACTGTTGGCAATAAGGGGCTTCTAGTTTCAAGTGATCCAGGCCTCCATAGTTTTTGGTGAGGGCCATAAGCCCGTGAACTATCAGACCAGAGCATGATCCGCAAGGGAAAGGACCACTTCCATCATACCCTCAGGTGGGAGAGCCACCAAGGGAATCTCATCCAGTCGCTCGACAAATTTGGAGGCGAGCTGCTTCTTCTTCTTAGGTTGGGAAGTGATTAGAAGCTTGAATGCATCGACATCAAGAGGAGGAGCGGGAGGAGGCGATGGCAGAGGAGCGTCTTCAGATTCCACCATTGGGATGAAACCTAGCCAAGCGAGCACCCCACGCAGAACCACAAACCCTATGTGCGGCGAAGGGCAGAGAGCGATTGATTGATTATTTAAATAATTTATTATTATCATTTATTATCCTTATACATACACTCATGGATTTGAGACATCGATTTTGTTATTCCTTTTGAGTTGTGAGGAAAAATTGATTCATTTCCAAGCCTTGTATTTCCATGAATAATGGTATTTTTATTTTTCATACTATCCATATATCTCCACTAACATCTTTTGCCCTCTTTATTATTGGAGCCACAAAATTTTCTTCAAGTAACTCTTTAAAGTAAGGTTTACATGTTCCAATATTGATTTCTAAACAAAAAAGAGTGAGCCAACTACTTCTTTAATTTCAAATATGATCAAGTTCTCTAGCCTCTTTAAAAACTAGAAATGATTACATCTAAAGTGGAGGGTGTCTTGGGTTTCAATTCAGCTTTAAGATTAGGTCAATGGGTTTGTAATGCAAAAGGGAAGAAAATGTGGTATAAGAAAATATTTTTCCATTATTCATGAGCGAGAGTTGAACTAAAAAATGATCCAGTTATTCTACTTTAAAATCTCATCCCAATTTTTAAATTTTTTATTTATTCGAATAAATTGATTGATTTTGGCTTAACATAGATTATTCAAATAAATTGATTGATCTTGACTTAATGTATATAAAATAAATTCCAATATTCAAGTTGATTTCTAAAATAATATTTTCCCCTAAAATTTAGGTCTTAGTTGATTCCTAATAAAAACCGAACTCCCAATTTTTTTTCACTCCAAAAAATTCATTAAACGCTATGGTGCCAACACACTTCTACAACCTTTCAATTTTTTTCACTACAAAAAATTCATTTACATGCTATGGTGCCAACGCACTTGCTACAATCGAAATGAAATTGAAATGAAATGCACGTTATGGCGCCAACGCACTTGCTGCAATCTAAATGAAATCGAAATGAAATGCAGCAAAATGAAATGGCTTAGGAAGATATGTGACCGAGAAACAAAATATTTATATATTGAATGGAATTCCATAATCTTCGGCCTTAGAATTGAGTGGACGATATGCAAATGAAACCCTTCTTCACATAGCTCCGTCAAGTACCCAACATGGGCATGTGTTATCACTGGATCTGTCAAGTATGCAACATGGGAATGTGGTATTTATGGCTATGGAGGATTGGATTATGTGGAGTTATTATAGTTTTATACTCACTTTTGTGGGAGGTTTGAAACGGGAAGAGCGAGTAAATACTTGCATGAGAGGATCGAAACAAGGCAGTCCTGATTTTTTTTTTCTCTGCGAGATTTCTGTCAATTAACTGGTATTGAGTCTATTAGGGTTTGGAAGCAATGGGGTGAGAAACAACATCAAAGGGAAGAGAAGAGATACATAGTGAAGGAGCAGGTGATTACAACATCAGCACCATATTTTGGCTGAGGGGGCGAAATGGGTCACGGTGGCCCAAAATAATTCTGGGTATGAATGAACTCTGTCTCTCATCCAACATCTTTTTGATCTAGGATTCCTATCAAGCTTCTTGACTGGTAAGATGCCAACGTGTCATTTTTCACTTTCCCTTCACCTCTTCTTTATTTATTTTGTGATATGAAGCCTCCTTGTAATGGGATTTTTGTTGCATTCTAACAAGAGACACCATAATAGAGCTTACAATTTATTTTTGTGGACGAAATGGCAAGAGACAACATGGTATATCTTACACTTGATTTTCTTGAAGAAATGCCTAATAAGACAATGTTGGATGCATTCCCCATCTATTTCCAATGCAATAATCTCAATATTTAATCAAGAAATCCTCATTGGTAAATATTTCCATGCTTGGGTATCTTTATTTCATTGCTATTAATGCGCTCAACCTGCTTTGACATCACTTAAATGTTCTCAAGTTTAAAAATGGAAGAAATGGAGAAAATTAAGAGTAGTAGAATGCTCTTCTCCTTTGTTTCCAGTTATATCTGTGCACAATAGCCAAAATTAATAAAAATATGTAGGATTGGTTGAGTATCAAGTAGCAGGCTAAGTGTCGAGTAGCAGTCATAGACTACATTTTTTATTTTTTATTTTCCATCGTGATGTGTTTTTTTGTTTCATTTTAAATTATTATTTTATGTGCTAGTGAAGCTGAGGGCTTAACTAAAACTCTATGCTTATTAGAAACCCACATTCTCATGGGAGAGGTACACACTTTCATAGCAATTTCATGTATTGGTGGATGGATTGTACTTAGTTCTCTTCAAAAATTGGTGTCAACAACTATGAAAATCAATCTACTTTGAACAAGATACAACTAATCGACTAGCTGATGTAGCGCGCTTCACAGCTCCCTTTGGTTGTACCCTGAACACATTTTCTGGTCCTTCTGCTCCCAATCTACAAATCTGCCTCTATTAATGGATCTTTATCCTTTAGGTCACTGAACACAACTCTCCAATTTTCCCTCTATTTTATCATTAGTCCATCAATGAATCAACACATAGGGTCTTCTTTCGGTTTGTTCACAAATCCGCTTGTGAACAACTACTAGACTACCCATTGTCGCTCCTTAACTCTTAGGGACTTATTCCCTCTATTTTCTTTCTATGCCACTCCAATGAGGAAAAATTAGGGCATGGAGGGCTGCCCTCTATCACTACAAGATGTCCTTCTCTTCAGTAAACTTGGGCTCAACAAATGGTCCACTTGGCTTCATTCTTTTTCCCTTCAAAGAGTCAACTCCTGACCTCTCTTCTTCTACCATTATAACAACTTATATTTTTCCTTCAAGAGTTTGTACTTAGGGCTTGGAGCAAGCCACTATAAATATCCAAAAAATGTTCCTTTTGACTGCTCAAAATCTGTCTTAAACTAGGACAATCAACCATCTAGCAAAACACCAACTTAGGAGAACACTTACCTCTGATTTGAAGATACCTTCTTCTTCTTCTCTTTCAAAGTCTTGTGCACTCTTCAAACATGAGATTTTTGGCCTGGTTAGTGCACTACAACAACCCTCCATCTTGCCTCAATTCTCTTCTAAAACTATGTTGGAACCTTCCCTAACAGACTACCTTATCTACCATCATACTCAGCCTTCCCATGAAACTTTCCTAAGTTGTTTTGTGCCCTTAAAACAAAACTTTTTACCTCCAAACAGACCACTGCAGGGCTTCGGCCCTACTTGCAATCCAACAGAACTCTCGACCCCTTCTCCTTGAAGAGTTCAAATTTCCAACATGCACAAATCAGACATTTTCCCAAGCAGCTGGCCCTATTCTCTAACTCAGACCTGCAATGGACACAAATAGATCCAAAAACCAACCCCTTTTTGCTTCGTCCTTGTCCTCTTGAGTTGTGGCTACTTCAAATTCTCTCCTCTTATGATGATTCACACTTGGTTAGGTGAGAATGAGGCTCCTTCTCACTCTTATATATATGAATCTTCTCATGGAAACATATTTCCCTTAAGGTCATGTCCTAAGTCAAGGAAATTTTTCTTTTTGTGCTACAAGTCCATAAAAAACATTAAAAAATTATTATCTCAACTTCTAGAGCTCCTTTCTTGGTGCTTGAAGATTCCTCTTACTGCTTTAACGGTGCTATTCCACCTCCAAGGGTCAAACCATCAAATATCTTCTTGGTTTTGGGCCCACTCCTTTGGATGTAAAACCTCCAAGCTTGGGTTCTTAGCGCACAAGTGACTTTGTGATGTCAATTCCTCCACAAACCTATCCCCTAGGGTTTGGATTACCTCCCAAGAAATGAATCTCAACATTTTTCATGAAACTTAAAGTACCCAACCATTCAAGTTGGCCCATCAGTTTTCTATCACAACACACACTTGTGGGTGAATGCGTTTACATGTGCATGTGTTCATTACAAGAAAAAAATCCATATATTAAAAGGTAAAACAATTACATTACATGATAGATCGTTTGAACCTTAGAAAAATTCCCAAATTTTGAAAATGATTCTTGAACCTCAGGAACATTCCCAACTTATGCATGATACCATTGATGGTCTCTCTAGTTGGGAATTTTTGATTTCCCATGGCACTCAATAATCTGTTTTGGGTCTTACAGTCTTTGACACGAACACACCCAAATGCCACAACAATACTACTTTGCACAGTGGAAAACATTAGCAGTGAATCAACACATACACAAGACACAAATTTTTCAAACCCAACTTTGTTATATAAACAATCTTTAATACAATAGTCTAGGGCTTCCATACCAAGGATCACGGCCCTTTACATTCAACTTGATACAAGAAAATAAAAAATCTATGATAACCAATCTATCATGAGAAAAGTACAACTAACGTATTTGCTGATGTAGTGTTGGTTTTTTTGCTTCCTAACACATATGCTGGTCCTTTTTCTTCCCAATTTTCAGCTCAACAATCTACCTCTATCAGTCAACACAACTTCTTTAGGTCACTGAACATAGGTTCAAACAACTCTATGCTCTAGCTACTCCTTAGTTCATCAAGGATGTCAACAGATAGGGTTTTCCATGTGCCCACTACTTTCTCCACTATTTCTCCACAAAAGACAAGTCTTAGTGCAATGGAGGTTACCTACTTTCCACTGAATATGACCTTTGCAATATAGTGAACTGGGGCTTTACAATAAGCCCTCTTGTTTGCCCTTTTCTCCTTCAAAGGATCAACCTTTAAGCTCCAATAACTCCACGTCTCCTATCAGCCTTGTAGTCCTCAAGGACTGAACCTAAGGCACAATAGGGTAACTTCAAATAGCCCTCCAACCTCTGCTTAAGCTGCCCACACAAAATTTCCAAAAGACCTCACCACCTAGAAATACGTCAACATGGAAGAAAAACAAACATACATTTGCAATGGATGACTTCCACTACCTTAATTCTACTTGTATTGTGCACCAAATCTTTAGTTTTCAGCCCTTTGGTTAGGGAACTTGTTCAAAAATACACTAGCCCATATATTGGCCTATAAATATTGATCAAAACCCATGAAACCCTTCCTCTTCAAGCCTCCCTTCGCTGCACTGTAACTCAGCCTAATACATGTTTTTCCAAGGTTATCTACCTCTGTCCATATCTGATATAGGGTTTCGACCCTCCTATAACATGCACAGAAATGTTCAGCCTCATTCATAGAGAATTAAATTATAAAAGTGAGGAAAAAAATACCCTCAACCTCAGCCACGAACTGTCCAAAATTGGCATGTACCAATCACAGAAAAAGACAGAAGAAACTCAGGTCCTTCTTCCTTTGAAAAGGCTCCAAAAGGTTGTGGTTGCTTCAAAAATTATTCTCCTATTATGTGTCTCTCTTGTGATGTGCCAAATGAATTCAAAACCCTCTTCTATTTATATACTACTTGGGTGCAATAATCATCCCTTAAAGGGAATGTCTACAAACCAAGCCAACCTGAAATTTTATGTCATTTATCCCACTCATATAAATACAAAAGTCTTTTCCTTCATTTTAACAATGCTCCCATAGTTGCAACTTGTATTAGTTTCCCCTTTTTCAATTAAGGGTGCCACACATTTAACCATGCTTTGTTTGGGTGCAAGACCCCCCTTCTTGGGTATTTTGTCCTTAAAGAGCTTTTGTGTTGCCAACTCACACAAGCCAAGTACCCAGCAATGTGGAGTACCTCCCAAGGTACAAAATTCAATAGGGAAACTCTCAAATCTCATCAAATGCAACCCTTGCATGCTCAGCAAATTGAAGTCATTATCCAATCTCCTATAAGGTAACTCATGAAGGAAATGGCTCTTATCATGAAGGTCACAAAGAAGTTTGGAGGCTTCCCACCGCTTGCCTTTATTACAATTCATATCCATACCAATCCTATAAGTGATGTAATTAGGCACCATGCCATGATCTACCATGTCTTCAGGAGCTTTACTGGCATCCTGTAGTCTTCTTTCAAGTGAAATATTGTTGACAAACTCATTATAAATGTGCTTATTAGGAAACAATCATTTGTAGAGCATATCTTTATAAAAATCTTAAGCTTCTTTCGTCCTACCTTTATCACACAACCTTTGAATGATGTAGTTAAAGGTATATGGATTTGAGCTACATACTTACAAACCCATTTTGCAAAAAAGACTAACTTATTTGATTTCTAAAGCTGTGGAGTAGCTTTGATAGGTAAATTCAATGTGATAATATTGGGAAAAACAGTAGCAACTTTCATATTCTTGTACAAATACCAAACACTACTCACCAAGATGTCGAGGAATCACTATTCCAGGACTTCCATGGCATCTTCAAATTATAGCACAATCAAAGGAGACTGTTTGGGGCCCCTGTAGGGATGGTGATCCATTCTTGACAATTTTCCTCATGAATAGTAGTTATGGCTTGCTGGTATGGATAATAGAAGAAATTAGAGAGGAAGCCACCTGATTCTTGGTAATGTATTAAAAATTTGAGTTCTCACAAATATGACATCTAGATAGGATATTCTCCTTTGACCTTGTGTTTTCCAAGTGTTATAGCTGGAAAGTCCCATCAAGGCATCGAATTTGGTGATTGGTTTCAACCCAAACTGAGTGAGAGCCTACTCAAAAATTTCCAAAAGGGATCTTGAAGGTCTGCAACAAGTTTTTCCATGTATATTTAGGTTTTACATTCATCTCTTTTAGTTGCATGAAGTGCTCAAATAGAAAGCCATCTTGGGTATAAGACACTCAGGGGATGTGATTCAACTAAGCTGGATGTATTTCCTGTAGATCTTGTCCAATCACCTTGTTCATATCATACTTAGATAGTAGGAATTGATTTGGAGCATCTAAAGAGTAATTGAAAGGGGGGAGGGTTGACTGAGGATAATCCCACCCACTAAAGAGCATGGAAGTAAAATTACTAGGATTGTGAGTGAAACTTGTGAGTTATTGAGTTTGACTCTGATAAGATCCTAAATGATTTTTTCATCATATTCTTGAGTCAAACTCAGTTTTACCAAGTTTGATCAAGTTAGACTTACTCCATTTGACCTCTATTGGGCATGTGTCAAATTATATTTATAACTTTGTATTTTGTAATTGTGAGTATTTCCCAAGTTTTTGTCGAATCCATTTGGCAAAGATGTTTAAGTCCATGGTCAACTAGTGAACTTGAGCCTCCATTTGTGAACACAAATTATATATGACAACCATTTTATTAGCCCAAGAAAAAATTTGGTAAATATCTCAACTCCTCATTCTGCAGACATAAATTATACATGATTTCCTCGTTGTCAGCTCAAGAAAAATTTGATCAATATCTCAACTCTTGAATTTAATATTGTTACAATATTTCCAGTGACTAAAATAATTTTCCACACTTAATAGTTCATATTCTTTTATTTCCCAACAATGTGGCCTTCCAAGTAAGTGGACCTATTGAAAAGTGACCATAGAGATCCATGGCTCAATTCCAAGCTACCTTTTAGCTTTTTCCTTCCTAGAAAATAAAAAATGATATTAGTTACAACCTAGCCATAGAAATCCACGTGCAAAGGCTATTATTAGATATCACATGTGTTGGGCAAGAGAAAGGCTACCATGCAACAAAGACCATACAAAAATGACCTTTGGATCTAGAGCGGCATTCTAGATTTTGTTCAAGGCTTGTATAAGCAAGTATAAATTCTATAAAGTCCCAAAATTTTATTTATAATTGTATTTTTGCATCTAAATTTGGTTTCTGATTGAACCATTTTGTACCCATCAATTCCTAACAAAGGATTTTTTTACTATTTCACACCCTATACTTATACCAATTATGTAGAGGATTGATACTGATCTTGGAAAAGACAGTATTGGAAATAAGATTTTTGTCATTTTTCAAAATTAAACTTAACTGAATGTTTTAGGTGAAAGTCTTCCTTAAGTTGTGGCCTTTCAATTTAATTTGTTCTCTCAAGGGATAAATTTCCTTTAGCATTTTATTTATCCTTTTGAGAAAAAGGCAGTCTGATGAACTACAAGTTCTTTTCCAGTGGTTTTTTGTCATATTCCAATTCTTAACAGTCTAGCTTACAAATGAGCTTTGTATTTTAAATTGGGCTGGGATAAGCCCCCCATCTAGCGAGGGATGATTATGGTCCTTAGGGGTGAGACCATCTTGATCATTATTTGGTTCAGGATTTGGAATGACTAGTCCATGGGCCATAGCAATCATTTCCTTGCTTAGATTCTTCTGAAGGTTTCTTTATCTAGATATTTCAAAAGGAAGATGTGGATATTTATCACTCTGGCATGGTGGAGGCCTGTTGTACAAACACTATTTTCATTCTTGTATAGTCTGTTTGGGATGAGTTGAATTGTTGGAGAGTTGACAAGTAACTCTCTGCTCATGGTGCAAGGGGAAGTCCATAAATCTTGCAAGGGGCCATAAATGTTAAAAGGGGCCCTAAATCTTTTTCTAGAGAATTTTTGGGTGCCAACAAACTTCATGATGCATCTTCTAATTACTATGAAAGCAATCCTGACCTTGTTAAAGATGGAGTACAACTCTTTAAAAATAGGCTAATTTTATATTCTTGTTCCATGTTGTATAGTTGGCCATTACCCAAATGTTATGTAGCAATACATCACGGTAACAATGGAAAAACTGCAACAACATTACATGCTGGAGTACCCCAAAGTAACAGTGGAACAACTGCAGCATCATCACATGTTGGAGTACCCCAGATAATTTTTCCTTTCATACTAGACCAATTTTATTGGGTTGAATGTATGAATTGGATAGGGTTTGCACCACCACCATAAAAGAAGCAACATATTATCCCAATAAAAATGAAGATAGTACTATGGAAGCTGCAAATCCCATTTTGACTCAATCCATATGGCTATGGCCGCTGAAATGAAATATCGTGTAGTTGATATTGCAAAAATAATTTGTTTTGAGGATGGTGTTGAAAATGATATAAATATTCTTTTAAATAAGGTATACATTTCAAGAAATAGGATGTTTTTAAAATTCAAGGTTAGGAATTAAATTCATACCAAATATGTTGGCGATATTTGGTCCTGGTATGATACTCTGAAGATTTGTTAGGATCTCAGCGTCATGCAGGGTCATGACTTTGCCTTATGGAGCCACTTTAACATGTGAACATTTTCTAATCACGGCTGTATGTAGCTCTACAATGCATTGTGCTTTTGAAGTCGGGATTTGGTAGCTATATGCATGGGAGTCTTTGGAAGATGAGTCTAGAAGGATTGATGATTGTTAAATTTTTACTATCCTAATATATCTTGGTTTGGTTAGGCTTGGGAGAAAGTCAGAGTATCTTTGTTTGGCTGGACTTAGGGGTAAGTGAGAGCACCATGAAAGAATCAAGTTTGTTACTAGAAAGTGTTTACCTTCTCAATAAACTTGAAGACAAGTGATATTATCATGGATTTTTTGTACTTGGGAGCCATGTGAGAGTTGTCATGAAAGGATCAAGTTTGTTATTTTTTTTTACCTTCTCAACTAAGTTAAAGACCAATAACAAATTTGAGCTCATTTGGTATTTACTTTCTCAACTTGTATGATTGGGCCAAAAAATTGTATCTAAATTACTGCCTTAGTTTCATATCAACTGATACTGCTTATGTCCCTTCTGATAAGAATATATTTTCTGAAAATTTAGTTATTGTTAAAAATTACAATCGGCGAACAGGGTTTCATAGCTAAAAACTATGATTTTGAAACGTTAAGTAATTGGGGACTATTTAAATTTATTAATAAAATATGACACTTGGTACAAAACACAGCCCAAAATAAAAAAAACTTTAGATTTCCTTTCCCATCCAGGAGTAGGATTTCAGACTGCTCACCAAATTGAAGCCAATTTTACACCAAATTTCATCTTAGCACAAAACATTAACCAAACTCTTAGAAGATCATATGGAGTCCATATATAAAGATTAATTGTCATAAATTGGATTGTTTCCATCCTTGAGAGTTTTAACCATATAATATATTTGTATATTAATCTTTGATCTATTTGTGTTAGTGATTATTTAAACTGTTTGACTTCTGTAAAACTGCCTTGTTTTGTAGAATACCAATAAATCAACAATCCAACCATTTTTTGGACACAACCTTTACATATATGATATATGCAATAGCCCTTAAGGAAGAAGATTCATTCTAATCTTATAAGTTACCCTCGACCATATAAGCATTAGATTTAATGTCCACTACATGATCTGTCATTGATCCACCTAGTACATGGAATCTATCACTGTTTTACCTACTCAAAACCAAGGATTGCATCTATTAGTTTCTAGGGCCAACTTCCTTACCTTTGGTTTTGTATTTCTGTATCTCCAATTGGTTTCATATTTTCCAAAATAGGTGGAATAACTTGGATATCATCTCTATTAATTCGGTGCCACCCTGTCCTTCATTTTCATATGTGTAAAGATTATTTTAAACAGTCAATGATTTCCAAACTTAGACAACCAAGTTGCATGGCTCACTAGAGAGAGATTCTATGAAGATTGAATATTTACTTAAGAATTTTTTATAATTTTATATCCAATTTATAAAACCCCAAGTGTGGACATTTATGGATAGCCTTTTGATATATGAAATTCTTAATGCAAAAACAACCTAACATGTTTAGGTTTGGAACAAGTGCTAATGGTGGGGAAGAAGAAGTTTCACACCATTTCAAGGAGGTAAGTATTATGCTGATTCTCAGAAATGTCAATTGGGATGGTAACTTGCATTAGAAAGGGCTTGAATCATATCCGTACTCACATTGAGGCCAAATGGGTACCTAGTTGATGTGGTGCAGTAGTCTATGCTAAAATTTTCATGCTAACAGCTTGCAAGGGATGTGTAGTGTATTGTGTTTTTTCTACTGTTAATGTTGATCCTATTATGGACAAGTTTAAATTGTTTCACTTCTCCTGTCTTATAGAAAACTGATATGATATCTATTGTATGATTATGTTCTTGATGCAAGTATCACACACAGGAAGTAAGGCTTCTATCACATTCCATTATTGGAAATGTGAGATCGAGGAAGAACTATGAATACGGTACATAAAAAACACCCAAGAGAATGATCCAATGTGTCAAGGGAGCCCAATATTTAGACAATTACCCTATATGTGTCTTCCTTGCTATGTGATCTAGCACAGGTTTAGTTTTACCCATCTACTTCCATAAGTCCAGGAAACATACTATTTTATACTTAATGACACTAGTGATTCAGAATCTCAATATTAGTAGACGTGGAAAATCAATAGCCCTACTACCTTGTTGGATTCCCCTATTCTGCTCTCTAAATCACAGGTATGAACAAATCAGGTTTCTCGATGTTTTTTTTAATACTCACAATGATTACCAAATTTCAGAATATGAATATGTCGTTACAGAAACAAGTGTTCAATTTTTTTCTTCTTTTCTAAAAAGGCAGAGAATGTTACTCTGTTACTCATTTTCAAGAGTCCAGTTAGATTTTATACATGTCAGACCTGAGATTGATAACGCTCCAGAGAGATCTGTTGGAAGTAAAAAGGAAATCTTCTACAAAATCCTATTACATGTACCTCTGCAAATTTTTGCAGCTTCTCTTCAAACAATAAAAAATTACCTCTACCATCAAGTTTCCCACAGGCCTGCAAACATGAGCAGTCCAGTCACACCTGTGTGAGTGTTCAGTTTTTCTTAGACCAGAAGACGCTAAAAATCCAATATGTTATGGTATCCTCTTGCTCTCAAGCGGTTTGAACACCAGAGAGCATCCACTATAAGCAGTCACATCACAATACTCAGAACTTCAGTATGAGGAATCCTCTAGGAAAAATTAAATTTCTTCTACTGTTGGCATTCCATTGCTTTTGAATAACCATTGCTTTTGAATTTGTTTTTACAGGGATGCCATTGATTTATTAGCTTTAAAGTAGCAGATTCTCTTCTTTTCGCTACTCCACTGACCTCTTGCAACCGATACCTTCTTTTCCACAGAAGGATTATTCCTTTTCCCCCTTTTGCCTTTCCATTACTTTATACATCTGTGTGTTACAGATTTCATAACCAAATCACAATTTGTCAAATGTCTCCACCGCAGAAGTTGTCCTTAGTGTTGAAATGTCATTCCTGAGTATTTAGACTTCATTATTTCTACAAAACCCTTCGTTTCAACCATGGTAGGGTGAGCAGACCCTACGCAGAGGCAAAACATGGTGCTCCATTGCAAATTATGTGACAGTGACCAGATTTTTTTAAGCACAAGTGCTCGATCTACTTCCTATATCCACTAGTGAGGGTTTCCCTTCTCAAGGATTGAAGGTACCTGAGGCAGCGAGGATATTAATCTGCTCTGTTACACCTAAGTTCCATTACAGTCTTAGTTTTGTGTCAGCCAAACCCTATCATAGCTGAATCCATTCCAAGAGATGACATCTCTCCTGGGCATCTTGTTAAACAGTTCTCGTGCATCATCGAATCTTCCTTCCCGATCATACCCATTAATCATAGTAGTCCATGAAATCACATTTCTACGCGGCACATAAGGTTTAATTCTTTTTTATTTTGATTTTATGCTCTAGAGATATGTTAACATTTTTGGTGAAAGTTTGAACATGTTTAAAATTTTGAAGAGTAATTTCTATAAATTGGAATGGACAAGAAAAATTGCATTGATGTCTAATTCCTATAGACTCCAACCTACAAGAAAATTTGAATATCTTGGTATTGAGAAATGGAGATCTTTGTAATTTGATCCTTACACATGTTTAATTGAATAATTTCAATAAACATAAGAAATTATTCTCTAACACATGGTATTGTACAGTTTTTAAGAATAGTATGTGCATAATAAAGATTTCATGGAGGATTTCTGTCATGATATTGCAGGAGATGATTGCGTATCAATTGTTTCTGGTTGCTCATACATTGAAATAGAAAATGTGACATGTGGACCTAGTCACGGGATCAGGCATCTTTCTTTCCCCCTCCATCACATGTTGTCTTATATGTTGTCTGCTATCAACATTAACTAGCAATTGCACCAAGAGGTTCAAGGTAACGCCAAAAGGAAGAGGCGTGAATTATGTTGTGCTATCAATAAGGTCATTTATTGGAAGGGGGAGGAGTTGATCAGAATTGGATAGCTGAGCAGAGGATTTGAATTACTGACATTTCATAGCATGGAGGCCATAGTAAGAGTATGTGCAATTACAATGTTGCTTCCACTCTTCATATATTGCATCCCATGCAGAGGTAATCCTCCTTTTTATTTACAGACATAGAATGGTATAGGTCACTCGCTATTTATAGCATATGAATGCTAATGGATATTGGATGGCCTTCAAGATTTATTTGCTTGTAATTCAACAATTGTAACTTGTAACCCTTCTTTAGCCATTGTCTGGTGCATGCTCTTTTTTGGTATGATTATTAGTGTTTATATATATCTGAAGGATATTGATGTGATTGTAAATGTCGGTATTCACATGATTGTGCTGTGGACAAGATTTGCAAATTTTGTTGTGGGTCTGTAAATTTTTATGAGTAGGTATTCATATTGTTGTGTTGTTGATAGTATTTCAAATACTGGTTACTGGTATGATTATGTTAATATGATTTTCTTGCAGTGGTGGCTCAACTAATAGCCTGGAATTGTTTCGGATGTTTGTTGTGATGTAATTTTGGTGTCATTATATTTGTGTATGTTTGGGATTGCTAAGTCTGGCCATGTTGTTACATGCAAATTTTAATAATGGAATTCTCATGGTTATTGGTTTTTAATACGGGCATTCACATGCTTATGTTATTTTCATCTCTGTTTTTCACTTTATTTTTGTTTATGTGAATTTTTGTATAAATAATAGGTAGAAGTAGGACGTTGGTGGAGCATTCACCAGCTCTGGGTGTCAACTATGGACAGACGGAAGACAATATTCCTCCCCCATCTGCAATATCAAAGGTGGTTCAGAGCACAACTATTTCAAAGCTAAGAATATATGGAGCAGATCCTGCAATTCTTCAAGCCTCTGCTAACACAGGAATTGGGTTACTTGTAGGTATTAGTAATGACCAAATCCCATCTTTGAACCAGCTGGTTGTAGCACAGAATTGGGTTAAGAACAACATTGTTCCTTTTTTCCCTGCTACTGATATAATTGGGATCTCAATAGGGAATGAGGTTCTATTCAGTGAAGATAGGGTTCTAATTTCTCAGCTCCTTCCTTCTTTGAAAAACCTACACGCTGCCTTTGTTGATGTTTCACTCGATCAGCAAATTTAAGGTCTCTACACCTCATTCTATGGCCATACTTTCTACATCTGCACCCCCATCTGCTGGAAGTTTCAGTGAGAGTTTTGACATGAAAGCCCTACTTGAATTCTTGCAGAAGATATGAGCCCCTTTCATGATCAACCCATATCCTTCACTTTTCTTATAAGAGTGACCCCACAGATCAAACCCTGACTTATGCACTCTTTGAGCCCAACCAAGGGTCTTATGACACAAACACTGGCCTCAAATATATGAACATGTTTGATGCTCAGCTTGATGCAGTGTACTCGGCCATGAAATATCTGGGTTACACAGATATTGATATAGTGGTGGAAGAAACGGGATGGCCATCTACAGGGGATCCTTCAGAGATAGGTGCTAGCTTGCATAATGTAATTTCTTACAATGGTAATTTGATCAAGCATGTGACCTCCATGATAGGGACCCCCATGATGCCTAATCAGTCCATTGATATTTATATTTTTGGTCTCTTCAACGAGGACCTGAAGCCCAAACCAAATTCGGAGCACAATTTCAGGCTCTTTAAAACTGATTTGACAATGGCTTATGATGTGGGCTTGCTACGATCTCAGGTAAAGAAATTGCTACTTTTTCTGCTTCTTTGTTTTCATAATATATGCAGTTGGTATTCACTGAAATTTCAACCCTTCATAGAGTTTTTACAGAAAGGCCTTATTGTGTTGGTCCTGATTGTGGTTTTTTTTGAAGGCTAAACACTCTGACATAGTTATTAATTGCATTGACACTATAGCTGTTATTTCTAATTGAACCTGTGAATGTGGCAGAGTGTAGGTCAATCTCCTACTGCTCCACGTGCTGGTGGTCTTGTTGTAGCTCCTCCTATAGGGAAATCTTGGTGCATTGTCAAGCCCAGTGTTGATGAAAAATATTTGAAAGGAAATTTGGACTACGCTTGTGGGCAAGGCATTGACTGTAGGCCTATTCAACAAGGGGGTCCTTGCTATTTACCAAATACAATGGCATCTCATGCTGCTTATGCCATGAATGCATATTATCAATCTGCAGGTCGGAAAAGTTTGAACTGTGATTTTGCTCATACTGGAACTCTTACTTCCAAAGATCCAAGTATGATTGTCAAAATCTCTTTTCCATTATGCATTTCAAATTCTCTTTTCCATGCAATTAATTATTTTTTTTGAAAACTCGATTTTACTAGTCTACCAGTTCTCTGCATAGGATACTTGGATATAAAACAAGGAATTTCTCACTAACACAACATATGTTTTTACTTTAAACAATAAAAATCCATTAGGGAAACATGATTAGAAAATCTTCACAGAATCATTTTTTAATTTTTAATTAAGTTACTGTTAAAATCAAGGGAGGAGTAAATATTGTTTACCCTCCTTTTCATTTGAACTTGTGTAACCTTTTAGAAGGAAACACATGTTCTTACCCTCTTTTGAATTTGAACTTGTGGCATTTTAGAAGGAAACACATGTTCTTAACCATTAACTCATTAAGGACAATAAAACCTCCTATTCAGCACTACTACACAACTAAACCTATCTATCTGACCTTAGTACCATATGTACCTAGAAGTTGCATATCCCAGGTTTCAATATTTCAGATCCATATGGTGATTTAAATGGGTTTGTGTTAACATTTATATTCAAAAAGTCCCAGCTAACCATCTAAATTTAGTACATCATTACAATTACACAATACACGCACAAAGAGTTGATAAATACACACCCTCTGTATAGTACAGAATTAGAATGACACACAAAGTTGATAAATACCCAACTTCTGCACTTCTTGCAGTGCAGTTATCCTCCCTTGGGCATCTTATTTGTATGTATATAGTAGAGCTCATAATTCACAATGACACACATATACAAAAAGCTGATAGAATTCTCATGCTGACATATTACTACAACGGCATCAATATAAAACGATGATAAATTCTTGTTTGTATGTATGTAGCAGAGCACATAATTCACAATGGCACACACGTATACAAATAATTGATAAAATTATCACCCCGATGTATTACAATGGAATCAATATACAAAGATGATAAATACCCAGTGCAATTATCCTCCCTTGGTCATCTTGTTTGTATGTATAACAGAGCGCATAATTCAAAATGATAGATACATATACAAAGAGTTGATACATTACCCACCCTGAGCACTTTTTGCAGTGCAATTATCCTTGGGCATCTTGTCTGTATATATAACAGAACATATAATTCACAATGACATACATATACAGAGTTGATATAATTCACACCCTCATGTGTTACAATGACAACGATAGTCAAAGAGTTGACTGAGAGCACCCACCCTCTGCACTTCTTGCAGTGTAATTATCCTCCCTTCAGCATCTTGTTTGTATATGCAGTAGAGCACATAATTCAATTTATTTTTTATGATGGTTAATACTTTTCATACATTCCTTTATAATCCTTTATATCTCACTGAAGATTTCTTCTTGGATTTCTGTGGAATTCGAGTCCTAGGTAATATGAAATCAAGTAGAGTTGATGCCAAAAACTCTCTGTTGGAAAGATATCTCTAGACTAAACTTTTGTATAGAGATTCTATCCATCACAAGACTTCCATAAGTCCTCATTCACAAGGATTATGTTATAAACATTTTGTAATGATCTTCCAGTTCTCTAAAAAAATCATTTTTTTGTTGGGTACACCTTTATGGTATCAAAACTCCAAACCACTATGAGACAATAGCCAGGAGAAGGAAACCCCTTTTCCTTGGTGAAAGGAAGAACCCTAAACTATAGAGAAGGCAAGGACCTTTCTTCAGCAAGGTTTACTTAGCTGAGGTAATGGCCATTTTAGGGAGGGTCATTTAGCCAGCCAATAGCTATTTTTTAATTATTCAAAAGCTTCTTTGATTTTGAATTAGCTAAATTTATAATTTAAACCCAAACTTGTGTTTACCACAACATTTTTATGGAACTCTCTTTATATTAGACAAACAATTTCATCAAATACAGCATTTTCTTTCCTCTTGCTAAAGTTAAACATTTCACACCCCTTTTATGTATGTTACTAAAGCCATTGTTGCTAACTATTTATAGTTGCCTTACTATGTATAGCAGGCAAGGCGTTTTCTTCTAGGAAGCTAAATGTGTGTTAATGGAGATTCTAGTTCTATATGTTCAAAAGTTTACATTGAAGAAGTGGTCAAAGAAATTAGTAACGGTGAATGAGGAGAGTGCCCAATCTGTCTTGAATGAGTTGACGATGCAGTCATGGCTTGTTGTGTACATCATATGTGTCATCAATGCCTACTAGCAAGTTGGTGTAGCTCTTTGGGTGGTGGTTGTATTGCTTGTGCTAATTCTAGTTAATTTTCTTTGTATGGCTAGATTAATTTATTTGTAGATTATTGTTTATTATTAGCTTTTTGTGCAAGTCAAGCTACAAGGGTGTCACACTGAGCTAACTCCATTGAGTTATTTTTTTATTAAGTTAAAAATAAGGGCTTGCATGATTATAAGAGATTATACAATGATGTAATCTTGATGTAGCTTGCTATTTTCTACGTTGAATTTGGCAGGTGTGTTATGGTTCAGTTATGGATTTGGGATTGGTGTTATGTTCATGATTTCATCCGGAAAATGTGAAATTGACAAGTTAAATTTATTATTACATCAGACAATAGGCTTGGTTCAGGAATTAAAAAGACAGCTTGATGAAAGAAAGGATTATCTGCAAGACAGTGAAATGCACAAGGGTTCTCATGCTGAAAATTACACATATCAACAAGAACATCCAGGAGCAGCTGCAAATTGGAAGTTAGAAAAAGAATATCTCAACTCTGTGGGCACCCCCTTTCAAGCTAATGAATCGACTGTAAGTGTTATCACTGATGAACCTGCACAACAGGTCACTGGAATGGTTGAGATTGAAGCAGAATTGCAAGCTGAGCTAGAATACATACAAATGGATTTTCTCCAATCAAATTCAAAGCATCAAAGGAGTACATCAGGTTCTAGTGAGGTGATTTTTATGGTGATTATATACTTTAGATTTATCATGATCCTTTTGGGTTTGAGTAATTCAATTGATGTCTAGTGTTTTCTAGTTTCCACACATTAAGTAGAATTTTTAATGTTGATTTTCCACTAAGAAAGCTAGGTGCCATTAAGGATATGTCTATTTCAGGGACTGTTAGGATTGTATACTAACTTGCAGGCTATTTTAAAAATCCATTTAGCATGTGAATGCCTCTAATGCTACCTTTTTTCAATAGAAGCTGTAAAAAGCTTTATATCTTCTAGCAGAGTGAAACAATGCAACTTTTTTCTTCCAGCCCTACTTTCCTTGAGAATTTTGTTTTTTTCTTTGCATCAATGAACACCTCCAAACTAAGGGGAATATTATTTGTAAGTTTTCCTCATTGCAATTTTCAATTAAATTTGGGACTTGTTGAAACTTCAATGTATTTGCCCTTGTTCTATCCTTACCCCCTACAAAATTTTGGATAGAGTTTGAACCACCTAAAGCATTTTCCTTTCTTTTATTTACATACCACCTGTTTTGGACGAGTTATTAGATAAAGAGCACAAATTATTGAAATTATTTTAATATTATGTGTCACAATATCAAACATTTGGTAATGACTTCTATAACATGATTTGTGTTCTAGATTATTTCCTTTGTTGTGATATAATTCTTCTTCTCATGAGGGTAAATTGAAGCATGCCAAACTCAGTTAGATGTACTTTGATCACTAAAAAAATAATCATAGATACATGTTTTCATGAGGGTAAATTGTTTGTTCTCATGATGGTAAATTGAAGCATGCCAAACTAAGTTAGATGTACTTTGATCACTAAACAAATTAATCATAGATATATGTTTTCATTCAACAGTTTCATGACAAGAGGAATAAAGCTGTTAAGAAGCTACAAAATAATAGAGTTTCACGCAAAGAACATATTTGTGATGTTTTGAAGCTTAGCAGTAGAGCCAACAACAGTTTTTCCTTTGGGAGATTTTGGAGAATGTTGGCTAATAGTTTAGGCCCTGCGATATCATAATTTGTGTTTTTAGGCCTTGTTCATGAGAAGGCTAATGAATAGTAAAGCTGCCCGTGGCCTGGCTTTATATAGCAATAGACAATAGTTGTAAATTACCTATATTTATCAATTTGAAAAAAAACGTTGTACAGGAAAATAACCTTCTTATGGGTCTAAAGAGAGAAACAGTGTCTACCTCCAAATATTGTGGTGTGTTTGGTGGGCTACACTATGTCAGAACTAAACACAACTAGAAAGGTGGCTTTATTATCATAATGGAGTGTTGTTTATGGTAATCTCAAGACCAGGATCATATTACTCTGGTACAACATGGTGATTGGCGCATGTTTTCTGGGTAACTAGAATAAATAATGTTGTACATGATTAGCCCATTCAGCCACAAATATCACGTGTATTGTATGTCAAAAAATATTCATTTGTATTTATATTTTAAAAATGTGAATTATTTTGTACATATTTGGTGAGTCACCAAATTGAGCAATTGGGAAAAAAATAAATTGCGGCCATATAATATTTTTGTGTTTGAGCTTGCTAGAATCTCATATCCCATTATGCCATTATGTGTTGAACGTTTATTAAAAATCAATGCCTATTATACAATTTCAAGGACCGTCATAACTCCTAACATAATTATTTAAAGAGTGTTAGCTCAATGGAAGAGAACTTGCGATGTAGGAGGTTGGTGGTTCAATTCCACTGTATCCTAATATAAATTATTCAATGATATTGTAGATTTTTTTAATTAAATAATTTTATATTGATTTATTTTATTGGTGAGATATTTTTCTGGATTCGTTGTTTTATATTGTCTCTAGAAAGACAATAGATAGGATTAAAGACATTGTCTCCATAAAGACAATATGTCTTTAATTCCAACTATTGTCTTTATAAAGACAAATTTTAAGACAATAATTTGAGACAATTTACTCAAAAAATGTCTTAAAACCCCTTTTTGTGTTGTAGTGCTACTATTGTCTCTAGAGAGACAAAAATGAAACTGTCTCTAGAGAGACAAAAATGCTTGTGTTATGTATTGTCTTTATAGAGACAATATTTTAAGGCAATTTAATTTTAAGACAATTTAATTTGAGACACCCGCTTAAAGACAATATTTAAGACAATACACAAGTTTTCTTTTGTCTTAAGTTAAGACAATTTACCCAAAAATTGTCTTAAATATTGTCTTAAACCCCCCTTTATGTAGTAGTGCTAAGAAAAAAAAAATAGTCTTTAAGATAACTCCCTTGAAAACAATAACATGCTTAACATCCAACACTCGTTTTTTTCTATAAGCTTAAAAGAAATCAAAATAGAGCATACAATAACCTCTACACTAGAACACAATCCATAAAATACTTTTTGCAAAGATCTGAGGTTATGACTAGAAGAAAAGGTAGGATACATTCTGGTCTTCTCTCGATCCAGATGACCCATACGATGACTGAGAATAAACATAAATATGTTAATTCATAGTGTTACTAAGAAAAAAAAGAAGACATCCAAAATTAAAAAAGTATGGGGTCTTTTCCCATATCGAAACGTTGACATAAACAGTCATGATACTAACTACGGGTTGAATGGGTGTGCAAGGAATAACCTAGAGTTACCCAAAATACCATCTGCACTTAAATAGAGGTTGCGGCCCTTGCCATAGTTCAACTTAAATTAGAATAATAATCTCCAAATTTATTTAAGAAAGGAAATTAAATATAATAACAATCCGTGATGAAAGCTTTCATTCTTACAAACAGTATAAGCATAGGATAGGAAAAGGTGGGAAGAAAAAAAATCTATAAATTAAACATAAAGCATGCAAAATTCCTTAAAGAAATTTTGGAACCATACATGAACTTAAAAAAATTAAAACCCACAAATAAAAGTAGTAACCCTACAAGGATTGCAATTCATTCCATAATCTATTAAGCATAGTAAAAATAGTTAACTTATAATGAGTAGTGGTATCAAACCACATAATTGTACATATAATGTAATCCTTTCAACGACACCTTAAAAGGGCACACTGTTGGAGTTAATGCTTGCATTCCATATTTGAGAAGTTGGTTTGATGGTTGAGAAATTCTCTCAACCTCTCTCTGTCTAATTTAGGAATAAGTTGGATCTCATAAACTCTATTTAATAGAGTAATCTGAATGTAAATAGGTGTGTGAGTGTGTGTGCACATACACCATTTCTGCATAATATGATTGTGTTTCTGTAATTGTGTGATTTTCAGTAATTTCTATCATAGTATCAGAGCTTCAGGCTCGTACTGAGATTGAGAAAGAATGTAATTTGTAGCAGAGAAAATGTAATTTTTTGCTGCATTATAGTGTTAGTTTTAGTTTGTATACAAATGCGAACTATTTTTTTTCCAGTTTTATCACATGCATCTATGCATAATTCGGTCAACATCGCCGGATTATGATATGATTGATTTGTGGTGAAAATTCGAACCTACGGTGGCCTTTCCAGATTCAAGAGTTGCAGCCTCTGATAATCTGCAGAATTTTCGGGATTTTGTTGAGGAGGGGAGGTCCTGTGCTTCAGTTCCACGGCTCTCAGATTTGAAATGCTTTGTGTCACAGCGTGAGCCGAGAGCATTATCAAACCTCATGTTTCAAGAGACCGACGTGCGTGAGCAGCAGCAACCTGTGGCTGAATCAGGGATCATCAATCGGCCAGGGTAATGGAGTCAAATTCCTCAGGAAAAACGAAATCATCAGTAAATCTGCACTTTCGACCGAATCACTAAATAGTGTGGCACCCTGTGTGCATTATGCTGTGTCGACATTTTGTGTTGAAAAACTTGGTTTGAGATATTTTGTGACTACGCGGAGGAGTAAGGCAAGCGACTGGCGTATCAAAAATGTGTTGTGGAGCTACATGTGAGACGTAAGGATACTTGGTCATCATTTAGCTTTGGATCCCTTGCAAGTGAAGGCTGTGTGATATGAAATTGGAAAGTTTGTCGGTGTTGAGAGACATTTGCATATAGCTGGAGTTGTACCAATATTATTTTTCATGTTTATTGAAATTCTTTGTGGTTTTAGTATTATAAATTAATGATGAATTTTCAAATAAGATAAGAAAGTCATGATGTAATAGTTGAATCTAGATACATTTCGTATTTAGACAGCTCTTCTATATAACTAGCGAATACAGCGGTTTGCACCCATGTATCTCGGTAGATGGGAGCTCGTCCATAAAATGACTAGCAGTTCAGCTATGTGTCTAAAGCCAGTACTTAAAAGATAGAGTGGCAGTAAGGCTCAATATGGATGGTTGTCCAGATAGCATGGCAGTTGCGGATCTAGGGAAGGATCCCTCGTTAGTTGTAGACGTGGAAGTGGTCTCCTAATGAGGCTATGCGACAGATTGGGATGTTGTCCAGTAATTGACTTCGGGAGGTTCTTGATTCGGGAGTTGAGGAAGCGAACTCGGGAATCCAACTTGCCAACTACACCTTTCCGAGGATTATGAGGCAACTTGATGGAGCATCTACTATAAGCTTGATTATTTTGTTATTTTCATGTAATGTAATCATTAAGGGGGGATGTTGGAGTTAATGCTTATATTCCATATTTGAGAAGTTGGTTTGATGGTTGAGAAATTCTCTCAACCTCTCTCTATCTAATTTAGGAATAAGTTGGATCTCAGAAACTCTATTTAATAGAGTAATCTGAATGTAAATAGGTGTGTGAGTGTGTGTGCACATACACCATTTGTGCATAATATGATTGTGTTTCTGTAATTGTGTGATTTTCAGTAATTTCTATCACACACACGGTTAAAAAACAAGCATTGAATTACTTTGCCTAGGACTAACAATAAATCTAGTTGACTTGGATGCACATTAAAACTTGCTTGCACGTTGCAACGAGCCAGTACAAAGAATCCAGGAGGAATAAGGTGAAACCAACCTGAAAGAAGGTTAGACAGAGATTAGCACTTGAAACTTTCCCCAATGATTAGGAATACAAATTGGGTGGAAGTATTATACCTGTGATAGAGAAAGGTGAACAAAGGGGTGATCCTTGAAAAGTTTTGAGGATAATTTTAGGAGGTCGTTGAAAAAAATAGAGAATCCATGAAACCCTTACAAGATTAAAAAAAAAAAAAATACATGTAAATTAGAGAGCCCTGGTTCTCATTCCCTTAGAAATTTACATACTTCCACTAGCATAGAATGGAAGAGAAAATGCACAGAGATATACAGGATATATACACATATAGAAAATTGAGGTTCAAGCCAGATATATTTTTATAACTTTTAGAATAAAAATGAAGGGCGGAAATCACGAATAACCTACCTGCAGTCGATGCTTGGACAAGGACCAACTCCACTGGACACTAAGTCAGCCCCTGCATGAAAAATAAAGACGATAATGGTTCCATAACTCATGAAGCCTGTAGAGGTGAATCAACCAGGATTCAGGGGTTATGTAGTTATGGAAACCATATTAGAAACAAGAAAATTCATAAGGATACACAGAACCCTTGTACCAGTAAATACATACGATGCTAGAAACTCCCAAAGAAACATAATATGTCCTACCTTTTCCAACTGCACAGGAAGAAAATAACCCTGACAACACCTAACATAAAATAAAACATGAACTAAGGTATACGACACCTATGCACACTGAGGAAAAAACAAGAAAAGGAAAAATTTATTTTAAACCCTTACCAGGCATAGGGTTGGTAGATGATCCGGAACCGGAGGGAGTCTATAGATTCCACGACTGTGGAACAAACTTACAAATGCTGGTATATCGGAAAAAACTCTCGGCGGTGCTCTACAAGCACATCACCACCATCAGAGTGACGAAAAGTTCTAATATGAATAGGAGTAACTCAAAAACCTAGGTTAGGTTTTGGGAAACATAATTGTCACCATTATGTTGAGGAAAACACAACCGCACCATCCATTCGACCTTAATTTTGGTGAGCACAAGGGGATCACATGGACCTTGGAGATGTGGAAACATCCCGTTGAAGCATGGAAATTCACAGAAATTTGAATCAATCCTTAGCTTCCACATGGGCTAGGTACAAAATGCCAGTTGGTCGCACCAAGAGAAGAGGTAAGTAATGTCACTATCTAGAAACTTTGCGAGTCAAATGAAAATGTGTGTGTATATATATATATATATATATATATATATATATATATCCAATAAATGTTTATTACAGTTTATTACATAGTCCATATGCCATGGAAGGGTAGCGCGTAATTTTAAAGTCACGCCATATCTCATGTGAATTACAAATAAAATATAGATCTACCTAGGAAGGAGCCTTAGAAAAAAAAAGTTTAGTTAAGGAACCCATCAATTATGGACATGACTAGCCTTATGAAAATGGAAAAATTCATGCCACAAGAAATATATATGTATCAAATAATATCCACTTAAATTATTATATTAGATGTAGTTGAGAGGAATATATATAAGTATTTATCTTTTCCTTATAATAAGATTAAAAAAAAACTTGTGAAAGATGGGGGAATCTACGTGTGTGACAAATGGTATCAAAGCTCTTACTTAAAAATTGGTCTTATTTGGAAAGACCACATTGAATTGTAGTCACATGAAAATTTGTGAATTTGGTTTAATAAGTGATATGATTATATGGATTTGTGTTGATTATAAGGTACTCAACTGAAGCAGAGTCAAATTGCAAAATGGCCAATGGTACCAACCGACCTGTGGTAGAAGGAGAAGGAATTTATGTGGAGTTGGGGAGAGGAAGTACCCCACTAACAACTTTATTTATGTAAATTTTTAGAATTCTACCACATTATTTAGCTCACCTCAGAACTAGAAATGAACATCTATTGAAAGAAAGTTAAGAATAAGAAATAATGATCAGAGAATTAACTGAAAAAAAAAAAAAAAAAAAAAAAAAAAAAGAGAAGAAGAAGAAGAAGAAGAAGAAGAAGAAGAAAGAAGTATATTCATAAATTAATAGAAACATAGTTACTGAAGAGGAAAATTCTTGAGATGGAGTCGGAAAATTCCAAGAGTGGTGGTGATTCAGAAAAATAATTATCCAAAAACACAAAAAAGGAAGAAAAACACAGAGTTGCAAGGGGGGTTTAGAAAAATAAAATCCCCTACCTTTGACAGTGAAAAGGAGAATGTAGAATCATGGCTCCTTAATATGACAAATTAATTTCAACTATAAGAGTATGAGATTTATTTCAAGGCCAAATTCTCCATTTATCAATTACAATGCAAGGCTTCTCTCTCATGGGAGGAGGTCAAAATAATGCATACATTGGAAGAAAAAACAGTTTCCTGGGAGGAATTGCATAAACAATAAGTTCAGATACTTAAATGAACGATATTATGATGATAGAGCCAAGGAGTTTCATGAACTAATACTGTTACAGTTAACTGTGGATTAGTTTGTGACTAAATTCACAAATTTGTTGAGGTGTGTCCCCTATATCAAGGAAGAAAAATCCAAAGTGCTGAGATTTTTTAATTGTCTACCATTCCATTATAAAGAAAGGGTTGAGTTCGACAAACCTAAGACAATGGATGAAGAAATAAGGAACACAAGAATGTGATATCAATAATTCAAAAATAGGGGAGAACGCTAAAAAACATGGCAAGGTAAGGACATAAAGAAATTTGTGGGGGTTACAAAAAGACAAAAACCTTCCTATATTAAAAAAAATTGGAAGGACCACCAGCGGAATAAGTTCAACAAGAGAAATTAAAACCATCCATCCCAATCCCAAACTAGGTCCAAACCCACGGACTTGGAACATAAAAAGACAGGGGGAGTTAAAGAGAAAAAATTGTTGAAGTGTTGGGGGTGTAGGGAACCTCATTTGTTTAGGAATTGTCTGCATAACCCCAGGTCTATTCAGAATATCCAAGCTATTCATAAGGAAACAACATTAAATGATATTGGCAGAAACATCACAAGGATAAGTGCAATGCTGGAGGATAGGAAAGAAAAGCAACAATCCACTATGATTGAGGTTTAAGGTACCATATTAAACCATTTTTTTTGTCTTAATTGATCCATGAGTTATTTTATGTTACATTAGTCTGTAGTTTGTGGGAAAAACACTGTTACCGATGAAATAGGTAGCCTAACCTCAAAACAGGAACTCTAGCCCAAAAAGATTCAAAAAACATGAAAAAGCAACCCAAAAACAAAAAAAGTGTATTCCAGAATGCACTTGGTTTTTTTTCAAGGTCAAATTTCAACATTTTATAAAATTATGCTAAAAACAAAATTGTTTCTTGAAAAAAGGATTGAAAAAACACCCTCAAAACAAAACAAGTTTATTCTAGAATAACAAAAAAAAAATTGTGTCATATTTTTGACATTTTTAAAAATATAAATAACATTTTTTAATTTTTAAAATTCAAACATTAAAAAAAACGTAAAATTTAAGAAAAAAATAAATTTAAAAAATAAAAACATTTTAAAGCTTAAAATTTAAAGATATATAGGAATAAAAAACTAAAAATAAAAACAAAATAAAAATTTTAATTCAAACATTAAAAAAAAAAAAAAAAATTTAAGAAAAAAAAATAAAAAAAAATTAAAGATTAAAATTTGAAAATATATAGAAATAAAAAAAAAATATTAAATTAAAAAAAAAAAAAAGTTAAAAAATAAAGAAATTATAAAAAATAAAAAATAGAAATTAAATTTAAAAAAGAAAAAGAAAATGTTTATTAAATTAAAAAAAATTAAAAATTTAGTTTTAAAATAAAAAAATTAAATTTAAAGAAATATATTAAATTTTAATAAATTTAAAATTTTAAAATAAAAATTAAAAAAAAATACATTATTTAAATTAAAAGTAAAAAAATGAAAAATTAATTAAAAATAAAAATTGAAAAATAAAATAAAATAAAAATATTAAATTTAAAAAAATATATATTAAAAAAACAAATAAATTTTAAAAAATAAATTAAATTTAAATTATATATATATATATATATATATATATATATATATATATATATATATATATATATATATTAAAAATATATATTAAATTTTATTAAATACTAAAAAAATGTTAATATTAAAATAACAAATTAAATTTTAAAAAGAAAAATATTAAATTTGAATAAATAAATGAATAAACAAATAAATTTTGAAATAAAAATAAATTTTAAATATAAAGAAAAAAAAACATTGTTAAAATAAAAAGTTAAAAAACTTAAAAAATAAATTAAAATTGAAAAAAATAAATTAAATTAAATATATTAAATAAAAAATAAAATAAAAAACAAATTAATTTGAAAATATTAAGTTTAATTAAAAAAAAAAAAAAAATTTTAAATAAAATTGAAATAAATAAATAAATACAAAAAATTTATGTAATTAAAAAAAAAAAAAATTAAAAAAAAATATTAAATTCAAATATATATATATATATTAAATTTTTAAAAATTAAATGAAAAAACTAAAAGAAAATTTAATAAAAAATATATATATATGAAAAAGTTAAAAAAAAAAAAATCAATTAAATAAAAAAATAAAATACAAAATTTAATAAAAATTATTAACAAAATATAGAAAAAAAAAATTAAAAACAAAAAAAAAGAATAAAATTAAAAAACAAAAATAAAACAAATTAAATTTCAAACCTAAAAATTAAATTTAAAAAAAAAAAAAATTAATTTTTTTCAATTTAAAAAAAAAAAAAAAAAAAAATTTGGTCGTGGTGGTGCTGCCAATCGGCCTCCCGCCCAGGTGGCGATGGAGGCTGGCCGCTGCTCGGGCAGGGAGGCAGCATCCAGCCCCCCGCCCGCCCAGCGGCCGGCCTCCAATGCCACCTTGGCGAGAGGCCGATTCCGAGAATTGCCCTCCTGCGGCGGGAGGCAGATTCCGAGAAAATCGGCCTCCCGCCCGGAATTGCCCTCCCGCCGCAGGAGGGTGATTCCCGGAATCGGCCTCCCGCCGCGGGAGGGCGGTTCCTGGAATCGGCCTCCCACCGCGGGAGGGCGATTCCCGGAATCGGCCTCCCACCGCCGGAGGGTGATTCTTGGAATCGGCCTCCAGCCGCCAGAGGGCGATTCCTGGAATCGGCCTCCCGCCTAGGTGGCGACGGAGGCCGGCCGCTGGGCGGGCGGGGGACTGCATCCATCCTCCTCGCCCGCCAAGCGACCGGCCTCCGGCGCCACCTGCGCGGGAGGCCGATTGGCGGCCCACCATGATAATTTTTTTTTTTTTTTTAATTTTCATATTTTTTTTTAATTTGATTTTTTTTAAAAAAAAATTTTTAAATTCAAAAAATTTAAAATTATTTTTTTTAATTCAAATTTTTTATTGTAAATTTGATTTGTTTTAATTTTTTTTTTTTTTTAATTTAATATTTTAGATTAATTATTTTTTAAAATTTTAAATTTATTTATTAAATTTATTAAATTTTAATTTAATTTGATTTTTTTTTCAGTCTTTTACTTTATTTAGTTTTTCATTTTTAAAATTTATAAATTGTTTCATTTAAAAAAAACAGTAAATTTATGGATATTTGTTTTTTAATTATTTGCACGTGGTTTTTTTCATTTTTTTTGTTTTTTAATGATATTTTTTTTATTTTAATTCTTTTATTTTAATTTTCTTTTTCAATTTTAAATTTTGTTTTTTTTTTTTTTTTAATTTGATCTTTTTGTTAATTTTAAAATTTGTATTTTTTTTTCCTTATTATTATTATTTTTTTAATTTAATTTTTTCTTTTTTGTATTTTATTTTTTTTTATCTAAATTTTAATTTTGTAATTTAAATTATTTTTAAATTTTCTATTTAATTTTTTTTTTTAAATTATATGGTTTTTTTTTTTTTTTTTAAGAGTTAATGTTTGTTTTTTTTCTTTAAATTATGTGTTTTTTTTCCAAATTTTGTCATTTCTTTTGATATAATTTTCGAATATTTTTTTTTTTTTTTTTTTTTTTTTACGAGTTAATTTTGTTTTTTTTACATTTTTATTGGTTTTTTTATTGTTTTGATATATATTTTTTAATCTAAGTTTTGTGTTTTATTACCAACATGAAAATCACCACTCTAAAAAAAAAGGTTGATGCTGCATCAATATGTTTCAAAATTAGCATGAAAATCACCGCTCAAAAAAAAAAAAAAAAGTTTATGCTGCATCAATACGTTTGAAAATTAGCATGAAAATCACTAACATTTTAAAACAAATATTCAGACTTCATAAATAAAAATATTAGAGTGTCAAAAATGTGCACAAAAAAAAGGGGTGATTCTGCATCACCACTTTTCCAAATCGGGTGCTTTTTATGCTACCAAAAAAAAGTAGGTAACATTGCGGTTACCTATTTCATCGGTAACATTGTTGAAAATGTAAATTAGAAATTGAAAAATTTAAGACTACTTGATTGGTACAGTTAGCAACCGGCACAAAGAGGAGGGTAACTAGCCAAGTTAAACAATTTCCCATAGATTTAAACGGTTGTTTCACATAAGTGAACTTAAATATACTTCCCTTAGGGTCCTATGATGTGTTGATAGGCATGGAATAGTTGGAAACACATGGAGTTGTCATTAAGTTTTTAGAGAAAACATTAAGTTGTATAAGTAAGGAGGAAGACTCCCACTTCATAAAAGGTATGCTTAAACCCATATCAGTTAGAAATATTTCAGCTTTGCAACTGAAAAAGAGTGCCAGAAAATGGTGTCAGTTATTCATGGCGCATATTAAAACCAATGAACAACAAACAAAAAAACAAAAAATAGAATACTTGCCAATCATTATGGAATTTCACGTTGTTTTTCCGTAAGGTATTTTGAGTTTACCTCCTTGTAGAGATATCAATTTCTCCCTTGATTTAGTGACAATAGCAACCCCCATATCTAGAGCGCCTTATAGATTGAGTACTCTATAATTACTAGGATTGAAGATGCAGTTACAAGGAATACTCTATAAAGGTTATATTAGACCCAATGTATCACCTTGGGGGGGCCATGTGTTGTTTGTAAAGAAAAAATATGGCACATATAGAATGTGCATCGACTATAGGCAATTGAATAAGTTGACCGTAAAAAAAAATACACATTGCCCTGTATCGATGATTTTTTTTAATCAAGTAAGGGGGGAAACTATATTATAAAAAAATTATTTGAGGATCGAGTATCACCAGCTCAGAATAAAGGAAGAAGGCATTCATAAGAAAGCCTTTCGAAGTAGATATTTTCACTACAAATTTGCAATGTTACCATTTGGCCTTACCAATCCACTAGCAACATTTATGTGTTTAATGAACATCGTACTTAGTGAGTACCTTGATAAATTCGTGTTGGTATCCATAGATGACATTCTAGTGTACTCCAAGAATGAATAATAACACAAGGAACATCTGAGATTGGCGTTGCAAACCTTAAGAGAACATCAATTATATGTTAAGTTCAGTAAATGTGAGTTTTATGAGGATACAATACAATATTTGGGCGATGTCATTTTGAAGAAGTGATTATATATTTATCCTAAAAAGGTGAGGTAAATTATGAGCTAGCCCATACCTAAGGATGTCTCAGATGTGAGATCATCCATGGGGATTACAGGATACCATAGAAGATTTATTTAGGGATTTTCTAGACTAGCCTACTGCATCACCTCCTTACAAAAGATAAGAACAAGGCTTGAGTAGACAACCAAGTTCCAAAAAAATATTTGATAAACTAAAACATTTACTTACAATATCTCCTATTTTGAAAATTGCATATCTTGAAAAATGAAATTTCGATATGGACATATTCTTTTTTGGAAGGTTTATGAGGGGTCTTGATGCAGGAAACTTTATTTCTTGCTTATGAGTCTAGAAAAATAAAAACCCATGAAAACAAGTGTGTGGTATATTATTTAGAACTTTTCATTGTAATAAATGCCTTGAAAATGTTGAGGCACTGCTTATTTGGGAAAAAATTCACCCTAGTAACAAACCACATCAGCCACAAATACTTCTTGATCTAACCAAATCTTATTGTTAGAAAAGCGAGGTGGATGAATTTTCTTAGTGAATTTGAATTTGATATCAAACATATTAAATGAAAATAAAATAAAATAGCATATGCTTTAAGTAGAAATGCACATGCTTTAACAAAAATATTTGTTAGCGGTGTCAACAAAAATTTTATGGAGAAGATCATAAAATTAGTACAATAAGATCATAAATATATGGAAATTCAACATAAATTACAACAATTAACAATTATAGGCTATGATGAAAACTCAGAAAATTTACTAACCTACCAAAACATATTGTATGTTCCAAACATAAGTGTTTTAAATCTTTTAATATTAAATGGGTATCATAACAAACAATATGTTGGACATCCAGGATATCAAAAGATGATAATTCACTAAGAAAGGAATTTTATTGTCCTGGGATGAAAAAATAAGTAGTGGAATGCTTTTCTAAATGCTTAGAATGTCATTAGGTGAAGGTAGAACATCAAGAGCCATCAAGATTGTTAAACCCGCTACCCACTCCTGAATGGAAATGGGAAGTGATCTCACTAGACTTTATTACAGGACTACCAAAGACAACATGACAACATGAATCCATCATGGTAGTTCTGGATAACTTAAGTAAGGAAAAACTTTATACACATACAATCGACCTATGGAACAACATAGATTGCAAACATTTTTATGAAGTATACTTTTTGACTACATGGAGTACCAAAGACAGTAGTTTCTGAGAAGGATGCTAAATTCACTTCAAAATTTTGGAAATCGTTGTTTGGGGACATGGGAACAAAACTAAATTTTATCACTGCATATCATCCTCAAAATTATGGGTAGACAGAGAGAGAATATTTCCTACATTCAGCATAATTTTCCTATAACAATAGTTATTATGATTCAATAAAAATGAGTCCTTGTGAAGCCTTCTATTTCAGAAAATGTCACTGAACTCTTAGCTATAGTCAGCCAGAAGACAAGCTAATACTAGGACTAGATGTACTACAAGAAATGGAATAGGTGCTGTAGAAAATTGGAAAAAACATTAAAACTAAACAAGATAGACAAAAAGGTTATGGTGATTAAAAAAAAATACAAGGAATTTAAGGTTGGAGGTCATGTAAACTTAAGAGTTAAACCAAGGAAAACCACCTTAGGGATAGGAACATGTATCAAACTGGGACCATGGTTCTATGAAGTTTTTGAGGTTCTAGACATAGTAGGGCCAATAGCATATCAACTAGAATTTCCTAGCCACATCAAAGTACACAATGGTTTTCATGTATATTTGTCAAAAAAATATGTCCATGATAATTATAATATCATTGATTAGAATTTGGTACAGGTGGAACCAGAAGGATACTTCCAAGCATAACCACTTCACATATTATATTAGGGAAATATCTTGCTCTAGAATTTAGTCGTTGCTTAGGTTAAAGTGCAATGGAAGCACTAGACACTTGAGAAGGCTACCTTGAAGAGTGAGGAAAAAATGCAAGAGGCCCTTCCAACACTATTCCAGAAGAAAAGTAATTGAAAAACCAACACCGAGTATAGTGTTGAATAAAAATAGGGGGATTATGTAACACCCATGTGTTTCTTATCATTAGTAATTTTCTATTTTTAGATATGGAATATATTTAGGTCTGATGGTTAAGGAAGCCACATTAGATGGTGAAATAGTATGATCAAGTAAACCTAATATAATGTGACTAATATATTATTTGCAATAAATAAATTGTTGGAAAATCACTCAGGAGAAGGGAACCAAGAGTCAAAATATTCCTTTCCAATTGTAAACAATTGAAAATGGATAAATTCAAGTTGTTCCTTCCCTAAAAAATATCCTAAAATTCACAAGAGAAATATTTGGAAAATAGTAGATTATTATGATGGGAGAAAAAACTCATAATGATCAACATGGTAGAGGAAGTTACTAATTTTGGGGTAAAATAAAGCATTGTGGGAGAAGAAGGTTCAAGGATTTAAAGGAAAAAGAATGTACCTTTTTTTCAAAAAAAAAAAACACAAAGGCCAGGGAAATTGGGTTGACAAACCCAAAAGGCGGGACGCTACCAAAAGCTCTTTTGGGAAGGAAACTTATAAGAAGAAACCATTCACGAATCAAAGGGGGTTTTATTCTGATGGTAGGGAAATATTAGCTCAGTGGAGAACTGAAGGATACATTTCATGGTCGAGAGGATACACGTCTAATTTTTGTGAGTAATTTATCTAAGCAGTAATTCTGGTTATGTTTACAGTATTCTATCTTTTGTGTTATATGAAATTTGAATTGATGATGTTTAATTTAATTTATGACTAGGTAAGAAAACTTATTAAACTACACATATTATTGGTGATAATCTGATTAAATTGCTACATAGAGAATTTATTTTATTGTGCAAGATTTTTGTACAAATATTAAGAATGAGCTACGTAGATGAGTATGTATACATACGCGGAAGGGCTGAAAAATAGTGTAGGGATAATTAACGAAGAATAGGCCTAATGGTCAGGACATAACCTCTTTATGTTTTTGGGTAGGTATCCATCAAAACATTATTTATTTGTCTTCTTCTTGAATATACAACGCATCTATGCTAGTAATTAAGTTCTTTATTTTATTTTTAAATCTGAATCATGTTTATGACATGTTGATAGTGTTCCCTTATTGGACTAACTAGAGTTAATTTTAACACTTTACTGAGGAAAAGGACTAGTGCAAATAATAATAGATCGAGAGGGTATGTAACCACTACCTACATATGTAGCCAGGATAATGGATTTTCTTTAAAGGAAAAGGATGATAAAAATACATCCTAAGCCTCATACTAGTGTGTCATAAATTGGAGATTTGGAACTCAAAGAAAAAAAAAAATTAAAAATTTAGGAATCGAACAATGAGGCATGTATTTCGAAGAAACTTAGTAAATATGAATTAATGGAGATTCAAACAATAAAGACGAACCCGCTATCAAGTAAAAATTTATAATATATGGTTTATTTTTCTTCATGCACAGTACTGGATTTTAGTGGAAAAATAAGAAGAAGGGTCTTTTGTTGTTATATAGGTGAGATTTCAAATATAATCTTTAAGAGAGCTCTGAAAACAAAAACGAACTTAACAACCAATACTTATTTTTTATATAAGCCTAAGAGAAATCACTATAGAGCATACCATAACCTATACACTAGAATACAATCCATAAAATAGTTTTTTCAAAGACCAAGATGATGACCAGAAGAAAACGCAGGAGCCATTTCAGTGTCCTCTTGATTTGGATAACCCACACGGTGACTGTGAGACTAAAAATCAATATTTTAACGCGATAGGTTACTGAAAAAAATAGACATCCAAAAGATAAAGAGTATGGGTTATTTTTCCCCTATCGAAATGTTAATATAAACAATGATGACACTACCTATTGGCTGAATGGGTTCACAAGGTATAATATGGAGTTAGCTATGGGCTGAATGGGTGCACAAGGTATAATATGGACTTAGCCAAAATCTCATCTGCAAGAAACTAAAGGTTGTGGCACTTGCAATTGTTAAACTAAAATTTGAATAATAATTTCCTGATTCAGTTAAGAAATAAAATTAAATATAATAACGATTTTGGATGAAACCTTTCATTCTTAAAAATAGTATTCACATAGGACAGAAAAGGGTATGAAGAAAATAAATATGTAAATTAAATATAGATCTAGAAGAATCCCTTAAATAATATATGGAACCATGCATGAACTGGAACACAAGCAAACCCATTCATCATGCCTACGATGCAAGAGATTTTGGAGAATAGAATAACATTGTGAATTAATTATCTGGAGAATAAAAGTAATAACCCTAGAAGGGTTCCAATTCATTATGAAATCCATTAAGAATAGTCAAAATATTTAATTTATGACGAGTCCTGGTATCAAACCACATAATCGTATGCATAAAGTAATTCTTTCAAGGACACCTGAAAAAGGGCACACGCCAACATGGTGAAAAAAAAGTATGGAATTGTGATTCCAAGGACTAACAATAAATCTATATGACTAGGATGCATTTTAAAACTTTTTTCAACATCGTACCAAGCTAGTACAAATACTCGAAGAGGAATAAGTTGAAACAAACCTGAAAAAAAGGTTAGCTAGATATTAGCACTGCAAAATTTCCCCAATGATTAGGAAGTCAGCTGGTGTTGAAGTATTATACTTGTGACAGAGAAAGGTCAACAAAGGGGTGAGCCAGAAATGTTTTTGAAGATAATTATAAGAGGTCATTGAAAAAAAAAACAGAGGATATATGAAACTCTTGCAATATATTTAAAAAATAAATAAAAATTACATGTAACTTGGAGGGCCTTTGTGCTCATTCCCTGATAAATTTACATAATTCCATCATCATTTAATGAAAGATAAAATGCACAGATCTATACAGTACATAGCCATGGATAGGAAATATGTTCAAGCCAATTATAGTTTTATAACCTTTAGAAAAATAAATGAAGGGCTAAAACTTCCAATAACCTACATGTAGTCGATTCTCGAACGAGGACCAACTCCACAGGATGCCAAGTCAGACCCTGCATCAAAAATGAAGAAGAGAATTGCGACAGAACTCATAAAGACTATAGAGGTGAAATAACCAGTATCCACGGGTAATGTGGTATGAAAACTAGATTAGAAATAAGAAACTTCATAAGGATACATATAAACCCGTTACCTCTAAATACACATGACACTAGTGTTGGGTCTCCAAAATGTCATTCATTTCATCCTCTTTTCTTTCACTTTTCTTCAAAATTTACAATATTTTGTAGCTCCATAAATAAACTCTAATACCATATTCATGATAAAATATGGGTTTAGGCATATGATTTTCCAAAATATTTATTTTTTTATTTTAACTGAATTTATGGTTAAATAATATAAAAATTATAGGTATTCACTTATATATAAAAGTTGGATGATTTTTGTGACATGTGTAGGCATATTTGAAGATTCCAAGAGAGTCCTATTGACCCTCCAAGACTCAAATTCAAATTTCCTCTTCAAACCCTTGAATATTTGAGTAAGATTTGAGATCATTGTTCAAGCACATTTCATGGAAGTTTTCATAAGTTTCTCCTATCAAATAAAGGAGATATTTTTTAGAGGATATGAAGATATGCTAATTTATAGATGTCAACACATGATATATTTATGGATCTAGGATATCTTTTTGGATATACATTTATGAATTAGTTATCTTAGTTTTTGTATAAATAGAGTGCCTTCTCCTCTCAAAGTTGTGAAAATTTTGGGAGTTATGATCATGCTTCAATATATAGTTTTGGATGTTAAGGATTGGAACCATGCTTATTATTGATGTAATGAATACCATTATAGTTCACGTTTATATTTTTTTGCCTTCATTTGGTGTTTGATCGAGAGTTTTCTCAACTTTCCACCTCTCATGCACTTTGGGATGACCACCTAATTAGTATGGGATGTATTCTAATGTTTTATTTTTTTAGTTTCTTTATATTAATTTTAACTCTTCTGAGTAGATGCATCATTTTCATTCTTTCATGCTCATTCCATTTATGTTATTTTGCAGGTTAGGAGTTATTACTCTCATTTCATAGATTCGTTTCTCTTCATTTTGTTTTATAGATACTCGTGAATGATTCTCATTTGAAAATGCACACATTAGTAATTTCAATTGATCTCTCACAACTTTTAAAATAGGTTGCCTTTAAATTTCATAGTTTAAGGATTCAATGCTTTCTTAGATTATGATTTTTTTCTTTCTAGATTAAATTTACTTTTAAGTCATTATAATATATTTACTTTCTTGTTGGTAAAATAAATTTACTTTCATGTCATTACAATATAGATATTTTCATGTCAATAGAATATGTTTATTTTGATGTCAATTGTCATTTTAATTTCATATATTAAAAGATTTATTTCCAAGTTACAAATTTGAGACTTTTGAAAAAAGAAAGTGTGTGCACACTCATCTTAGACATTTTTCATGAATAGGTTTTCCATAATTTCAATAGGTTAATTTACTCTTAAATTGAAAGTTGATTCCTAGCATATATTGTGCAAGTATAGTTTGCAAGTTCACGAACCCCAAGTTTGACAATCTAATGACAACTAATTTAACTAACAATGAAATTACCCAACAAATAGAGATGCCCAAAGAAAAAACAAAACGAACTACTTTGTCTGAGTCTGCAAAAAAATAATAACCTGACATCACCTAAGATAGAAGAAAATATAGACTGTGGTATACGACACATGCGCGCATTGAGTTTTACCAAGGAAAAAAAATAAAACAAGGAAAGGAAAAATCAATTTTAAACCCTTACCAAGAAATGGGGTTGGGAGATGATCTGGAACTAGTGGGAGTGTATTCATACCCTGAATTTGGAACATACTTACAGGTGTTGGTATGCCAAGAAAAACTCTCAATGGTGCTCTAAAGGCATGAACCACCCTAAGAGCGAGGAAAAGGTCTAATGAAAATGGTAGTAACTCAAAAACCTATCTTAAGTTTAGGAAACGTAATCATCACCATTAGATCAAGGAAAACACTTCCCCACCATCCATTCGACTTTGGTATTGGTGAGCACAAGGGGATCACATGGACCTTGGAGACGCAGGAACATCCAGTTGAAGCACAAAACTTCACGGAAATTTGAATCAATCCTTAGCTTCCACGTGGGCTAGGTACAAAATATGAGTTGGTCACACCAAAATAAGAGGAAAGTAGGGTCTCCATATAGAACCTTCGTAGGCCAAATGAAAATGTAATGTGATATATATCTAACAATCTAAGTAGGGTTTGTTATAGTTTAATACATATTCCATATGCCACAAATGGGTAGCATGTAATTTTAAAGTCACACCACATCTCCTGTGAATTACAAAGAAAATATAGATGTACCTAGAGAGGAGCCTTGGAAAAAAATAATTTAGTTAATGAACCTATCCATTATGGAAATGACCAATCCTATGAAAATTGAACAATTCATGCCACAAGAAATATATATGCATAAGAGCATATCTACGTAGATTATTATGTTAGATGTATTTGAGATTATTAGAGACAAGTGTTTATCTTTTCCTTATAATAACATACAAAAACAATTCTTGTGAAATATGGGGGAAAATCTGGGTGTGTGACAAACTCCAAGGGATTAATATTATAAACCCTATGCATTATAAACCCAAGCAATTTATATTATAAACCCAAGGAATTAATAAACCCTAATTTTGTAATGTTGAGAGATGACATTGAATACATTACAATGCAATGCAACATTGTGATATTGAGTATTAGATTCATTATCATCTTGCAACAATGTTTGTCACAATGTGATGTTGGATTGATTTTTGCACAATGTTTCTCACAATGTTTATGGACCTAGGGGATTCATAATTGTTACACAGCAATTTGTCACCGTCCCTAAAATTCCCCATCTCGCACATTGGAGGGCTTATTCCGTGACCTGTGAGCAGTGACATGATCTGAAAACACTTTCATGGCATTCCCCTAGACATGGACTTTCATTCCCCTGAAGACATCTCCTTGTGAAAAACCCTAAAAATAGCCTTTTCATCCTTGGCGCGACTAGACAGTGTTATACCCGCGCCAATGGGGGAAATCTTCCAAAGAGGGTGTGCCAATTTGCGCTCTGTCTCAGAGTCGCACTTGCGCCAGGCTTAATAAAGGGTGTTTTCTAAAAATAAATGGCGGAAGATTGACTCCAACCAACTCCTGAACTGGTCTCTAAATTCAGTTGGGACGTTTGGCTCCGAATTTCCATGTAGAGGAAGTAGTTTGCCACCTCTCATGGAAGCTTCCTTGAGGATAGGGCCAATCCCATGATTGTAGGGATCCCAACTCCTCTTCCACCATCTATATTAGCTTGCCATTTCCCTTTGCCAGCTAGTCTCCAAGAATCTCCAAGAGTCTCCAAGAATCTCCAAGAGCCCTCATAGCCCAAAGAATGCTGCAAGAGCTTTGATATTCCTCATAGTGCCAAATCCATAGCAAGGAGATTGACGATCGAAGAGAGAGGCTTGTCCTCATTCTCGACAAGCTTTACCGAGACGTATTCCGCTTACGACCCGCCGAAGGAAGGTTCAGCGTCAGAGCCAAGTTGTATTTTCCTTTGTTGAATTAATGATGAGCGACTATTGGTTATGGTTCCACTCGTATTGTTCATTATGATCATGAGTTGTGTCTTCTCTGACTGATACATAATTTCATATATCGGGTTTTACGCTTGTGTCTGTCGTGTTTATTGTGTGTGCAGGTGTTCGATCACAGCGAACGAGAGGATTATGATCTGCTGGAGCAAGGAGACGGGAGCTCCATCTTCCCTACAAACAACAGCGTTGGACTTGAGGTAGGCCTTCATCGCAAGTTGGTCTATTGCAATTAGGAACTTGCACCTTAGCATGGTACGATTGTTGCTAGACACGATCTGGGCTAGTAGGGATCGCCTCTGTCCGCAGAGGGGATTTACCTCCACAACAAATTGGTGACTCCACTGGGGAGTTAGCTTGTTGTTTGCTTTATAAACTATAGACAGAGCCTGAAGTTCGCTAGATAGCCTTCGAAATTCTCTTGCTCTGCATTAGCGAAAGTAGATGAATGCTGCTTCAATCAATCTCCGGTTTAGTTTATGAACTGAACACTTGGAGTATTGTCTTGTCTTTCGATTGATTCTTGACTTTTCTTGCTTGATCAGCTCTTTTGGCTGGCTCTTTTTGTGAGTTTGGCTTTTGGTTTGAGCTCCAGCATCATTGGTCTACTTCTTGGATTGCTTATTTTTATTTTTTCATAGAAAACTTGACCGGCACGCTTAATAGCCTGATAGTCGCGCCAATTGGCACTAGTTGCCAGTTTACTACCCGCGCCAATCCTGTCATGGCGCTAGTTTCAGCCTGACAGTCGCGCCAATGCTAAAAGGTGCTAGGGTTTGCTTGGTTTTGGCTTTCTAAGCCTCGATCCGTGGTTTTGGTTTCATTTTTTCGACCGCTTGAATGTTCGGAGCCTTGTTCGACCGATCGTGACCCCTTTTCCTTTGGTTTTTTCCGTTTATATCGATTTTACAATTCTAGCCCTGGTGCATCTAGGTGCTCTTGGTGCTATTGTGCATCGAACCTCCCTTGGAAATTTGTGGTTTTTATCTCGCTTCGCCTGGACTTTGTGATTGCTTCTCTCGCATTCGTTTAGTGGTTGTTTATCGTTTTATTGCGTTATTTGAGTGATTGGCTTCTTCTTCATTCGACCTCTCGCTTTGTCTCGCTTTGATTTAGATTACAGGCTGGTTCATTTGAGTCTTGGATATTTTTCTTTGAAGTGGTAAGTCCGGGTCTTGGTTGGGAGAAATTGCTTTTTCATTTTCAAAGCAATGCTTGTTGTCACGGCGCTAATTGTCAATGATAAAGTCGTGCCAATTTCAGGGTGTGTGAAAATTGAGATTTTTTTCCTAAATCCTTCACCAGTGTGTCTTTCCCTTCCCGTCTTTTCACTGTATGAGCATAGATTACATTGCTCATTGTTTGGAATGTCTTCTTTCCATGTTTTCTTGATGTAAAAGGGAATGAATGCCTTGTTTTAAACTCATACTTTGGAAGTCATTTTTGTGTTTGACCTCATATGTCTTGTCACCTTTTGAGAATTTCGTTACAAAGTGTTTAAAACAACGATTGCATTCTTATTGTTTGTTTACATATCTTTTGCATTCATCTAGAAGATTTTTGTTCATTTAGTTTTCGTCTTAAAGTTTTCTTTTCGTTTAAATGCATTAGATCACATTGCATCGAAAAGTATTTTTTGAGATTTATCATTGGACTTAGATCACATTGTTTAATGATTGAAAACTAAAATTTGGTTTTTGAGTGAATTCTTATCATTTGAAAAGAAAAAGGAAATTGTGCATACATTACAATTGCATAGTTTTCAGAAAAGAGGATTTTGCAAAGATTACATTACATTATTTGCATCGTTGAATGTTTGAAATTACTTTTGGATAGTGAAAGTCATCTAGTTTAAAAAATATTTCGTTGCGTTGTATCCTGAGAGATCATCATTGTTTGAAGCTCTTCCCTTAACTAGATAGCATTCATCGAATTGAAAAGTTTTCTTTTCTCATATAGCTGCATATAGGATATTTTCAGATGACATACGGTAGGGCCTTGAAACCGAGACATAATTGAAGATCAACTATAAAATTTATTCAATTTACCTTAAGGCAGCATTGAAAAATTAACGGAATATCTAGAGGTCTAGGCTAGTGACGTGTTCCGGCATCGTTAACCTAGTAGCTGTCGTTCGCCTTTTGGCTTTAGACAGTGCTAGTATGGACTTGTGCTCCCCGTAACGTCGCATATATAAAGGGATACCCCACTAGGTTTCTATCCTTTATCCGCAGGAAGCCGAGTCTGCCGCCTTTTACCCGTGATACACCAGACACAACATTCGGGGAGATTACCTACACGTATGTCAAGTCCTTGGGTGATTTATCTTTCATTTTCAAACCAAGTGTATATTGGTAATTATCATGAACTGCACACCCTTTGCCTAGAATTCCCGAGTAGTCATTTTGATCTTTTCTCGACTCATTAAATTTGAAAGGATCACCAATCGCTTGTCCTTTCACGCTTGTTTCCAATCTGAAAGTGATAGAGTCATCTTTTTCCTGTTTCTCGACTTTTAAAAGATGAATCGACAGAGTTTTGTTTCAATGTTTTAAAAATTAACTGCCCATGAAATATTCCTGGCTAAAGTTAGTTTCCTTAGGGTGTTGTTCTGAAGATATTTTCTGATGGAAAATTTTCTGGAGTTCACCAACCAAGGAATCCCCTCCGATGGGAATCTTGTTCCTTTTCCTCCTTTTGGAAATGTTGGCGCTCCTTATATGGCAACGTTGTCCCTTCTTGGGTTAACTATTGGGTTGCCTGTTTGGTTGTTTTCAACCTTTGTGGTCCCAATTTTCTCGACTACTGTTCAATCAGTTCCTCCGCCTGAACAACATCATGTGGATTCCAAGGTGGACCTCTCCCCTTCTTTGCCTGTTTCTGCGTCCTCCTCTTCTACTTTGCCTAGTGAAAGTCTGGATTCGAGTAACCAGGTGGCTAAGAATAATAAAAAGAATACAAAGAAGAAGAAGCCCGATAAGAGAGAGGCTAAGGTTGCATCTACTACCTCCAAAACATCTCCTCTTGATAAACCTTCCAACCCTCCACGACAAGTTAAGTTCCCTTGCATGTTATACCAAGGAAACCATCTTCTTCGATTTTCCCTGGCATTCCCAAGGTGGTCGAAGTATGGTCCAACGGTTATCCGCCATTTCCTTTGGCTTCCGGGAGTCAGCTTGGGGGCATGTCTTCAGCTAGTGCTGGTAAAGCTCCTAAGATTCATGGTAAGCTCACCAATCCATGTAAGTTGTGTGAAGGGAATCATGCCATTCACCTTTATTTGTATATGGATGAAGCCAAGCAAGTTTCGTACAACTCGCCTATTTCTCGTCGTGCTCTTCCAAATTCTGGTTACAAACAACTTTCTTTGAGTCCTCCACCAGCTGATCCTACAATTGGTCAAGAGTCATCCTTGGTCAATCCTGCTCCCCCAGAAATTCAAATTCAAGAATCCATTCCCGACCAACCATTGGTCGTGGGATCGGTTGAGTTGACCCAGTCTGCGGTGCACCAGGTCTTTTTCGTTGAGAGTGGATCTCACACCCCTCATGTTCTTCTTGTTTCTTTAGATTCTTCGAACTTGGAGAAAGATTCTCCTATCCCTTCACCTCAAGAAGTGGTTCCTCCGCCTCCCGTGATGGAGGTCTCGGCAGATACCCTTCCCGAATCCATGATGAAGGTCATGGAGGATGCTCCTTCTTCTCCCGTAACACCAAGGGAAGACCATCTCAGTTCGATGGTAGCCCCTCCGAGTAGTTTGGTCGCTTCCTTTGATTGGAGTCGATTTGCAGGATACCGCCTTCCGTCTTATGTGCCTTTTGACATAACAGTACAAACCTCTGGTCTGGTTGTACCTAGCACTGTTATAGATGAAGGTGCGTCTGTTAGTGTTATATCCTCAACTACTTGGAAAGCTTTCGGTTCACCGCCGCTTGTGCCTGTTATGCAGAATCTGTTGGCGTTTAACAGAAGAACTAGTCAACCGTTAGGGATCCTTCCAAGGTTACTTGCTACATTGGGAGGTAAAAATGTCCATATGGACGTGATGGTTATTCCAGGCCCCTTGGATTTCAATCTACTTTTGGGGTGCGATTACACCTATGCCATGGGAGCACTTGTCTCCTCCCTTTTTCGCGTGGTCTGTTTTCCACATGAAGGACAGATCGTGACCATTGATCAACTTGCATTCTTTAGTCCTGATGTGGCAACTGGCCCGCCATCATCCCTTCCTGGTTTTTATCCACCCTTTGTATCAGCCCCACCGCAGGTCAACTATGTGGCTACCTACTCCGTGCCTATACTCAGTGATAGTGCCGTTGTGCATCGTGTGCTGGGGGAATTGGGTCCCGATTTCCAAGATGTTGTTCTCCCATTCGGTGCAGAGTTCTTGGAAGCGATGACTTATTGTTCATTATGATGAGGTCGATCGGAGCATAGTTCATTTTCTTATGTCAAGCTCCTTAAAAAATGAAACAAGGTTGTCGGAGCATGGTTCTTATCTTGTGTCAAGCTCCTTAAAAAATGAAACAAGGTTGTCAGAGCATAGTTTTTTTTCTTGTGTCAAGCTCCTTAAAAAATGAAACAAGCTGGTCGGAGCATGGTTCGTCTGCTTGTGTCAAGCTCCTTAAACCATGAAACAAGGTGTCTTGAAGATAGTTCTTTTAATGTGTCAACCTCGTTAAAATAATGAAACACGTTGTTGTTCAATTCGAGTCTTTGTTAAGATCTCGTAAAATCCCATCGAGTCTTTCTCTTGATCTCGTAACTTGAACCTTCACTCCACCTGCCTTTCATATGGATCGTTTGGGGGGCATGTACCTCGAATTGAGTCACCATGCTGGGGGCATGCTTACTTTTTCAAGCATAGTTTGTTTCTGTTTCAAGCTTGTGTAAAAATGAAACCGGTTTCAAGCATAGTTTATCTCTGTTTCAAGCTTGTGTAAAAATGAAACCAACTTCAAGCAGAGTTTCTTGATTTCAAGCTTGTGTAAAAATGAAACCTTGCCCATTTTACCTTTTGTGATTGTCATTTTATCAACTTGTTTTTTCCAGATGAGCCTTGGTTTTATCACTCCATTGTCACTATCTGCTTGGCCGATCAGATGCCTTCACTTGGTTGTTTCACCCATTCCTGAGGAAATGCTATGATGAGTGGTCTTGTTAGCCAACCTCTTGACCTTTATCTTGTTTTGAGCAGTTCCACCATTACCGGAACCAGTTGCTTCCCTTTATACCACTCGTTCCTCTAGGAGGAGTCACCTTTCAGCTCTTTTCTGACTCTCTAAACATGAAAATATTACTGAGTCCCTTGTCGTTTCGATCTCATTAAAGTGGCCATGAAACGACATCTACCCAGTATACGTTTACCCCTTTTTTGGGCTGGGATAGATTATTTACGAAAAAGGAATACCCTAGCCTATCGCGACTAGGAGGCTTTCTCAGATATAGTTTTCTACCTTTTCGGGTCTAAGGAACTATTTACGAAAAGGGACTGTTGGAGTTTACTTTTCCACTGTCTTTTCAAACTCTCTAAAAATGAAAAGACGTCAATTTCTTCCTTTGTCAGACTCGTTAAACCCTGATGACATTGGATTCAGTCGTAATGACGATATTCGAGTTTCTCCTTCCTAGGGATCGTTAAATGTACTAGGATGGATTCATCCGAAAGACAGACTTATATGACAAGCATATGGTATCCTCTTCAAGCTTGTGTAAGAATAAAGAGGTACTCGACAGAAATGGTGGGGGAAAATGGAACCAAAATCGTTGTCGTGTCGGCAATATGTCGCTCTTGAACATGGCACTTGTCTACATTCGTGTCGGGTTGGGGACATCTCATCTCATTGTTCACTTGCCTCCGTGGGTTTGGGTGATCCCTTTTGACCTCTCATCTACTCTTTGCCTCATCACCATGACCTCTGATCTTTTGATGTCAAATACTGCCAAATCCACTGTCGTGCCGCCAATATGTTGAAGAGAAGTTGACCTCTGCAAAATTTCAACCTTCCTCCGATTCTCATATGATCATGATTCACAAAGACATTATGTTCCTTTTTCTCGTGTCGATGATGTGGGAAACATTATGGCCCACCTTCGATCAAGGTCACTTCTTGTCGACTTCAGCTCATTATCCAGGAAGCTGATCTAGAGACTCCCTTTTGGTACCTTGGAGCTTGCATGCCTCAATGGCAGGTTCTTCGCGTTCGACGTGAGGTTTTCATCATTGGCCTTCGATCGAGTGATTCTATGGGTGTTCGACGCCAGCTCACTGATTCACATGCCGTAGATTGTACCTATAGTACCTTGAGGACCATTTTCATTATTGGTGGTACCTCTCGCGTCTGTTAACAGCTTTCATCATTGGCTGGTAATTAGGCGATGTTCTTGCATGTTCGACTTCAGCTCACTTATTCGCATGCTTGAACTTGTACTTTGTTCAGGTTGAGATGGAGCGCAAGACCCTGGATTTTGTCTGTTGAAATCCAGGCTGCGATTTTGGGGATTATTATCATTAGTTACATGACTCATTCACTGGATGGCTATGACCATACCTGATTCTATTTATCGATCCTCACTGGATGGCTGCATCCATGCCTTAGATCTGGATTATTGTATACTTTTCTATGGATGGCTATGCCCATACCACATATATATCAATTATTTGAGATATTAGTTGTATTTCTCTACACATTTTTTCCGACGGCAGTGTTTTCAGTTGGACACGTTCTCATAAAGCATTTCACCCCTCTCTCTCTTTCGGGCCTCATGCTTTAGGGGGCATCTGTTACACAGCAATTTGTCACCATCCCTATAATTCCCCGTCCCTCACATTTGAGGGCTTATTCTGTGACTTGTGAGCAGTGACATGATCTGAAAACACTTTCATGGCATTCCCCTAGACATGGACTTTCATTCCCCTGAAGACATATCCTTGTGAAAAACCCTAAAAATAGCCTTTTAATCCTTGGCGTGACTAGCCAGTGTTATACCCGCGCCAATGGGGGAAATCTTCCAAAGAGGGTGCGCCAATTGGTGCTTTGTCTCAAAGTCGCACTCACGCTAGGCTTAATAAAGGGTTTTTTCTTAAAATAAATGGTGAAAAATTGACTCCAACCAACTCCTGAACTGGTCTTTGAATTGAGTTGGAACGTTTGGCTCCGGATTTCCATGTAGAGGAAGTAGTTTTCCACCTCTCATGGAAGCTTCCTTGAGGATAGGGACAATCCCATGATTGTAGGGATCCCAACTCCTCTTCCACCATCTATATAAGCTTGGCATTTCCCTTTGCAAGCTAGTCTCCAAGAATCTCCAAGAGTCTCCAAGAATCTCCAAGAGCCCTCATAGCCCAAAGAATGCTGCAAGAGCTTTGATAGTCCTCATAGTGCCAAATCCATAATAAGGAGATTGACGATCGAAGAGAGAGGCTTGTCCCCATTCTCGACAAGCTTTACCGAGGCGTATTCCGCTGACGACCTACCGAAGGAAGGTTCAGCGTCAGAGCCAGGTTGTATTTTCCTTTGTTGAATTAATGATGAGCGACTATTGGTTATGGTTCCACTCGTATTGTTCATTATGATAATGAGTTGTGTCTTCTCTGACTGATACATAATTGCATATATCGGGTTTTACGCTTGTGTTTGTTGTGTTTCTCGCATGTGCAGGTGTTCGATCGTGGCAAGCGAAAGGATTGTGATCTGCTGGAGCAAGGGAACGGGAACGTCATCTTCTCTACGAAAAACAGCATTGGACTTGAGGTAGGCCTTCTTCGCAAGTTGGTTTATTGTCATTAGGAACCTGCGCCTTAGTGTGTTACGATTGTTGCTAGACCCGATCTGGTCTAGTAGGGATCGCCTCTGTCCGCAGAGGGGATTTACCTCCACAACAATAATATAAACCCAATGAATTAATAAACCCAATGGATTAATATTATAAACCCAAAGTATTAATATTATAAACCCTATGGATTTAAAACCCAGGGGATTAATATCATAAACCCTGGGGATTATAAACTCAAAGGACTAATATTATAAAGGCAATGAACCAATAAACCCATGTAATTAATATTATAAACCCAAGGGATTGATAAAACCTAATTTTGTAATGTTGAGAGGTGACATTGGATTGATTTTGTCACAAGGGCGACATTGGATTGGTTTTTGTACGATGAAACTGTCACAATATGAAGCCCTTTTGTAGTGTCACAATGTGATGTTGAAAAATTGCAATGTAATGTAAGTTTCCAACAATGATTTTCATATTATTTTTTAGATTGCGTTAATGTTCACCAAAATGCGATGTTGGATGATTTCTTCACCATTCAAATGTCACAACATTAAATGTCAATTTTAGTCTAAACCCAAGGGATTGGTAAATGCAAGGGAATAATATTGAAAACCTAATGAATGAATAAACCTAAGGGATTAATATTGTAAACGCAAGGGATTTATAAATCCTTAATTTTATAATTTTCAGAGGCAGCATTAAATAAATTTCCATGTAATGTAACATTGCAACAATGTGTATCAAATAAATTTTCTTCTTGCGTCAATGTTAGTCACAATCCAATTTTGGTTTGATTTTTGTAACATGTAAACATTACAATATGAATCCCTATTGTAGTGTCGCAATGTGACCTTGAAAAAAATGCAATGTAATGTAGGGTACCAACGATGGCTGTCATATCACTTGTCACATTGTGACAATGTGTGTCGCAATGTGGGATTGGATAGAATTCTACACCATTCAAATGCCACAACATTAAACCTTGATGTTATTATAAACCCAATGGATTAATAGTATAAACCCTATGGATTAAAAACCTAGAAGATTAATATTATAAACCTGGGACATTGATAACCGAGGGGATTAATATTATAAATCCAAGGAATTAATAAATCCAATCGATTAATAAACCCTAATTTTGTAATGTTGATAAGTTACATTCAATAAATTGCAATGTAATGTAACATTGTAACAATGAGAATCGGATTGATTGTCATCTTACAACAATGTTTGTCACAATGCGACGTTGGTTTGATTTTTGCATAATGTTTGTCACAATGTTTATCAACCAAAGGGATCAATAATATAAGCCCAAGGGGTTAATATTATAAACCCTAGGCATTGATATTATTATTATTATTATTAAACTTTAACAACAAGATTAATATTAAAGCCTAGCATTGATATCGATTTTAATGTTATATCACATTTTATAATGATTAAAATTAAATTAAATTTGATAATTCATAATTTAATTACTTAAAATAAATTTTTGAATAAGATAACAATTTCTCATATTAATTTAAATAAATATTTAAATTTATTTAAAATCAATCATATTATTTATTCATTCAATTTAAAATACCACATTCTATGGTCTACGGGGTGTTGGATAGACTATGATGGAGTGCCCTTTTAAAGTACTCCTTAATTGATGTGATGTCACTAGTTCAATTCTCCACCTCGTTGGGGTATATATTCGTTCAGGTGATGCTCATAGGGGTGAAGAAGTGGAGATTGAAACTAGTGAAATAAATCACATAGTGTCAATCATCACTTCTGAGGCTTGCACCACATAACCAAAACTTCTAAAGACATCACTTAATTACTTATATTAATTAAATTAATTTCTATTAATTTAAATTAAATAAATAAATACTAAAATTAAAATTGCTATTATTATTAATATTGAAATTAAAATAAATATTTAAATATTTAAATAATCCATTTTTTTCCTTAATATTAATTCATTTTTTTAAAGTTAATTTTTGTAAACCCTTTATAAATCCAGACCTATGGTTTCCATGAAACAGGTCGAGAGTCGGAATCTATAAGCATATTTCTAGTGTGATTGGTACCGAGGCCCGACCTCGTGACTCACCGGAATCGGGGTCGGAGATTACAATTATTTTTTTGGGTTACCCTAAGTCCTCGACTTTTGACAGGCCGCTGGTCGGGGTATTTGTATGGAATTTATTTTTAATAAAAGTTTAATATTTAAAAATATTTTTAATTGAAAATAACAGGTAAATAACTTTTCAATGTTAAATCCTGAAATTTTATTATTTAATAAAAAATTGACGTGGGATCAATTGCAATATATGCCATGTATCATGTGGTTAGTTGGCGTGCAGACGATGTTTCAAACAATTTTCGGATTGGAGTTTGGTCGATGGCCATGAAAGGTTCCGAAAGTTCCCTTATGAAGATTATTTGGTCTAAATACCGGGGGAGTAGGTATAATGATCACTTTACGCTCTTTAGAAAAAGTTTGGGTTGAAGTTAAAATTTAATACGCGTTGCACGTTTTGTTTGGGAGGCAAAAAATATATCCAGAAATTATTTCATAAATAATAAATGAAATGATATTTTAATATTTATTAGATTAAAAATAGATTATGAATTTTTTGTTTTTTTTTTTTGTATTTTTGTTTTTTTCTTATTCAAATTGTTAATGAGGTGGTTCAATTTTCTAACAATCTCATCGTTAAAAAGACAATGTCAAGAAACTGATGTTAAAATATTCTCATAATTTTATCTTATGTTTTTGAACACTTCACATTTCAAAACGAAATGTTTTTCGGATTCCACACACTCATTCTTCTCAAACTCTTTTTAAGTCTTAAGTTGATGTGAATTGATTCTTAATTGAGAAATAAAAATCTTTGTAAATTCTTCAATTTAATACTTCTTCTTTCTAAATAAATTATTAAATATGTTTGATAAAAGATTCTTTTTATTAACAATTTTAGAAATTGCTAAAACAAAATTATGAATTTTCTAACCTTGATTATTGCAAGTTGCTAAGTAATTGTGGATTTTGGAACATTGTTTAAGGTTTAATTCATGGACCATTTTGTTCAAGTGACATGCACGATTATACTTCATGTTTCCTGTGAAACGGGGTTTTGTACGTTAAAAATACAGGATATATGATCAAAATCATATGCTCGAAGAATAAATATATGAAATCGTCGAGGAAAATTCTTTCGAGGTTTTCTAAATTTCAAGTTGCAATTTATATATCGCGGTGAATGCCTCGTGCGAGGGAAATTGACTTTGTGGAAGCATCCTTATTTTATGTAAGACAATCGTGGCAATGTCATACTTGCGATCATAATCAACATAATTTTTTTATATGTTATCATGTACTTAAATTCATCTTTTCGGTGAGAGAGTTTCCAAAGTCACAGATTTACCTAAAGGAATCCATGGAAGCTGACCCTGCACTCCTTACTCCTTGATAGAGAGAAAAAACCAAAGAAAAGTATACATAGTAGGATTAAAATATTAGTTTGCCATTCAACTACAAAGCGAGTGATATTATTTTGAAGTTCAAAGTATTTTTCGTTCACAATAACTTTTTTGCAAAATAATTTTGTTAAAAATGAGAAGACATATAATCTTAACCATTAAGCTTAGATAAAATTCGAGTATACACATTATATTCTATTAATAAAAAAAGATTACATATATACATTAAGTATTGTCTCAAGATAGGAAAACTATCCAAAACACACAATAAGTTGGTTGAGAGAATATGTCAACTACACACCAAACTAGGAACATATAGATTTAGCTAACTCCTATGATATAGGAACAAACACCTTACATAGAAGGTCACAACTTAGACAAGTAGGAATTACATATTCCAACACACCCACTTAATGACTACTTGTCTCAATATCAATCTGCAAAATCTAGTTGTGGTCAAACATAAAAATAAAATGATATGTCGACGTCCATATAAAGGATCAACCATTCAGCGAAATGCATGGGTTCCAACTGTTGCAACTGCTAGTCTCGTAGGATGTCCTTCGCATACATGGTTATGTCAACCATTACCACTACACACATGGAACTATACTTGAAAATCCACCCCAAATAACTGTTGACCAATTTGTGCTTAGTAAACCCATACCTGTGAGAAACCAAGCTTCTCCTATGAGTAAGGTGTTTCCGCAGACCACCTATACTCCGTTGTGAGCACTAAGGCTCCTATGTGCACTAGGGCACTATAGCCACAAAAGCTCTGTTGCCACCAGGGCTCACATGTGGTTTCTAGCATACCACAAACCATCAATACAAAGTGACAAAGTGGTTTCCAGCTGACCACAAACTTATAATTACAAAGTGGAAAGTACAAAGTGTTTTTAAGATTACCACGAATTTCATGGGGATACACATGCATTTATAATGGTTACATTACACACTCCAACTCTTGTAGTTACCAGGTACATACTTTACAAATACCACTACAAAACCATCCTAGACTTGCTTACAATTAAATGTGTGACTCATCATCAAGAGTCTATTACAAAAACTCACACTAACACACACAAACTCGATTGTCGATCATGCTTTCTCGCTTGAATATTTCCATCATTGATTTTGTACTTTTGAGTTTTGGATATACTAGTCTTGAATCTCTATGCTTTACCTATCATTAGTTAGGGTCACGAATTCTGACAAAATGACTGCATATTGAGGTTGTGAATCTAAATATGTGTACAAACTTCCAAGACATATTCCCTTCAAAACAATATGAAATAACAATAAAAGCACATTCCAAAATCTAAATATCACTGTGATTTTATGCATTAAGAAAAAAGCACCAACCACCGCTGCAATATCCAATTCTCTTCGATGTTGTTCTTCTAATTGCACAATCATTCAACCGAGGTCAAAATATGTGCTCACTAGCACCACAGAATAAACACTCCCTTCTTCAAAATGGCATCACTGCCATCAAATTCACCTCCAGTACCAGGTTCCTAGTGCCATTGACTCCCTTCCTGGAAATATTTGCGGATCGAGTGTCTGATGGATTTAGCCACTGCGGTTGCATCGACCTCACCTACTCACAACTCAAACCTCGTAGCATGCCCTCCACCATGGACTTGTCGGTGACCACGAGCTCCACAGCTCCATCAAACTCTCTCACATCATCTGTGGGCACCTTGCATTATCTTCGCACAGAATCCCGCCAAAAGGTTGTCTCCAATGCCCGTGGGGTCCACTTCCTGATCATAAACTCTATACTGCATCACTCTGTGCTGCTTTCCACACCACATGCACCGCAATTTTGCTTTTCCCCACAAACAATATTAACAGCATTGGCCATCGCCTAATTTTCTATGACTCCTCTATACACGTATGATCAACGTCTCCATCTTCATTTTCTTCGAGTCCTCAACGGATTCGATCTCTAGAGTAGGGTTTCGCTTACTGGTGCAGGAGCTCACGGGCCTTTGGTTTCGTGGCCTTGATTAGGCTACCAGGATCGATCCACGAAAGAAGGCATCATCACCACGACGTCTTCCATTTCCCGTTGCGTTCCAAAGATCAAAACCATGGCATGCTCCAGGAATGGCTTGCCTCTGTCTCCTCCTCCAACAAAAACCAACGATGGAAACCAACCGACAACTCCACGATGGCTGGAATCCAATTTGTAATTTCTCACGGCCTCTAATCATGAATCGACCTTCACACAACATCTGAGCAATGATTCAACCTTCACAATCGGCCTCAATCGACCTCAATAAACCTTCATAGCACTCACAATGCTCGACCTTCACAATCGGCCTCCTCAAGTAGTAAATCGGCCTCAATTTAACAATGCACTGTACACTCCACTGCATTCTCTATTTAATCAATTCGACACAGTTAAGAGTTCCATTTCCGTTAGCTCCACACACAGATCCATGGCTCCACACTTCTCCAACCTTTGCCTTAATGAATGGACAAATAAAAAATAATAAACAAAATATACTCTTTCTTATTTCCCTCAGCCCAGAAGGGGCTAAGGTCGAGGCCCATACGGGCTCTTATACCAAGATAAAATCTGAGTATGCACACTACATTCTATTAATCGAATAGGATTGCATATATACATGAAGTATTTTTTCAAGATAGAGAAACTATCTTGGACACACAATAAGTTGGTTCAGAGAATATCTCAACCACACACCAAACTAAAAACATATAGATTTAGTTAACTCCTATTATATAGGAACAAACTCCTTACATAAAAAGTCACAACTGAGAGAAGTAAGAATTACATGTTCCAACAAGTCTAAGCCCACTCAACTTGTATAATATCTATATATAACTCACATAATACATTAAATCTGAATAAAACCAACTAGCTACGAAATTTTGTAAGACTTCTAAGACTTCGTGGTTATAGTTATGGTTAAGGTTTGAAGCATGATGATCATCCGAGCAACCACAATTCAACCTCCAAATAATAGCTATTATTAACTCACATGGCACTCAAAGAGATATTCAGAATAAATATTTTAAGATAGATGATATGGAATTGAAGTATCCTCTATAACCAACAACATCTAGCAAATACGTGGATCTGAATACAGTCCTATAAAATTCATCTGATCAGTGCGCTCATTGGCTCTCTGACAGCTAAGGCTTTTATGGAAGCGTGTTTCTGACTCTCTAAAACGAAGAAGATAAACACACACTTATAGCTGGAATTTCGTCATCTAAGCCTGGTCCTAATGCATGACTTCGGCACTCATTTCATCATTATTTATGTTCCAAATCCACTGATTCCCAAATCTTGAAAATCGTGGTTCAATGGATAGTTTGTGTCGGGGAAGAGACAATGCGGTTACAAGGATGGTGGTGTTGCAGGCTTTATTACTGTATGTTATAAATCGTTGCATGGCTGCAGATTACACTGCGTGGGACAACAAGGGTTGGGTGTTTGGGCTCCAGTATGCATCCTGGGCCTCCGAGCACACCTTTTGCGTCGGCGATAATCTCAGTAATTTTACTTGAATTTCATTTCTTTGGGCAAAATTCTTGATACTCACCGTATGGCTGTGTTGTTTTCTTTGTTTCAGTATTCAAATATGATGGTTCCTTTCAATCTGTCATGGAGGTCGACACCTCCAGCTACGAATCATGCAATTTAGATTCGCCTCTATCACACGACAACACGGCAAAACTGTGTTTAGCCTTATTGTTAAAACCATGAGTTTTATACCATGTAATATATATATATATATATATATATATATATATATATATTATACAATCAAAATATTTAATAAAACAGCACAAGAAATTACAACATTTTTTCTATACTAGATTAGATTTTTCAAAAAATATATCTATATAAATTAAACCAATTTAGATCCATTTTAATTCTAGATCTACCAAACCTTTAAACAAATCAAATATTTTCAAATAAAAACTTTTTTTTAAGTGAAAAAAAATAATCTCTATTTTCTTGATAAATCTCTAATCGAAATAAATATAAACTAATTACATTAAATATTATATATAATATTTTAATTTATAAAATTAAATTGAGAATTTTATATAATAAATATCCACTTGATTCAATTTTTAGTAAAAAAATAATATTTTGTACACATTATTGGAAAAGTAAACTCAAAGAACCATTAACAATGTTTATTCCATGAAAAATTAGCATGTAGAAATTATAACTTATTATTTGTATAGAAGTTACAATAAGCTCTCATACATATTTTATTATTACTTTTCCTTGAGGACATTGCAATAGTTAATATTAATGCAATCATCATACAAATCTTTAATACTTTTACAAATTAGATTCAATCTCTATATATATAGTTATTTTTCCTAGCCAACATTGCAATAGTTAATATTGATGCAATTATTATACAAACCCTTAATGTCTTTACAAAATAGAGTCAAACTCTTCATATATAAATATTGCTATTTTTCAACCAGAAATAAAATATATATATTAAAATCTTATTAATAAGATAACATAAACTGACTAGTATCAACGTTGAACATATTAATTTCACTTCCATTGAGTGTTGACAAACATTATAAATAGAACTACATTAATTCACTATTAAGAAATCCATCATAAATGAGTGCATACATTATTGTGCATAACCTAACAAAAAAAATTAATGCTTCCAAGCACTTATTCACAACATACAACTTTGCTCTACCACAAAAACATTGCTTCTTCAAACTTTGAACATATACAACTTTGCTCTACCACAAAAACATTGCTTCTTCAAACTTTGAACATGCTTGTGGGAAATAGAGTCATCTACTAACTCAAATAAAGTGAACATGTAGAGGATAATGATACAAAATAGAAAGAAAAAAAAAAATTAATGGAATATAATGAATAAATATTTATGAGTGCAAACAAGCTTGGTAAACATTTATAAATACATGCAAAAATTAATAAATAAAGGTTAAAAAACATTTATAAAAATTGTTTTTGCAACCTGAATCAGAACCTTTTCACCTTATTACGAAATATTGTTGTAGAGTTTGATACATATATTAGTGTACCTTAAAACCTAAACATACCCTTCCTCAAAAACCTCTTTATTCTTCTTTTCATAATTAATCCTTGTACTAGTGCCATTTGCTATTTCCTTCCTATAGCCTAACCCTAGTGAAAAAAATTGACTTGAAAGTTTTCTTCTCTTCATATTATTTTAGCCATTTAACCTAAAAAAATTCAAGATGTTGTCTATTTAACTTTACTTTAACACTTTAAGACTTTATTTTTATTAAATTATAGCACAATTAAAATGAAAATACACTCAACCTCTTAGCTTTTATTTCCTTTAAGAAATTCAATAAAAAAAATTCCTTTATTCTAGATTCTCTGTTTACACAAATAGAGGGGAGGGGCACCCCAATTTGCATTTTGTCACTTCACAAGCTATCCAATCAAAATATTATTGTTTTACATGATAGAAATATTAGAGGGCAGAGGGAGTGAATGCTTTTCCCTCAACACACGGATTTCACACAAAGTTGTGGAAGTTACTTTAACCCAAACAACACATTTACTGAAGTTTACACAAAGTTGCGGAATTCACTTTATCCATACCATACAGTTGCGGAAATCAAATAATATGAATCCTCCTTTTAATACAGACTAGCTAAGACTAAAATTGCAACTATGGAGAGGAGCAAATATTCTCAACTAATTTTACTCATGGTGAAACAGAGTAAAACAGAGTGTTGTGGTAAAACACATAGGTGAATATCGCAACTAACCAAACTTTATATTAAAACTTCAACACATGAAATACATCAACATATGGAGATTGTGACTCCTTCACAAGTAAAAAAAGACTTCTTACTTGGATTTACATTCACGAGGGTTGCGCAGTAACACAGTAAAAATTGTTTTCACGCACCCACAAAATTCGCTCCACGATTTTCTCCTCTTGTCTTTCCAGACTTACTTCCGCCACATTACACAACACTCACAATCTTTTGCTCTCTCTGACTTACATGTAAAAACTAAACACATATATATCTAACACATTTAATTCATGATAGACCAAATTTAATACAAAGTATGGGCAAACATCATTTACTAGACATTACAGAACTTGTGTGAACTAAAAATAACTTTCAGATTAAATATTTTCCCATGCTCTTTTAATAAACATGCATTAACTTCTATTTGACTTTGACTTATTTAATCTATTGTGGAATGGGTAATTGTCCTTTGCTCAGAACTTGTCTTTCTCTGCACACACAATTCGCAACCTACAAAACATTAACTGAGGTATGGCTGCTGCCGGTTCATTTACTGAAGTGGTTGAGATTAATTTTCAAAACTCCCCCTTAATCGAAACTGCCACCATTGACCATTCCCAGACAATCTCTAAGATAAACAAAATTTTCATGTGGCAATGGCTTTGTGAATATGTCTGCAAATTGTTCTTCTAACCTGTAATGTTGCAACACAATCTCACTGTTATTAACCAATTCTCTTATGAAATGATATTTGGCATCAATATGCTTTGTCCTTTTGTGAAAGACAAAATTCTTTGATAGTGCAATTGTTGAATTGTTATCACAGAAAATAGTGGTTGCTCCATCTTGTTCATGACATAAATCCCGCAAAATCCTTCTCATCCAAACTACTTGACATGCTGCTGCTATTGCGGCCACATACTCAGCTTCTGTTGTTGACAATGACACTATTGGCTGCTTCTTGAAAACCCATGAAATGGCTCCCGAACCCAAATGAAAAAAATATCTTGACGTGCTCTTTTTGTCATCAACACTTCCTGCCCAATCACTGTCACTGTAACCAATCAGCCTGAAATCATCAGTTGCAGAGTACAAAATGTCATACTCCTTTCTTCCATTCACATACTTTAAAATTCTTTTCGATGCTTGCCAATATGTCTCCTTAGGTGTGTCCATGAACCTTGACTCCAAACTCACTGCATACATTATATCAGGCCTAGTTGCGGTCAAATACATTAGGCTGCCCACCATGCTCTTGTATAATGTCGGATTGACATAGCTGCTGCAATCTTCCTTGCTCAACTTCAACTCCATGACAGTTGGAGTTGGTGATGGCTTGTTGTTCCGCATATTAAACCTTTCCAAAAATTTTGCTACATACTTTGCTTGAGAAATACAAATTTCCTTTTCATTTTTCTTTACTTCTATGCCCAAGAAGTATCTCAATAAACTCCAGTCAGTCATTTAAAACTCACTTTTCATGACTGCTTTGAAATCAGCGATGAGAAAATCATCACTCCCTGTAAAAATGAAATCATCTACATACAAAATGACAATAAGAATCTTACCGTCACTTTTTTTGATGTAGAGAGTAGGTTCACCGTCACATTTGTTGAACGCATTGTCTAACAAGTAAGCATATATCCTGTTGTACCATGCATGTGATGCTTGCTTCAACCCATAGAGAGCTTTCTGCAACCTACACACCTTGTGTTCTTGCACTTCTATTTCATATCCAGGAGGTTGCGCAACATACACCTCCTCTTTCAGCACTCCATTCAAGAACGCTAACTTTACGTCCATCTGATAGACTTTCCATTTCTATTGCACTGCAATTGACAACACTGTACGCATTTTCTCCATCCTCACGACTGGCGCAAATGTTTCTACATAGTCTCTTCCATGTTGTTGCTTGTAACCTTTCACGACAAGTCTTGCTTTGTGCCTTTCGATCTTTCCTTCAGCATTGCTCTTGGTCTTATAGACCCACTTCACTCTAATGACTTCTTTACCTTGTGGGAGGTCCACTAACTCCCATGTGTCATTCTTTTCTATTGCTTCTATCTCTTCATTCATTGCCGCAAGACATTTATCTTCCTTAACTGCATCTTCAAAATGGATTGGGTTATCTACATGAAAAAATAATGAAAATAATGAATTTAGACCAGCGCTGCTATCAGCTTCATCTTGTTGATATATTTCACTTATATTTCTGAATTTTGGTCTTCTTGGTGTGCTTGAAGTTCCACTTGAACTCGAGAGAGTTTCTGATCCCTATGGTGTGCTTGGAGAAGCACTTCCTTGATTTCTCAACGTTGTTTTGTTTCTAGCTTGTGGTGTGCTCTGATTTGCTTGTGTAGATGGAGGAGGAACCACCGTGGAGGAATTATTTGTTGTTGTGAATTCCTCTTGCTCTTCGTGAGACACACATGTCTTCACATTCACCGTTTTCTCTAAGCTTCCATCCCAAGCTTCTTCTTCAATGAACTGCACATCTCTGCTGATTATAACTTTCTTGGTGAATCGATTATAGAGTTTATATGCCTTGGAATCATCACTGTATCCAACAAAGATACACTTCTCCCCCTTGTTGTCCAATTTCTTCCTTATTTGATCCAGGACATGTGCATATGCCACACATCCAAATACTTTCATGTGAGTGACAAACTGCTTTGCTCCACTCCATGCTTCTTCCAGAATTATGTTCATAACATATTTGGTTGGGCATCTATTCAAAATATACGCTGCACAATTGACAACTTCAGCCCAATACTCATTTGGCAAATGCTTTGCTTTCAACATACTTCTGACCATGTCCATGATGGTCCTATTCTTCCTTTCCATGACACCATTTTTCTGTGGTGTGTACCTTGTGTATGCCATTATCCCTAAAGAAACGTAGGAAATCTTTGGAGGTATATTCTCCACCTCTGTTAGTTCTCAAAACTTTGATGTAGTGCCCACTCTGCTTCTCAACAAGAGCTTTGTAGTGACAGAACTGTCCAAACACTTCACTTTTATGTTTTAGAAAAGAAACCCATGTCTTCCTTGTGTAGTCATCTATGAATGTCAAAACATAATGGCTGCCAGCTAAAGATGGCATTTGCATTGGTCTACATAAATCTGAGTGGACAATCTCCAAGGGTTTGTTTTCCCTTATACTCTTCTCTGCTGGGAATGCTTCTCTGTGTTGTTTGCCCAAGATGTATCCTTCACATTGGCTGTCTGGTTTTTCTATGAGTGGTAATCCCTTTACCATGATTTTTCGATGCAAGAGGTTCAAACCTCCAAAATTGAGATGCCAAAATCTCAAATTCCATAACCAGTTTTCGTCTTTCACTTCTTTTTGAAAGACCTCTTGTGTGACTGCTGCTACCACACCTCCTTCCTTCAAGTTTGTTCTAAGCTTGAGAGGAAACATCCTATTCTTGGTCATATGCACTTCAGCAATGAATCTTTTACTTGGAGGTATATCCATGATAGTACACACATCATTTTTAAAAAACACATTGTAGCCCTTGTTCACGAGCTGTCCAATGCTTAGAAGATTACATTTCACGCCAAGTACATAGTATACATCTGGCACAAATTTTTTTTCTCCCTTCCTTGTCAATATTGACACTCTTCCTTTTCCCATGACAGAGACTTTGCTATCAGTCCCTGTTGTCACTTCAGACTTCACATTCTCATCAAGGTTGGCAAAAATTGCTATGTTTCCAGTCATGTGGTTACTACAACCAGAGTCTAAAAACCATACATCATTTTGTTTTTCTTGTGCTACATTACATGTTAGAAGCACATTACTCTGGTTCTTATCTTCTTTTGCAAAATTTGCATTCTTCCTATTATTCATGTCACTTTGTTTATTTCTACATTCATTTGCATAATGTCCATACTTTTTACAATAATGACATTGGACTTGGGATTTGTCATACCTTTTTCCTTGTGGTTGGTGTTGGCTTGAGCCTTCACTTTGATTTTAATTGCTGCCCCTTCCACTTGTGCTTGCAGGGCTGCTTCTTCCACCTCTATGTGGGCTTCTTCCTCTTCTGCGGTATTTTGATCTTCCTCAACCTCTACCTCGACCAAAATACATTTGTGTCTTGAATGCATGCTCTAATGAGGAGTCCAGTGTTTTGTTCAGTCTATGTTCATGAGACATCAGGGATGCACAAAGCTCATCCACTGAAAATTGTATGAGATCTTTTGTCTCTTCTATTGCCACTACTATGATATAATATCTTGAGGGTAGACTTCTCAAGATTTTCTCCGCTATTATTCTTTCCTCAAGTGTCTCTCCATGAGACCTTATCTGGGTGACCAACCCAATCACATGTGTGAAGAATGAGTCTATGTTATCAAACTCTTTCATACAGAGAGTTCCAAATTCTCTCCTCAGCATTTGTATCTTTGTTGTCTTCACCTTCTCCATGCCTTGATAGGCTGTCTTGAGAATATCCCACGCCTCCTTAGACCTTGTTATTGCTACAATCCTTGGGAATATACTCTCATGCACTGCTTGAAAGAGATAGAAGAGGGCTTTGATGTCCTTCTTCTTGTTATCTCTCAATACGTCTCTTTCTATTGTTGTCAAAGCAGCCAATGCTGCTACATCTACTGGTTCTTGGAAACCTTGTTCCACCAGCTCCCATACATCTTGTGAAGCAAATAGGGCTCTCATCGTAATGGCCCAATAATCATAATTTTTTCCATTTAGCTGTGGTATTTGTGGATTATTCAAGCTTGTGCTTGTTGCTGTCATTTTTACTGTGTAAACAAATATCTCACTATGTAAAAAATTTCTTACTGCGTGAAAACTTTCACTGCTAGAGAATAAGTTCCACACACAATTTCAGAACTCCTTTAGCTCTTCAGTAAAAACACTACTTCTCCGATACCATGATAGAAATATTAGAGGACAGAGGGAGTGAATGATTTTCCCTCAACACATGGAGTTCACACAGAGTTGTGGAAGTTACTTTAACCCAGACAACACATTTACTAAATTTTACACAGAGTTGCGGAATTCACTTAATCCATACCATACAGTTGCTGAGACTAAAATTGCAACTATGGAGAGGAGCAAATATTCTCAACTAATTTTACTCACGGTGAAACAGAGTAAAACAGAGTGTTGCGGTAAAACACATACGTGAAAATTCCAGAACAATATCGCAATCGCAACTTCAACACATGAAATACATCAACATATGGAGATTGCGACTCCTTCACAAGTAAAACAAGACTTCTTACTTGAATTTACATTCACTAGAGTTGCGCAGTAACACAGTAAAAACTGTTTTCACGCACCCACCAAAATTCGCTCCACGATTTTCTCCTCTTGTCTTTCCAGACTTACTTCCGCCACATTACACAACACTCACAATCTTTGCCCATGCTCTTTTAATAACCATGCATTAACTTCTATTTGACTTTGACTTATTTAATCTGTTGTGGAATGGGTAATTGTCCTTTGCTCAGAACTTGTCTTTCTCTGCACAGGCAATCTGCAACCTACAAAACATTGACTGAGGTATGGTTGCTGCCAGTTCATTTACTGTGGTGGTTGAGATTAATTTCCAACATTCCCAAATCTCACCAAGTTTTACCATAGTCTTCTCGTGTTGAATGATATTTAAAACCAAATCATAAGTCTTAGAGAAAATTTATATTGTTGCTCCCTTTAATTTTTTATTCAGCTGCTTGATGAGCGACGTGAGAGCAGCGTTATATGCCATTACCAACTGATTTGCAGTTTCCAAACATCCACTGTTCCAGGCCTTCACTCCAGCTAACCTTGAACTTGGACTCCATCGGAGTGGAATACAAGTAAATTTCTTTCACCATTTTTGTAAAGGTGCCTGCAACATGCACATAGAGAGTATACACACAAAATTTATCATAAGAGAAAAATAATGTTTAAATTAGCTGGTCAAATAAAAATGAAAACTTGATACTTGCTGCTAAGTATCCGTTATATTTACCAACCAGACCATTAATACTCAACATATGTTTTGGCACTTACCATTTGTTTGCCCGTAGAGTCCATGAGTATTCTCTCCGGTCTACATGCAAAATTAACACCATTAAAGAAATCTACTTTTGGCTCCAGATATGGGAGTGGGGAGAGCATCCCAATCCTCAACGTATCATTTGCATATGAAAATTCAAACATAATCATATAACAATAACAATATGAGAAACCTACTTAAACTTGGAATAATAATCTGAATATTTCAAATAACAGTAGCTCTACCTAAGAAATCGATGGCAGTTTGGTCATTAGCGAAACGACCAGTGGAGCGATGGAAAAAGGTCTGCCTGTAAGGCGAAAAGTTCGCCGTGTTGTTGGTGATGAAATTATTGGTGCCGACGTCTAGTAGAGAATCCCCAAAACGAAGATGGCAACTGAATCCACACATCTACCGGCGCCATTACAGGCCGCATCAAGAGAGGCATGAAATTGGTTTTCCGATCTTTAATCTATTACCAAAAATAATGCAATACATACTTTAATATAAAATATTTATTATCAGATGGAATAGGAATCAAAACCAATAATGCAATACATACTTTAATATAAAATATTTATTATCAGGTGGAATAGGAATCAAAACCATGGTTTGTCAAAATCTACAACTAAAAAATCTTAATTAAAAATTGATTATTTTACCTTAATTTTTTTCTTGGAATGAATTTGTTTATTTCTATATAATTTGTAAAAGTAAAAATATTTAGATAACAGAATATAATTAGACAAAACATTACAACATTTTTTCTATACAAATCTAGAGAGAATCTCTTTAGCTGCAATAATAGTCAATTGAGTTTAGCTTGGACTGTTGGGAAGAATAATTGTTGTCCTCCCCAACTAGATCCCAAGTTTCCTAAGTTGACATGCCTACACTTTGGAATAGAGTAACCTTGTTAAGCCTTCAAGTAAGTCTATACTCACTAACAACTTTTCGCTTGCATTGCAGCTTCTCCCTTGCATTGGGGTTGAGAGAGAGGTTGAATGCTCAAAATTGTTACGTCTTACATTACTAAATTGAAAAAAATCATAAAAATTAACCAAATTACAAGTTTATTTTAAATTATTATTATTATGATTAATTACTTAAAAAATTAATATATAAATTAAACATATATACATTTAAAAACACATGTAAGAATAGAGTAAATTTGTTGCACTTTTAAGTGACTCTATATTGAAGGTTTCCCTAATACCATTAAGAGAGAGGTTGAATGCCCAAAATTGATACATATTATATTGCCAAACCCAAAAAAATTATAAAAGTTAACTAATTTATAAATTTATTTTAAATTATTATTTTTATGATTAATTATAAAAAGAAATAATATATAAGTTAAACACATGTAAGGAGATTTTTAATAATAAAGATTTTTCTTAGTTTATAAATATACTTTGTTACAATATAATTAGCAATACTATAATTTTTTAGGTGAGTGTGTTGTCTTTCATCTAAAAATAGTTTCAAAAAAAACAAGCATGTGAAAAAGGTAATAATGAGTCCTCCCTACCACCGAAACTACACCCATTTCATATATTTATATAACTTTTTATATCTAATTACTTTATTTAGAAAACTAAAAAATAAAAATAGCTATTTTTAAATAAAATTTAACTACCATTAAAAATATTCCTTAAAAATTAAATCACTACTTTTCATACAATAATTTAATTAATACAAATATTTTAAACTATTCCATATATATATATATATTAAAAAAAAAAAAAAAAAATCATTTCATTCCATATTATAACCTATTCTAAATATTCCATAAAAATCACTTCATTCCGTATTATAACCTAATAATTCAACCCCATCCCATTTGAAATAATTCCACGGAGTCCAATCCATTTGAACAAATACAAACTTCAAGCAAATGACCGGTCTAGAGGTTAATGTATCTACAAGGTTGATCGGGATGCAACTTGAAGAAAACGACCGGCATAGAGGTTGATGTGTCGAGATGGACCATCAGGGGTATACTGATTGATAGAGACAGAGACTGTCCAGCAGGGGTGCTACTTTCCTTGAACGTTCCCTATCGGCCTGGCCGACGGATCTCCTTCTGTGCTCTCCACTTGGGATGAAAATAGAGATCCCGTGAGTGTCGAACCAAGAGACATGAAATTGTGTCTAATTACGTGGGAAACTTTGAATAAAAGACTTGATGATACGGAGCTCCATAAATGGATACGGTTAGGAAACAGACGATCCTCTACTCGGTAGGTGTGGAGTGATTATATTCTCCGGTCAAAATGGAGAATAAAATAGGCCGCGTATGGTAAAAACCAAGATGAAATGGAAAATATCATTGTGATATATAAAGAAAATTGTTCCATCCAATGACTTTGAAAGCCGTTGATGAAATGGTTGTATCACTTAACCACCGTCAATTTCAAAACATGCTTTGCATCTTTGAAATGGTCCTCCATGTTTTAAAATTTATGAAATTACCATTATTTTTTAAATTTTTGAATATATATATTATATAAACTATTAGGTTAAGTTGTGGTTAGTTAATGTTGGTAAGCATTAGTTTCTACCTCAGCAAATCACTAACTCTTGAATGATATAAGAAATGGCATAAAAATTATGAATAGGAGGTGTTGGACAAAAATAAGGGGAGGAGAGGATAGGATAGGATAGGATAGGATAGGATAGGATATATTAACTATTCATTTTATAAATCTAATTATCCATACCATGGCATTTGTTATTTGATAATTTGTGTGGTACTTTCATAATTATATTAGATAAATGTGTAAAGGTAAACATGGATTTAGACATGCAAGGTAGTTAATATTTGAACTTTCATCCATCTAGAAGATTATAAGAGTATGTCAACACCATTCATGTATAACCATAACATAAAGAGATTCCAATGTTAAATAGGGGACTCCTAGTAATATTAATAATATGGTTGTATTATTAAGTTAGTTTATTTTGGTGATTAATAAAAGTGATTATTATATTTCCTACTAAAATGCTACTCTTACAATTAACATGTTAATTGAACAAAATATTTGAACATTTTACAAAGTATTATTAACAAACACTTTAATATATGTTTTCAAGTAATATGCATTTTATCTTTTAAACTTTCTTTATTGAATGACATTTTAATATACTCGAGCATAAATATAAATTGATATATGTTAGGGTAAGTTGTTATGACCATAAATTTGGCATACTGAGTATATATTTAAACTTAAAAATGATAAGGATCATTATAAATGAGGTCCTCCTTCTAATAAACCAAGTTGAGTTAAGGAAGGAGGTTAAAAAGGTAAAGGAAACTAGAAATGAAGGGAAATGGGAAATCATTACAAATAGGAAAGTTATTGTTACACACAGAGACAAATATGAGTGTAATAAATAGGAATTTGGAACACTGTGGAATGTTACTATTTTCAAATTGTCATGGCATTTTGTGGCATAATGGTCCTATGTTAAGTTAGATCCCAAGTGAAATTAATATTATCTTTTTAGTCAAAACTTGGGAGCATGATGAGTCTAATATCCTCTCATAGATGGGTTCATTTTCCAGTTAACATGGAATAAGAAGTTATTTCATAAAGATATTGGAGGAATGGCCTATTATGTAAAAAAGAATGTTTCTCCTCACGCACAAATTCATAAAATAGACCTTGTTGATCAATACACTAATTAGATCGAAATCTCTTGCGTAAATGGTAAGAGGATTTAAATCACAATTTATTAGTTCACACATATAAACTCTACCTTCTAAAAGAAAGAAATCTAGATAAAAATCTCCCTTATTATACTCTAAAACAAGATATTTACAATCTAATTAATGAGGGTAATATTCTCTCGCTGGGAGACCTTAATGCTAAAACCACAATTAAGCAAATTTTTCTTCTAAACAATGATTCCAACCCAAATCATCTTTGAGTAGATGATGAAATTTTTTTAGCTAGTATATATAAAATAAAATCTAAAGACATAACTAATAATTTATTTCTTATTATTTTGATCAAAATCTATAGTTTTCAAGACCTTATAATTTTCAATGGCATAATAGAATTCCAAATTCCAACTAAATGACTTGTATTCATGGGTTTAGAAATTTTGTCATTGATTATGTGATATATAATATCACAATTCCAACCAAATTGTAAATTTTGACCTCTTAAATGACCATACAATTGACTCTAATCATAAACCTTTAACCTTAACAATAAACTTTGCTATCCACAAAAGCCACATGAAAAATAATTGTGAAAATCAAAGGCACCTACTTTTCAGCATAAGTAAAATTGATCTCTTGTTAAAGGGATTAAATAGTGATTTACGCCTCTTGAATTATAAGGATAACATTGAAAACCTCTATCATAATTTTACTACAACCCTCTCTGCTTCCATTATAAACCTCTATTGAGGTGTTATATAAAAATACTAATAGAACTACCAACCATTGGTAATATGGTGATTATGAAATTGCTAGAAAAGTGATTAGCGACATTGTTAATGAATATTTAAATATTGATAAGATAAATATGTGCAAACCACTTATTAGAAGGATGAAAATGTAATATATAAATAGAAAGCATGAGAAATTTTCGCACTTTATCTAAAAATAATAAAACTCAAGGAAATCTCTATTTAATAAAACTAAAGAAAATAATCTAGCTGTCTTGAATAACTGGAAATCCTACATTCAAAACATTTATGAAGCCCCTAATGCCACAAAAACCATTTTGAATTCCCCTAGAGATGATGATATATTTTTTATAAAATACATTGGTTTTTGGGTTAAGCGAATCACTAATGCGAAAATTAAGGATATTGAATGCTACCAAGATGGAATTTTTAAAATGAAAGGGCATATCCTTATCCCCCACATACATAGGATCTTCACTTTGGTAGTGAAGGAAAGGTTTATTAAGCCTTAGATGTATAGCCTCATTGTGCCTATCGCTAAAAGTGGGGATAAAAAAAATTCCCCTAATTGTATGACCATTATGATGTGTCGAGACGGTCCATTAGGGGACTTTTATTAATTCAAGTTTACATTCACCTTGAATACACAATAGAGTCCCGTTTTATAGCATTGAGATTAATATACTATATAAACACCACAACTTGGAAGATAAAGACTCCTACTTAGCTCAAAATCACTCTTACATTGGAAAACCAAAAATTCTAGAACATGACATTGAAAAAATAATAATCTCAAATCTTCACTTCTGTAATAATCTCTAACATCATTCACACCACACAACTTATTTGGTGTTTTATGCCTTCATAATAGTTATTGCCATCATTCAACCATGTGGGATGGATGGGGAAATTCTCATTGTAAAGCGTGGGTTTCATGTCCTCTTATAGAAGTAATGTCATCATATGTTATATCAGTTCTTCTTTAATTTCTTGATTATTTTCCCTTATGGTTGTTGGTTATGTTTTTCTCCCCATTTAGTCTCTATTTCAATTATCGACAACCCTCTCTATTTTCTCTTGGTTGTTTTCTCTTTGTGGTATCTCAGCTCTATGTAGGAAGATTAATCACACTGCATTTTGGATCATCTTACTTTGGTCGCTAAGGATGAGATAGTAATTTAGTTATTTTGGTGTGCATGTTGGAAATATTTCATGTGGAATTTATCCTATAAGATCATTCATGTGGGTGAAAGTGTAGGTTAGGGAATTAGCCAATGTATTTTGGGAATAGATCCCCCCCCCTCACATCCATAAAAAAATTGAGACAATGGAGAATAAATTTGGGGGGAACACAGAGTATCCATGATTGTGACATTAAATTTAAATTGAGGAATCAAAACCTTGATATAGGTAGCACTAGGAAACAATAAAATAAAATATTGAAAAATTATGGACTTGTATCAACACATGAAAACAATTGTATGAAAGTTATTGATGGAACAAGTTGAAGAAAATGGAGATATATTGTTACAGCAGCCTGAAATTCAACTATAGCTAAAATACATCAATTTGAGACCACCAGCGTTAACACAGTCATGTCATTGTAAACATATTATGCAATTATTTACCCCTCCATTGGGTGTCAACTTCTACATAGTTGACTAGTTTTTCTTATCATGCAGATGTTTTTGGTTCCTTCATATGCGTTCATTAGGGCGTACATCTTTTTCTAGGTTGTTAGATGTATTTTTGGGTTCTCAGACTTTTACGGTGCTTTGATTTTAATATTGAACTTGTTATCCAATGTAAACCATACATAAAATATTTCAATCCAAGGAATATATGTAATTCCTTCATTGCTTAAAATGGATTTAATGTGTGGCATTATAAAAAAATATTAATAAAAAAAAATCATGTTAGCCATAAGTGAAATAGTTGAATTTCAACTTATATTTAGGTAAATATGCATGTATATGTATATGTATGTGTATAGTAATTGAAATTGGTCAATTTTCTTTAGCTCTGGTGCTTGGGAAAATTGATTTTATCCTCCACACTCTAATAATTTTTTTATGAAAACATTTCAATGATTCGCTGCTTATTTCATGTTAGGGATATGCATACCTCCTTTCATACTCAACATGTAATTGACATATGAAATATTCCATGACCCAAGGGAATCTAAAAACCCATGATTGAGGGGCATATAAATCTTTGGACTATTGTGAAAATAAACCATGAACAAGGGGCATCTAAGTTGTTTAGTGTGAGGGATATGCATACTTCCTTTCATACTCAATAAGGAGTTGACACGTGGCATGTGTCGTTACCCAAGGGCATATAATAACCCATTAATACGGGGAATCTAAGTTTTTGTACTACCATGAAAAGAAACTAAGACATAGGGGCATCTAGCTTGCCTCACTAGGGAGAAAAAACTTAAAAAATGAATCCTTCAAATTATATCAATACCAAAAACATTGAAAGCTTCACACAAAAAATATCTTAATAAAACACCTTGTAAAAAACTATTTTATGTATAATAATTAGGCTGAAACACTGGTGTATTTTGGAATCTATAATTTTAATTTAATTTTCAATATTAGGTGTATGGTAGGGATTTAACGTCCATGGAATATTTTAGAATATTCATAATAGTATACATAAATCAGTGCTATATGAAAAACACTTTCTCTTAATTTGTCTATCTTATACTCACATTGATTCTAATTTTCCAAATATTTTTCAGATTATCAATGTTATATATTAAGTTAGTAAATTTAGTAAAACTATGGTGATTTAGAACACTTCTTCTACTTTTGAGCATAGAACTAAAATGTTAAAAAAATCCATTGAATTCTTGTAATCATAATCGTCTTAGTGGATGTTAATTATCATCTATCATCAATATTTTTAATTTACTTTGAGGTACATAATCATGACTAAATAATTAATTTATGTGAAAAATGTTTGTATCATTCCCTATAACTTTTTTATAAGTTAAAGATTAATCAGATACATAAATGGTGAATTTAAAATCACCACTCACCTAGTTTTCTAAGACTTTATGGTGGTTGAAATTCCAAACATGATGATGACTCTAAACAATTCAATTTCCCATTAATTTTCCAAATACATCCTATTTCAACCTCAGGAGGATGAACCCACATTTAATTTTTAACAAATGGTGAGTATTCGCTATTCTACGAATATGATTCTTCTAGGACCAATATCGATAGTTGCACCTTCTCCTTTTGTGCGTTCTGATCCCTGATAAATATTTTGTAATTTAAAAGTTCATCGAAATTGAAGTGGAAGAGCCACCATGTGTGAATATGCGCAAGATGGTTGTGTGTTTGAATTGGAAGACTGTCGTGCATTTCACTGAAAGTTAAAAATGTTTTCACTAAGAAACATAAAACATAATCATTTAACTGAATAAGGTGTTCGGTGAAATGGTAAAATGATCACCCCTTGCAGCCACATCCGCACCCACAATTTCCGCCATAACACGACATTTTTTAGTGCATAGAGAGTCGAACTCGTCCCCTAGAAAACTTAAAGGCATCACCAAAAATCCCACAAAACCCTAAACACCAAAGCTGATAAAATCCTGGTCAAAAAATATTTCATTGAACAAACCATCACTCTAATAAGCTATTTATCAAACATGTGAGGTGCATTGCGACAAAAAAATAAAATTAAAAACATAACCTCATTGCTAGCCCATCATTTGTTTGCCTGCAACCATGGCATCCCTAGAAATTATTACGCCCTCTTTCATTGTGCCTTTACCTTCTTTCCCTTCATGAAATTGAAAAAATGTAAAAGAGTAATTCAACTTCCGTTAAAATTGGTAACTATTGTCAAATTCCACTTTGGACAATTAATTTTATAGAGATGATGATTTCATTCAATTAGCCTTTTTGAGAGGACCAAAATCAACCTAGATATAATATAATTTGGATAAAGTAAAATGTATTTTTGAATTATAAGCTCGCATGTGCATATTTGGACTGGTCTACCCTAAAGAAATGTGGACACCCTTGGAAGGCTATAAATACAAATGAATTCTACCTCATTTGGAGATCATCGTGAAACACTATTATACTTTTATTTGTTTATCTTTGTTCGCACAGGTTTGAGGAATATCTGTAGGGGAACAAGTTTGCTTGAAGATGAAATTGTAGGGTCCAAAGATCACACTTTTTTTTTTAGGGTTTTGGGTCATAGTTTCTCATTCACTAGTTCATTCGTGTAACCAAAGAATTCTAGTGACATGCACAACTCGTTCTCTATGTGACCAGAATCTAGGGTTTCAGAATAACAGTCCTACGCTCTCCAAAGGATGAATTCAACCACAATTGTTGGCTTACAGGCTTAAGGGAGTGATTGGACCTTTCGAGTTGCACGCATGATTCCTCCTCCATGCAACCGGGACATAAATGATAGTTATTTTTGTATCCAATTTTTTCTCTTATTGACCGCAGTGTCTGACAGTTTACCGCAGACAGTGAGAGTTCTTTACAAGCTTCAAAATTAGGGTTTTGAGTATATACATGATCAAGTTCATCTCATGGATATTATTTAGTTGTTTTTGTTGATTAGGTTTATTAATGAATATATGGATCATTGTACTCTATTTTTCTGAACCATTTAATGAAAATATAATAATAATAAGAGTTTTAAATGGTTTTCCTCATAGTGGGTTTTCCCCTGGTCTCCCACAACTCCTAGTGTCTCTATGTGTGAATGATTTTCTTCTATTTTTCCTTTATGTTTTGTTTCACTGATAATGATGATATTATTATTTCTACATAGTTGCATATGTTGTTGAATAATGATGTAAATATAAATAATGTAATGATGTTATGGGGTAAATTTAATGTGTAAATAAAGAAATGCAATTATCAAAGCAAAGAACAATATAGACCTAAGAAAAATTAACATGGTATCAGAGTTGGGCTAAACAAAAGTCATGGAGATCTTCCCTATGATGACACCATTGATTGATGCAAGAGAAGATGGTGGAGACCTAAAAGAATTATAGGGTTTGAAGAAAACCTTAAGAAAATTGTGTATTATGGTTTGGTGGATATTATGAGGTTAGGGTGTGGGAGAAAACCCGGTTTATGGAAAAAATTTGAGATATGAAATCTAGAAACCCTAACATGATCAAGGTGAATATGTTCAAGAACTTGTGATAGATTTGATGAAGCCCTAAATTGGATAGTCTCTATTAGTCTTGGTTTTTGATACAGTTGATTCAAGTATTGAAGGCAACATTGTTATATGGAAAATGGATAGTGATGGTTCTTGAAGGTTCATTCAAGGGGGAGATTATCAACTCTCATTGAAGATAAGTACTTTTTGATTTATGTTACTCTTTTATGTTGTTACTTTTGTTTTGAATTATGGATCTAATTAATGTTTTGATTATTACTTATACTTTCTCCATGCATATTTCAGTGTTTGGATGCTTCTAACCTCAATGAGATGTGATAAGTGTATCCTTCTTCAGGATCATGGCTAGTGTAGGAAGAAAATAACTAGAGTTGGAAAATGGAAAGAGAAACCTAATGAAAATTTGACAAAGTGCTATAGCTCCCTATGTCAAATAAGAAGGTCCGGGAGTATTTGAATACTACAAGGTACATATCATATTGTTTCAATGTTATTTTTCATCTTCAATATTGATGGTAAGGTAAGCCATAAGGTATGGTGATAATGTCTCCTTCACAAATGTCTCTTGTCTACATATGAAAGGAAGTTTGGTTCATTATACCTATCATGAAATGATGCACTTGGTGGTGGACAAGTATATTATCTTTTAGACATGATGAATTTCTTGATTCTATGATGCTACTTTGAAATATTGATTTATGATATATTGGTATACTTGATGTTATCTTAACTCCTATTACTTTAGAAGCTTAACACCTTGATTCTAATAGATGATGAATTGATACTATTGATAATGTTTTTAAAAAGCACGGTATCCATGATGATATAAGTATAACAATGGGATTGATGTTCAAGATATTTTATTGATGTTCTTAGTAATTATGGCATATGGTAAAATTGAATACGTTGACTTAATGGATTGAGTTATGTGACAAAGAATGAATGTTGTGATCATGATTCTTGAAGCATACTCCTATTATTTATTTGAAAATAGCCCTTGATGAAAGATTGATGTCATGATGTAATGGTGAAATAGATGTTGATAGCATGTTATGACAATGGTGGATATGTGTTTGAATTTATGACTTAATAGATCTGCTAATGCATGATAGTATTATAGACAGGTTGTTGACTTGAATGAAGATGAATGAAGTGGATTCCCATTTAGATCGTAAGATCCTTACTCCTACTATCATTTACATAGAATATTATTTACTGTTGAAGTATGATTTGCGGGCATGAATAGACAAATATATGATATTTTTAGTCTGTAGAAAAGTTATAAACTAAGAAGACAAAGTTTTTCCTTACTCTAAGCCTTAGTAGCATGGATTCAATCTAACACATGGGACTGTAGCCTCCTAGTCGCATGAAATTAATCTCAATGTGTGACTATAACCTCACCGTGTGGAAGAAGGCCTATGGGTGCGGTTATACATATAGGTCACAAAAGTGAATTTTTATGCATAGAATTAGAATTTCACGTGAAGGATGTCAGTCCTACAGACATGGAGTAGACAACAGAAAGTTCTATGGGCAAGGAAGTTTGAATGTTTGACTTACTATAATGTGAAGATGTTGACTAAAGTTGTGTTTTCAGGTGACCGATATATGCATATTAATACACCATTATGATTTTGGTTGATTGATATAGATAAGTAGTATTTGGTATGATGATTGATAATGATTTAAAACTTTGACTTGACCTTGAGATATGTTTTGGGCTATAGATCTCTTTTTGATGGAAAAATTTTATTTGACGTGATGACTAATGATTTGATTTGAAGATGGATGATTTTCCTAAATAACATTGATAAATTGGCATAGTATCTTTTAGTGACTAATATTGTTATTCGATAATATTTTTGCATTGCCCTTATTTTCCTTAGCACAATGGATGAGGTATAAACAAGTGTGATTCATTGTGGAGTAATATCACAATAAATGGATGGAACCTGCATGACTTATCTTTGGTATATGAATTTTCATCTACTGAATTACATTATGATCATGAAATTGACTTGATGAAGTTTGGTTTGATATTGTTTGGTAAATGATAATTTGTTGATAGATGAAGTCACAACTTGATGTGAGATGTACCTATCACATGGTCTAAGGAATTTGCTACAGCAACTTTTTTTATATTAGTTTTGATTTGGCATATAATCTTTGATAAGATGACTTAGTTGAATTGATTGCACAATATTGATCTATGTAAGGCTGAGCATATTAGTTTGGTAAAGTGTTATGTTTGAAAAAAGTATTATATTAAGCAAGCTCCCCAAGCCTCATAGTTATCTGGTGAAGTCAAGAAGAGGTGTCAATATGAACCTCTACTTCAATATGGGTCCAAGGTATGACTTTGATTTTGGTTTTATATACTAATGGTATATTCTTGATAGATAATGAGCCTATGATGATCAAAGTAAGATGGAGATGGCCTCTAAAGTTCAAAATAAAGAATCATTTCATCATGAACTACTTTATGAAGTTTCATGAAAATCTATATTGTGAATTTTTTGAATAATATTTGGAAAGTATTGAAAATCCTTGGACACTATGATTGAATTTCAAGAAGTCATGAAGATACATTGTTGAACCTCACTTGGAAAATGGCAGTTGATTGAATCATTGATATTCCACGTCGACACCCATAGTTATATACATATATGTTATGCATAGAAACTAAGTAAATTCATGATTGATATGCTTCATATACATTGAGTTGTCGATGATATCTCTTCGAGATATTTTCATGGGATGATCAATTTTTTGTCTGAAACAATTTTCCTTTGATATGTGACTGCATGGATGTAATGATGTTATTGTTATCATTTTTATGATATAAGCACATTTGGGTGTTGCCTTAGTATGAGATATTCCATTGTGTTCTAGATGAGAAGTTCGTAGCTTTAAACACGACCAAGGTTGAGTACAAAGTTGTTAGCATTACTAATTATCAGGCAGGATGAAGAATAAAGTTGGTAAGAAGTTTTTGTAGGTTCTAGATATGGCATGGATACATTGAGATGACAAAAAATGGGAATTGATTATTAGAGAAACATGCATAAATTCGGGACTGAGACACCTTGACTGAGCGAGTGTTGTTGTACAAGACAAGCTTATGCTTGTGGTTGGCACCTCCTTGAGACGGAGGATAACTATGATATCCTTTTTCTGATATGTATATTTTGATCTAATATGATATTTGATTTGACATCCTATATGAAGAGGATACAACTGCTATTGAGACATGATGATTACCAAGTATGAGCATGATGATGTGTTGTTAATCAACATAGAGCATCGGTGATCGAGGACACGAGGACACTAAACCAACTCTTCCCTTGTATTTGAGATCCAAGGGTGTGGAATTACGATGGAGGGATACTAGGGTTCAGGGATCTATGGGAAATAGGGTATCACCCTTTTCTGTTAGCCATAGGGTTGGATATGTTGCTCCCCTGTCTTGGTCTTTACAGAGTATACCCCAGTTGGCATCATACCCACAAGCTGTGCTTGTTGGAATTGTTCATGATTGTTTGGCCAATGGGTTGAGGAGGCTTGGGGCATTTGATCCTTACCTTATGGTAAGTTGGGTATGTAGCCGAAGCTCAGATTATGATGTAGGTGATTTAGTACATGAATCTCGAGGGTCATTATTGGGAAGATCGGTAGGCAATAAGATGGGTTGACATGTGCTCCCCTATATCAAGTAATGCTCGATATGGGGTTGTATATGTTTAGCTCTTGTTGAGCCTCCAATTTTTCATAATTTTGTTGATGAAACCATCCATTTTACTATCACTCCATTCAACCATTGTCATAATTTTTAACCATATTTCTTCATAAACACACCAAATTCCCACATACATGTTTACATGGTTTATTATTATTATTTCTATTATTTTTAGTGAATTAAAGAGAACTATGGATGGTTTTACTAATGATAGTTTGACAATTAAAGTTTTCATTGTTTCCACAGTTGTCTCCATGGTTGAGGTAGTAGCACCACTTTAGAATGAAATCCAACACATGGCCATTATTTATAGAAGCTCGAATATGGATTTTTGTTGGTAAAATTCCAGCCGGCTCACACATGTGGACCTCTAGGAAAATATCAATAGAAAATCGCAGTAGTTTTGACCAGTCAACTTCAAACGTGTTTTCTGAGCAAAGTAAAGTGAATCTCAGAGAAAAAAAAAAAAAAACATGGTTTTTGTTCAAAACAGGCCCAATTAAGTAATTTGAGAGTTGTTTTCCTGAATTGGTTACCATGTGGGATATAATTAAGTTTCTTTGGAGCCCTATTTTTCAGTTGCATGAAAAAACATTGCACCCGTGTGTCAATAAACGCCCAGTCAAGAACATAGCACATTGAGGTTGGAATGGACTGTGCTTCATCAAATTCATGGAAAATAGGTTACCATTCAGTTCTGATATTTATCCATTTGAATCTCCATGAAGTTACATTGAAACCCCTATATAAACACTCCATTGAAACAAAGAGAAGAGGTTAATTTTCTGAAGAATATTGTGAAGTTTTACAACTTTGTTTTTCATTGATTTTGATGAATAAGTACCTTCAAAAATTGATGCACAACTAATTGTTGGCGTAAATATTTGATCGCATGTTTGTGGAGGGCCCCTGCAAATAGTGAAGGTTCTTCATTTTATGTTTTTAATGTATTTGTTTTCATGTTTTCATTTTATCATTTGATGTAGTTATTTTTAGTATTCCAATTTATCTTTTGGCGTAGTTATTTTCAGAATTCTAATTTGTCATTTACTGTAGTTACTTCCATAATTTCATTTTTTTATTTGACGTAGATTATTTCATAGGTATTATTTTATCATTTGATGTAGATTCATCAATATTTCCTTTCAAGTTGTCAAATTGCACAGGATTCATAGTTTTACTTCTAGAGCAGCAGTGATTTATTTTAGAGTAGTTTTACAAGTTCATGAGTGGTCTATTTCAAGAGCATGAGCGATTTATTTTCTAAATAATAGTGATTAAGTGATTTCCTTGCAGCATATGAGTGTGTTATTTTCCATTCATAAGTGATTTCTTTTCAAGAGCTATAATGAATTATTTACAAGTTTCATTGCCATAACATTTCACTTAAAAAAAAACAAAAATGTATAAATTCACTATTCTAGAATTCAATTTTATCTTCATGCACAAGACTCTTAGAGAATAATAATTTTTAGAGACTAAAAAATAAATTATTTAAGATTTCCTCATAAGATAGAGAAACTTTGTTTCATTTTTTACAGAGTAGAAAGCATGTTGATTTTTAGAACTTAGTTGTAATTTAAATTTATCAATTTCATTAGGAACATAAGAATAAAATCATCCTTAGAAGTAATCTTTACAAATCCAATCATCACACCAATAAAATAAATGAATAAAAGAGGCTTCTAGCATATATTGTGCACTTGCACTTCACACATTTACCAAATCCGGTCAATAATTTATGTAATCAATTTAAGACAATTAAATTGACCAAACAACCTCCCCATGAGATTTTGAGTTGATATGTGCTCCCCGATGTGATTCCTAGTTCATATGTGCTCCTTGATGATATTCTCTCTGATGATGTTGTGGATTGTAGATTTGAATCCTCGATGGATAGAAGGTGGTAGCTTAGGCTCCCCTTCAATGTCAAACTCTTTTTTTTTCGATTAAATAATTTTCAACATATGATCAAGGAAAATCAAGATATAAGCAGGAATGAGAAAATATATGAATCAAGATGAACAATTACGATATGGGATGTTGAGATACTTGATATTGGATATGATTTGACATGATGCAGGTGCAATTCTCTCTAGTTGAGAGGGAGTGTTAAAATTGGAAATTACAGTCAAATTACAATTTGTATATTTTTTTAATGCAGTTTTTATTTCATTTAATTCCTCTTTTTGAGATGATAAAAATTGACCTAAAGATCATCTAATTTGGATAAGAAAAAGTGTGTTTTTGAATTATAATCCCACATGTGCATATTTGATCAGGTCGGCCCTAAAGTAAAGTGGACACCCTTGGAAGACTATAAATACAAGTGACCTCTATCTCATTTGGATATCATCATGAGACACTCTTATATTTCTCTTTCTTGATTTTTCCTCGCTCAGGTTGAGGCAGATCCACATAGGAACAAGTTCGCTCGAAGATGAAATTGCAGGGTCCAAAGCTCACATTTTTGTTTTAGGACTTTGAGCCTTAGTCACTCACTGACCAGCTTATCCATGCAACCAAATCATTCTATTCATATGCACAACTCATATTCTATGCAAATGACATCTACAATCAGAGTCGTAGGCTCTCCAAAGGGTGAATTCAACCACAGTTGTTGGCTTACAGGCTTGTTATGCGGAGAAATCATTCTTGCAAACAAGAACGATCTCCCTAGTATCCTAAGGATATCTAGAGAAAACAACCAAATGCAAACCATTTTCTATAGATCATTTGTGATTCATAATTATTAATAACAAAGTAAGAGGACATACCCCTACCAGAAGTCCAACGCTTGCCGAAATCTTCTATCCAATTGCTCCAAAAGAGGTCACTTCAGCATGTGAAACCTGCAATCAAAGACAAATAAAAGGATTAAAAGCACCTGCAAGATATAATAATTGAGAAAACACTAATCTATCTCAGTGATCAAGAAATCCAAGAATTGAAATACTCAAATAGATACATGAACAATTCAATGATAAAATGAAATCCATTTGTATTAACTTGTATAATAAGAAGTAACCTTACAACCTTTCGCCTTGATGTTATACAGGTTCTTCCGGGGTCCTAAACAATCATCCCCTCTCATATTGACAAGCCTTATTTTATCTGAACTAGCATAAAATTATGGACATGAGTGTGTGATCATTCTCATATAAAAAATGGCTAGTATAGAGATTATGCTATCTTAAGAAATTCTTCAGCAACTAATATGTATGTCTACCATTGAGACTGAAACATGAGCTCAATTTCTAGGAAAATGGAGGTAGTTTCAATTCCATGAAGAGGGGCATGGATTCCTCTCTGAAGGAATTTGAGCTCCATATACCAAGGAATAAACTCCATGAGTGAAGGGATAGAGCTCATAAGTATAGGATAAAGCTCGAACGGAACACGTTTCTAGAAGCTTCCAGTTGGGAAAATATTCGACCAGCTAGGCTTCTAGAAATTACTTTTTCCTTTATTTGATTGTTTATGGGGGTCCGCAGGTTCTATAAGCAAAACGCACGGGATGTGCCATAGGTTATAGAGAAAATATCTGCAGATCCGCAAGCAAGGGCTAGGAAAAGTGCGGAGTTAGAATTTTTATGGTTTTAATGAGCTTTTCTCCAATTCCAAGACTTGTTTTAGGAACATTAGGGTTTTTAACTTATAAGAGAGCATAATACAGGTAATGATGAACCTATATTGACAGTGGAATGTCATGGGGACAAAATAACTTGTAACAAGGCTCAAGGGAGTGACCGAACCTTTGTAGTCACGCACATGACTTCTCCTGCATGTGACCGAGACCTAAATGTTTGTTTTTCTGTTATCCAAAGTTTTCCCTCATGTAATGTCATTTTCTACAGTTGACCACAGACAGTGGCAGTTCAATACAAACTTAAAAATCGGGGTTTTGAGTATAACCATGATTAGGTTAATCTCATGGATATTGTTTAATTGTTTTTATGATTAAGTTTATGGATGAAGGTACGGATCATTGCACTCTCTTTTTCTCCATCATTCAATGAAAATATAATAAGGAAAAAAAAATTAAACGGTTTTCCCCATAGTCGATTTTTTTGTGGTCTCCGACCAATCCTGGTGTCTCTATGTGTGAATCTTTTTCTTTTATTTCTCCTTTATGTTTCGTTGCACTGAATGTGATGATATATTTCTTTTTACATAATTACATATGTTGTTGGACAAATGTATATCTAAATAATATAATGATGCGATAGGGTGAATTTAATGTATAAACAAAGAAATGAAATTATCAAAAGAAAGGACAATATATCCCTTAAAAAAAATCAGTTACAACTTTCACTTCATTAATTACTCCTCCATGAGACTTCATAGGCTTAGAAAGCCTATTATTTAAATGGAATGAGAAACTATAGCCAAACAATCCAAAACGTCTTGCATCCTCAACCATTTTTAATGAATTGTTTCCACTACGAAGGGAAAACTTGATTGAAATATTTAAGTTATCATACCTTAGTGTTGTTGAATGGACGGAGATTAAATTAATGCGTTATTTTAATTTTCGGTCATCTTTCAGAAAAATGGATGAAAACAAAATTAATGTGTCGCTAACCAACTACTAGGAATAGACGTGTGGCATTTGTACACGACACCTTTCAACTCCGCCATGTTCTACGACTACTAGAGGCTCCAAGTTCGATCCTCTTTCACATCCATTGAAAGTGACATGGGAAAAAGGCTGCAACAATATTCAAAATATTCAGATTGTTCATTAATGAATCTTGTTTTTGCCGCCTCATAGTCAAATCTACAACTCTAATATACTATCCAACGTTGTCGTGCGTGTACCACCATGGAAAATTGATATTAGTCGATATGTAATCCAAGTATTTGAAGTTTAAACATGTCCACAAGCATGTGCCCCCGACGTTCAGTCGTAGTGAATTAGACACTAACGGGGTTCATGCATTACTCATCCCAACACCCATTATATTAATGGCTTCTTGTCGAAATTATGCACACCTTAAAACAAATACCACATCATAAAAGTGCACCACCATGGAACACTAATATTAGTTTATATAGTTTTGGATAAAATAAAGAAAGAGCAAGAAATTAATGTATTTTATAAAATACAATTATACATTTTTAATATTTATATAATTTAAATACAATTTAATCTTTAAAAAATGTATTAAAGTTTTTTAAAATATTTAAAATAAAGTTATTGTAACCATCAATAACGGTTAAATAATAATGAGAAAAAATAATGTTAAGAATATTTTGACATTTAAATGGTATGTATCAAAATTATTGTAATAATGATAAAGAAAAATTAGTAATAGTGAATGGGTATTTAACACCCAAAGCTAAATGTGATAATGTAGTTGGTAGTCATTAATAATAAGATTTGGTTTGTATGTAATAGAATGAATGTTTAGAATATATTGACTATTAAAATGAATTCTTTTAAAAAAAGCTTTTTTTCATTAACCAGTGTTATTTGATATTTTAAGGTTTCTTTTATTTTTTTATTAACGAGTGTCATTTGAAACTTTAAACTTATTTGGTGATGAATAATTAGTATTAACAATAATTTTCATTAAATTTAATATGAAATGATTAAGAATTTTGTTGATAACATATTATCATAATAATATAAATAATGATGGTGGTGGTTTAGAGACAAACGTGTTGAAAGAATATGCTTTGACCCTGTGCATACATTTTAGTTTAGTGTAATACATCTTATATAAGAACATCGAAGAGTTGACCACACGTTAGGTGTCAACGTGCCAACAAATGAAAATTGGAAATGGCAAGGATATCTACACAATTGAGATGATTAATGGAGATAAAATGTTATTTAATTATAGTTTGGATTGAGAACATGTTAATTTTTTATATAAACAATTATTTTGCAGTATGGTATGTGAAATAATTGTTGAGAATACCAACTACAATACTTTGTCTTATTTATCATCTAAAACTATAATAGCTCCCATAGATCCTTCTTGTCCATATTAAAGAAGGAAAAAATGAAATCTATTATAAAATTGATTATTGTAGTTGTGACTTTCTATGTATTTGTATGTTTTTTTGCAGAAGGAGGTGGAGTTGCACCAAACTTCTATGACAAGTCATACCCGAAATTTTATAGTGCAGTAGAATACTTAGTTCGAAAATGTTGTATCCCTCAATGTTCAATTGACCTCAATCCATTGAAGACAAAAGTGGTAGGAAAAACTAGCATGACTAGGGAGAAGAAAGCTATAGGAGAGAGAGAGAGAGAGAGAGAGAGAGAGAGAACAGACACGTAGTGATAGAAATGAGGGAGAGAAAAAAATTATTCTCTAATAATCCATCTATTAACTTTATATGTTTCATTATATATATTACGACCACACTTTATGGATAAACAATTTTATGTGTTTCTCTCAAGTTCACTAATATACTATCATACCCCTAAAGTGAGGGCAGGGAATGTTGAATACAATATTATGTGACACAATTTTTTTTCCTTTCCTTTCGTGCCTTTTTAAAATTTAATCTTTATGGTCATTCATTTAATACATTTATATATAATAAATGGTAGAATGTCACATTTTTCCAAATATTCTCTCAATATGAAAATCAATCATGATCAACCATGGTCCAATGTCACATTGTGACAAATATTATGTCAGTATCAAAAGGAATGATGGTAAACCTTTGTCAACCATGTTTATTTTAAGGTTTAAAATATTTATCTTAGGGTTTTTTATACCTTGGGTTTAGTATTATTCCCTTCGTTTTATAATCCCTTTGGTTTTTAATATTAATCCCTTTGGTTGATTATTCCCTTGGGTTTATAATATTTAACTTGGGGTTTATATGCCTTGGGTTTATAATACCTTTGGGTTTTAAAATTAATCCCTTGGGTTTGTAATATCAATCCCTTAGGTTTATTATATTAATCCCTTCGGTTTTTAATAAACCTTGGGTTTATAATATTTATCTTAGGGTTTTTATTCCTTGGGTTTATAATATTTATCCCTTGGATTTAATATTATTCCTTTCAGTTTGTAATCCCTTGGGTTTTTAGTGTCAATCCCTTGGGTTTATTAATTAAAGGGTTCATATTTCTAGGGTATACTATTATTCATAGGGTTTCTAATAATAATATTTGATTTAATATAAATCCATTAGGTTTATAATCATTGCCAACCATGATCCAATGTCACATTGTGACAAATATTCTCTCAATATGAAAACCAACCTATATCGCATTGTTACAAGGATTGTCTTAATATGAAAATCAACCATAGTCAACCATGTTCCAACATCGCATTATGCCAAATATTGTCTCAATATGTAAATAAACCATCGTTAACCATAGTCAATAACCATGGTTGCATTGTGAAAAATATTCTCTCTTGGTCCAATGTCACATTGTGACAACCATGATCATCCATGGTCAACCATGGTCCAACGTTGCATTGTGAAAAATATTGTCTCGATATGAAGATAAACCATGGTCAACCATGGCCAACCATTTTCCAATGTCACATTACGCCAAAGGTTGTCTCAATATGAAAATAAATCATGGTCAACCATACTCCGACATCGCATTATGACAAACATTGCGTCAATATGAAAATCAACCATGGTTAGACATGCTTATTTTAGTTTATATAATATTTATTTTAGGGTTTATATATCTTGGTTTTATAATGTTAATCATTTGGTTTTAATATTATTCCCTTAGGTTTATAATACTTTGCGGTTTTAGAATAATCTCTTCGGTTTATTATTTCCTTGGGTTTATAATATCAATCCCATTTGTTTATTAATTTAAGGGTTCATATTCCTAGGGTATAATATTATTGAACCATATGAAAATCAACCATGGTCCAATGCCGCATTGTGACAAGGGTTGTCTCGATATAAAAATTAGGCATGGTCAACCATGGTCCAACATCGCAGTGTGACAAAGATTGTCTTGACATAAAAATAATCATGGTCAACTATGGTCCAATGTCACATTGTCACAATGATTGTCTCAATATGAAAATAAAAATTGTTCCAATGTTGGATTCTAACAAGGATTGTATCAAAACAAAAACCAACCATGGTCAATCATGGTCGACCATGGTGAATAACCATGGTCACATTGTGACAAAGATTGTCTTTTGGTCCAGCATCACATTGTGACAACCATGGTAAACCATGTTCCAGCGACACATTATGACAAAGCTTGTCTCAATATGAAAACAAACCATGGTCAAACATGTTCAACCATGATCACATTGTGAAAAATATTGTCTCTTTGTCCAATGTCACATTATGACAATGTGATCATGCATGATCAACCCTTGTCTAACGTTGAATTGTGACAAATATTGTCTCAATATGAAAATCACAACCATGGTCAACCATTTTCCAACATCATAGTGTGAGAAAGGTTGTGTCAATATGAAAAGAAATATTGGTTAACCATAGTCTAGCATCGCATTGTGACAAAGATTTTGTCAATAAGAAAATCAATAATGGTCATCTACGGTCAACCATGCTTATTTTAGGCTTTATAATATTTATCTTAACATTTATATACCTTAGGTTTATAATATTTATCCCTTGGGTTTAATATTATTCCCATGGGTTTTTAGTATTAATCCTTTGGGTTTATTATTTCTCCTGGTTTATAATATTTTTCTTAGTGTTTATATACCTCGAGTTTATAATGCTAATCCCTTGGGTTTAATATTATTCCCTTGGTTTGTAATTCTTTGAGGTTTGAGAATTAATCCATTGGGTTTATAATATCAATCCCTTGGGTTTATCAATCTAAGGGTTCATATTCCTAGGGTATATTATTCATAAGGTTTAGAATATTAATCATAGGGTCTAATATAAATCCATTGAGTTTATAATCATGGTCAAATGTGCACAACCATGGTCGAATGTAACATTGTGACAAAGGTTGTCTCAATATGAAAATCAATCATGGTCAACCATGGTTAAATGTCGCATTGTGAAAAAGATTGTCTCAATATGGAAATCGACCATTTTTATTTTATGGTTTACAATATTTATCTTAGGTTTTATATACCTAGAGTTTATAATATTAATCCCTTGGGTTTATCCTTGGGTTTAATATTACTAACTTGTGTTTTTAGTATTAATCCATTGGGTTTATTATTCCCTTTAGTTTATAATATTAATTTGTTGGGTTTATTAATCTAAGGGTTCATTTTCCTATGGATAAATATTATTCATAAGGTTTATAATTTAAATCCTTGAACTTAATAAAAATCCATTGGGTTTATAATCATGGTCAACCATGTTCCAATGTCACATTGTCATAAATATTTTCTCAATAAGAAAATCAACCTCGGTCCAACATCATAATGTTATAAATATTGTCTCGATGTGAAAATAAATAAGATTGAGTCATGATCAACCATGGTTCAACATCGCTTTGTAACAAAGATTGTATTAATATGAAAATGAACCATTGTCAACCATGTTTATTTTAGGGTTTATAATATTTATCTTATCATTTATATACCTTGTGTTCATAAAATTAATCCCTTGGGTTTAATATTACTCCATTGGGTTTATAATACCTTGGGGTTTTATAACTAATCCATTGGTTTTATTATTCCTTTGGGTCTATACTATCAATCCCTTGGTATTATTAACCTAAGGGTTCGTATTCATACGGTATAATATTTTTCAACCATATCAAAATCAACCATGGTGCAATTTCACATTATGACAAAGATTGTGTCAATATGAAAATTAATGATGCTCAACCATGCTCTAAGGTTGCATTATGAAAAATATTGTCTCAACATTAAAATAAATCATGGTCAACCATGGTCCAATGTCGCATAATGACAAGTATTTTCTCGTTATGAAAATCAACCATGGTTAACTATGTTCCAATGTCACATTTTGAAAAATAGTGTTGCAATATGAAAATTAACCATGGTCAGTCATGGTCAACCATGGCGAATAACTATGGTCACATTGTGACAAATATTGTCTCTTGGTCCAATGCCACATTCTGACAACCAATGTCATCAATGATAAGCCATGTTCCAAAGTCGCATTGTGGAAAAAAATATCTCAATATGAAAATCAACCATGGTCATCCATGGCCCAAAACCATGGTCAAATTGTGACAAAGATTATCTCTTGGTCCAACGTCACATTGTGACAACCCTGGCTATCCATGGTCAACCATGTTTCAACGTCACATTCTGATAACAATTGTCTCATTATGAAAATAAACCATTGTCAACCATGGTCAATCATGTTCAACTATGTTCAATTACCACGGTCACAGTGTGACAAACATTTAATTAATATTTAATTAATTAATTAATTATTAACAATATTTATATTTAATTAACAATATTAATATTAATAAAATAATATCAGTATATAATAATAATAATTAGTTAATTATTATCCAACATTAGAAACATATAAAATGCCTATTCCCAATGTGTGGTCCCAATGCATCTCTTCTACACTAGTCATTATATCATTATTAGTTTGTGCCTAAAGGGCTACAGGGACTATTGCAATCAGTTGATGAGGTTTTCTATTAATCTCCCACAAAAACTAACGGTCCTTTTATTGTTTTAATCAAAGTTTGAAAATTTCAAAAATAATATTTCAAAATTTTGAAGATCGTAATGAATTTTTTTATTTCTCCATCTTATCTGGCCTCTTCCCGAAGCGTTATTCCCAAATATCTTAGCATAAATTTTGATAATAATATGTATTTCATTTAAGCTTTTACCAAGTAAAATAATGTTAGAATTACTTCAGTCACATTTCAGTGACATTTAATATTTTAGGTCCAATGACTATATTATAAAGTTCACTATAAATTTCATGTTCAGCCATGGACAAGTGGGAGTGGATAGGTGGAATGGGAAAGTGGTTGTAGATCGACAAGTGGCTGGATATTGGTATGTTGATCATGCATGTTTTCCTGGCCCTCAGTAACCCCTTATTCAGTTCTCTTTCAAGCTGAGCTAGTTCTCTTTTCAGTTCGCTTATTCAGTGCACCAATTTCAATACCATTTTCGATTTATTCTGTAGCAAATGTGAGTCTCCCACCTATTGAAGCTTATATGGAACCTCCATCACTCAGAAACTAGGCACCTTCTTCCTCATCCTAATACCCGTGGGAAAGATATGATATAAGGAAAAATACTCAACAAATGATTGCTTCGAACCTGCAGTGTATCAACCAGTCGACCACCCAGTTGAGAGAGATTGTAATTTGAATTTTTTCTAGCACTCCTTCCTTTATCAACCATGATTGGAAAATAATTTAGGTTCTAAGAAAAATAAGAAATAACATATATATAGAGTAATATCTATTATTTTCTACTTTCATCATATAACCAGCACGTCCATGCCATTCCATGATGTATATTTCTCATTGAAACCTTGCATTGATTGCATCGAGTATCACACTCCACACTTGGCATCGATTCTTGGGTCGAATCTATTGACATCAAGTAGAAGCACTGATCCTAGAATGAATATGACTCCTTTGTATTTACTAATTAAATACCAACATCAGTGACTTAGAATGGATATGTATGTTTTTTCTTTCCTTCCATAATGTGTACTATATTCATGGGGCATTCGCTGAAATTAATCAGTTCAATGGACATTGGAATGACTACAGACACTAGACTCTTTCTATATAGATAGAGAAATAACGGCTTGGGATATTTCTCTTACCAGGAAGGGGCACTCATTCGTTAATTCTACTTTCGGGGCCTTGAGCTACGAAGGTGATCCTTTGTCAATATATTTCTTGGTGGAGCAGTTATCTATTGGGGTGGTAATTCTAAGTGGGCAGGGACTACTTGAGCGAGGTCGTAACTCCTAATAGGTCTATGTAAATTTGCACTACTATATCCTACACGGAAAAAAGATAGGGGTGAGTTCTACGGACATGTGCACTATTATATCCTACATGAAAAAAAGATAAGGGTGTTTAACAAACTGACTCTGGTACTTAACTTGGAAAAACATCTCGGTTTCAATCAACAAGAATTACTGCTACAATTGGTGCTTCCTTCTCTGCTCGAGCTATCTTTTCTTCTACGAGCTTGGATTATTTTATTCCAAATAGGTAGTTAAACTAAATCTCCAACTTAATATAACTATGATACCACCCACAGGAAGAAATGTTTTTTTATGTGCAAAAGAACTTCAAGAAAGAAAATACATGAGAATATGCAAGCCAATTTTTTATAATCTAAGTGATTATATGCATGCACTTAACCACGCATACATAGAGAATATTACAATCCTCTTTGGAAACCTTAATTTAATAGAAACCTTTCATGTATCATCTATGGAAAACAAAATGGTCTGGTACAATGACTGCTACATATAATGTTTTGTCTACTTATAATATTAATGAATAAATTAAAAGATTAAGACAGAATGGTTAGACCCACTTGTTAGGCTAGAATATTAGCTGGTTGGGAAAAACTGAGGACTTCATGAATTCAAACCAATTTGCTTGAGCCTATGGATTTTAGAAACCGAAGGTTGGTTAAACCCATGATCTAGAAACTATGGGAACTAACACCGACGAATGTAGTTTAATAACCACTAGTAAAGGGGTAAGTAGCGTAGGTTACAAAGGTAGTATAATAAGCATAATAGGCTTCTTTGGGAGAATAATAATCATAATAGGCTTCTTTTTCAATAGGATAAGAAAAGGGAGTAGGAGAAGAAAAGCAAGAGGAAGTTTTAGATCTTAATGATGTTATTGACCCATTAGTTTCCTTATCTCATAGATCTAAAAACTGTTAAAAAAATTCTCAATAGAGATGACCTTCGTCACTGCGAAGAAGATTCTCACCGAGCCTCCTCTATCCTCTTTCTAACTCCTAATGACACTCTCTTGCTAGAATCTGTCATTTCTGTGCTTTTCCTTTGTCTGGGTTCCACGACTCTCAATGGGATACTCTAGCTTGATAATGAGACTTGTTGGTTGCTTTCTACTAGGCCTCCCAACAAAAGTGAGTGTTGTGTTGCTTCACTCTTTCCATGGGGAAAGATCGAGTAAATGAGGTCTTGGGTGGTTACACTTCCTTATGTAATACCCACTTTATTTTCTTGACATTGCTACGCTACATTTCATTGATAAATAATTGAATGGTTTTATTTTTTTAGCGCTCTTCCTGATTGAGCTAGCTAGTAGCCTAACTTAGACAGGAACTGACTTTGCAGAAGACAGTAGGCACTGATGACAAGAAAGCACTCAACCTTTCCTTCAGTGCACTTAGGCACATACAAATGGCATGAGAGACATACACTCACCCACTCACCAACTAACTAACTTTCCTGCTGGAGACAGGAAAGCACAAAAAAATTTGAAAATTTCCAACAAGTTTTCGTTGAGAGAGATTGTAATTTGAAATCTGTCTAGCACTCCTTCCTTTATCAACCACGTTTGGAAAATAATTTAGGTTTTCAGAAAAATAAGAAATAATGTATATATAAATTAAATATATATTATTTTCTACTTTCATCATATAACTATCTTGTCCATGCCATTCCATGATGTATATTTCTCATTGAAACCTAGGATTGACTAAATGGAGTATCGCCCTCCACACTTGACATCGATTCTTGGGTCGAATCTCCTGACATAAAGTAGAAGCACTGAAACCTGGATCGAATATGACTCCTTTGCATTGACTAACTGACTACCAGCATCAGTGACTTAGAATGGATATGTATGGTTTTTATTTCCTTCCATAATGTGTGCTATATTCATGGGGAGTTCGTTGGAATCAATCAGTTTAATGGACGCCGGAATGACTATAGACACTAGACTATTTCTATATAGATAGAGAAATAAGGGCTTGGGGTATTTCTCTTACCACGCAGGGGCACTCATTCGCTAATTCTACTTTCGAGGCCTTGCCCTACAATGGTGAGACTTTGTCAAATATATTTCGTGGTGGAGCAGTTATCGATTGGGGCGGTGGTTCTGAGTGGTCATGGAATACTTGAGTGAGGTCATAACTCCTCATGGTTCTATGGACATGTGCACTAGTAGATCCTATAGAGAAAAAAAATAGGGGTGTTTAAAAAACCAACTCTGGTACTTAACTTGGAACAACATCTCAGTTTCAATCAACATGAACTACTGCTACAATTGGTGCTTCCTTCTCTCCTCGAGCTATCTTTGCTTCTACGTGCTTGTATGGTTTTATTCCAAATAGGTAGTTGAACTAAATCTCCACCTTAATATAACTATGATACCACCCACACGAAGAAATGTTTTTTTTTATGTGCAAAGAGCTTCAAGAAAGAAAATGCATGAGAATATGCAAGGCAACTTTCTATATTCTAAGTGATTATATGCATGTTCTTAAGCACACATATAGAGATAATATCACAATCCTCTTTGCAATCCTTGAGTTAATTGAAACCTTTCATGTATCATCTATGGAAAAAAAAAATATCTCATACAGCGACTGCTACATATAATGTTTTTATCTACTTAAAATATTAATGAATAAATTAAAAGATTAAAACAAAATGGTTAGACCCCACCCGTTAGGCTAGAATATTAGCTGGTTGTGAAAAACCAAGGACTTCATGAATTGAAACAAATTTTCTCGAGCCTATGGATTCTAGAAACCCAAGGTTGGTTGAACCCATGATCTAGAAACTATGGTAACTAACATAAACGATTGTATTTTAATAACCACCAGCAATGGGGTAAGTAGCATAGGTTATAGAGGCAATATAATAAGAATAATAGGCTTCTTTGGAAGAATAATAATCATAATAGGCTTCTTTTGCAATAGGAGAAGAAAAGGAAGAGAAATTTTTAGTTCTTAATGATGTTAGTTACCCAGTAGTTTCCCTATCTCAAATATCTACCAACTGTTAAACAAAGTTCTCAATAGAGATGACCTTTTTCGTACCAAAGGATATTCGTACAGAGCCTCCTCGATCCTCTTTCTAATTCCTAACGACACTCTCTAGCTGGAATCCATCATTTTCGTGCTCTGCCTTAGCCTGGTTTCCACGAATCTCAATGAGAGTGGCTCTATCTCAATAATGAGACTGGTTGGTTGATTTCTACTAGGCCTCCCAACCAAAGTAAGTGTTGTGTTGCTTCCAAACTCTCTGCATGGGGGCAGATCAGGTAAATGGGGTCTTGGGTGACTACCCTGCCTTATGTAATACCCCCTTTATTTTCTTGACATTTCTATGCTACATGTCATTGATAAATAATTGAATGGTCTTATTTTTTTAGCGCTCCTCCTGATTGGGCTAGCCATTGGCCTAACTTATACATGAATTGACTTTGCAGAATACATCAGACACTGAAGATAGGCAAGCACTTGGCCTTTCCTTCAGGGAACTCAGGCATATACAAATGGCATGAGAGACATACACTCACCCACTCACCAACTAACTAAGTTCCCTGTCGAAGAGAGGAGAGCACAAAATAAAATTGGAAAATTTCCAACCAGTTTTCATTTCGGAATTTTTCCATTATTCCACGATTGTTCATTGTTCTAGGATTGTACATAATTGTTCTTTTTGGCATTGTTCCAAGATGGTGGATAACTATGGATGGTGGAGATCAAGTACTTCATAATCGTGGCTTGTGGACACACAGATAACCATGAAGCAAACAAGCCTCCATTTTCATAAGTTGGTATTTAAATCTGCGCAAAACAATTTAAAATGGTGTTCTAGACAACCACATGGGTTGCATGGAAACCTTAGCATGTTTAACCATTTCCATATTTAATTTTATTTATTATTTGCATTAATTTTTTCATTATTTTTTATAAAGATATATAATTTGTATTTCAATTATTAAACTGACCTATATTAGATCGGTGATGTAGGAGCGGATGTGCATAGATGACGCAAGAAACCCTACTTGCTGAGTGGATAGAGCCATGATATATTTAGTTGCGTTAGGATATCTCATGCCTCTCACATGAAAATTGACTTGTGGGGAAACAATTGGTGTCAGAAAGTCTCTTTTGATATGCAAGTAATTATTCTAATATGGTTCTAAGAAATATGGGTCTGACTCTATCTTCCTAAGTAGTCCTTCAATATCTATAAACAATGTTAGAGGTGGAACTCCTACTTCCTTGGAGTTATAATTTAGCCATGGAAATATGCTGAAATTTCGGTTGGGTAAGTCCACAAACCACTCTGCTTACATATCATTGAGTTTATACTCAAATTTCCCTAAATATTTTTATATTGTTGGGACAGGCAACTGAGCATATTCTACTAGACTTTATCACTGTCTCCCTCATAGGAGGATATGAAGTGATGCTCGACCTATTACGAGGAATAGAAAAATAATATAATGAATTATCTTTATATCAAGCACGAGTTCAATTAAGAATCTTCCTGAGCCTCCTGAGCTTAGGGCACAAAATAAACTGCTCCTAGACAAACCTCGTTCACCTGCTACAGCGGAATCTTCTATGTGTAAAGGCCCATACCCACTGTTTTTTAATGGCATTATTTAATTCAATTAAGAATCTTCTCGAGCCTCCCAAGCTTATGGAACAAAAGAAACCACTCCTAGACAAACCTCATTCACTAACTAGAGTGGAATCACCTATGTGTAAAGGCCCACACCCACAATATTTTAATTGAATTATTTCGATGTTGTTGGTTGTATCCATAAAGGTTATTCAGAATACGGTGTATGGCTATCCAGAAGGTTATGTTTTTGTGAGTTTTTCCTCCCAGGCAGAAACTGAGAGGATTCTTGAAACATACAATGGCACACATATTCTTGGCATGCAGTAATGTTTTAGATTAAATTTGGCCTCTGTTGGTTTAGGAGAAAGATGCCTTCTAACAGGACTAGATAATTCTATATTTGTAGGAGCTTTGGCTCTATATGTTACAAATCATATGTTACAAGAGACATTTTGATATCAACACCCATCTTTGAGAGGTACAAAATTTGTAATAGATCCCTCCATGAGTCATTCAAAAGGTTATGGATTTGGTATGTTTGCTGATGAGAATGAGAGAAATTATGCCATGAATGAAATGAATGGTTTTTATTGTTTTGCGAGGCATATGTGCATTAGTGCAGTTACTCCCAAGAAGTTAGTGGGTTATCAAGAAAAATATACTCCTACATGTATGATGTTAATCTTAATGGAGTGCACGTCCTATGGTTAGTTTGAACTGTTGAATGTGAGATTCCTTAATGATGAAACTGGGATATGATGGTTTTTCTAACATTACTAAATATGCTTATGGATCTTCTTTTCTTTTCCCAAATATTATAGTATCATAATTGTTTCTCTCTATTTGTTCCATTTATATGGTTTTTTTACAGTAGCTTGCACTATGTTTAGCATTGATTTCTTTCTTATTCCCTTGTCCAAATCATTCTCAGTGACCTTCCTAGGAATTACCAGGTAATAAATCATCTAGTATTTTGCCTGAGGTGATTTGAAACATGACCATCAATGCTTTTTTGGTATTTAAATTTCATATTCATTAGATGAAGTAGTTATTTGGAGAAAAGTACCATGGTTGTTTCAGCTGATCTACAAAACCACTTCAATCGATGTTGTTGTTTTAATTTACTATATAAAAGTGGAAATTTCCATTAGCGTGAAAAAAATATTTCAATATTTTAAAAATAATATTTTATCAAAGCATGATTCTAAGATGCTTTGTTCATATAGGGCTTAAAACCGAACTTAGCACAAAAATATCTAAGTAGTGGGTGATCCCATTTAGGTTAGTGATCTGTTTATGTGTTCAATTCTATAGTGCTCTCCTTAATTTTTCATTTCTAATATATGAACTCACTTTGGAACAAACTTACTATGGTTTCATTTTACATCTTCTTCAACTATATGTTTCTCCCCTTCAAGAATCTATTGAATAGTTTATGCTGCTATCTTAGCAAATAATGCTTGCTTTGTTGTATCTTCGAAGTTGTTTGTATGATGATATCTAGTTGATTTCATTACTTTTCTAAAATTTGTCTTATTAGATGTTAGAGATAGAAGGGTATACATTTTATGATGGGTAGATTGCACTTAACATTTTGGTGACCAACGCAGGCTTGAGATTTCCCTGGAATTGGTGTTGTAAGAACTCATGTTTTGTTTCATCACTTTGTATATCATCTTAATATTTTCATTGTAGAGAATTTTTTCTATACTCTATATTATTATTAAAATTTCCTCGCCAGTATGACTTTGTAGTTAATAGTTTTATGAACATATTTTTGTGCACAACTCACATCCTCTTTCTTAAACAAAAAAAAAAATGATGGGGATTCTTGGAATAATAACAGTACCTTCCAAAGGCTATTGTTCAAATACTATTTTAAAAAGTTGAGCTAATGTTTTTTCTAGCCCCTCCTGTCTTTCCCAAAGTTATGAGTAATTGGGATTTAATATTTGTCTTTTGTACTTGGGTGCAATTAAAATGATTTCTAACTTATATGCAAATTGGATCCATATTAAGCACATTATTTAAGAAACTAGGAAATGAAATAAGAGAAATGAAATTAGGTGCTCTTGTTCCATTTATACCCTTAAAGTTGTTTTAGGTATTCTGCCTTTACTCCTAATTAATATCGTGTTTTATTCAAATCAAATTATACCTCATACAATATCTTATGTATACAAAAACTTAAACAGTATTGCAGGCATTCAATATCCATGTTGTATAAAATTATACAACAATTCTAACGATATGAGTTTATTTTTTTTATTTTTATTTTATTTTATTTTATTTTTTATTTTATTTTTTTTATTTTTTATTTTATTTTTATTTTATTTTTTTTATTTTTTCTGGCCCCTCGTGTCTTGCCACAATTATGAGCATTTGTTATTTAAATATCTCTCTTTTGTACTTGGGTGTAATTGGAACAATTTCTAGCTTATATGAAAATTATATTCCAATTGGATCGATATTAAACGTATTATATAAGGAGTTATGTGTTATTATTCTACTTATACCCTTAGGGTTGGTGTAGGTTTTCTCTCTTGATTCCCAATTAATATCTTATTTTATTCAAAGAAAATTATATCTCATACAATATTGTATGTATAAAAATACTTAATCGGTATTTCAAGCATGCAATACCTAGGTTGCATAAAATTATACAAAAAATCTATCGGTACAATAAAATATCTGGGCTCTTTCCCTTATTATTAACTATTGATTTCATGATAATTAGAATCCATCATAATCAGAATAATTGAATATAAAGCTTGTACATTCTTATGATAAGGATACACTGATAAAGGTCATGTGTTTACTGTACTTCATGATATTTCGAAATTTCACAGTGAACAAAAGAAATAGCAAGACCATTCATTCACTAAGGCAAAGGGAGGGACTTGCTGCTCTGCAACCCTTTTGTTTAAACTTCATCTTCGAAACCAAGTAATTTGGGAATCTTGAAAATCCTAGTTTGATGGATAGCTTACGTTGGGGAAGAGGCAATGCGGCTCCAACAATGGTGTTTTTGTGGTCTTTATTACCATACGTTGCAAATCCTAGTATGGTTGCAAATTACAGTGTGGGTGACAACAAGGGTTGGGAGTTTGGTGGTGCTATGCATCCTGGGCTTCCTTTTCCTTGGGCGATAATCTCAGTAATTTTTTTTCCCTTGTCACTTGAATTTTGATTCTTTGGGAAAATGAAAATAAATGTGGTGGTAAAATCCTGCCCAACCTATATTACTTTGTGGATTGTCGATGATTGCAGTCGATCAATGTTTCGATCAATCGATTATTTTTTTTAAAGGTCATTTCATTTTGTTGGGATGATATGACGTACTATTTTCTTTCCTTTTTTAAAATATGAAATTTTTTGGTAGTTTGAACTTTTAAAAGGTTCGAAAACGTCATCAATAAAATTAAATCTCTAACATAAAACCCCAAAAATTAAATTTGGTTCATTGGTTTTCATTTATAATATTTTATATGGCTAAAATATAAAAATTAATTAAACTATAAATTTATTTTAAATTATTGTAGGCATCACACAAATTTGAAATTTGATTTTCAATATATATATATATATATATATATATATATATATATATATATATATATATATATATATGAGCTAATTTCAGCTAATTTTAAAAAACAAGTAACCAAATTTTAAAACATGGAGATTCTTCTTAATTTATATATAAATTTTATTATATATTGTGGGCTAATATTTAACTTATTAAAAAGGAAAAAACCATTACTCATTTTCATATAATAATTTTTTTAATTAATCAATTTAATTAAAAAAAAACAACTATTTTTAAAGTAAATCTCAACCTTTAACATATAACTATCATTAAAAATATTTTAAAATATCTAATAAAATTTAAATCCTTATATAATTAAACCTTCAATAATTAAATATTTTGGCAATCCTATTTCACATAAAATAAACAACATGAGATTTGAAATAATTTAATGAAATCAAATCAAGTGGAACAAACATAGGTAGATCGGGGCTATGCTACTAGAGATAGAGGTCAGACGGTCAATCAGGGCTAAGTTACTAGAGATAGAGGTCACATGGTCGATCAGGCTATGATGCTAGAGACACAAAACTGAGAGAGGTTGATGTGGGTAAAGGGTGTATGAGACGTATAAGGATTGGGTCAAGAGGTGCACTTTAGTATAGAAGAAATGTGTAAGTTTGTTGGTTTCAATACAAAGTTGAAATTTTAATAAATTAAAAATCTAAAAAACAAAAATTTGAATAATTCAAATAACATATAAATAATATCTATTTAAACAAAAACTTATATAATCATATAAATAAACAATTAAAAACCCATTAACACAATAAAATTATTTGACACTCGCTAAATTCTTATTCTTTCACACTAGCTAGATTCCTATTCCTTTCTTATTCCTTCGATTCGCACTAACTAGATTCTTATTTCTTTACTCGGCACTAACTAGATTCTTATTCCTTCTACGTCGTTGGATTCGTGCTCCCCACTTGCAGATTATTGATCTTTAACTTATCTGTCCTTGTTTTTTGGCTCTTTCTCGTGATTTAATTGGATGAGAGAAACGTGCTTTAGTAAGCCCAAAAGGTTTTGATTTGAATAAAATATATTTTCTAAACGAGACATCTTTTTCAAAAACAAAGTAGATCATAAGTTGGCCATGTCATTGGATTATTTAGATTTCAGTTGCATCACAGGCCAGTTAAGATATTAAGAACCATTCATTGCATCTTGCTTCAGTGTTGAAATAGAAATGGATTTACACTCTCTTTTACTCGAAAAGATTTCGACATAAAACTGTTCAAAACAAATTTTGTACATGAATAGGTATGGCCATGCAAGAGACCTACAAAATTAGGGAATGCAATGGAAAATGTGTCTAGATATTTAAAATGTGTCTTTTTTTTTTTTTTTTTAATATAGCAGGTTTGCTATTCCAGTTTTGTCTTAGATCTTACTTATTGTGGGTTTTCTGTCCACTTCTTCACATCCATTGAAAATTGTTTGAAATGGGAATTGGTGATTTGGGAGATATGGAAATAGTGGCAAGCTACATAACACACTGGACCATTTCTAAGATATTGACATGACTTATATTCATGCTACCTTCTCCATGAAAATGGTCCAAGATATTAGCATCACTTGAATTCATGGCACCTGTTCCATGCAAAGAACAGGATGCAGTCCTCTCTTACAGGATACACTGGTTCAAGGGTATGGGTACCAATACCTATGCAGAATCGGTGGCTCTTTGGGGTCCTATTGTTTGTAGCACAGAAACAAGTTCAGGTTATTCCTTTTTATGGAGATTTGAAAATCATTGTTGATGGGCTTTCTAGTAAATTACATTTCAATCCCCTGAGTTAAGATACTAGAGGAGGCTCACTAAAGAACTCCTTGGCTCTTTCCAATATTTCAGCCTATATCACATTTTCAGTGAGTCAAATTCTAAGGCCAACCTCTTATCTAAACTAAGGTTGCATGATGAGGAAGGATATATGAAATTTTCTTCTTTTCTCCATGGGGCAGAATGAGTGGATGATAGAATTGATCTCCCATAGATGCATGATTTACCACTGCTCATCTCATATGCCTTTTTAGGGTTTCTGTTCTTCTTTGGAATATTATTTTTGGACAACTTTGGTTGTCATAATGTTTTTGGATTGTATTTGGATATCATCATCATTTTTCTTAATCATGATCGTATGTTTCTGGGTTCACCTTGGCTGGTTTATATCGCGATGGTGGTTTACTTTTAGCTGAATTTTGAACATGTTAGGTAAAATGTAATCTAAATTTAGTTCTTACTAATAAAATTCAGTTCTGTTTTTTCATTAAAAAATAATATAGTATATAAGAGGAAGGAAAAAAATAGGGAATGCAATGTAAAATCGAACATTTATCCTGAAGTCATGGAAGTAATAGAGTATATAAGACGATCAATGGCCCAGGAAATGTGTTGTACAATCCAACAAATTCACCTACATATTTCGATTTTTTAGGAAGGTAATAACGTAATGAAAGAGATACATCAATAATTCTAAAATATTTGGGTAACTTTCCCTTCTTTTTGCAGTGAGTACACCATGAATTTTCAAAAAACTGTGTAATGTTGATGAGGTCCATGTCTTTTTTATTCTATTGATGTCAAGATGATACACTACATACGCTTTGTATTTTGTTATTTGTTTCCAATTTATTTTTGTGTAGCGACCATGTTTTTTATTGGACACGTGAAGTAGAAGAATATTGTAATATGAATAATTAGACAATAATATTTATATTTTAAATTGATATTATATAATTTTTATCATATTTAAAAATTATATGGATCAATTTTATAAAAACTAATTTACATTCATTTATTTTTTATCTATCATGTTTAAAAAAAATCAAATCTCTCTATGCATAAACTTTTTTTAATATAAAACCATGATAAATATAAACTAATTAATACTAGGATCTCCTTCTGTGCGCTCCACTTGGCATGAAAAAGAGATCCCCTGAATATCGAAGAGAGAGTGGTTGAATGGTGTATAACGTGGGAAACTCAATAAAAATCTTGTTAATGCAGAGCTCCATAAATGGATATGGATTTGAAACTGAGGATCCTTTACTCGATATGTGTAAAATGATTGCATTAGAGCAGTCAAAATGGAGAATGAGATAGGTGGAGTATTGCCATAAACAAATGAAATGGAAAATAGCAATATGATAAGAAAGGAAAATTGTTCTATCCCATGACTTTAAAGGCCATTGATGAAATGATTGTATAACAACACCACTGTAAATTTGAAAAATTTAGAAATATTTAATTCCTACTTGTTTATGGTTGTAATTCTCCATTTGAGGAGTTTGTTCCTACATAATAGGAAGTAGCTAGAATATAGTTTCTCCTAGTTTAGTGTGTGGTTGAGAGAATCTCTCAACCACATTACTGTACGTCCAAGATAGAATTCCTATCTTGAGACTATTTCTTGTATAAATATGTGTGTAATTTCCTTGATTCATATATATATAATTTGATTAGAGTTTGCAGTGTGATATTTTATCTTGGTATCAAAGCCTGGGCCTCGGCCCCTCGTGGGCTGAGGGAAATAGGAAATAATAGAGTTTTGTATTGTAGTTTAGTTTTTGCGCTCACGTGGGAAGAATTGTGGATCTCCTGTGAAGTTTGCTGCAGAGGGTGTTTTAGTGCAGTTGCGTGACCTGTGGAGGGTCGAACCAAGCATGGCGACCTCAGTAGCCTCTGAGGAGAGTTGTTTGTAGCGATATCCTCAACTTTCTGTGTAATACATGCAGTGTCAACCATAGATGTAGTAATGGCGCGTGTTGTTGCTAATTATATTGATATTGCTAAGAAATGATCCGTTGTTTTTCCCATGGTGGCAATGAGGTACAGGAAACAGGAGGTCTATTAATGAGGAGTTGAATGTAATCTTAGAGATTTGTCATTGCAATGATGGTCTGCACATAGATAGGGAGTATGCCTCTACCGTTTCTACATTTGGTGGAATTTCAACTCTGCTTGAATTCTGTAGAAATGGGTATCAAGGGCAGAGTATTGCATCGACAGTGTTGAGGAACTTGGCTTTTGTGGAGGAAATCAGAGTTCTCATGGCAAAGGAAGGAGCAATTCCTATGTTGATCAATGTTGTGAATTATGGTACAGTGATTGGATAGAATTCTTCTGCAGAATGTTTGCATCTGTTGGGTGCCCTTTATGAAAGCTTGAGGCAAAAGATATGTATAGATGGTGGGGTTGAATCGCTTGTTGGGTTTTTGGAAACAGCCCCGAGTACTGAGGTCCGAGAGATTGCACTGAGGGCCATCCATAGTCTCTCTGTGTCCAGCTGCTATGTAAGCCTTTTGATGTCCTCTAGATTTGTTAAAGATCTCACAGTTCTACTCAAAATTGAGTGTTATAATATTCAAGAATTGGAAGCCTTGATCATCTGCAATCTGGCGCGGACAGAGGAAGTGAAGAGAACATTGGGAGAAGCAGGGTGTGTTGGTCTGCTTGCAAAAATGTTGGATGGCAAGCCCAACTTCTCTCAGGCCGTTGTTGCACGGGCTCTCACCAGCCTACTCTCTGTGGAGAGCAACAGAAAGGAATTCATCAAATATTATGTGAATGTGTCACGTATGGTGCAGCTATTAGATCCCCAAAAGAAAAGATACAATGGCCAAGGCATTCCCAATTTCTGCACTGCTGGCTCTCTCAAACAGTAACAGCGGAAGGAAAAATATCGCATCTGCAGGAGTTTGCAAGTACCTGGAGAAATTGGCAGAGATGGAAGTGGGTGGAGCGAAGAAGGTTCTGCATAAAATAACAGCAAAGTCGAAATTTATCGGTCCTGGACCTCAAAACTTTGCGAGCTGTGGAACTCAAAGTGGTCACGCTAATCTAGTACTCTAATCTAATCTGCATGAGGACAGAAGTATTTTTAATTCTGATTCAGGGTTTCACTTCTCTCCCCTGCATAGACGTAGAACGCTTTTGTTACTATATTGGTAGGAATCGCATCGATATTTATTGGGAGGATACTGAACTTTCCTGATGGGCTCAGATAATGAGACATCAAAGTAGACATAAATCTATCAACCAGCCAAAGTTGGGAGAGATATGGTTGGAAATATTACTCTTCAGCATGGTCATCATAAAATTGAAGCATGTTATGTCTCACAATTTGAGCAACATTTGCGAGTTGTTCTTGGTCTTCACACGACAACAGAGTTCAGTGGAAAAAGGCGGGGAGACTGTATTTCTTGCATCCAAAGTAAATAGTAGCTCTGTTCCTTGGTGGGATGAATTATCAGAATGTGCCAAAGTAGATCGGGACCTGTTCTTTCCAGCTTGATGCAGAATTTTGCAAGGGCGATTGTGTTGGAGACGGCTTGGCAGAAGTTTATGCTACTATCCAAAATTTTAATTCTCTGATGATGTTTTAAATTTGCAATGTATTGATTAACTGTCATAACAATGAAATTGGTTGTAATTTAAGTGACATTAGTATGACCAACTATTGTCACAATTCTGAGTGTGTGTTGGAACTGGTCATTCCAACACTAAACAAATTTGCAGGATATGATGAAGACATGACAGTGAAAACGACATCAAAGGATTGGAGCTACATCAGAGATTGGAGGATGATCGAGTTCGTGTTGCAGATTGTTAGCCAGCATGAGGAGGCATGCTTGAAAACAGTGACTAGCCTTGATACTGTGAATAGGGGAAGTGGCATTACGTTGCGATGCCGGGAGAATTAAATGCGACGGAGGATTGGATCGTGGAGTCCTAGATTATTGTTCTTAAAGAGAAAATTGTGTTCTCTTCGTGTGGCTGTGACTGCCTATGTTCCGGTTTCTTTATCAGTGGACCCCTCACAGGTATCATTGGAATGGTTACTGGTATGCTTGGGAAATAATCATCTATGGGAAGAGATAGAGAAATTAAATTTGAAGAGTTTATGTTGTATTTTCTTGGAATCATGTTTAAATATTATTGAGCCTTATTGAGCCTAGCTAACTCAATGTAGGCAAAGTTATTTTGTTAGAATTTGCAACTCTAACGAATGACAGGTTAAGCATGGAGTTCCAAGAAGTTATTTGAATAGACAAGGATGCCCAAGATGTGAACTATGAAAAGATGAGGTAAAGGAGCAGCAACAATGTTTATGGTGGACAACAAAGTAGATGTTTGTTTGATATAGTGTGGTTTGTGGAATAGACTCCATAGCATGATATAAGCAAGTCTAGTTGGTTGTTGTAATGGTCATTATATGTACCCAAAAACTCCAAAATATTGAAGTATGAAATGTAAGCCTTGTAAAGGCATTTGAAAGTTTGTGGTGATCTTAAAACCCCTTTGTAATGGTTTTTCGTGTGCCAGAAACCACACATATATCATCTTTGTGGCTGGTTGGTGGTGAGCCACCTATAGAGCCTTTGTGGTTGGATCGACTTTGTGGCTAAAAGTGCATTTGTGGCCGTGTGTACATGAGTGGCCGTGTGTACATGAGAGCTATGTGCTCACAGAGATTTTTACTCGATCGAGCAGGTGGACTGCAGTAACACCTGGCTCACGGTCTGAGATGATTTATTAATCTTTGAGCAGAAGGGGGTTGGCGCGCTTTCTTAGCTGACAGTCGTGCTGAGAAGTGCAATTGGCACGATTGTTCAGTACATACTCGTGCCAACGCACCAAATCACGGGATTGGCATGGAAGTGCACGATAAACTCGCGCCAGGATTTTACCCTGCAAAGTTTTTTATTCTGGGCGCGGATTTTTTGTTCAGGAAGATGCCACCTCACCTTCAGTCGAAGTTACATGGGAAGCCTCATCTTCACTGGAAGATCTACGGGAGTCACAGATCGGAAGTTGCGGGTCTGTCCGGGAGAGGCAGATTGTGTTTTGGAGATTCTACACATGCAATTCGCCCGATGGTGGTGGATTTGTAGGTACATATATGCAGTGATAATGGTTGACATAATCATGTATGCGAAGGACATCCTAGAGGACTAGTGGTTGCAGCAGTTGGTACCCATGGATTCCGGTGGATGGTTGCTCTTTTGTATGGATGTTGACATATTCTTTGTTATGCTTGACCACAACCAGAATTTGTGAATTAACATCATGACAAGTAGTCATTAGGGGGGGAGTTAGAAATATTTAATTCCTACTTGTCTATGGTTGTAATTCTCCATTTGAGGAGTTTGTTCCTACATAATAGGAAGTAGCTAGAATATAGTTTCTCCTAATTTAGTGTGTGGTTGAGAGAATATCTCAACCACATTACTGTACATCCAAGATAGAATTCCTATCTTGAGACTATTTCTTGTATAAATATATGTGTAATTTTCTTGATTCATGTATATATAGTTTGATTAGAGTTTGCAGTGTGATATTTTATCTGAAAACATGCTTCGCATCTTTGAAATGGCACTGCATGTTTTAAATGAAATTTTTAATCATATAAGATTTATTCTATCATGACATAATCATTATGCTCTAAAATATTGAATATATTTTTTAATTATATGAATTAGTATAATTAGTTAAGTCAATAAATCAATTAGTTAAGGTTGATTGGTATCCGCTACGGTTAGAGTGAACCATTAATAATTGAATGACATAAAAATTAAAAAGAGTTGATAATGTCAATTATTTATTTTATAAATATATATATTAACATTATGTTATTTTTTATTCCAACGAGGTTTGGTTTGATGGTGAAGAGTGTGATGTTAAGACATTTGTGATGAAAAGGTCATGAGTTCTAATCCCCTTAAGGAAAATAAATATCCAGCCATGATAAGGGAACGAAGAAAAAAAAAAACACCATGCTATTTGTTATATTGTAGGGAAACCATGCAAAGTTAAGGAAACACCATGCTATTTGTTATATTGTAGGGAAACCATCCCAAGTTAAGGAAGGAGGTTCAGAAGGCAAAGGCAACTAGAATGGAAGGAATATGGACAATCATTAAAAATATGAAAGTTATTATTAAGTATAGAGACACAAAGAGTTCAAAACACTCTGGAGTGTTCCTTGTTTTCAATTATCATGACTTTCCATGGCATAACAGTCTTAAGTTAAGGTAGATCCTAAGTGAAATTGATATTATCTTTTCACTCAAAAATTAGGAGTATGATGAGTCTAAGGTCCTCATATAGATGGATTTATTTCGTGGTCAACATGGAACAAGAAATTTTATCGTAGATCCATTGGAGGAATAGCTTATTACATAAAAAATAATGTGTCTCCTTACATTCAAAATCATAAAATAGACCCTCTTGATAAGTACCTTTGGCCCGAAATATTTGACATAAATTCTAAGGGGATTTATATCACAATTCTTTATTTCACACCTATAAACTCTACCTTTTATATGTAAACAATCTAGATAAGAATTGTGCTTATAATATCATAGAATAAGGTATTCACAACATAAGTAATGAAGGTACTATTCACATGTTTGGAGACTTTAATGCTAAAACCACAACTAGCCAAACTATTCTTTTAAACAATGATTCCAACCCAATCCTCTTTCACTTGGTCATGAGGACCTTCAATTTTAGCCAATAGATACAAAAGAAACCATAAATACCTAAAAAACAAAATTTGAGATTGAGTAAATCAAGCTTTGTAGTTCTCAATGTCATATAATTTGAAATGGCATAATCAAGTGACAAACTCCAACTAGATGAATTATATTCATGGGATTAGTAGTAGTGTCATCGATTATATGATATATGATATCCCTATTCCAACCAAATTTTGATTTTTGACCTCTTAAATAAGCATGAGCTGACTCCAATCATATACCTTTAACCTTGACTCCAAACATTGTCATGCTTATAAGCCACATGTAAAATAATTTTGAGTATCAAAGGCACTTTCTTTTTGGAAAAAGTAAAATTGATCTCTTCTTAAAGGATTTGAATATGGATTTACACCTCTTGACTTTTAAGAATAACATTGAAAAAATCTATCATGATTTTACTACAACACTCTCTTCTTCCATTAACAAGTTCTCTATCAAGGTGTTATATAATAATACTAATAAAACTACAAACTATTGATATGATAATGATTGTGAAATTACCAGAACATTGATTAGGGACGGGTTCTTAATGAATCTTAAAAGCTTGATAACATAAATAAGTGAAAAACTTGTATTAAAAGGAAGATAAGGTATTATATAAATAGAAAGAAATAGCATTCGTTACACTTATCCATATATAATTCTAGATGTTTTGATGAAAAAATCTAATTCATAAAACTAACAAAAATAATATGATTCTCTTGAAGACTAGAATTCCTACCTTAAAAACATTTTTGAATTTCTTGACACCACATACACCATTTTGAATGACCCTATAAAGGATGATATATTTTATTTTGATTATGATAAGTTTGGGGTGAAGCAGATCATTAATGGGAAAGCTAAGGGTATTAAATGCCACCAAGCTGAAAATTTTAAAATAGGAGGGGCTATCCTCCTACACATACACAAGCTCTTCAATTCAATAGTGAAGCAAGGATTTGTTAAGCCTTGGACGCAAGACCTCATTGTGAATATCTTTAAAGGTGGAGCTAAAATCATTCTCCCTAATTATAAAACCATTATATTAGCCATATTTTAGTTAATCTATATAGAATTATTTTGGAAAAAAATATTAACCTTGTTGGAGATAGTGTTTTGTAATGCCCCACTTGATCCCATAAGGAAAATTTTGATTAGTGTTTAATTAATCTGTAAGGGATGACTTATAATTTTTGAGTAATATCTACACTCGTGAAATTGTAATTTTATTGTATTTTTACTGGTATGACTTTTATTATTTATTTCATTTCTAATATGTCTTCTCAAATCAAATCTTAGAAAATGTATGGTCTTTCCCTCATTTATTTCTAAATCAAATATCTCTATTTTGTATACCCAATATGTCTTCTCAATTCAACTTGCAGATATTGTATGGCCTTCCGTTATTTATTTCTAAATCAAATATCTATATTTTTTACACCCAATATGTCCTCTCAAATATACGTTTTGGTCTTCTCCCGTTGATTTTTGAATAAAATATCTATATATGGTAAGAAAGCTAAGGTTAAAAAATTAGAAGGATGAGGGGGTAGTAATGAAATTAATGGTAAGTAGTTGAAGTCGATGAGAGGAAAAAATATAAAAGGGAAGGATGATGAGAGGAAGGGTGTAGATTCTTGGTCTTGTCTGGCATTGGAAAGGAGAACCTTGGACTTGTTTGGAATTGGAGGAGAACCTTGGTCTTGTTTGTCATTGGAGGAGATTCTTGGTCTTGTTTGGCATTAGAGAGGAAAATCTTGGTATTGTTTGGCATTGGAAATGATCCTTGTTATTTGTTGGTATTGGAGGGTGTTGATTCCAACTTGGACACACTACAGCTGGTTGGACTTGGGCTCGGAGGGCTAGGGAGCCTGTGGAGGTTCTCTGGGCTAGGAAATCAATCCTAGTTAGTTGGGAGGTAAATCCAGTCGAGTAACACAAAAGGAGAATCTCAACATAAATCAAAGGGAATCTCAACCAAACTATTGATACAAGTATTCTTCGATTATTGATTACTCATATAAATTATTGAAAATGAAATTTCTTACTTAGACATGTTGCAAATGGATTTTAATTGTATGTTATAATCAAATAAATGTTGAGCTATAAATAGACTATTTTCCTTCTTTTTATGTTTAATTGAAATGATAATTCTAAGTTACTTAATAGATCTCAGATCTAGGTCCTCACATATAGTATCAGAGTTAAGTTTAAAAGCTAAGACCTAAATCTCACCAGAGCATCATGTACAACCAAAATGAACCCCAAGGAAAAAAAACATATAATAAATAAATAAAAATTCTCTCTAAAGAGATATTTCCCATTGTTAATTTAAGGAAGATGAAATAATATGTCACTTCCCAATATCGCCTTTTATTTTTTTCTCCTTCCCGCCTTTGGCTCTACTGCTTGCTTTCTTTGAATAAACTAAACTCTGGGAAAGTTGTTGCAATATTTTATAATAGTTTAGGTGCCAAATAACCCATTTTCAATATTTCTTTCTTTGAATAAAGGAACTTGGAAAATATACAAAGCAACAAATTTTGTGAAAGTTGCTGCATTTTTTTTAAATAGTTGAGGTGCCAAATAACCCATTTTCAGTCTTACTTTCTTTCAATAAATGAATTCAGAAGAATATACAAAGTGCTGAATTCTGCGACAGTTGCTACATTATTTTTTTTGGGTGCCAAATAACCCATTTTAAGTCGATTTTCTCCTCGATTCACTACATGTATCCATTCAATTTTTCAGTGGAATGTGGGGATAGCCTAATCACTTGACCGTAGGACTTCGAATCCTTGCTTATTTTTTTGTAAAGATGTGAAAATTTGATGAATTAAGAGAGGACGTGGAATTATGAGCAAGGATTGTATTTGTTGAGTTGCTTGAGCCACATCGCCAAGGTCAGCCTTGTTGTTGTACATTTATCTCAGCTTAGAATGATTCTTAATCTTTTACGGCCCATTCACCTGCACAATAACATCCATTCATTCCCTGCAATCACATTCTATTTGCGTGGACGCCCAGAGACAAGAAGAAAAGAAAAAAAGAAAAAATTTCTGCAAATGAGCTCACAATATCCATGCACTTCAATGCCTTTTGATAACTCCAATATAAATTCCTTTATCGAGTCCCATCTATGCCATTTGAATTGAATCAAAGAAAGGTTTATTAGGTAATTGAACCAACGATAACTAGCCATTTCACTGTCATAAATTGGTCCAAAATAATTTTCAATTGCTGCTAACAATGTGCTACCACCTGGATTTAAATCCACCTTCTCATAATCCGAGGAAATACGATTAGTACAGGGGTATGTACCAGGAAACACATCCTCTCGTGACAAAGAAGGCAAGCTTCGAAACATATTGCACAATATGACGATGGTCTTAATTTTACCACTTTCCGTCTCAACCAAATAAAATGCTCATGCTAAGTGTAAGTAGCGATAATTCTCAATAGGGTGTTGCCCAGCCATGGCTGTTTTTGCGGATCCTCCTATCCAAGTAACATTTTCAAGCTCACTAACCCTGAGAAATTAGAAATTCCCTTTGAAATCTAGTACCCAACTGGGTGGTAGCCCTTTCCTTTGCCCAAGAAATTGGGTATTTTATATGTGGCACCTCTAATCTCCACTTCACTTATTTCCAATTTCCCGCTTAAACCACTAAAATTGGTGTTCCCGAGTTAATTGTAGCAATTGTTTCCCCTTTTTGTAAACTAGAAGATTCGACATATGTGTGTTGAACAACCTATTTGGGATTGTGAGAAAATAAATTCGGCATAACCAACACGTTGGAGAGCCTGGGTGATCATCGGAACTGCATCGTAGGCATAGTAACCGTATATGTTGAGCTTTGCTGGCTTTCCCTCCAGGGGAATTCTAGGCTATGAACCGTGGCTTCTACCTGCTATCAAATCAAGAAGCTCAGTGGAGTTGGAATATAACTTCTAGTTCCAAGAAATCCTTCCATAGATGCGATGCTTTATTCGTTCAACCTCTATGTAATAATCCACACATATTATCTTCTCATCATCCCCATGTTCTGAGCTTATGAAAAGAAAAGAGTGCCCACATCTTAAGTCATATGAACAATGAAAAATCCAGTGATATGAATTTCCTTCAGCTTAGAAAGCTTCACTCTTGTAGCATTTATATCTCCATTTTCTAGAATGGTTGATTTGTAAGTGATTTCACATCCCACGTTATTGAGAGAATCGTTCAAGAAAGGTAGCATGCCAATGCATAATGAGAATTCTCCTACACACCAACATGCATGCTTGACAAGATAATACTTTTCAAATAGAAGTACAATAGAAAAGGCATTAGCATCCACTCTGGAAGCCTCTGAAATATTTTTAACTGACAGAGCAGCCACTTCTATAGTGTAGCTTGCATTTTCCCTTTTAACATAGTTAAAAATGTTAGTGCATGTTTGAATAAAAGAAACACATTCATTTGTGTCTGCTTCCCACATTCCAGTTTCTGATGCAGGGGCATCCGAACAGATTGGAATTAAGTCGAATCTGAAGCTGGGTATGCGAACGACCCTGCAAAATTGGGGCGAAATTGTTAAAACCGATGTTGAGTTTTTGTAACTGATCTGCCATGTGGGAATTTGAGAAGATGAAGGGTTGTTTGAGACTGTGAATCTCAGCTGATTCATGAACCTTTGTAACATCTATATAAATGAAAGTTTGCATGTGCGTTAGGACAGAGCGAGTGGTCGCAATGTAATAGAAGAGGGATTTCTGTCTAAGGCTAAAATGCCTTAGTTTTGTAATTGGTTCTGTATATAATTGGAATGTGTAGATTTCGTGTATCTATGTATTCGAAGTTGTTTGTTTATGATTAGATTATGAGTTAATGTCATGTTGTTTTATGGGATTCATGTTATGAATTGTCTTAATCGACCATCGATCACTCTGAGGATCGATGGCGATCCAAGCTTAATATAATGTCATGTGTATGAGTTAGACGATGGAAGCGTAATTGGGTTTTGAAATAAACTCAGTCATTTGTTCTAAAAATTGGTTCTGAATACCAATGGGACAGATTGAATCGATTCTCATTTGCAGGGTCGAAGAGGTGATAAGAAGGTGTTGTGCGTGAATATCACTGTTAACCAGTCAAAGAACTTGAAGGCACGAAAGGAACTGCAGTTAATAAAATTGGAGAAGCGAGGTCGATATGGAATCACGAATATGATTGAGACATTGGGTTTTAAAGTGCAGAAAGGATTGGAGAAAAGAAACTCTATTTCTAGTTGAATTCGTTTAGTTGTTGGGGATCTTTGTTTTAAAGATCAGGAAGTGATATAAACATGAGCGTATTGAGATTTTAGCAGAGCTGAATTTAAATTTGAACATGGGGAAATCTGTATTAGATGGGGTCAAATTCAAAGAAGTGCAGTCGAGTGGTTTTTGGTGCGAACCCCTAGTTTCGCATAGCCTCAAGATTGGTATGCAGGTGTTAAACCAGCAAAGAGGTAAGTGTTAGTTGCCATGGGACCCAACACTTGTGTGTGGTGATTTATTTTTTGCTGGTGGTTGATTTTAAATCAAGTTCGATATTTCATATGAAGTGTGGAATGATTATGTGGTCTATATATGTATGAATTATGAGACCAATTACATTTTATTGTTGATTTTCATCGTAAGATAGAGATGGGTTGCGTGCTCCCAATACATGTGTAGAGTGTATGTGCGCATCAGATTGGCACAGCAAAAACAGAGTGGGCCTATAACCCACAGGTCCCAAGATCGAGGATCGAATGGAAGTACAGGTTTTATGAACATGTAGATTCATACACTTCGAGTTTCAGGCTCTTTTTGAAAAATGAGAAGCGAACCTACTTGTAGTGGGGTTTTCTTTGCGTCAAGTGGTATCAAAGCGGGAAAATGATTTCCTGCGGAGAAGGAGTTTGCATACAGAGCAAGAAGAGGTACATTTTTTTGAATTTTTGTTAAGCTTGTGATTTTATTTTATATTGTGAAGGTAGCAGCCGAGGAAGGTGAGAAGATTGCAGCAGCCTAGAGCAAGATTGCTCGAATGGTTCCACAGGAGCGAACCAGAGAGATGCCAAAATCCAGAGCTCAGGAGAGAAGCTTGTTGAGGTGTCTGGTAGCAGGGAGGACTTTCTATTGCAGAGGTTTTGTTGCAGCTCACAGAGGACAATTCTGCAGAGGATGCGGGTGAGAATTGTTCAAGCATGTTGTTACAGGAATATCACAAGGAGCAGTTCCACAGATGACGTGGGTAGAACTATCGACAGTTAGAGAAGACATATGACCAGGAGGTCATAAATTTTTGTGCCTTGGGAGTCTGATGTAGGGGCATCCGGACAGATTGGAATTAAGTCGAATCTGAAGCTGGGTATGTGAACGGCCATGCAAAATTGGGGCGAAATTGTTAAAACCGATGCTGAGCTTTTGTAACTAATCTGCCATGTGGGCGTTTCAGAAGATGAAGGGTTGTTTGAGACTGTGGATATCAGCCGATTCACGAACCTTTGTAACATCTATATAAATTAAAATTTGCATGTGCATGAGGACAGAGCAAACGGTTGCAATGTAATAGCAGAGGGATTTGTGTCTAAGGCATTCAGCCTTAGTTTTGTAATCGGTTCTGTATATAATTGGAATGTGTAGATTTCTGTGTATCTATGTATTCGAAGTTGTTTGTTTATGATTAGATTCTGATTTAATGTCGTGTTGTTTTATGGGATTTGTGTTATGAATTGTTTTAATTGACCATCGATCACTCTAAGAATCAATGGTGATCCAAGCTTAATATAACGTCATGTGTATGGGTTAGGTATGAGTTAGACGATGGAAGCGTACTTGTGTTTTGAAATAAACTCAGTCATTTTTTCTGAACAGTGGTTGTGAATACCATTGGGACAGATTGAATCAATTCTCATTTGCAGGGTCAAAGAGGTGATAAGAAGGTGTTGTGCGTTAATATCATTGTTAACCATTCAAAGAACTTGAAGGCATGAAAGGAGCTGTAGTTAATAAAATCAGAGAAGCGAGGTCGATATGGAATTAAAAATATGATTGGGACATTGGGTTTTAAAGTGCAGAAAGGATTCGAGAAAAGAAACTATGTTTCTTGTTGAGACCGTGTTGGTTGATATCGTAGTGGAGAAGGTAGAGCCTACCCTAGTAGAGCCATCCACTGAGGTGATGACCAGAGTCATGTCCGAGTCTTCGGGTGGTATCAGCACACGACAGATGGGTGCGGTGTAAGGAGATTTATCCACCTTCGATGAGGCACTAGGAGATATAGAGGTATTGGATGATGGTCACAGACAGCGGTATCATCAGCTTCAAGAAGACCTTCTATTTTTAAAAGGAAAGGCCACGTTAGTACAGGAGGTCAATTTTTTGTAGGACAAGGAGCTGGAGGGCATGAGAGTGGCTTGTGCCGAGTCGGCAGCCAAGTTGGCCCGCATTAGGGAACGACTGGATTCCCTGATGGTACAGTCAGAGGACACGTTGGAGCATCAGATCATTCCCCTTCAGGCATGCATGGATGGGACTAGCAGCATTGTTGGGTCACCTCTCCCCATTGGAGAGAGATAAACAGAGTCACCTGGTTAGACCTCATATGTTGACTTGGATAGCAGGATGAGATGATCGGGGTTGCACAGGGTGCAACATCCACATGTTGAGGATGGATGGTGAGAGATTTTGAGTTGGTACTCAGTGGAGTGGGTTATGGAGATAGTGGTGGACTCGGGTTTAGTTCGGTAGGATTTCCCAGATGCTAGGCATACAGCAACCCCAGATTGGAATTGGGATTTAGGCGGGATCACCTATCATTTCCCAGGCAGGTCGGTTGACTATGTCTTGGAGGGTATAGTTGGCCTAGCAGTAGAGCATGTGCATTCGCTAGGGGAGTTTCGGTCAGCTCCAGTGGCCAACCAGTTTATAGACAGACTCCCTAGGTTGTCTTGGTATGACACTTATACACGGGATCACGAGGTGGTCAACATAACTTGGCAGGAGCTTGTCGGAGGAGGTGGCATTGGCAGGCCACCAGATGGCGCCTTGTATGGGGCCAAGGATTCTTCAGCTTTGTGTGGGGCACAGAGGATGCAGTGGAGCTGAGCAGTGGTGGTAACACTACTGACACATAGGGAGATTCACTTCTCGAACCCCTCGAGGAGGGTTTGGAGTGATGATCCATTCATCGGCAGGTATAGTGATGCGACAATGGAGACGATGATACCAATTGGGGGTGGTCCGACATGTACAGGCACAGATCTAGGTCATCACATATAGGGATGTGTGGGAGCCTTTAGCATTGAGCAGTGGACTACTGGTGGACATGGAATTGCATGGTGGTGTACCGTAGTGTGTGGGACTGCATTGTGGTGTAGGAGTGTCCTACATCACATTGAGAGCATGCGGGGAGTGACCGATGCCTGGACACAGTCAGGGCACGAGATGGTACAGGGTGGTACAAAATTAGCTTGGGGTATCCAGCAGTATACAGGGGTATGCCTCAGTGTGCAGTGGCATGTCGAGGATTACATGGATGATCGGTGGTATACAAGGGTGTATGGTGCTGCACAGCAGGGTCTTAGAGCATTGCCTCTAGGGAGACTCACGGACAGGGACACTGGGCTTACCTTTGGGGCATTTCACCAAGGATCGATGGGGAGATAGATGAGAGATACTTGACGGCATCTGTGGGGACTTATGCACCTGACGCTCTTCTACATCACTCACAGGCACAGTGGATTTTTTCTTTGTCCTTTAGCACCTTGGGCATGAGTAGCGGGGTACGCGACGTTCACCCAAGATATTTGGATGACACTCAACACACTAGGGGAGAGACTTCTCAACAGTGGCACTAGGTCGGGGCGCTAGTTGACAGCCATAGGTTAGGGGATGAGATGATCCTCTGCAGGGGCGGCACATCAGTCGTTGTTGAGCCTACGCTTGGGGAGTGGGTCATGAGGGAGACATACATCGCTTTTCCCTCAGGGCATATCGAGATCATGCATCAGTAGAGGATACTGAGTACAGCAGAGGTAGCATCCTAGTATGTGTCTGGGCTCCAGAAATTGTATCGACACTTTATTGAGAGGATGGATGGCATATCCAATGCAGATGAGGTGGAAGAGGTAGAAAAGGAAGGCATTCCTTCTGTATGCTAGGGTGAGGACTCTTTTTCATATGAGTCCATAGGATCAATTGAGGACGCTCCTGGGGGACGAGAGCAGTCATGTAGAGATGGTGACAGTAGACCGGAGCTGCATTCCAGTGTCCAGAGTGAGCAGTCACGGGACTCTGTAGGAGATACTATGAGTGAAGAGTCACTTATGAGGATTCAGCTAGAGCATCAGGTGATGGAGCCTGAGTCGACATAGGAGGACATTATTCACATCAAGCACGATGTTCCTTTGGGGGAGAGCCAGATGGGCGCCCACATTGAGCTGATGAGGGATATGCGGCTAACATTGGGGTCAGCCATTGAGGTGGGGTAGTCAGATGCACTGACATCGAGTATGGTGACAACAGTTGCAGATCCATATCCTCTGGAGGAGTTAGAGGTTGATGGGATTGTTCTACAGGGGGCCAGTAGACAGCAGGAGCATGACATTCCTGATCAAGAGTGGGAGGAGCTATTGGATAGGGTGGTGCATCCATATTTTGGTCAACACATGGATGAGGCACAGATAGATGTACACGGATTCAGTAGAGCTACAATGTTTTTAGTGGGTAGCACTCTCCAAGAGTACATCGATGGAGCTTGCAGCATATCTTTCCCACTTTGGCCCATTATAGAGAGAGGGGCTTCCTTCTACAGGCAGCTTTCATTGGTATACAGAACAGTGCAGTGGGAGTTGATTACGGGTTGGTGGAAACACTCCCGGCGTGTTCCATATGCAGTTGTTGTTGCTACATCGGATTCTTCTTCCAGGCTGGACTGGTGGGAGATCATGAGTTGGTACCCTCTTGATAGTACGTTATTCTTTGTAGGGAGCACAGCGGAGTAGGGGCCCTTGGACATAGCAGATGTTACAAATTCTAGCTGGCAGGGAGGCACAGGTCATCATTTCTTCAGCACTCCATCCCGATTTCAGTAGAGCAGGATCAGCGTGGGATTGAGTCAGGACTTGGATTGGAGAGAGGTGATGAGTTGGTACATATTTTATGGGACAGCTTACACAGCCACAGATATAGAGCAGCATGGGTCATGGTATTCGCCTCTTAGAGCATCAGTCATAGCCAGAGACAGTGCACAGTGCGAGCCATGAGACTTGGGTGATTATTGGCTAGGGTGGCGATGGGATCCGAGAGGATCGTTGGTTGGCTGGCATCGTGAGAGATCAGTTTGGGATCCTGGCATCGAGAGATCCCTTCATATCAGGGTGATGCAGAGGTCAGGGAAGTTTCAGTGGCGCATCTGGGACCCAGGCACATTTTGCAGTGTCGATGGGTAGCATCAGCTAGAGAGGAGGCTTGTTCAGGCATTGCTTGAGGACAAGAAATTTTTGGCGGGGAGGATTGTAATATTCCCAATTAGCAGCAGCTAATTGGAAATATTAATTTTGATCAATTTTGCCTTATATAAATAAATTATAAATAAAAGTTAGTAGAGGGGGACATAACTCACTCTAAAAATAAAGTGCACTCCCTAGTAGACACAACATTGTAACTTAAGTGAGCCAAGGGGGGCGAAGAACCCACGTAGAGGAGGGGGGCCTACGTACACTCTAGAAGCTTATGCATAGATAAGGATGAACATGTGGAGGAGAGAGAGGCTATGTTGGGGTTTTGGAGGGAAACCAACATTATAAAAGATGGAGGAGCCTCCTCATTTCATTCATTCTTGATTTGATGATTTTGGAGTGAAACTTTTGTCGTCTTAAGCACGCTGGCTATTTAGCCTGTATGCAACACTATTTAGTGCATTGAGTGTCTCTGGTTAGATATCTCGCCCTTAGCCCCGGGGGATTTCGAGTGCCTGCTCGGGAAAAGTTTATTTTCCAGTATTTTGTGAGTCGTTTCATTGTTTGGGTTGTTGCGGAGCCAACTCTTATAGAGACTGCGCAGTCACTGGGAGAGAGGATGCAGTCCATTGTGGAGGAGCTTCGGTTTGGGGTTTCTGCAGGTGATTTCACCGGGATTTTGAGCAGAGGGTCACCCTTTGCTCGTAAGAGGTTTTTGGTGGAGTTTATGGCAGTATTTCAGTCGTTTCGATCCAGCCACTGCGTTGTACCTTGGAGGCCAGTGTAATTCACTGGGGAGGCAGTTTCTGGTGATTTTTGGGGTTGGCCATTTTTGGAATGGTTTTTGGATCTTGTCTGGGTTGTTGAGGAGAGGAGATTTGTCGATTTTCAGCTCATTCCGGCAAGGGGATCAACCCCTAATCTTCAGTCCATTCCAGCAGTAGCAGCTACATAGTATTTTTCCAGCAGCTGGGACGCAGTTCATAGAGCAGCCATTTCTTGTCTTTTCTGAGAGTGTTTTCTTACCTGCTTTGGGCAAGATCCCCTCTTGTACTTCATTACATTTCTCAGATTAATAAAATGGCTCAGCATTTTCTCTCTATGTTTTCTGGTTGAGTTGTCGTAGTTGTTGTTGTTTCCATAGTTTTTGTATTCTCTTTCTATTTCTATTATTGTTTTTGAGCGCTCTAGTTCTATACTACTTGGTGTGTTTATCTTTTGCTCCTAGACCGAGTCTGGAAAGGGCCAGGTAGCCTCCGGATCTCATCCTCTTTTAGAGGTGACATATCCGATAAATGCCCTTCTAGTCAATCCCTGGTTGGAGTTTGCCTTGTTTTAGAGATATCCCCGAAACGGGATATTACAAGAAGCCATCATCACTTCCAAAATCACATACTTAAACATACAAGTTGGAAAAAAATGAATTTGTTTCATAAATTTTAATAGAATCACATGCTCAAATCTATATATAGTTCTTAAACTCTGAAGCCTCTTCTTGATTGAAAACATACTAAGCTGATAAGATATAGGTAAAGAGCAATAACTTAAAAACTTCTTGTCACAATTGTTACATAATAATTTGATGCACAACTTGTATATCAATAAATATCAGCTTGCAACATGTCCAAATAAAACAACTGAAGTAAATACTATCAGTTGGTTTTCAATACATTTATGTAATTAAAATAGAGTTAGGAACTTTTGAAGACTACTTCATTGAAAATTAGAAGGATCTCCATTCCTAGTTTTCCATGCTGGTCGTGAATACCTCTCTGTATCACTTAGATTAGCACTGTATTTGTTTCAGCATTATCTAGCAATCTCGAGACAAAATGAGTAAGAAATTTGTGAATAGAAACACCTACAGAGGTGTCACAAACATTAGTTAATTTGCAATATAAATTTGTTCTGTGAGTTGTTGTGATTTTTTTCTTGTGGCTAAAACTTAGTTTTGGTTGTCACCTAGTTATCATGCTTCAAAAATTTGTTATCACCTTAGATCCTTAACACATTAAATATATTTTGTGAGCTAATTTGATGTTCCTTTTGTCACAACGATTTAAAAATCAGTTATTATACCACAATATTGACTTTCTCATTATCTGTTTTGTTTATGAACCCTTTAAAAGGACCATAGGAACATTTGAGTTTACACTGTGATCTCCGCACCATGGGTGGGGGTTTAAAAAATTGGAGAGTAAATTGAGGGGTTATTGTTAGAAATTGTTGTATAAGATAGGAAATTTAGATGGTATGTAGACAATATGGATTTCATAACATATATCAATTTTAAATTTTTTAGGGTCTCTAGCCACCATGCATATAATATGATCCATTTCAATTGAGAACTTCAATATCTATTTTGAATTTTTTAGTTTCTCTTGCCACCATGCATCTAATAGGATCCCTTTTATCTAAGAACTTCAATAAATCATTGTGTGAATGATAACTTGTGACATCCCTAGCCATTTTCTTTGATTGTGGATCAGGTTACAAACTAATAACTTGTGAAATCCCTAGCCATTTTATTTGATTGTAGATCAGGTTATAAACTATAATAAAAACTATAATATACAGTAAGGATTGAGTGGGTTTTTTCTTCTGTAAGTTTTGTTTGGAATTGAAAAATAAAAAAAGTATAAAAGCTAAAATTATGTAGTGAAAAACTTTGTTTAAAATATAAAAACTTGAGTAAGTTTGACATCATATAATTTGAAATTATTTTATGGTTATAAAGTAAAAAACATGTAAGTTTTTTAGCCACAATTAGGTAATTAAATATATGTATATAGTTTATTTTTTAACACAAGAAATTTGATATTCATTAACAAGAAAAAAAAATTGAATACATTCCACATGAATACCATGGGTCAATACCATGGGCTGTTTTATAGTTTATTATTATTTTATTTTATTACCTAAAATCAATTTAACTTATTAAAAAAAAACAAATACTATAAAAAAACATATATAAAACTATTTACATTTACATATAAAATTATAACAAATTTTTAATAACAACATTTTAACTTAAAAGTCACCAAAATCCAAATTCAATCTAACTTATTAAAAAGAAAAACAAAACTAACATTATAAAAATATATATATATAACTATTTTCTTGTGAACCTCATGGCCTAAAACATTTCAATTGTCTAAGATTTGATCCAATGGCTCATACATGGACATAGTGGCAGCTTGGGGAGTTGTTTTCAAATAAGAATACCTTACGGCATACAAATAATTACAAGTTAAAAACAAAATAAAATAAAATGGAATAGTTGTTCAAGTTGGATGGAGCCAGAAGTTATTTCTATCCATATAGAGTAATGGTACATTTATTATTGTATGATAAGAGCCAAATGATGCCAATTATTGCAGACAACCATGAAAATAATTGATGATCGATACAAATGATTTATTGAATGTAAATGATAATTGAAACTCTAAAGAACCCAAATTAAAATATTAAAAAATAGGTTTCACAAGCTATTACAATCATGTAGTTTCATGAATATTATTTTCATATTTGTTCACACCCTAGTCTTTAATTATGGTTCAGTTCACAAACATTAAAAAAGGTATTCTTTAACAATATTAAAATTTCTTTACTTATTGTTTAATTATGACTCATCAAGTCTATAAATGTGATCCACTTAATATTACAAGTTCATGGACACAATTTCTCACTTTTCAGAGTTCATTTGTGCTTCACTTATCAGTCTCTAGTTGCCTTTTGCATGGAGGATTTACTTCTTATAACTTAAGAAACCACTCAAGCTCTTAGCGTAGTGGCCATTTATAAAATGCCAATCTAATTTGTAAATGGATAGATAGATATACTTGTGATACTCCAATTTGAACTAGCTCCACTTTTCAATACTTCTATATACAATATTTAACATATTTAATATTTCTCAAACAATCGTTGTGTCATTGGTAATTCAAGTCTACAAGCATAAAAATTTGGGTCCAAAAGGCACGCGGTCCTTGAATCTAGGAACTGAATGACATAGTCATAAATAAAAATTCCCATCACATAACATAAATTCTCTATAATACTATACAAAGTACCCATAAGATGCAGTAGGACAAGTACAACCTAGGATCTTTTACCAGGTAGGAAGAGACTATACGTCGTGACTACCCCTCACTTTTTGAGCATATGTGATGCCTATTTTTTCTTAGATAGTTACATATGCTAAAACCCTATTTGTAGTTCCATGTTATTTTACTTATGAATGCTATGTAATATTGATGCATTTTAATTGGACAGATGAAACTACTTATATAAATTATTAGATATATTAGGTATTGTTTATTAAAATATTGATGTACGATTTACCTGATGTACGCCTTACTTGGTTATCATTTATCTAATGTATGAATTTTAATATGTATTGTTGTTTGATGTATGGTTTAAGGGGATATGATTTATCTAATGAATGACTTATCAAAATTGTGGTTTATCTAATGTAAGATTTATTTTGAGTATGTGTTTTATGAAGTGAAAAATTGAGACATGGATGTTGGACTTAATAACATGAGGATTAAGATCACTTATCTATATATGTTTTTGTTGTTATTTATATTCATGAATGATAGCTAACTTGCAGATTGCAAATAAATATATCAAAACCAAGATCTACGCTCCCAATGGGAAACGTTGACATATCCGACGAGGAATAGTATGATGTACATTGTTCTATTACATTTTGTATCTAATTGATATGCAATATTAGGACATGGGTAAAGATTAAATGGTACAGGTGACAAGACTACCTCACTAGATTATTTGATGACAAGTATCCAACCAACTTCATAGTGTGGTTTATATTAGGGTGTTTACCCTATTTTTGAGGAGGGGTGGAGGCATTTCCCACTTTGTGACCTCCAAGCCTGAAATCATGGGAGGTCGGTGATGGACATGCTCCGCTAGACGTGAGATGATAATTTCCAGTTTCCTGTTGGGGAAGTTAGGTCGATATAGTCGATGCTTCCACCATATTGGTTTTATCAGTGGTTAGATCGGTATAGCCGATGCCATAGTATATTATAGTATATGATGGATAATATGGGAGCGGAAGTAGGTTAGGAAGGATAGGAGGTTATAAGTTAGATTGGAGGCTCTTGATTGGAGGTGATATCATTTCTTGACTCAATTTTAATACTATATCTACCTCTATTTTGTTATGCCTTATTTTCAAAATCCTTGTGTCATTTTCACTCTAACTTTGGGACAAATGTTTGTGAAGGAGGAGTGTACGTAATACCCCACTTGATCCCATAAGGCAAATTTTGATTAGTATTTAATTAATCTGTAAAGGATGACTTATAATTTTTTATTAATATCTACACTTGTGAAATTGTAATTTTATTTTATTTTTATTGTTATGACTTTTATTATTTATTTCATTTCTTATATGTCTTCTCAAATCAAATCCTAGATAAGGTATGGTCTTCCCTCATTTATTTCTAAATAAAATATCTAGATTTTGTACACCCAATATGTCTTCTCAATTCAACTTGCAGATAAGGTATGGCCTTCCCTCATTTATTTCTAAATCAAATATCTATATTTTTTACAACCAATATTTCTTCTCAAATCTACATTTTGGTCTTCACCCATTTTTTTTCGAATGAAATATCTATATATGCTAAGAAATTCAAGGTTAATAAATTAGAAGGATGAGGGGGTAGTTATGAAATTGATGGTAAGTAGTTGAAGTGGATGAGAGGAAAATATATAAAAGGGAAGGAGGATGAGAGGAAGGGGGGATATTTTTGGTATTTTTTGGAATTGGGAAGGAGAACCTTTGTCTTGTTTGGCATTGGAGGAGAACCTTGGTCTTGTTAGGAATTGCATGAGATCCTTGGTCTTGTTTGCAATTGGAGAGGAGAATATTGGTCTTGTTTGGCACTGGAAAGGATCCTTGTTATTTGTTTGGTATTGGAGGGTGTTTATTCCAACTTGGACACACTACAGGTGGTTGGACTTGGGATAGGAGGGCTAGGGAGCTTGTGGACGTTCCCTAGGCTAGGAAATCAATCCTAGTTGGCTAGGAGGTAAATCCAGTTAGGTAACGCAGAAGGAGAATCTCAACATAAATCAAAGGTCATCTCAACCAAGCTATTGGTACAAGTATTCTTTGATTATTGATTACTCATATAAATTATTGAAAATGAAATTTATTACTTAGATACGTTGAAAATGAATTTTAATTGTACGTTATACTCAAATAAATTTTGAGCTAGAAATATACTATTTTCCTTCTTATTATGTTTAATTGAAATGATAATTCTAAGTTAGTTAATAGATCTCGGACCTAGGTCCTCACATGTTTTTATTGATGACAAAAATTATCATTGATGTCAATGTGTAATTCAAACAAATAATATTATTATGTATGATACACTAGTATATATGGTAGGAAAATCTAATATTTTACACCAATAGTTCAGTCATATTGTCAAATCTTACTTGCATTTTTTGTATTTTTTTAAATCCTTGACTTCTATCAGATATCTGAGGAACACAATTATCATCAAATAGAGGATGATACATTATTCATATATGTGACAATAATTGTGTTCATTGGATATCTAATGATAATTTTTTTCTTAAAGTAACCCTTTTACCTAATTAGTTGACTAATTTTCCTCATCATATTTTGGGTGGGTGGGCCCTTATCAATGTTAATTGTAGGAAAATGTTTCATTTATTTATGAATTAAGAATTTCCTTCATTCATCTCACTTTGAGCTCTTATTTTTTCTTATATAATATCAAGCTAAATTTTTTATTTCTTAAATTATCAAATTTATTTAAGGGTTCTTAAGACTCAAAGGGCCTTCTTAACATTATATAGAGGCATGCTTGACCACAAATGTTTCAGGGAATTCTTTTTTTTTTAAGAAAATTAATTCCCACATAAGAAATAAATGTGCGGTTAGAAACCTAACTTTAATATTTTTACACAACACGATATAGGCAACGAGAGGGTAGACACCACATACAGAATATGTTGTGATACAAATGGATGCGGGGGGGGGGTTTCGGTACAACAATCACCTGGGAAAGGATAGTGGACAACCAGATTCTAGTGGAAAAACAAGGAAAAGGGAGGTTGTATTCTTGGAATGAAAACAACTAGTATAAATTTCGTCTTATAAAAATTGTGAGGTTATTAAATTCTTTCTATTTTGCAAGATGGAATGTTGCAAGCATTTGAGGATCTAAGGGCATTGGAAGAAGGACTTGAAGTTTGAGGAAATCCTTGGCATTGAGACAATTATACAATGAGATAACATCTTTGAAGCTAAAGGATGTGCATTGCTATATAAATCCAATGTTATTTAAGGACTTCATCAAGACAAATGGCACCCAATATCTAAATGGTTACAATGCCAAATACATCCAGACATGCTTGATCGAGTTCTTAAACCATGTTTTTTACGGCAATATTGTTTTGTCTTATTTGGTTACACTTCCCAAAGAGTGGTGTCATCTTGAGGATGACAAGAAAAAGGAAGAACATGGAAACCATTAATTTCAATTTCAAGTCTTACTCTTACTCCAAGTATATTCCTTAAAAGTGTTCCTGTAGAAATAATTTTTTTCACTGTAGATCAAAGAGAATGGTAAACATGTCTAATGGATCTTTTAAAAGGTTTAAGAAAACATGAACACTAGGTAGAAATCATTTTATATATTTATATAGTTCCTCCCATAAGCAAGAATAATAGATAACTTAGGGTATGATAAAGATGTGACTGTTGAATCCAGTGGCCCCAACCCGTTCCTATCTAAATTTATGTGTCTTAATGTTTGTGATGCTTCAACTAGAGTAGTGAGAACTAGGGAAAATTTTAAGGATGGAAAATTATCTTGAAGTTTAAAAACAATGGTGAATCTCGCTAGTCCCTAATATGCAAACTATAAAATAATTATTGAAGTATTTGTAAAATTATTCAAATTTATAATGATTTTATATATACACTCTATACAATTTTGGTGATTCTTAAGGTAAAATATTTTTATATTGTAAAATTTGGGCAAATAATTTTTATAAAAAATGGAAATTGGTGAATCTTTTTTTTAGAAAATCATGGAAAATTAGCCCACCTGCGAATATTTTCCCCTAAAATTTTCCATGGTGAGAACAAAGAATATATTATATGCCCTTGATTAACTCTTAAATTGAAGGTCTAGTATAGGAGAATGAACCTACAAATATTCTTTCAGATCAATTATGTTTACTACTAGATCTGAAACTGTTGTCATTTGTACGCTAAAATATGTCTTTTAATACATGGATAATATCATATTAACATAGAAGGTCTCGTTGTTACTTTTTTTTTATGTGTAGTTTTGATATGGTGGCATTTTGGGAATTTGATCACTTCAGTTTCCCCTATAGAATAATATGTTAAATACATTAGCATAAATTATAGGTGGTTCTTTTTTGTCTTCTCGGAGTTTTTGTTTCCGAATCTCATGGTGTATTTATGTGGGTTTAGATATTAGTTAGTATTGTGTCACATGAAATTTTGGAATAATTGATCGACTTTACACATTGACATCTCCTATGATTGGTCTAATGATATAGTTAGCGTAACACCTTTTACCTTCTTGTTTTATAGTAGTAGCATAATTGACTATTGGCGTAATTTGTGGTAGTTCAGAGTATTAAGTAGGGTGTTGATGAGTGAACCCACAAGTTTTGTAATATTATCCACAACGTTTTCAAAAAAATGAACAACAATGTTGTAACATATGTATAAGTCAAATTACGAGAAAAAAATTGGTTTTTAAATCAATTTTTTAATAACATATTTCCCCTTCAAAATTCTTGGAATGGTCAAGGGTTATTGTCTAAATAAATAAATAAATATATATATATATATGTGTGTGTGTGTGTGTGTGTGTGTGTGTGTGTGTGTGTGTGTGTGTGTGTGTGTGCTTGTTCAAACTTCATTATGAAATTCCTTTGTTTCTTTTGCATTCTTGTTAGTTACATGATTTCATATTTTGTTGACATGTTGTAGATAGAAATTCTCAAAAGTATTTATATTTAAAATTATATCATGTCTCGTTCAATAAGTCAATCAATCTTGGTTGGAAAGGAGATAATATCTCGGTCCAATATGTCAATCAATATTGGTTGGAAAACAACTAATATATTTCCAAAAATATTTAAATTAAACTTGGGTCTCCTTAAATTTCAACCTTATAAATATGATCTTCTCATGTCCTTATCAATCTATGAAAATCACTAGATATTCCCACAACCATCATTGTTGATATGACAATGCCTAATTAAATGATATTTTAAAGTCAAACTAGGCTTGAAATTGACAGAAAATTGGTGAGGCAAAAGAGCCGAGAGTTTGAATTGGATCAAGAAGATATTAAGAAGACTTGGGATGTACAAAATATAAATACATACACTCATTTTGACATGCCAATAAGAGGTTGAATTGAGTGAGTCTAACATGGTCCAACCAAGTTGTACTCACAATAAAGTGCCATCAAATAAATATGGGGTGTTGTCACTTTTTAGGATTGTTGGGAGAAAGGAAATTTTCTCTACCTTATCTAATTCATTAATTCTTATTATTTGAGCCACTCTTTCTTCATCAAAATTGATTTATTTATATTATTTCCTCATACTTTGTATTAATTAAATTAGTAGGGCTTCGAACTCATTGTCTATCCTTTATTCATTCGTTCATGTCTCACTAAATGTATTGATTCAATTATTAGGGTTTTTACCGCATTCGCTATCCTCTATTCATTATTGCATGTATCACTAGAATTATTGATTCAATTATTAGGTCTTTGACCTTCTTGGCTATCCTCTATTCACTCTTTCCTATCTCCTTAAATGTATTGATTCAATTATTAGGGATTTGACCTTTTTAGATATCCTCTACTCATTCTTTCTTGTCTCATCAAAAGCAACTATGTTTATGTTATTATAGACATTCCTTTAAACAATATTAGACAATGAAGACCAATTCCCATGGAGGAGGTCACCTTAAATTTTTTATTTACATATATGATTTTCATATTTGGTTTTCATTTTTTTTAGGAGGTTTCATCAGTTTTTATAAATTTATTATTGGGATAGAAACAATGAACTGTTGAGTGATTTGGGAAACCTTGTATGAAAATTCAAATACAAAATGTGTTGCTATATTTTTGTTTTCAATGAATGTAATTTTTATGTGTGAATACTTGCTTAGATCGATTTGTACATTAATATAAATATTTATTGCCTTGATATTTGTACTTTCTTGAATGCTTTGTAGTTGAGAGTGAATTAGAGAAAAAATTTAGTTGATTCTTTTCAAAATACATGGTTGACAATATCCTTGTTTGAGATGTGGTGGTTTTTTGTGTCCTCAACCACTTTGTCAGATCTTATTTTACATACAAACTCTTTTCCTTGATGGCTACAAACTGAGATTAGATTTCTTGTCTCAATTGTGACCTAACTCTAGAACCTTATGTGTTTTCTTCTGATGATTAAGGTGATATAGTAGCAAGAGTTAGAAACACTAGTTGAATGTCGGGTCCTTTTGAATTTTCCTCCTTTGATGTATGATGTGAAACTTCAACATATAACTCTATCTTTGTCTCCTCAAATCTAGGATTCTTAACTACTCTACTATCTAAATTTATTTTAGACTATAAAAATATTGTCCCACTCTTGCAGGGTAACTTCTCTCTAGGACATAAGCTACCATTTCTAATCAGGATTTCAAAAATTTGGCTCAAAATTCAAATTTATAGGATTGGGTTGACACTAGGATGGTTGTGTATATCTCGTCTTCCTGATTCTGGTGCCACAAATGGTTCGAAAAACTGATGTTGTATGAGGGAGATATGTCGTTCTAATCAAAATGCCAAACATGTAAAATTGTGATAGGTTTGACTGGGATGCACAGTCAGCAGGGTGGAGGTACAGTCAGCAAAAGGATATTATAAGAAATATTCCTTTCCTCAAAACCAATTGGGATTTCACAAGTGTCACTTCTTTATTGTTCAGTTGGTTGTATGTTTATGTTTTGAAGGCCAATTGGAAGGTGCCACGTAGCTATACCTAAGGCCGCCAAGTGGCCCTTGAACAATAGTGTAATATTTTGGGTGAGGTTTGCAGGGCTCAACCCCACAACCTCCGGCATAGCACGCACATGCCACACTGCCTGAGCCACATGAATTTCTTAACTACAAAGGTTTGCCGGTTGTATTTATAGTTTTACACAAATATCGTTTGGGGTTGAAACCATCGGTGGTCCTAACCTTCCAGCGGTCCCAACCTGCTAGCGATTCCATTGGAATGGTCACATGGCATATATTACAACCATAAAAACTACATGGTGATGAAACTCGACAGCTAACCACAAAGTTCAAACAGTTTCCCTAGAATTTCTTCACATGGACACGATTATTGCTAATGTTATCTTCAGAAAGATTAATGCTAACCACACAACTCAACCCATAGCAAAACGAAGTTTAATGTGACGGTTCCACTATCCTCCACCATGACCACATATTTTGGGGTCGGCATGTGGCCACCCCAACCGCTAAGATTACATGTTGTGGTTATTTCGGCGGATATTTGGAGCGTGCCTAAATTTTGGGCGTAATCCACTAAATTAACTCCAGTTAAGTGGAGTTCTCCACTTTTAGTGGAGTTTTACTAGGTGTAACTGGGAAAAAGAGTAAGGAGACTCGATTTGCACCCATTTAGAGTGAACGAAGTGCCATTTTTGGCTAATTGGAGCATTATGGAGCCATTGGTGCAGATAAAATAGCCATTAGAGAAATTTAACTACATGTATTTCCAAAATTTTGACCATAATAAAAGATGGACATGCCATTGGGAGTTGGACTAGTAGATGTAGCCCAGGAGGGGTGAACTGCTTCATCATGCATGTTGTGTAAATTATATGTGGTGACTTATTTATCTATTTTACACTACTGTTTAGTGTTATTTTTTTCTTATTTCATGCTTCTAATTCACTAAAATTCATCTACATTTCATGGAACAAAACCCCAATCCTTAAGAAAACTAATGAGACAAGTATGCACATAAACAGAAAAGACACTTAGCACAAAAAAAATAATACAGTCATTTCAGATTAGGTTGGTATCAGAGCTAGAGTTTATTCTCTGCTGTTGTTTAATGCAAATGTTGTTTAACTATTTGCAATTTTGTAGATGCTTACTAAGCTCAAGCTCAAAAGAGGAGAAGGAAAATTGGCGGATGCAGAAGGGTCTCAAGAAGAGCCATAGAAAAGGAAAGAAATATTTCCACAATATCCACCACCTATTTCACCTCCTAAGGAAGCATAAGCTACATTAAGCATGCCTCGAGAGGAAGGATAAATCCATGAAGTATTTTATCTGAAAGAGGAAGAAAGAGTGTTCAGCAAATCATTTCTTGACATGACTGAGATGGTTATAATCCTTTATCAAGAAAGGAATGAGAGACTAGAAGGAGAAGGATCCAAACTTCACAATGAAGGATGGGGATCTTCAGGAGGTCACAATGATGAAGATAAGTCAAATAAGGGAAAGGGAGGAAATGGAGGCAATGGAGAGGCATCATCCTCACCCTCATCATCATCATCCTCTACTTCTACTTCAATACAACAGCCACACAAGTCAAAGAACACTGGTAAAAGACCTTTTTAAAAACTTGATGTTAAGTTTGAATTGCCAATGTTTAATGGTGAAGTCAATGTATAAAATATTGATAATTGGATGATGCAGGGGCATCCGAACAGGTTCGAATTCAAGATCAAATCTGCAGCTGAAGAGACTGAGTATGTGAACAGTCATGTAAATTAGGGGAAAATTTTTATTGAAAACCGACGCTGAAACTTATGTAACTAATCTGACATGTGCGCCTGCCATGTGTTCATTGAGGAAGCTTGAGAGAGAGTTGTGAAAATCAACCAATTCACTAACCTTTGTAACCTCTATAAAGTAGCAAACCTATAATGTGTGAAGACAGAGAGAGCGAGTGAGCACGATGTAGTCGAAGGTGACCTTTGTTACTAAGGCTGAAATGCCTTAGATATCTGTAAGCGGTCTTTGTATATAATAGAGGAATTAAATTGTGGATTTTGTGTATCTGTATATGCGTAGTGAGTTATGTACAATTAGACTATGTAGTTCATTTAATTTGTGCGAGTTTCATATGGGTTATCTGCAGTTTCCTTGTGAGTGTATTGCAGTGATTATTGACCATCGATCCTTACAGGATCGATGGCAATCAAATGTTATGTGATTATGTCTTGATTTGATTCGATAGCATATAAAACTCCGATCTTAGTGAAGGGGTTATGTTCTCAATTTCATGTGAATCTACGTTTCTGTGGATAAGATTTTATGCACATTTATACAGCGTGAAGAGGTTTTAACCCGAGTTAATAAACCGGAGTGAATGGGAAGAAGGGTGTTAACCCTGGTTTAGCGCTTGGTCAATCACTGTATGAAATTGGAATAAGTTTGATCACACCGCCTTTTAAAGGAAAGCTATATTTCCAATTCAAGCGCGACACATGCTAGGAGTTGACACGTGGCCTTAAGAGGTTTGAAGATACCACCCTCATCACGCGTTAACTGTTGACTATGGACTTAGTGCGATATCAACATACGTCGTCTGATCTTGAGGCTGGGCATCAAACAGTGATCGCACTCAGATATGCACGAAGGTTAACCTAAGGTATGGACGTTGGATTAAATTAAATTTTGTCGATTGTATAGGTGGGACCATAACCCATAGGCCCAGGATCGAGAACCAAATATTTCGGATTATGAATATGGAAGCTTCGACATAGGTTTGAAATAGCACAAAAAGGGGGATCCTGCTCATAGTGGGAAATGCTACCCATCAAGTGGTACCAGAGTAGGGAAATTATTTCCTCTGGAGAAGAAGTTCACATACAGAGGAAGAAGAGGTACAGTTTGTGAAAATTTGTAAGCTAGTGATTTTCTTTTGTATTGTGAAGGTAGCAGCAGAGGAAGGTGAGAAGATTGTAGCAGCCTAGAGCAGGAGTGCTCAACTGGTTCCATAGGAGCGAACCAAAGAGATGTCGAGAGCCAAATCTCAGGAGAGAAGCTTGGTGAGGTATCTGGTAGCAAGGAGACTAGCTATTGCAAAGGTTTTGTTGCAGCTCACAGAGGACAATTCCGCAGAGGATGCGGGTGAGAATTTTTCAGGAGATGTTGCTACGGGAAGATCACGAAGAGCAGTTCCATAGGTGATGTGGTTAGACTTTCTGGCAGCTGGAGAAGACATATGACTAGGAGGTCATAAATTTTTGTGCCTCGGGAGTCTGATGCAGGGGCATCCAAACAGGTTCGAATTCAAGATCGAATCTACAACTGAAGAGACTGAGTATGCAAACAGTCATATAAATTGGGGGAAAATTTTTATTGAAAACCGATGCTGAAAATTATGTAACTGATCTAACATGTGCACCTGCCATGTGTGCATTGAGGAAGTTAGGGAGAGAGTTGTGAAACTCAACTGATTCACTAACCTCTATAACTCTATAAAGCAGTGAACCTATAATGTGTGAAGACAGAGAGAGTGAGTGAGCACGATGTAGTCGGAGGTGACCTTTGTTACTAAGGCTGAAATGCCTTAGATATCTGTAAGCGGTCTTTAGAGATAATAGAGGAATTAAATTGTGGATTCTATATATCTGTATATGCGTAGTGAGTTATGTGCAATTAGACTATGTAGTTCATTTAATGTGTGCGAGTTTCATATGGGTTATCTACAGTTTCCTTGTGAGTGTATTGCAGTGATTATTGACCATCGATCGTTACAGGATCGATGGCAATCAAATGTTATGTGATTATGTCTTGATTTGATTTGATAGCATATAAAAATCCGATCTCTATGAAGGGGTTATGTTCTCAGTTGCATGTGAATCTACATTTCTGTGTATAAGATTTGATGCACATTTATACAACGTGAAGAGGTTTTAACCCAAGTTAATGAACCGAAGCAAATGGGAAGAAGGGTGTTAACCCTGGTTTAGCCCTTGGTCAATCACTATATGAAACCGGAAGCAGTTTGATCGCACCGCCTTTGAAAGGAAAGATGTATTTCCAATTTGAGCGCGACACATGCTAGGAGCTGACATGTGGCCTTAAGTGGTTTGAATGTACCGCCCTCATCACACGTTAATTGTCGATTGTGGACTCAGTGCAATATCGACGTACGCCATCTGATCTGGAGGATGGCCATCAAACGGTGATTGCACTCAGATATGCACGAAGGTTAACCTAAGGTATGGACGTTGGATTAAATTGAATTCTGTCAATTGTATAGGTGGGCCCCTAACCCATAGGCCCAGGATCGAGAACCAAATATTTCGGATTATGAATATGGCAGCTTCGACATAGGTTTGAAATAGCAGAAAAAGGGGGATCCTGCTCATAGTGGGAAACGCTACCCATCATTGTTTTAGGCAATTTGAGGTCTATTTGTGAATCCAGAACCTTCAGGATGATGATACCAAAATCCAATTAGCTTCATTGAGAATGGAAGGTGCAGCACTTGTTTGGTGGGAAGCCAAGACAAATGCGGAGATCAAGAAACATGGTAATATTATTCTATCATGGTCAAATATAATTACTGATATAAAACAATAGTTTTATCCATTAGCTCATATGAAGAAATCCATAATGAACTAGCATAACTTTAGGCAATTGAAGGGACAAAATGTGCAAGAATACACCGAAGAATTTAGGATAAGATCTCTCTTATTAGGGGTAGTTTTGCAGAGCCAAGATAATTTTCTCAATTAAATAGGAGGATTACATAGCTACCTAAAACATACTATTCTCATCTTTAACCCCACCAGTCTAGATGAAGTATGTGTTCAGGCCAGACATATAGAAGCTAGAGGGAAGAACATTTCTGAAGAGAGTAGAAAGAAACATTTTAATGGTAAAGACAAAGAGAACACCTAAAAAGGTAAAAGAAAAAAGAATGCATCTGTTAAGAAAGAGGGAGAAAAATTGGTTTGTAAGAATTGTTCAAAAGAAGGCCATGATGAAACTCATTGTTGGAAATTACATCCTAAAATGAGGCTAAAGAAACCCAATAAGAAACGGAAACATAAAACTGCTGCTACAACTCAACATAATTTAGGACACGATTCAGGTGATGAATCTAATATTACAGCCATGGGATTTAATAACATGAAGGGAAAAAAAATTGAAACTAAACAAAGTACCAGTACATCAAACTGTCACATAAATACTCCAAAAGAAGAAGAAATAATATAATTGTTTCATGTGAGGGTCATATCCAAGTGAACTAAGATTGACACATTGTTTGACAATGGATCACAAGAAAGCTTAATATCTAAAGAATTGGCCAAGAAACTTAACCTTGAGACCATACCACATCCAAAACCATATCCATTGGGTTGGATTTGTAAGGATGAAAATTTACAAGTTCAAAGAAATGTATATTGTGGTTTGCAATCATTGCAAATTTTGTTAACACAGTTAAATTAGATGTGGTTCTGCTTGACATAACTATTGTGTTCGGGAGTCCTTACTTGTATGACATGAAAGAGATATTCCATTGCCATGACAAAAATATCATTTATTCAAAGGTGGAAAGGAGTTCATTATTAAAGCACATCGCAAGATGACAAACATTGTTATGGTAAATGTTGGACAGGTAGAGAGGCTGGTAAATTCAAGTAAGAATTTTGTTCTTCTTATGATTAAGCCTAAAGCTGATGCTAATCATGAATCATTTGAGGGATGTGATCCTAAGTTGAAATCAGATTTATATGATGTCGTTAATGCACATCATGAGATGTTTCAGGAGCCAACATGACTGCCTCCAAAAAGAGAGATTCAACATGACATTTAGTTGCAGTGAGATTTTCCTCTTCCAAACATCGGTATGTATCACATGTCGATAATGGAGAATGATGAAATAAATATGAAAATCAAAGATATGTTGGAAAAAGGAATCATAAGGCCAAGCACCTCGCCATGTGGTTCACCCATAGTTGTGATACCAAAGAAATATGGGAAATGGAAAATGTGTGTATATTTTAAAGCTTTGAACAAGATTACGATAAATAATCATTGCCCACTCCCAATAATAGATGATTTGCTTGTTCAACTGAAAGAAGAATTTTTTTTCACTAAGTTAGATTTACAAAGTGGATATCATCAAGTAAGAATTGCAGAAAGTGACATATGGAAAACTACATTGAAAACAAAACAAGGACTCTTTGAGTGGCTAGTTATGCCATTTGGTTTGTGTAATGCACTGGTAACTTTCATGCGTGTTATGGATAGTGTTTTGCGTCCATTCCTTGATGAATTTGTGATTCTGCACTTATATGACATATTTATTTTTAGAAAAACAAGAGAATATCGTGTCTTGCATGTCAATAGAGTGCTTGATATTTTAAAGAAAGAAAAATTATTTCTTAAGATGTCAAAGTGTGAGTTTGGAAAGATTTATTTGGTCTATTTGGGACATATTGTAGGAGGAAGAGAGTTGATAATTGGTACTTCTAAAGTGAAAGCCATTGTGAATTGGCCCACACCCAAAACAGTAACCGAGGTAAGAATTTTCTTAGGTGCAACGCAATATTGGAGAAATTTTATTGCTAAGTTTTCTTCCATCACAGCTCCTATGGATGCAGTGATAAGTGTGAATAAAGGCTTCTAATGGGGAGGAAAACAATAGAAAAATTTCGAAGCTTTAAAAGACAAGATCAGTTCGGCTCCAATCCTTGCATTACGAAATTTGAGATAGCCATTCAAGATTCAAACTGATGCTAGTTATTATGACATGGGCGCAAAAGATTTGCAGCATGGTAAGCCTATCATTTTTCATTTTGAAACATTTAATGGTGTTGTGACAAATTATCCTACATATGAAAAAGAACTATATGCATTGGTACAAAGTGTCAAGAAGTGGAAACACTACTTGATGGGTAAAGATACTATTGTTCATACCGATGGCCAACCATTACTGTACTTGCAGTCACAAACAAAATTGTAACAATCAAGACATTTCAGGTGAATGGGACTTCTTCAACAGTTTCACTTGGTTATAAGGTACAAGAAAGGTATTTTCAATAAAGTTGCTAATATGCTTTCAAGACCAATAATTAGTGCATCCACTTTAGTAAAAAATGGTTCTGTTGTACATGAGAGTTACATAGAACAATATGCACATGACATTGATTTTCAAGATGTATGTTAGTTTGAGTGAAGGGAATCAAGTTGAAGAAAAATATTATCACATGCATAACAATTTGTTGTTTCATTTGGGCAAGTTGTGTATACCACAAGAAGAGAGGCTAAGTGTCATGAGAGAAGCTCATTCATCTCTTATTGCTAGACACTTTGGGGTAAGAAAAACAGTGGCACACCTATAGAGGTATTGCAATTGGCCTCACATGATAGATAGTGTGTCACATTTTATAGCAGGTTGTTATATGTGTGCAAAATGTAAGCCTAGTAATTGGAATCTTGGGTTGTACATGCCACTATCGGTACCATCAAGGCCATGAGAGAGTGTCTCCATGGAATTTGTTGGAGGTCTACCTATGTCAAGAAGACAACATGATTATATTTATGTAGTTGTGGATAGATTCAGTAAAATGTGTATACTTATGCCATGTAAGAAAACCATTACTGTTGAACAAACTTTTGAACTTTATTTTCAACATGTTTGGGTTCATTTGGATTGCCAAATTCTATTGTTAGTGATAGGGATTCCAGGTTCACTCGGAATTTTTTGTCAAATCTATGGAAAATGATGGACACAAAGTTGAAAAAGACTATCTCTTTTCATCCACAAATAGATGGACAAATCAAGGTGGTGAACAAAATTGTTGTGCGTCTATTGAGGGGATATTACAGCAAACATCCTAAGTTGTATGATGAACAGCTGCATTACATTCAACACGCTTACAACCGGGAAAATAACTCTTCAACTCAAACATCACCTTTTGAAGTATGCTTTGGGTATTTTCCAACATCGCCATTAAAATTCATCTTTGGGAAGGATGTTGCAATATATGGCCATAGTGACATTGACAAGGCTCTAAAGTTCATTGAGAAAATTCAGATTATACATCAACAAGTTCAAGAACAGCTTCAGAAAAGTAAAAGAAAATACAAAGAGAGGCATGACAAACATAGAGTTTATCACAGGTTTCAAGAGGGAGATGAGGTATGGTTGCACATTAGAAAAGAAAGGATGCAAGGGTAAGGTAAGAAGCTTAAACCCATTCGCTATGGTCCATTCAAGATCATAAAGCAAGTTGGTAATAATTCATTTCAACTTGACTTGCCTTCTTATATGCACATGTATTCAGTTGTTAATGTTGAAAACTTATGTTTGTATGAGCCACCTTTGATATATGATGAAGGAAGTGGTGTTCAGCTACCTTATATTGAATATTTCTTGCCAGAATTTCTGGATGAGCTTAAAGAAGATAAAATTCTTGACAGGAGAACAAGAACATCGAAGAGGGGAAGTGTTGACTACCTTCGAGTTGGGTTCAAAGGCACTAAACCAAGAAAGGAAAAGTGGATGGAGATTGGAAAGGTGAGGGGGTTTTACCCTCATCTAGTGAAAAGGTAATCAAGTCTTTTGCAGTCCAAAAGCTTCCCAATGGGGAGGAGTGATCGAGAGTTCATAAATTTTTCTCAAAATTCAAAGTTACGGGATTGGGTTTAAAATAGAATCATTGCGTAGACCTCGTCTTCTTGATTCTGGCACCGGGATTAGTTCAAAAAAATTATCTCATATGAGGGAGATATTGTGTTCTGATCAAAATGCCAAATAGGTAAAATTGCGACAGGTTTGACTAGGATGCACAGTCAGTAGGGTGGAGGTACAATCAACAAAAGGAATATTTTGATGAATATTCCTTTCCTCAAAACCAATCGAGGTTTGAAAAGTATCGCTTCTTTATTGGTCAGTTAGTTGTATGCTTATGTTTTGAAGGCCAATTAGGAGGTGCCACGTGGCTAGCCCTGAGGCCGCCACATGGCCCTTGAACCACACTGTAAAATTTTGGGTGAGGTCTATAGGGCTCGACCCCGCAACTTCTGGCAAAGCATGCACATGACACATCGCTCGAGCCACATGAAGTTATTAACTACAAAGGTTGATGGTTTGTATTTAATTTTTGACACAAATCACGTTTGGGGTTGGAACTACTAGCAGTTCTGTTGGAATGGTCACATGGCATATATTACAACCACAAACATTGTGCGGTGATGAAACCCAACAACTGACTACAACGTTCAAACTGTTTCCATGGAATCTCATCACATGGCCATGGTTATTGCTAGTGTTTTCTCCACAATATTTAACGCTAACCACACAACTTAAACCACAGCAAACCAGAGTTTAATGCGACAGTTCTGCTAACCTCCACCATGACCGCGGCTTTTGGGGTTGGCAGTGGCCACCCCAACTGTTGAGATTAAATGTTGTAGTTATTTCGACGGATATTTGGAGTGTGCCCAAATTTTGGGTGGAATCCACTAAATTAACTCTAGTTAAGTGGAGTTCTCCACTTTTAGTGGAGTTTTCCTAGGTGTAATTGGGAAAAATAGTATGAGACTCAATTTTCACCCATTTAGAGTGAATGAAGAGTTATTTTTGACTAATTGGAGCATTCTGGAGCCATTGGTGCAGCAAAAATAGCCATTAGAGCACTTTAACTACATGTATTTGCAAAATTTTTAGCGTGATGAAAGATGGACATGACATTGGGAGTTGGACCAGCAGATGTAGCCCAGGAGGGGTGAACTGCTTCATCATGCCTGGTGTGTAAATTATATGTGGTGACATATTTCTCTATTTTACGTTGTTCTTAAGTGTTATTTGTGTTTATTTCATGTTTCTAATTCACTAAAAATCATCTACATTTCATGGACAAAAACCTCAATCCTTAAGAAAACTAATGAGACAAGTACGCACATGTTTATAAATTGAAAAGACACTTAGCACAACAAAACTAATATAGTAATTCAGATCAATTTCCTACCATCCTTGGAACCACTTAATAAAAACTTTCTAGAGATGCTTTTAATATTGTTCATAATAATTTTGGGGAAATGTGAAGAAATCTAAGGAATTCTATAGTAACAGATAAAATTTATGAGATGCATACCAACCTTCTAACCATAGAAAGATACTTGTTTTCCCAAGAATTTATTGTGCTTTATTTTAACTATTATTCTGTCAACTTTTTTGCCACATTTTCATGCAATGAGTTCGTATCATAGGTATTTAGAGGGAAATTCCACTCTTAATGTTAACGATTTCAAACAAATTTTGATGGATTTTAGCCTTATGCTTAATAAAGAAGATTGTGGACTTTTCAAGGTTAATTTTTTGGCCCTTTACTGCCTCAAACAATTTTAGGATTTTCTTGAATGTTTTTGCTTCTTTGATGTTGTCTCAAATTCCTTAGGTCTTGCCACCCTTCAAACCTTAATTCATTTCGTTAACTGAAGTTCTACTAAGTGGTTCCATGAGAACAATGCAAATGAATAAGGAGAGAGTTAAACCATGTAGAAGCCCATTAGAGGCATTGAAGAACTCAAAGGGACCCTCATTTATGAGAAGAAAAAATGAGGTACATGATCTAGGTGGATGTTAGTGGCCACTTGCTTATTCCACTTGGACCCCCACCATTTTTTTCAGTTTTTGAGTTACCTTAATTGTAGCATAGTCTACTATTTTTGGCAATTTTTTGGGTCGTGAACTTTTAGAGCCGTTTTGAGGCCCCAAGTGACTTTTTTTGGGGAAAATTGGGACCAAAATGGGTCATCAACCTATGTATTTCACTAGAAAGTTTTATTCCTCAAATAGATCTTGCTAATGAGGTATTGTGTGCATTAAACGAAGATTGTGTGCCAAATTTACGTCCCCAGGAAGTTCATGTACCAATTTACCCAAACAAGCCCCATAGTTTTGGTCCTTCATCTCCCAGGGTTAGATTTTTGGATGTTTATAGTTTTCCCATGTTTTTCAATAATAAAAAGGCCCTTGACTCTCATTGTGACACAGATTTTAGAGGCATGTAGCCACCTCATCTCTTCTTAGAGATAAGATACCATTGTCCGAGCTAGTTTATTTCCATTTTGTATGTAAGCTTATTTCAGCTATTTGATATTAATGAAATGAAGTATATTTTCTACTGCATCTCTGTGTTTATGTTTATTTATGTATTTCATTTCATTCTGGCATAAATCTTGAATAGTAGAAGAGAAGAAATGTTATTCCAATTTGGCCCACTAGGTTGAGAAACTAATTTTAAGAATAATTTCTTAAATAATGTCCCATTTAACCTTATTGTTGGCATTATCTATATCAAGATTGAGAAAATTGTATTCTACTTACTTTTCTTTAAAGAGTGGATTAATTGTTGAACAATCACAGGGAAATCAGAGATTTGGTGTCTTGGAAAATATATTTGTTCATCTAAAATCAATATTTGTAACTGAATCTTAAATCTCAAAGAGATAATATTGGTTACAATTTTGTATGCATAATTTCATAATTATATTGGCCTTAATACTTTAAAACTCAAAGCTCATTTCTATGGGATTTATTTTATTAAAAAAAAAAAGGTTTAAGGCTTTCATCATAGCCCTTGATTTCTTTGATTCTTCAACTGCTTCTAGGAAGTCTATTTTAATGATCTCCCATGCAATCTAGGAAAATTCATTAGGAAACCCATCAACACCATCCTCTTAAATGTGATTAACCAAGTTCTCATTCACATTTTTTGAGACCATGGTTGAGATAATTTGAGAATTATGTATTTTCTACTTCAAAACTCTTTCCTTAGTCTAAAATGAGTTTTTTGAATTAAATTATTGCTTCCATACAAAGATTAGTGTGCCTTTACAATTCATTATGTCTACAACGATTATTGTACTTTTAGAGATATGCTTAATTCATCTTCAATCAACATAGAATTATGAAGGAATATAAGTTTAGAGTCCCATACTCGACGCCATTGAACTCTAGATTTATGACACAATAACATTTCCTCTTTCTTTTAAGTTCTCCTCCAAATTAGTTATTACTTGAAGTTTCTTATTTTGAAAGTTTAGCAATAGATCACTATTTCAAGAGATTATTGAAGGATTTTCATTCCTATCTTTGAGGATTACTTCTATTTAAAAAATATATTGATAAGATCATTATTTCAAGAGATGATTCAAGGGTTTGCATTTAGAGCTTTAAGGATTCCTTCTCTCTGTAAGATTACTTTGAGATATCTCTTTCTTCCAAACTATTAGTTTAGATGTTTTAGATGCTAGATTTTATTATATATGATAACATTTTGGATCCCACAACTTGATAATCCTTCCAAAAATTCTAAAATTTAATAAGGAAAACATAGTGAGAGGGTCACATAAGCCAAAATTTCAAGGGTTTGTTTTAGGGTTTTTCATCATTATCTGTGATCAGAGAGATCACCCAGTGATTTGAGAGGGATCGAACTACGGATGATTTGATATGGTTCCTCTATGGATGAGAAAACAAAGTTCAAAATCACCCTCTATATAGTCATTGTTAAGAAGAAATTTATGTAATATTTCCATAACATATGGCCTTTCCCATTTGTCTTGTTATTCCAAGTGAAATGTCCATTTCTACGATAAATGTCAATGTGAGAATTGTTTCGGATAAAATCATACAAAATCGAAGCTATATTTCCCTACAAAATGCAACCAAACTTTCTTATCATGCACCTGTAAAATTGGTTTTAACTCCCCACCAAAAATCCATCGTAAGTTATTCAAGACTTTCTCTCTCTAGATAAAAAGTCTAGCAACTAGGCTTGAGGATTATTAAAGTGGGACCATAAACTAATAAACATTATTGAGGTAGAAATATTTGTCCCATATTTTGTATGATGCCTTAAGTTTATCTACAATATGGCTTTATGAACATCCAAAACCTAGAGTATTTATATGTTATTCCATGTAGCTATCCTTCCACTTCTGTCTACTGGGTTTATAGATATTTCTTCAACATTATTTTATATTCTCTTTTTGGAGGCTTCCATATTGGTTTCATCAAGCTTGTATTCTTGAATGGATACAAATTCTATTTTTTCTATTAAGTGATCTTTGTTTAACCTTTGGACCCATGCCTCTTGAATTTCAAGATAACATGATCTTCATTGTTGATTCAAGAGTTATTTTCTCCCCTTAACAGGATTTGGATGACCCAAGCTTCAAGGAGTTTTGTACTACCTTTCATGAGATTTGTGATCAATGAATGAGACTTTTCATCTATAATAACTAGTGCTTCTTTAGTCCTTTTCAATATTTAATTTTTTGTCATTATTTTCATATCCAAAGTCTTTTTTTTGGACTTTGTTCCTAATGGACTTGAATGCTTTCATGTTTCTTTCCTTTTCAAAGTAACATGAGATACTTCATTAAAGAAATTCTCTTGGACAAAAACCTATAGGTTCTGATCCTTATTTCATAGATACTTATTTTTTCTTCAATGGTATTTTAGGGTTCTTTGTTCATATTTGTGAAATTTTCCATAAGAAAGGAGGATATTCCCTTCTATCTGTATCATTCTAATCGTAATATAAAACTTGAAATTTATTCTTATGAATAATGCTAGTAGGTTTCCATGTATGTTTGATTTTGTTAGAAATTTGAGGATCTAGCCTTTTCTTTTCTCCTTTCTGTGATTTGAATCTCTTGTCTTCTTATTGGTTCTTTTGTAGCTCATAAAGAATTTTTCTCTCCTTATGACCATGTTTGTGACAATTCCTGCCTTTTAAAGGGATCAATTTAAACCTTTCCATTGAAAGTGCACCTTTTTTCCTCAACTTGATTGAAATACTATCATTAATTGGCTTGCTTAAGTTTATAGTGAAACAAATTCTTACAGAAGTAATCATCTTTCCTTCTGATTTATTTGTGAAGATTTGATGAACACACCAACTTGATTGAAATAATATCATGGGCTAGCTTTCTCAATTCTATAGTGACATAAAATATTGCAGAAGCAACCATATTTCCTTCCGAGTTATTTGTGAGGATTTCATGAAGGAGATAAGAATATTTCCAAATTCCAATTATCTTGAAATAGTAATCTTTAAAAATCAAGGGAAAGGAATGGTAACTTTACTTACATTGGCATAATGGTAGGAATCTCCATGTGGGGGTCAAATAAAGTACACCATCACCACATAAATAACACAACTAGATTCAAGAGGCATGACCCTATCCCAAATTCATTCCATAATCCTTGAGGATGTTAGGATGACCGAAAGTTATTCTCTACAAGGAGTAATATTGTTAACCCTCCCTTAAATAATGGGTTTTCCAATTGATTGTAGGACCGTACATGTGCATATTAAAGTCCCCCTTTGACTCGAGGTTTACTTAGAAACCTACTATCTTCTTTGGATCAATCAAGTAAACTGGACTGAATGAGGGATTCTCTAGGTCTCTTCTACTAATATGTTCATCATATCTTCATGCAAATGTAGTTGATCTCAGCTAGTCAAATCTTCCTTGAAGACCTTCATGCCTTTCATGACAACTATGCTCCTCTTTGTTATTTTACCATGTAATATGACAATTAATTGTGATAGACTTGTAATCTCTCTCACAATTTTTGGGACATCCAAGTACTTGCCTTATCTTAACTTATCTTTATAACTCTTTATATGTTTGTATTTATGTATGCTCACATTTACATTTAAAAAATAAAATGAAAAGCATTTGTTAGTTCTTACTTTCTAGTAGTTTTCTTTCTCTACAGCTCATAGTCCAAAGTGCATGTACTTAGCCCACCAGTTTCAACAATCGATGCAAGTTGATATTAGCAGTATGATATGGTCAGTAAGAAGTACTAACCAGCCCCGGCGCTAGCCTGAACTTATGAGAGAGAAATGGAATGGACATTCATGGCAGGATGTAGGTGCATTCAATTGGTTATATGAGCCAGCCACTTCATTTCTCTATCCCGAGTCTTGTAGTACAAATACAAATTCATAGAGCTTGTGAAGATTAAAACTACATAATTCTTTTCAAGGGAATTGGAAATTTATTTTATGAATGTCTTTATATAACGGGAGAATATATAAATATATCATTTTTATTTTTACAAAATCTAATTTATGTTAATTAAAATAATAAAAAAATAATTAGTATAGTAAAATTATTAATTATTAATTTACTTTATATTATAAATTTATCATATAACTCATTCACACAAATTGTAAATTGCATAATTAATGGTAAATTCAAAAACCTTAAAAAGCATTATACTTTATTTTATATGGATATATTGTCTCCCGGTCTCACTATGGATGATTTTTTTTTATCTTTGCAAATTTTAATGTGATTTCATTTACCATTCATATATACATATGAAAAGGTTGTTGATAAGTTAAAGGTTGCAATAAGACACTCAATATATATGTATATATACAAAGGTGGTTGGTAAGTTAAAAGTGGTAATAAAACACTAAATTTATATAATATAATAGTAGGGACAATTTTAATCTCTACCTCTTACTTTCTTTGAAAATTGATATTATATTATAAATTTATATTATGTTTTATATATCATATTAAATTTTTCTCTTAACCCGATAATTCTATAATTATTTTCCTCTTCACAAACCCGGATTTTTCGGGTAGAGAGGTCTTACATTGCCAGTCTAACTTGAGTAAAATCAAAAAGTTAATCAACCAACGGATGAAAATCATCATCACATCATCTTATATAACATTCAGGAATGATGAATGACTGCAAATCACCTTATATAACATTCATGAATGATTATCTTCAGTCTAGATTTAGAATTGAATTTTTTTGGGCAGGCTGGATTCACAATTTTAAACAATGATTCTCGTTGTTAATAATTACAACCTAGTTTTCCATTTTACAACCAAGTTTTTCTCATGTGTGTGAATTGATAACGTTGAATCTGAATGATTACGTTCATCGTCTATTTATAACTCACTTTTTTAAAGCTGTGAATTAACCATTCTAATAACGTCAGAGTATTCCAAAGGAAAAGTTTTCTAAAACATTATAGTTTAACCAGTAATAAGACACAGACCATTGTTTTATTTAATTACTACATATAATTAAATGACTGTTAACTACATTAAAACACATATTTTATAATATATTTTACATTATAAAAAATTATCCAATTTTATTTTAAAATACTACTTTGAAATACATATTTTATAATATATTTTACATTGCTAAAATTGTAAAAATATCAAAATTACTTAAATTTATCTTAAATTATTAAATTATTTTTGGGTTTGTTTTAAAGGAATTGAATCTTAAATCTGATTTTTTACATTATACTTTTAAAACGCCATCATCACCAATTAAATTTGGCCATAAATATTTTAAATTAATAGTAATTTTAAAAATTAATATATGAATTAAAAATATATAAATTAATAAATATAACAATGTTTTCAAAAATTGAGTTTTTTTATTAATTTATAAATAAAATTCTAAGCTCGATTACAATAAGATGAAATTATAATTCAGATTTATATTAGAAAATAAAAAAAACATAACTATTTTTAAAATAAATATCAACTTTCTATATATAATTATGACTAAAAATATTTTGACTAAAAATATTTTTAAATATTCAACGAATATTACATCTATATATATATATATTCCGCATTAAATGAATAATATGAAATTGAAGTACAAACACAGATTTCAAGGAAATAACCGGCCTAGAGGTTGATGAGTCTACAGGGTCGATCGAGGCTATGCTGGTAGAGTCACACAACATGAAGCAAACGACCGGCCAAGAGGTTCATGTGTTCAGAGGGTCTACTGATTGATAAAGACAGAGGGCATCATAGTGCTTTCGCAGTGCCCTAGGATTTCCTTCTGTGCGCTCCACTTGGCATGAAAGGGAGATCCCCTGAGTATCAAACTCAGAGACATGGAATGGTGTATAACATGGGGAAGTATGAATACAAAATATGTTAATGCGAAGCACCATAAATGGATACGGGACAGGAAACTGGGTATCCTCTGCTCGGTAAGTGTGAAGTGATTGCATTGGTGCAGTCAAAATGGATAATTTTCAGAAACAAAATGAAATGGAAAATAGCAAATATGATAGGAAAGGAAAGTTGTTCCATCCAGTGGCTTCGAAGGCCATTGATGAAATGATTGTATCACAGAACCACTCTAAATTTCAAGACATGTTTTGCATCTTCGAAATGGTCCTGCATGTTTTAAAAGAGAATTTTAAACATATAAAATGATTCTATCAATGAAATTAATCATACATATATACAAACTAGTATAATTGGTTAAGTCATAGTTGGGTAAGGTCAATAAGCGTTAGCTTTTGAGTGAATCATTAATTTTTAAATGAAATAAAAAGTAAAAAAATAAAAAAAAACAATTGAGAGGAGAAGAACATGTGTTCTTTATTTTATAAATCTATAGTTTGATATGTCATTTTTGGTACTTTTATAATTATATTAGATTAGATAAATGTGTAAAGTAAACATGGATTTAGTAAAAGTAGTTAGTATTTGAATGTTTATTTATTGATCTAGATCCATTAATTCCTGGTCTATTAAGCATCTAGCATCTCAAGAGATTTGGTCTATCTCAGTACTTGGTAGATTGGGAGTTTTCAGTTTAACTTATAGACTAAATGGAATTATATATAATCTAACTTATAGACTAAATAATGACATTTTTCACTATATGTCTTCTGGTTAATTTTAATCAAAATCCTAAACATAATTTTAAAAACTTGAGTTTCAATGCTTCACGGGGTTCAAACCATTTATGTATTCAAAAATTTCATTATAAATAACAAAAAAATCACATCCTTTATTCTTACATAACAATATATTAGCAAAATCATGAGTTGTGAAAAGTGAAGCCCGAAAACCACCAATGGTAAATTGGCTATTTTACCTTCATCTTATTTTAATTATTACTATCGTGTAAAAATGTTTAATGTATGGTTATTTTTAATTTTAATTTTATCAAGTAAAAATGATTAGAGGGCATTACATTACATTATGTTACAACATCCCTATCATACTAGGTTGGGGAGCCTTCGGGCAATAAATATTTGGATTAAAAGAAAGGAAATATTTAATGCATGGTTATTTTTATTTTTATTTTTATCAGGTAAAATATTTTAGAGGACATTACATTGCATTATGTTACAACATCCCTACCATACTAGGTTGGAGATTGGAGAGCCTTAGGGAAATAAAGATTTGGAATAAAAGAAAGATTAATTTGATGAGATTAAATATGAGCCTACTGACATAATATTAATAATATAAATGTAATATTATTTTATTTTATTTTGGTAATTAATAAAAATAATTATTATGCCCCCACTCACATAATATTAATAATATAAATGTAATCTTATTTTATTTTATTTTGATGATTAATAAAAAGAATTATTATGCCCTCACTCAAAGTATTTGAATTTTTACAAAGTAATATTAACAAATACTTTGATATATTTTATGAAGTAAAATTTGTTTGATATTTTAAATGCTCGAACATAAAGATAAATTGATGTGTGTTAAGGTAAATTGTAGTGACCATAAATTTGGCATATTCAGTAAATATCCAAATTTAAAAATACTGAGAATGTTTATAAATGAGGACCTCATTCCAACAAACAAAGTAAAGGAAACTAGAAAGGAAGGAAAATGAGAAATCATCACGAGTAAGAAAGTTATTATTAAACATACAAATGAATATGAGAGTAATAAATAGAAATTTCAAGCACTCTAAAATGTTCATTTTTTCAATTGTCATGGATTTCCATGTCATAAAGGTCTTAAGTTGACTTGGATCGCGAGTGAAATTTATATATCTTTGCAATCAAAACTTAGAAGTATGATGAGTTTGAGGTCCTCATATAAATAGGTTCATTTTGTGGTCAACAGGGAAGAATAAATTCTCTTATGGATTCATTGGAGGAATAAATTATTACATAAAAAACAATGGTTCTCCTTACATCAATTCATAAAATAGACCCTCTTGATTAGTACCCTTGGATCGAATTCATTGACATAAATGCTAAGATGATATATATCACAAATTTTTTATTTCAAACCTATCAACTCTACCTTTTATATGAAACAATCTAGATAAAAAGTGTGTTTATAAAGTAATCCTAACGACTAGATTTTGATTTTGATTTCATTTGTGGTAATATATAGATATAATTCTAGAAAAGCATTTAAAGGATTATTATCTTTTCAATCCTTATTTTTTGTTGTTGTACGTTTTTTTTTCTATTAAAACTTTGATATGTCTCATCGACCAATTCTCTGGAAAATCATCCTGCAGTTTAAATAAAATTTGGTTCTTGGAACCATTGGATTGATTTTTGTATTCTAAGTGGAAATAATGTCTATACATTCATTCCACTAGATCCCTCAAATTTTTGTAAAAGTCTTCCCCCTTCTTTAACCTCTAGCAACACTCCAGATGAGCTAAGGAGAAATTCATTTTCATTTGTATGTTCTATTTCTTTTCTTTTTTTAGAACAACATTCATTTTCTTCGTTGCTAGTCCTGTAGAACATTAAACATATCTGAATTAATAGATTGTTTGAGACATGTTATCTAATATTTTTAAATATATTATTAATGAAAATTCAAAAAGGAAACTCATCCTTTTGTAGTTTTTCCATCAATATTTTATGCTCTTCTCTTCTTATAGCAGAAATAATCTTATCGAGCGTCCTCATTTTGTGGCTCTGCATGATACACACTAAGAAATACATATTAGTTAAACTTATGTATAGTTCAAAAATAATAATTTTTGTAAAGAATTTACAAAGAACTTGTCTTTTTTTCGTTTCTCAACGTGTTATCTGTATTTTTGTTACTTGAACGCTTTTCAGCCATTTATTTATCAATATGAAACCTATACCATTCATTAATATATTTAATAAATAAATCATATACTTTTTAGGTAAAAAAAATAAAAAAATCGAGAAAACGGTGCACCTTTCGCAAAGTATGCACCAAACACGGTGCGGTAGGTTCTTATAAATGCACCGCCAATAAAGTAGAAACACCTTATGGTGCTCTTTGTCAACAAGGATACCTGGTGTATTATCTCTTAACCGGTGCACCAATTAACAAAAACATAAATTAATAAAAAAATATTTTTATCAAAAATTGTTTTTCGTTAGTATGCGCTCGGTGCACTATACTACAATAGTGCACCGGTGCACTATTTTAAATAGTGCACATTGATTAAAAAAAAAAATTTAAATTAAATCGTGCAAGGTATGACATGGATTGGGATCCGACTCTGCAAGTGGTCTCGCAGGTTAGATGTCATACTACTATGTATAGAGTAATAAAAACCCTATAAATCTAAAATGAAAAGCCCTAATTGTGAAGTCACATAAATGAGAAGAAGCAACAGTTTAATGTAAGAATGGATTTTTGTTGTTGTTTTTTTTTTAAATGCACAGTAAAATTTAAATTTTTTATTATGCATGTGTTAAATCTAATAGAAACTGTAAAAAAAAACAATTATTATAGTAAAATTTGACAATTTTACTATACTACAGGATTTTTTATGAATCATTGTCTGTTTCAAATTCCGATTCTCTAAATAGTGCTCCTGTTCGAAAGTATGTTGCTGCTCTATAGTGCTCTCATGCTCTCTTGCTCCAAGTATGTCGTGAAAATCCCTCCTTGAATTTTTTTGTAAAAATAATGAAATAATGAAAAATTTTAACTATTTAAAGAATTTTTTATGAAATTAGATTTTCGAAAATAATTTCTGCCCATTTTTCAATTTACAAATTTTTTTCACTTCAAAAAAATAAAGTTGTGCTTTTTTTATTTATGAATATTCGGTGCGTTTGTTAACTAACTGCACTTGTGCGTCCGTTAATGAAATGACATTGGTGCATGGTAACTAAAATTCACCTCTGCGGTTAATAGTACATTAGCATCAATAAAAATAAGTCCATTTTTAGGCACCAAAATTACATTTAGGTCCATACGCAAAAAAATTATTGTTGATTCTTCTCAAATGCAGGGATAAAATATCATAATTATATCAAATGGATAATTCTTCAAAATCCATCTCATTCCATGATATTTCTCAAAGTACATCACGGAGTTCTCCCTATCCATCTCCAGACATAATTACTTCATATTTTATTTATATTTTAGTTATCTAATTGAATTTATTTATTTTATCCATGTCAGATAGCTAAATAAAATTATTGTATACAAATTTTCAGGTTCATGCAAATTCAAAATCTAGTTCAAATGCACAGAATATTCAAACATCTCGAAAAATTTCGAAGCACTTATCGGGAGTAGCATACCGGAAGGCACATTTGGTACATGAAAATGGACAACTTCTTGACCCTACCAATTGTAACATGCCATTTTCTAGCCACAATATTGGGACAATGATGGTAATAATAATTGTTTGGTATATTAATGTAATTATTTCAATGTCAAACCAATTAATCATGCATTTTTTATGTGCTTACTAATTGATATCATCAATTTTGTACTAATCATGTTCAAATATATTTTTTGAAATTATTAGGATTCTAGTGATGATGAGCGACCTACCTACCATCTTCCGTTGCACCCCACGACAATTTCAAATGGAGAGCAGGCTGCATTAAGAGAAAAACTCGGAGAGGAACGATACCAAAAATGGTTGAATGAACCACCTATTCAATTCCCACTACTTCCAGATTCACCAATTAGGAATGATTATAACAATAGTAATTCTTCACAAGCTCGCAATGGAGGCAATAAAATAGAGGTTGGTATGAACGATTACTTAAGGGATACGACTTCAATGGAGACAATGTTGTTAGATGCATTCCAGAATGATGATCAGATAGGGTATGATGATCATATCATTGATACCTTTTTCGAAAACCTTAAATTTTATTCCACCACCCCTCTCTTTCGATGTGGCAGTCAGTAAAATTCTACCCAATTGGGGACCATGATGTTACTCTACAACTTGAAAGAAAAGTTTGGCTAGTCGAATGCATGTTTCTCAGAACTTTTGAGGTAATTGACCATTAAGACCCTTATATTTTGAGAAATATAATCACATAATGAACATTACAAATGGTCAATTTTATGAACGTTAATAATTATCAGAATTAATGTACATTTAATATTGTCCATGACCAACTATAGGTTATTCAAAGATAAGGTTCTTCCTAGTGATAATGTCTTGTTTGATAATTACAAAGAGGCAAAGAAATTGTTGAAAATGTTGGGCATTGAGTACATATCATATCATGCATGTCCAAATGATTGTATTCTATATAGACGAGAATATGTTGACAAAGAGATATGTCTAAAATGTGGGTATGATAGTTATGATAAATAAAAAAAGGGGTGAATCACGTGGTCCTCCTTTTATGATATTGAGGGACATGCCTATAATCCCAAGGATTCAAAGGCTCTTTCTTAGAAAAGAATTATCTATGTTATAGGGATGGCATGCCTCACACAAAAGTGAGTTGGGAGTTATGTGAATCCTAATAGATTCAATAGCGATGAAGTATATAGAGGATACATGGCCCGAAAAAATTTAAGTATGAGGTACGAAGTCTACGAATCATCATAGCCATGGATGGTGTAAACCCATATTCTCACCAGAACACCAAATATTCTATTTGGCATGTATTAGTCATGAATAACAATATCCCCCATGTTTTTCCATGAAGAATGATAATCTTATGTTGGCTCTCATAGTCCCTAGTAGAAGACAAGTGAAAATATGGATGTGTACTTACAACTGTTGCTACAAGAATTGAAGGAATTATGGGACAGGATAAATTTATACGATGTATCAATACCCATCGTAGTAGAGATGATTTTTACGTTGTATGGCATATGTGCTTACACAACACATGATTATCCAGGCTTAGGAGTTTCCTCTGGTAAATTACATGTTATATATTTGTTTATATACGTAACAATATTCTTTTACATATTAATTATTTATTTCGTTGTAATTGTTATGATATTCATGATATCCTTTAATGTTCCATGCATATTGTATACAATAATTTCACAAGTCTTGCAACAAAAGGGTATTATGTATGTAAAGGTTGTGGACCTTCTCTGAAAGATAGATGGTCCAATGACTTAAAAAAATGAGTGTATGACTACTCCAGGGCATTCCTCCCAGAAGAACACCCTTACAGAATAGAAACGTCCTCTTTCAATGGTAAACAAGAGAGAACCCAAAGGCATGCAATAACGACACCAGCAAAATGTCTTAGAGCATATGAGAGAGAGGAGAAGGAGTTCATAGAAATTTTTGATTCAAATGGGGAGCCTATGTTCGATAATCCATAATTATTTAACACCTATGTTGAGAAATTTCCCATTGGGATGAAAATGAAATCTATCTTTTATAACCTCCCATATTGGAAAAATCTTACGATTACCCACTTATTAGATCCCATGCATATATTTAAAAAAATGTCATCTTCTTTTTGGAGGAAAATAACATCGAAACAAAGTGACATATTGGCTATTAGGAAATTTCTTATTACTTTAAAAACTAAAAATAAACATTGGCCAAGATGATTAGAGAGTACAGGATCAGAGGCACCTGATCCCTCTAATTGGTATTTCAAAGAAGGTGATGTCCCATTGATTTTAAAAATATATGATCTTTATTTGGAAAAGGAAGTTATAATGGGTGTGAGGGTGTGATCTTCATATGGGTATTCACTATGGTGTTGCTTCATCGTGGATGACAATTTGTCGGGCTTGAAATCACATGACCATTTGAATATTTTAAGAGTACGTATAATGTCGAAAGAATGATTTATTATTTTTTATATTAATAGGTTTTATCCCATGCAAGGATAATAAAACATAACTAATTTTGTATATTATTTCATGTGTTTATAACTTTTCAGTGTCATTAACCTTTTTTTGTGAGTGGGTGTGTGAAAAATGACTTCCCCTAAGACCTAGGACGTGCCATATCTAAATTATTTGCATATGTTCATTAGATCACAACAAAGGATATTCATGTGGCTAACATTCAATGGTGGCATCAAGAGATAGTTGAGATTGTTTGTATGTTTGGTAAGGAACTGCCTACGAGTTTCATGAACTTGCAAGTTGATCTTCTAATCCACCTAGTAGATGAGGTTGAACTAGTTGGGGTGGTTTCTTTTTGTTGGATGTTCTTCTTAGAGAGGTACATGAATAAATTGAAAGTTTTTGTTTGACAAAGGGAAAAAACCAAGGGGTCTATGACATAGGGATACATATCGTATAAGTCTTTCTATTATTCCAATGAGTACATCAATTAGATCAACAACAGACCAAGTGCGGTGATTTGGGATGATGAAAGGGATGAAGACAAAAGAGAAGGGGAGCTCCTCCAAACAAATGGAAAGGGGCGCCTGATAAAGAGTAAGCGACTTATAATTTTTCAAATTTACAAAAAGTAAACATTCACGTTGAAATTCGATATAATGTATATTTTTTATCTCGTATGTACTATATGTCGATTGGATTTCATCAGCGAATGTAGAAATTGAAGCAATCATTAAATTTGTTCTTTACAATTCTGAAGTGACACAACTGTGAGTCGCATTGTACAAACAAAAGAGGATCAAATGGGATAGTTCTAGGAAGTAATTCAAATGGTTGAATGGTAGAAGTGTTCCTTATCCCAATCATTTAAAAGAAAATATAAAAATCATATGCCCCAATAGTTAGGTTCCTGACCAAGTCAAAGAGAAATACAGTGCAACTAGTCGTTACCCGCTTGTTGAAGAGGGTGCACTAAATGTAGGGATTGTGTGTAGCAACTCAGTAATAATATATTTATGCACATTTTAAACTTAATAATGCACCTTTGAAATGTAACATCTATATTTCCTATTTTAATAGTTGGGTTATTATAAGGCACATGACACTATGTTTTTTTTAACTTTTTTATAGGTGTATTTGTTCCCATCTATGTGGGCATATGGACACCATTTTCGCACAGAAAATGTCGATTATGGACACATGACAGAAAAATGTGGCGTGGAATTTGAGTTTGATCAATCTAGTTGAGCTAGCCACCATGATCAAAACTTAGTACGAGGGACGTTAGGTTACGTCGGAAAGATACAAGAGATCATTGAAGTCCAATTCTATTCTTTCCAATGTGTTATTTTTAGGTTCAAGTGGTTGGACACCTTTGATTAGAATAATGTAAAGGAAGATCGTGATAGTAGGCTAATATGTATCAACTCTAGAAATATGTGGGATAAAGCTAAGGAGCCTTATTTTTTGTCCAAACACTGCAACAGGTTTTTTTTAACCCAGATGTGTTTGATAGGGATTGGTGGTTTGTATTGAGACATGACCCTAGGTCAAAAAATACCTTTTAGAACAATAGTGTTATCATGCCAACCGAGCTGGAAGATAATGAGGGTGGTCATGAGAATAAACAGTGATATGGTACATGTGTTATTTCATCACTTATACTATTTAAGATTGTTTTTCATAAAGAATAGGACTTAACCTTAGAATTAAGACTCTTTTCTACGAGCCATTATGATATGTATTTGAATTAATTGGTTTGCATTGTGATAATTTTAAAATAGTTTCACTTGATAATTTGTAATTATGTTGATATTTAAAACAATGCACTGTATCAAGTTATTTTTTTTTTATCTCAATTCCTTAGATAATACAACTACTTGATTCCTTTAAATGTGTGTGAATGATATCTTCAAAATTTTAAAAACTGTATTAATGTGTACTGTTATTTTTGGTATGTAAGATCATAATAAAATAATGATAATTGTAAACATGAATTTATTTGCATTATTTTCTAAGCTTTATTATGTTACAAAAAATCATATTATTCTAGATTTATTATTTTACAATTATTTATATTCATACAAATCTACAAATTTACAATTTTACAATTATGGTAAGTTAACAATGTTTATGGTATACATTTTACTTATGGTAGTTATGGTTCAAAATTGAAAATTAATTACAATTTTACAAATTTTAATAAAATTGAATAATCACAATACATACAATTACAATCACAAATTTACAATTTCACAATTTAATTACAATTAAAATTACAATTTTATAAATATTTTACATACAATTACAATTAAATTACAATTACAATTTTACAAATATTTTACATACAATTGCAATTGCAATTTTACTATTTTACATACAATTACAATTATAACTACAGTTTTAGAATTTTACAGACAACTACAATTACAATTACAATTAAAATCACGATGCATACCATTACAATTTTATAATTTTACATAAAATTAAAATTAAAATTTCAATTACGATTACAATTTTACGTACAATGATAATTAAAATTATAATTACAATCACGACATAATATTTAATAAATATCATGATTTAATATTAAAATAAACATCATGATCATGATAACCATCGTACAAACATCATATTCTAAAATACACATTCAAAATCGCTAACATCATTTAATCATCGCAATCATGATCATCTAACAAAACAAAAGCATTGTATAACATCATCACAACACAAACATAAAATATACATCTCATGTCAAATAACTATTGTTGGGTCATGGAAAAGACATGTTTTAATCCTCATTTTAGCTTAATAAATCATTTACTTTTATGCATTTATCTTAGTTCTTGGGAATAATCTAGAAGAAAAGGTTGTGAAATATGAATAAAATAAATTTCCAACAAATTGTATGATTTTAGCATAAAAACTAACTTTTTCTTGTCTTTATGTGTAGAAATCTGAATTGGACAATTGTTGTTCAAAATATGGAACAACAACACCCAAAGAAAGAAAAAAGATTATTTCTTGATCACATGGGCTAGTGGAAGAATAGGAGAATCCAACCAATCTTACAGTGAAAATCTAAATATTAGCTCTAAAATCCTGAGGATATCCTGATCTTGAGGATTGTCTCTCATGTATTATTTTACCATTCGGTTATATAAGGCTGATAGGTGAATAGAAGAGGGGGTTAATTTTCTGAGTTGTAACTTTCATTTTGAACATCATTATTTGTATTAAGACAACTTACTTTCACTAAGGTGATGTTATATTTTTTCTACTGCAATTAATGAGAAAAAGTGTGTTTTATTTATAATCCTGTTCTGAGTATTCCCAGTAGTAGCTTCTCAAGGCTTTGGGCCCGGTCGCTAGGAGAATTGTTGCTTCTCTATACCATAATCATTTATTTTATCTCTGCGATTGTAAATTTTTGTATCTTGTCATTTCAATTGTTGTGCATTGTTATAACTCACTTGCATAGTTTATCCTTACCATTTGAGATAAATCTAAAGATGTTGTTACTTTTACACTTACAAAGTATTCTTTCATAAATTTCTCAGACTTGCGTTACAATAGATTGTTGTTCCTTTTGAATGTTTTTATTATAGATATCAAGTGATTACTGTTATTCTTCATTAGAAGCTTTAATAATAGATTGTTGTTCATTTCCCGTAATCTCTCTTTTCAATAGATAATTGTTAAGCAGTAATTATTTGAGTGTGATTCTTGCAATTCATAATTCGGATTCAGTTTCTTCACAAATCAGTTGAGAGTAGATTAAGATTTATGGTTTATAATTGCTTTAAGGTTTGGTTTTGAATTATGCGATATTGAACTTCGAGAATTATAAAGTAGTTATTGCAATGATTTAGAATCATTCATTCCTAAATATCTTTTGATTTCACTATGCACAAACAGTGCCAACACTCTTGAAATAAATAGACAAATATTTGGTTGATAATTAATGTAGGCATTAGGGTTGATATTCATAGTCATCTTAGTGCACCAACATTTTGGTCTCACTGTCGAGGATAGTGTTAAAGATTGATTTCTTTTTTGAATTTGATTTTATTTTTGTGAAGGACTTGGGTATTGAAAATGAGAGGTAAGAGCCTGCGTGCCAGCAAGTGAAATTCTTTCTCAAAGCATGCTTTCTAGAATATGCATATAGAGTACATAGGAATAGATGTTTTTATGAATGAATAGGATGAAAAATGTATAAATAAATCCAAATCCACCTCCTAAATCCACCAAACTCAACAGGTCAGTGACCCTTGGAAGATCGACCTTTATAGAAGAAACCATAAGAAAAGTAGAATCTTCAGCATCAGTAGGACCTCATATCACATCCAGAAAAATTTCTACTGTAATCTCTCAAGCATCAGGCTCACCATTTGCAGCTTGCACTAAGATCCATACGAAAACTGAAGGGTCTGAACAGAGCTTTCAGGCTACAGAAAATTATCATTATGACCCTTCACAAGAGGGAAATTCATGTAATCTGCAAGAAGGAGAGGGAGAAAATAGTGGCATTGTAGGATCAAACCTACAGTCACGAGAACCTAGATCTCCTAAGATCTCGATTGAAGAAAGGATACCTAATACCCCAGATCAAGTTAGTGTTGTAATACCCCTTCCAAATATGTCTGTGAGACTTGCCCAAATCAACATTCCAAAACAAGATATTCCTGAAGGTTATTTGCATATCTTTGATCAGATGGCACATAATCAGCCTCAGGGACAAACATCGATGTTCGAGTATCCTACCGTCGACCCAATTGCTAGTTCTCCCATGAAATCCATACCTTTGCAGAGCATCCCTACTTTCCATGCTTTATCCTCGGAAGATCCTGATGCTTTCGTGTTTCCATTTGATGCTTTATGTAGGGGATATGATTATACCACTGATCCCCTAAAGCTAAAACTGTTTCCCTCTACATTGAAGGGAGCTGCTTTGCGATGGTTTATGGGGCTTGGTGGAGGAACTATTAATCCTTGGGATCAAATGAAAACATCATTTCTCACTAAATATCAAGGTTACTACAAGAATAGATACCTGAATGATAAAATATTTAATATGAATGCAAAATATAATGAGACTCTAGAAGAATATGTTGAATGATTTCAATATAACTTATACCGGTCACCTTATGTTGCATTATCTAAAGATGTTTTAAAATTAGCTATGATAAAAGGAATTAAGGATGAATGGATAGAAACATTAAATTTAATCAGGAAAGAATATATTTACCAAGAAAATTATGATGACATTATTCAGTTTTGTATGAGGTGTTCTCGAGGTAGTACACACGTCAGGCCATCTGGATGAGATACTATTGCCAGAAATAATAAAGATGTTGGTGGCAACATAGCTCGGACATAAATAAGAAATCTCTTAGAAGATTTCAAAACTGATATCCTGGGCACCCTCACAACATATTTGGATGTCCGAAAAACCAAAAAAAATCAAGCTATAGAATAACATAATTTAGTTTTTTTTTCCCACGATGCCAAAAGAAGCATAGTCAGAGGGAATGCTTATTGGGCATGGTCTAGACCTATGCCAATTTCACTGAGCAGCATGCCACCGAGCAGTTTCCATCATTTCCAGGATTAAAGGAAGTTTTTAAAGAAGCGGAATAAGAGATAGAACCAGTATACTTAATGAGCCAACGTTGATAGTGGCATGGTAGACCAACAGGTATGTCACAAGACCCTTCTCTATTATTTTTCTTCTCCATCATTTAATGAACAAGAAAATTATGGAACAACATGGCAAGGCCAATCATCTTTCTCCACTTGGAAACCTCAATCATTTCCTATGTCACCCCGGCCAAACCAACCATTTCCAAATGCTGGTTGGAAAAATTCTACTCCTTTCTAGCAAAACAATCCATACCCATCCCAGTGGCCCAAAAATCCAAATTGGTCTTCAAATTGGCAGCGAACCCCAGAGATAACTAATCCACATATGTGGATGGGTCCTTAACCTCAACTGACCTTACCAGCTCCATATCCCAGCTCAACCAAACCCAAATCCCAATAATAGACCAGTTTCGCCGATACAAATTGTTGAAAATTCAGATCCTGAAATAAAACAGATGGAATGCAGTGAACTTATGCTAATAACAGGACGCATCATCACTCCTGAGGAAAATAAAAGCCAACAACAAGATGAGACAGAAACACCTACCATACTAAATCCTCGATTATGACTAATATAGAAATAAAACAGGGAGAAGACACAATTGAGCAGCAAGATCCTGAAAAACTTATAACCACTTCTCCTTCGTTCCCTAAAATAGTAATAATAACTGAACCCATTGTTTATCCATAATTTTATCTCTTAGGGAACTTAAAAATTTATTTATTAAAATTCCTCTCCTCTCGCTTATTCAAGACATTCATATTTATGCTAAAAAGATTAAAGAATTGTGTGTGAAAAATCTTGCAAGGAAAAAAAAAATTCACCAACCATCCATGTCGTAGGGACCTTATATGATATTCTTCTATGTAGGGAAACACCAATAAAATATGAAGATCTATGGAATCCCATACATACTTTTCAAACATATGGTCTCTCTTTTCCAAACACACTAGTTGATTTAGGTGCAGACATTAACATTATCATGACAGAAACCTATGACACACTCGGTGTCAGAGCTCTAGAACCAACCACTACTTTGTTCGAAATTTTTTATCGTTCTATTGTTAAACCCAAGCAAACTCTACAGGACATTATTGTTTGTGTTGACTCATGGGAATACCCAATGGATTTTTTAGCTATCAACCCAAGAAGTCGATTAGATGGACATCCTTTAATTTTGGGTCGACCTTGGTTAGCAACAATCGATGCTTATATAGGCTATCATGTTGGTGGCATGGCCATCAACAATGGAAATGATGTAAAAAACCATATTTTATATTCCCCTGCTAAACCAAGTTTTCCCATCTTGAAAACTCATAAACATCTACCCACATACCTAGAATAAAACTCTCGTTCACCTCTTACACTAGTAGCAGTGCTTGAGTTCAATAATAAGACTGAAGATGATGTAATTAATAATTTTATAAATCAATCAACTACTGAGAACAATGTCAAATGTCAAATTTTGAAAGCGATTCTTGACAATGAAGCCCAGGAAGATCATTCGGAAGATGCCAATGACCAACATATAGCAACGATTGTTGTTCATAACAACAGGCCTATTTAGATTGAACTCAGAAAGATGTTGAATATTAATGATAATTTGGATAGTGAACAAGAGAAAAAACTCATTCAAACTCTGCAAAAACATAAAGGGGATTTTTCCTGGGACTATCCAAACATGAAGGGCATAGACCCTCAATTATGTACACACCACATCTGCATTGAAAAGGATGCCCGTCCTATTCGGAAACCTCAACGAAGATTGAATCCGTATCTTAAGGATTTTATAAAAGAAGAATTACAGAATTTGTTGGATGTGAATTTTATTTATCCTATTTCAGATAGTAAATTGGTTTCTCTATTGGTATTTGTTCCCAAAAACAACGTGAAGTGGCGAATCTGTCTGGACTACAAGGAATTGAATAATGACACACAAAAATACAACTTCCCTCTTCCACTTATTGAACAAGCTCTTAATACGTTGGAAGGAAAATGATTCTTTTCCTTTCTTGATGGCTTCAATATCTATAGCCAGATCCAAATTTCCCCTAAAGACCAAGACAAAACTACCTTTACCTGCCCCTGGGGTATGTTTGCGTATAGAGTGATACCTTTCATTTTATGCAATGCCCCAGCTACATTTCAGAGGGCCATACTAAACATATTTTATAATATGATAAATGAGGGAATTGAAGTTTGCATGGAAGACTTTACCCTGTATGTGAACGAATTCAACCGAGTGCTACAAAACCTAGAGAAATTTTTGGAAAAATGGATCACTACTAGGCAATGTTTAAGTAATGAGAAATGTCACATGATGTTGACGAAAGGCATAACCCTAGGACACTACATATTTGCGGCTGGAATACAGGTAGAACCAGCAAAAATAGATGTAATTCTTCTACTACCTACACCTTGCACTTAAACAGAGGTAAGTGGCTTCCTTCGATATGCAGGATACTATCATAGATTTATAAATAAATTTTCATGAATTTATGTGCCTTTGTATTATTTAACAGGAAATGTTGAATTTAGATGGTCTGATAAAATTGACATTTCTTTTATATATTTGAAGAAATTAGTCTCGACTGCTCCAGTGTTGCACAGACCCAATTGGGAGCTGCATTTTCATATTTCTACAAATGTGTCAGACACAACAATAGGCATTATCCTCAGGCAAGAGGAGGACAAACAGCCCTATGGCATTTATTATATCAGCAAAAATCTCACTTATGTTTAACTCAATTATACTGTAACATAAAAGGAGGTTTTAGCTATCATTTATGCCATAAATAAATTTAGACATTATATAATAGGCTATCAATTTTTTTTGTACACTGATTGATGAGCTCCATCACTAGAAATATTTGGAGGGGTTAATGGTCACCATTTCGCCTTCTTAGATATATTTTTCTTGCATTTTTATTATTATTTGTTTTTATGATTCTAGTGTAGCTGGTGATTAAGGCTAACATACTCTGAGTGCTTAATACGAGGTTGAGTGCATAAAATCATGATTTATTAACCATTTTTATAAGGATTTTATCGTAATGAATTGGAGAAGAAAGAAAGGAGAAATTAATTAGAGGACTTTTGAGGTCTAAAATGGGCCTCCTAAGAAAAATATACTAAAAAAATAAAATTTATAAGAACCAATATGATTCAAGATGATGATGTCAACCATGGGGGATGATTCACCATTTTTTAAGTAAAAGGGTAAAAATATTAAAAAATAATAAAATAATAAAACTATTTTTTCAACTCGTATTTTCAACTTATCTCCCAATGTTTTTACTCAAATTTCAAGTGGGAGTACTCGTTGGATTCCAAATTTAATTCCTCATCCAAGGATTTCCCATGTTGCATACTTTTGATGGACCCTGCTACATGAAAAATGAGAAATACATGAAAAAACGTGATTGCAATCACATTTTTCATGTATTTCTCATTTTTCGTGTAGAAGGATCCATCGAAAGTATGCAACATGGGTACTCCCTGGATGAGGAATTGAATTTTTCATCCAAAGATTGCTCCCACTCAAAATTTGAGTAAAAAATTTGGGAGATAAGCTGAAAATACGAGTTGAAAAAGTAGTTTTTTCCTTTTTCCCTCTAAAATTTGATGATGTAATCACATCTTATTTTATTATTTCCCTTAGAAGGCCCATTTTAGACCTCAAAATTCCCCTAATGTATTGAAGGATTTTCCACCCTCCTTAACTCTCACAGGTAGCTAAAGTATCCCAAATATTCTCTCAAGGAATTTGAATTTCAAAGGCAGCCAAAGGATCCCCAAGGATTCTCTCCAACAATTCGAACTCCAGAGGCAACCAAGCAACTAAAAGAGGAGTGCACTCAATCCTTGTTTACTTGGAGTCAAGTGGACTCAATCACTATTTTTTAAGGAGCTGTTGGTAGCTGCCCTGTAGAATAAATAGAGCAGAACTAGAGCTAGGAAGATTTAGTTGATTCTAGTTGAAACTTTGTTTCAAGCTATTGAGCTTTTTATTATTTTACTCAGTGATCAAAGTTTCAAAGATGTATGAGGTTATTCTTTTATGAAATCGGCATACTGATTTCATTCAACTGATTTAAGTTTTAGAGATTTAGGCTCATGGGTTAGGGTCCAATCCATGTGCCTCATCCTCTCTGCTGTTATTATCTTTTTTTTTCCATTAAGCTAGTTTTCTTTCTGTCATTCAATTATTTCTTCTTCTCATAGTTTCATCACTGCTTAGTTTTTGCATTTTGCTGTTGTAGTTTTTCATTAGCTTGTGAGTGATAAAATAGAGGCGGAAAACCAAGAAAATTTGTGGATCAAGAACCCCTTCTCATCTCTCTCAATAGAGCTCGAGGAGGGCGAACCTTCCCACAGGACCAAAAACTGCTTTCTATTCACTATTTTTCCACATGTTTCCTCTATTTTTGTACATGAATCTGCAACTTTTTTTGTAGGAATAAGCATCAAAATCCCCAGGAGTAACATCAAGCCATCTTGCTCCATTTCCCACCTTTGTTCTCATGCCTGAGCATCGTTGTTTGTGCCTCAATTTCCCTCCTTTTTCTCTTATTTTTATCCATCGCCCTTTTCGTTCCCAAAATGCTTGAAAATCATTAGAATTAGACCTTCGCCCCTTTCTCCTCGAAAATCCCACTCGTTGTACCTCGCTCCATCATAAATAGCAAATCTTTTGTGATATTTGTTAATGCTCTCTCATTCCAAGCCCGAATGAGATATCCCCTTCTACTTCCCTTCACTGCTCTTTTATTAAAAAAATTCAAAAACATTGGAAACCACATATTTTTTTCCTTTGGACTTACCATCGCTCCTAATAGAAGATCACATCATTTTCTTGTTCCTTTAAGACTTACCGCTTCCAAACACCGATTGCGATATTGTGATCATGCTCTGCTACCGGTCCCACCGCCATGTCACCCATCGCAATCGCACTTCCAAATTTTCCCTTGTTTCTTTAAGACTTACCACTTTCAAACGCCAATTACGATATTTTGATCATGTGTCACCACTGGTCCCACCCCCATCGCCATGTCACCCTTCACATCTCGCACGACCTCTTCCTTTTCCTTTGTCACTCTTCAACATCTCAGTGATTTTCCCTTTTCATCTCACCTTTACCTTTTTAATGAAAAAACACTTGAAAATAATTTAAATTCGACCCCCTCCTTTGCTCCTCAGTTCTCCTGCTACCGTACTTCACAAATCATAAATCGCATTTATTATTTCATTCCCATTAACACTTACCGCTCGTTTTCACCGATTGTGATAATTGCTTCGTACCCCGCCACATCACAATCACAAATCACAACGTTTCCCTTTTTCCGTTAACACTTACTGCTCATTTTCACTGATTTTCATAATTGCTTCGTACCCCGCCACATTGCAATCACGAATTGTAACGTTTCCTTTTTTCCTTTAGCACTTATCGCTCCCGCCTTTCGATTGCAATATTGTGATTAGGCTCTGCCATCAGTCCCACCACCACGTCATCCCTATCGCAATTGCATTTTGCAAATTTTACCTTTTCAAAAATTGCACTTCGCATTTCTCTCCTACTCCCGAACAAAATTTCCACTAACCCTTTAATTTTGCGATATTAGGATTGCGATATCACATATCGCAACTTTTTCCTCCATCACATCTCTGCGATCACACTTTTCAACTCATTCCTCTCCAAAGACCTTTTCTGCGCTATAATAAGGTTTTATAATGTTTAAACCCATATTTTAACTTCTAAGCCTTGTTTCATGTGTTTACGCCCTCCATTAGCCTCTTTAGCCCTTTTTTTCCCTCCAAACTGCGGGAAACACTTCTTCAAATTACAATTAGGTCTTGAATAGCTACATAGATGGGAGCATGATAGATAGAGTAGGGTTTGTTTAGCCGATTGGCCAAGTTAAGTGCATTTTAAGTTAGTTTCCTTTCTGCAATTTAAATTAGTTTCCTTTCTACAATCTAATTTATTCTTCTTTCTACCATTTCTTTTTCAGAAATTTAGACTAGTTTGCTTCATGTCATTTGTTTTTAGAAATTTAATTTAGTTTCCTTTTTGTCATTTCCTTTCTGCAACTTAGTTTAGTTTCATTGAAGTTTGACATACTTCACTAAGAACACTTAGAAATAGCACACTTTCGTAAAGCAGAAGAGGATGACATGAACATAATGCATTTTCTATGTATATATAACTATCACCTCCAAGTTTGTACGAACTATTATCACTCAGATTGAACCTCAGGATAAGAGAGACAATCCCGAGGTAACCTCAAACCACGCTTAGCCAAGTAGCTAGCCCTACTAGGCTAGGAGAGGGCTCTCTAGCTATAGAACACAGTCAAAATGACTAAGGAAAAAATATTTTAGGCTAGGTATAGTACCTCAGGATTTTGATTTTGACTTTGTATGGTTTGCTGGATTAGGAGGAGTCAAACAGCTAGGGCAAGGAAATTAGGTCAAAATCTGTAGGGGTTCTAGGGGGAATGGTAGGTAGAAGGTTTTACATTAAAATATTATTATGGTGAGGTGAATAGACCAGTGAGAAGTTAGGAAGAGAATATGAGATGAATTCTCCCTAAACTAAAGAAGATAAACAAATTATGCTAAATTCCCCAAAACAAAGCATGAAAACATGAATTATGCCTTTCAACTTGAAATTAAGAATATCATAGACATGAAAATGGTTTATGATCTTACAATACATTCATACAAATGATTAAAAAGAAGAAACTATGTCAAAAACTACATACCACATGGATCCCAAAGAAATAACTGCAAATTTATCATTAATTCTCCAAGCCAAACTGATACAAAATGTCTCTTGAGATACCAAAGCTCCAAGTGAGTCCAACCACTACCATGACTAAGAGAATAAATAAAATAGGCCTCAAAAACACTCTCCCTAGCCTTAGGGCATTGAATCCATGAGATAGGGATCAGTTTCACCTACTCCCAAACAAGAATCTGAAGACTAGGAAAACTCAACAATTTGCCTCTAAAAGAGAGGAAACTGATAATTTGACCTCTACAAGACTTATCTGATGCATTTAACCTAGATGAAAGTAAAAACATGAAATTTTCATTCACCATGACCATTTACATCAATAATTTTCTCATTTTCCCAAGTGAAAAGTCAAAAAGTCAAATTTTTTTCTAAAGATGATGAGAACTACAATTTCGTGGTAAACGAGTAGTGTCATGACAGAAAAATGACTTATCTTGCGTGAAAATTTTGGAGGCCTTCCTGATGTCCAAATCAGCTCCATGATAGCTCATTGGAAAATCATTTGAGTCTAGTTTCCAAATATCCCTCCAGTTTTAAAAATGGTGTCCATCTTCCCTATCAAAAACATGTTCTCCCAAGACTACTAAATGCGCAGGGCCAAGGCAAAAACAAGGGCAGAAACAGGGTTTTCGGTGGTTTTTTGCCTCTTTGAGGGACCAGTTATCCTCCAAATCTTCTGTAAATTTATGGAGTTAATGTCCTCATCATTCTGAACATGATGGTGGTGGCCATTTTTCAATTTCATGCCCCAAAAAATACCACAGTGCCAATAGCGCTACACATTTAGAAAAATTTATGTTTGTCAAAATTGCCCAAAAACTCAAAAATGCATCACTGTGCCAAATGTGCCAAAATTTGTTGAAATTGTGAGTTTACTTGTCGATCAAGGGTTATAGGTATGAATATACAACTCAGCAAGTATGTCTGACTTCCCCTTCTCCTTTTTCTCGATCAAGGCTTGAATCTTTCCATGGGCTCATTTGAGCTTGACCCTTACAATCTTGTTTCTCATGGAATAGTGCTTTGCCATCTTCCTCTGAATATCATTGTCCCTTGTGGTCTTCTCCAGCAAGCCCTCCAAATGAAATTTGGATCTCTCAAGCCATGACTCTCTATCTCTGCTAATCTCAAGGGAAAGCAACTCACTTGGAGTGAGTTTCTCTGCCAACTCAGCCTTTCTCTGTTTCTCATGAGCTAAAGTTCTCTTTACTCCTATTGTCCTTGGTCTCTATCTTGGAGATTGATCCTCCTCATCAAAAATCTCACCAAATCTGCCCAGGGTATTTTCCAACAAGGCCTTAGCCTTTCCTACCTCTTTTTTAGATTTGATGATCTTGACCTCACTGATGATCTACTTGGTCTTCAGCTGCTGATTTTCCTACTCAAGAAAGTCAATCACATATTGTGCTCTGTCAATAGTAGCTTTAAGATCACTAATATTTTCTTCCTTGCTTCTGATCACTGCACTAGTGACTCTATACTCATCCTTGTCATCAATTTCAATCAACTGAAACTACTGATTGGTTTCATGTTTTTCCTCCTACTCATCAATGATAGGCTCTGTAACCTTTTCCTTTCCATTGTCTACATGTTTTGTTGATGAAGAAAGCATATCCCCTTTCACACCATGTGAAGAAAACACATTCCTATGGCATCTATGATAGGTCTTGGGAAATGGCTCAACATCAGTCACATTAGCCCAAGTTGCCTCAATGTCCTCCTCGCTGCTAGATGCCTCAGTATCATGATGGGATGATGAAGGGCTAAAGAAACGTGAAGAAGTAGGATCAACAAGAGGTGAATGGATCTGACTAGGTGATGATGTATGAGAATCAGACTGAGATGGAGAAGTGAATATGGGAGGATTTGATGATGAAGGGATATTATGCTCATGATGACTAGGTGGGGAGTGAAAACTTCATTTGCAATGAAAGTGTCCCATGGGATATTCTTTTGCTCCAGCTGATGCATGAATACCATCTTAATGAGTGAATGATGGAAAATAATCTACGTTTGATGACTATAATCCCTCTTTTGCACAATGAATTCCATCTTGTCAATGCTACAGAAGAGATAGTAAGGTATGTGAAGCATTCTGACTCTAGTGAATTGCATGAGGAGTCGGATATGGTATGAGTAGAGTCGAGAAAACCTCCCCTCACAAGTGAAGTACTTTATGATAATTTTCATCATGGGTACATATCGGTCAAGGAGATGAGAGAAAGGGAAAAGTGACTTCTTGTCATCCTTATATCTAGGTTTAAGGTATGGTTCATAATAGCTCATATCAAGGCTTCCTTGTTTAAACCATCTTTCTCCCACATTAGGGATCCCTGTAGCAGCTGAAATGGCATTGGTAGTCATGTCAAAAGTGACCGCATCAAGAGGGACCATCCTATCATGAAGGTTTGTGATGAATAACCTTGTCAACTCAGAGTGATATTGAATATGTTACACCCTCTCACAAAACTCAAAACAACCAACATGCTTGAAACAAGACATAGTGAGAGGAGAGGCCATGATTTTCGTTGTAGTTATTGGTTCGAATATATTAATTTTCCCTCCTTTGTGGTCATTTCTCCATGGTATTTTTGCCTCACCAACACCTCTATCTTCTTCTTCATACATATTTTAATTTTGACATAGGAAACCCTAGGGTAAATATTAGAATGAGATAAAGGGAGAAGGAGATGAGATGGCTAGCTTAGATGGATGAAGGAAATGAGCGTAAATAGAAAACCTAGGTTAATGAACACCCTAGGGATTAACCATGCTCATGACTGATATGGGTTTAGGAAGGTGAACAAAGATATGGTGTATGAAAATTGATAATTAACTGAAACTAGGGTTTCATAAGCTATAACACTTTAAACTCTTTAAAGGAACAACAAACAGGTCAAAAGAGAGGTGTTTAATGTCCACTTACTGATCAAAAACTCCTCGGAGAAATTTATGAGGAAACTGGAGCTGGATGGAAGCTGTGAAAACCTTAAAATCCTTCACCGTGTAAACACGCAGCATTTTTGGGTAAGAGCGCAGTGTCGAGATGAATGTGCAATGCCAATATTAAAACGCGCAGCACCTGTGTTAATTTCTCTAGTTTCTCTGGGCAAATGCGTAGCGCGGCTGGGTAAACGTGCAATGCCACTTCAAACATGTAGCCCCAGCCTGAGAACACGCAGCTCCTTGAAATTTTGGCCCCAACTGCTCAGTAAACTCAGAATTTATTTCTTACTGAAAACTCTTGAAGGTTAAATGGCAACAATGAATTGTTTGAGATGCTTTATAGACTTTATAGCTTTTAGTAGATTTGAAATTTCATTTTGAATCACCCACTTTCCTAATGTTCACTTTTCCTTTCGCACTGATACTCTTTTAATTTTCTGACTTTTGGCACTGCAGGTTGATCAACATGGATTTTGGCTCTCTTTGCTAACTTGGACTGAACATGATTTCACTTTTACAGGTAGGGATTAAATTTATTACATATAATAACATAAAATTACATTTGAAAAAATTGAAATAAATTACAAATTTGACTTTCATATCGAAATGACATTTTGATATAAAAGTCATTAAACTAAAAATACAACTTTGAAAGTATAATAAATACATCATGATGACCTTATTTAGTCCCTCTCATATATGCACTGAACTTATCTGAATGAAGCACTGACCTTGAGAGATGCAAAACCCTAATGACCTAATGGGACTGCCCTTTTAACTTGACCTTTGAATGAGATTTTGACTTTAAATATTTCCAAGTGAACAGAGCATTTCCATAGGTTTTATTAGACTCAAGGAATCATGAGAATGAGTCAGCCAATATGATCTTCTAGGGGAGAAAAAGTTTATTTGACAAAGACAACCACCATCAGAACAATATTTTGTCATGACGTAATGGAATGATAAAAAAAACTTATTCAGAATGGGACACCTAAGATGCACATGCAAATGTGTTCTGATCCCTGGTGGAAGTATGCAAATACTGACACTAACATTGGCCTTATTGGGGATGGCAGCTCCTTGGAGGTGTCAAGAACACCATAGACCAAGAGCCTAACCATTGGGTAAATATAGTAAACAATCCAATGACTGCGAATTATTAAACTGACTCAGAAAAAAACCATTTAAAGTGATTGGGAACTAACTCTGACACTAACTCAAAAAATGACTCCAAAACTTTGAAAACAATAGAAAATAAACAAGCTTTATAGCCTTCACTTCAGGCCCCAAGCTTAGATGACTATCTGCATCCAAACCTTGCAGAAAATATAAACTAGTATTTACAATGAAAGTGAAACATTCTCTTAGAAGTTGCATCAAACATAATAATGTTTTAGGAGCCTACCATTGACTATTCCTCCTAAACATTCATGTCCATTCATTTCCTTTAGAAAATAGGCATTTTGTCCTCAATAAGCCAAGATCTTGCAGGGTCCCTTCCAAAGATTTTCAAACTTCCCATCCTTACCTTTATCTTCATTTCTTACATCCCACCACAGTACTACAACCTCCAGCTGAAATTTATATGCCTTGGTCTTGCGATCATAAATCTTCTTGATTTTCTCCTGAAGCTTAGAAGTAGTCTGAGAAAATTCCTCCCTAGTTTGTTGAACATGAATCATTTGATTGATTCGACATTGCATATCATCGTCCTCACTATCTTCTTCATACAATAATCTCATAACCAGAACTGCAAGTGATGTAGGAAACATTGTATCTGTACCATAAAATATTTCAAAGGGTGACATACCTATAGACTTCTTGGTTCTCACTCGATATTCCCACAAAGAATTGGTAAGCTTCCTATGCCAATTTGTCTTGTTCTCCTCTAACATTTTCTTAATGATATTCACCAAAGATTTATTAGAGGACTCAACTAATCCATTGCCTTGTGGATAATATGCAGTGGAATGGCCTGATCTAATATTATACTTGTGACAAAATTCAACCATATTCTTTGACTTAAATGTTGCAGCATTATCTGTAATAATCTTGTGAGGACAACCAAAATGAGACAAAATATTCAATTCTAAAAATTGAATGATTACCGTGTTTGTAGCTTGCCTTGTAGGAATAGCCTCGATCCACTTAGTGAAGTAGTCGGTGACTGTTAGGATGCCTTTGTGTTGTGATGATGATGTCGGATGAATTTCCCCAATAAAATCAATTCCCCACTATTGAAAAGGAACATTTACTACAATAGGCTTTAGCAGAAGAGGAAGGAGCTTCCTTTTTCCTTGAAAAATCTGACATTCATGATAGTTTGTAACTATTTTGTACAAATCAAAAAATAAAGTTGGCCAATAATACCCTACTCTCAACACTTTGTTAGTTTTTGTTTTCCAAAACAAATGACCTCCAAAATCTCTCCTAAGAAAGTCGTCCATTACCTTCTTAGCTTCATCTTCAACTAGACAATTTGAAAGAACAACTCCTCGATATTTCCAATAAAGGGCACTACCTAGAACGTAGTATTTAGCATATTTCAAATTCAAAGACATACCCTGAATTTTTGACATTCTAGGAGGAGGATATAAGTGTTGGATAAAATACACTATATTAGAATACCATGGTCAAGTGAGAAACATTTCTAATACTTGTATTAGAGTCCCATCTTCTTCATCATCTGACATTGTTGGAATAAGGTTTATGTATAGAGCATGCAAGTTGGATTCAACCATCAGTTTGGCTAACTCCTGTCCCTTGATCAGTTTGGTAGGCCTAATCTCGAGATCATACTCTAGCATTGTTGTTATCCACCTACCTCTCTGACCTTCAGGATTAGTCTGGGTGAGAATCTCTTTTACCCTGCATTTGGAACATAGGCTATAGTATCTGAATGTAGAATATATATTTGGAAATCTTTCAAGGATTTGATTAGGGCTAAAGCTTGTTTCTTAATAATGTTATAGCAAAGAGAAAAATCTCTAATTTTTCGACTGAAGAAAGAAATAGGTTGTTCAACCTGATCTCTCTTTTGCATAAAAACTGCAGCCAAGGTATTTTCGGATGCAAACGAAAATATTATGAAATCACTAGTATAATCTGGATTAACTAACACAATGGTTGTGCTTAAAGCAAGCTTTACCAAGTTGAAATACTTCATAGCATTAGTGGTCCATTTTACATTCCTTTCCTTCTTCAACATATTAGTCATTTCTCTCAAATGCTCAGCTAAATTAGGAATAAATCTGTGTAAGAAGTTCATCTTACCATTGAAAGCATGTATCTCTTTTTTGTTTCGCAGAAAATCTATCTTCTGAATGGCTTCTACTCTAGAAGGATCAATGCGAATGCCATTTTTGGAAATTATGTGACCAAGAAGTTTGCCTTCCTCCATGGCAAAAAGACTCTTCTTTGGATTTAAATAAATCCCGAACTACCTGCATCTGTGAAAAATAATTCTCAAATGATACAAATGTTGATCATTAGAACCAGAAAACATTGTCAAATCATCTAGATACACTACTAATAAAACATCTTTCTCATTAGAAAAGGCTATATCCATCGCTCGCTGAAAAGTACCCCTTGCATTCTTGAGTCCAAATGGCGTTTTGACATATTGAAAGGTTCCCCAAGGTGTTGTTAAAGAAGTTTTACCTTGGTCTTCTTTATGTACCAAAATATAATTATAACCTGAATAACCGTAAAATAGTGACATTCGTGATGCTTCGACTACCCTTTGCAGAACATGGTCCATCTTAGGAAGGGGATAATTATATTTTAAAGATACTTTATTCAAATTCCAGAAAACTATGCATAACCTTATATCTCCAGTATTTTTCCTTATCGGCACCAAATTTGAAATCCAATCAGAAAACCTAATTGGAACAATGATACTAGATTTGTATAATCATTTTACCTCTTTCTCGATGGATGGCAACAATCTTGGGTTTATCCTTCTCAACTTATGTTTGAAGGGTTTTTTATCCGACTTGATGGGAATAGTGTGCTGAATAATATTCCTGTCATAGACCTTCAAATCTACATAATCCCATGCAAAAATATTAGAAAACCCAGATAAAAATTTGATGTACTTATCTTTCACCTCGGGAGACAATTTCTTAGACAACTTAACCATCTTTGGCATGTCTGCTATTCCAATATTCACATCTTCCACACCCTTTTCCATAGGAGTCAATGTTGGTTTTCTGGCCACATCATCCTGATCGAACAAATCTTCTAAAGGTATCAGTACAAGTAAAAGACCCTCTAGCAAATGTTTTTGAGGAACCCCATAGAAAAATACCCCATACATCTGTTTCTAGCGGAGTTTACTAGAGGCGATTGGCAGGCAGAGGGTTTTGCTGATGTTCTTCGCTCAGTGCAGTTATCATTAAATGTTGCACCGGTGCTATTGAATCTCAAAAGCACCAGTGCACATAAAAAATTGGCACACCAGACACCATGCACTCCATACACACCCACCCAGTGCGTCGTATTATTCTATAGCACCGGTGCTTCACACTCTTCTGTGTCGATGCATTATAAAACATCGCGCCAAAACTGAAACCGCCTAGTGCGGTACAAAGAAACCGCACTAGTGCATCATAATACATCACACCAAAAAAAAAACCAACTGGTGCGTTTTTGAGAAACAGAATTGGTGCGCCTATAAACCATGCACACTGGAAAAGGGTTAAATTAAAAAAAATAATACAGCAAAAAAAGCCCGAATTTCTCATTTTTCTAGTGCTCCTGAGCTCTCAATTACCGATACGTGCCCTACCATAAAATGCACTGCTGTGCACGAAACATTGGCACACTGAACAGCTTTCGGGACCTACACACACCTCTAGGGCATCCTATTACTGTAACACACTGGTGCTTCAACACTCTTCCATGTCGGTGCATCATAAAACACCGTCACAAAATAGAAACATGCCGGTGCATTCTTTCTCCAAGAGCACCAAAGGCTACTATAAAACCTACGCGCACCGTAATAGCATTAAATAAAAAAAAAATTATGGCCAAAAACTCGATTCTTTTTTACTATTCCCGCACCAAGAGCTTTACGAATATTCCTTCCTGCATCATCAAAATTTCGTGCCAAAACTGAAACATCCTAGTGCGGTGTTAGGGAACCACCCCGGTGCATTATAAAAAATGTGCAAAATTTGACACAACCCGGTGCGGTTGTAGGTAAGCATACCGGTGTGCCTATAAAACCCCGCGCACCGGAACAGGATTAAATAAAAAAAAATTACAGCCAAAAAACCTCATTTTTCACTTTCCTCAGTGCTCCAGAGCTCTCAAGCACTGGTGCCCTTTCCCCTTTTCTGAGCCGCCCTGACATCGGTGCTCTCATTGCACCCATTGCACGCACTACTGCTCTGCATTGGCCACCACCCTAGCTTGGATTTGAAAAATCCAATGGGAAATTTTTCCTTTGAAAATTCTATAACCAATATGCCTCCTTAACGGTGAAATGTACAGGTATTTTTCTTGTTTTTCCATAATTAATCTTTTTAGCAGATTATAATTTAAAATAACCTTAAAATTAACTATTTAAAATAAAAAATAAAAAATTTGTCGTGGTGCGCACCAGCTGTTCGGCTCGCACCGGTAAGCAGTACTACCTGTAAAATTTACAGGCCGTACCGCAACTGGTGCTAATGGTATCCGCACCGTGTCTAGGGTGGTACCGAAAGGCACCCCACATTATTTTAAAATTAAAAAAAAAGTGCGGTGCGATCATTTAGCCGGTCACACCGTTGACCATGGGAATAGCAGTGCGTTGCGTTGACGAAATTATCCGCCCCGGTGTCTGTCAGCGCACTACATTCGACATTCCGAAAGGGTCAACGGTGCGGCTGGGTAAAAGACCGCACCATCGACTATGTAATTGTCAGGAAGTCGGTGTGCTAACACGACTATATGCTCTGGGGCATATATTTCAGTCAACGTACCACTATTCTGACATCAGATATAGTCAATGATGCTTGAAAAAATTTTAGCTGCACCGAGGCCTGTGCATTGTATTTCATTTGGGGCACCGCCACCGGTGCGCTACAAACACAAGCCACACCAAAACCGGTGCATGACTGTTTTTGTGGCGCACCGACTGGTCTGTTTTTTTTTTTTTTAAAAAAAAAAAAAATGTATATTCCTAAATACATGTATGTTTTAATAAAAAAAATTATTTAATATGTCAATGATTCAGAGAGAAGAGGAAGAACAACAACAAAAATAGGCAAAACAGTATGACATGATTCGCCAGTGGGAGGCACGAGAGAGGGAGAGAGATGCATACCCTCACCCTATTAAAACAGATACCCAGGGGATCCTAAGGCAGGTAGGCCTCCTCAAGTTCTATGAGGAGGCTACTTCCTTAAAGGCCCATAGTGTGTTTTTGTGATATCTTATCCGCAGGTGGAATGCCCACCGATGGGCTTTCCAGATTGGTCTTGACCAGTGGTACACACCCACTGAGGAGGGTATTTATTTTATTATAGGACTATCGAGGAGAGGGGTGGATTTTCCCTCATTCCCAAAGGTTCCAGCTGGTTATGTAGCAAAGAGTCAGTCAGTTTACTCCCAGAGATACATTGGAGCACATGTACTATCTCCTTTAGAGTTTCAGGTACCTGGAGGTCAGTTACGTATAGGTGCATTTGGTAGACAGGACGTGCAGTGCCTTTCTCTTATCATTTCGACCATTTCGCACAACACCAGTGACGGGCAACACATTAGTTGCTCGCTTTTATATTATGTTGATTGTTTAGTATAGGAACTATTGGTTATATGACTTTTCAAGTGGTTTCGCCATTATTTTGTGGTAGTTTTGTACCTAATCTTAGATAGATTTCTCAGTGCTCATGCACAAGGAGGGTCAACATCCCTTTTGCTTCAGAGCTGTTTTGTTTATTTTTGAGAGGTTTTGAGAAATGAGGCCTGGGCTTGTCGATACCAGAGGGTCAATGCTGAGGCCGAATGGGCCGGGATGCGCATGTGGGGGCAGATGATGCCCAAGAGGGGAGACACTATGTTTCCAGCGAGGATATCACATGATTCGGTGGACTTACTAGCCAGCGTTGGCGGGCCGCATCCCTTCATTATGGTCCCATGTCCTTATGCTAGACTAGATTAGCGAGGGTGTCCCAACATTCTCTTCACTCCTGATAAGCCGCTAGATGATAGAGATAATATTACTGTTCTATTTATATTTATTCTAACATGTTCTTTAACTTGTTTTTATTAAATTATGTAATGAATTTGTCTAATTATTTTTGTGTACTTGTATATATTTTGCAGACATTGGGTCTTTGATGGCGATGAGATGCCGGATCCACCACATGATCCAGGTGTCGATCCTGATGATGATCGCATTACTACAAGTACAAAGATCATAATCAGGATGAGGGCGATGTAGAGATACATGCCTCGCCGGTGCACCAATACTCCTTTTGCTAGGCGCGGTCGACCGAGACTGGGATATAGAATGGAGTTGGGAAACTAATCCCGTTGCATTGATCAGTTGAGGGGTGGCATCAAGTAAGGTCATTACAGTAGACATACAAGGTACAAAATCATGGATAGGCTATTACGGATGTGGAGAAGCATGCAGCGTGATATGTACATCCTGTTTCGACATGTCATAGGAGCTACGACAGCTGTTACGCGACTGAGGAGTACTATTGCACGTTATAGGTGTAGTCGAGCCATGGCACATCATGGATAGTCCACGAGCAGCGACTCATCATCTCATGATCGTTCACCTCGTGTCGTGCCAGATGAGCATGAGCATCCATTAGCATCTAGTAGCAGTCGTCATGGAGATGAGGCTGGACCATCGGCCACAGCCAGTCAGCAGCCTGCAACATCCATCAGTACTAGTCATGATCATGAGCAGGATAGACCATCGACTTTCGAGGCTGCACTATTGGCTGAGCAGGCCTCCACTACTACTGCTTATATTAATGTTGTACTACCACTAGCTGATGCATCCATCATTACTAGTCATGATCATGAGCAGGCTCGACCATTGACCGTCAAGGCTGCACCATTTACTGAGTAGGCCTCCACTTGTACTGCTATTGATGTTGTACTACCACCAGCTGATCCATGACATTTATATTACAGTTGTATATTTAACATTATTCGGGGTTTATATATATATATATATATATATATATATATGGTCCATGTATTTTATGTTCATGTTGCAATTGTACTTAATTTACATTTTGGTGATCATCATGATGTGCATATTGTTAGGTCATGTTAGATATGTTCATTTAATGTTTATCTTGTAGATAGATGTGTATATGTGATAGCATGAGTTATTTGACATGAGATGTATATTTGATGTTTTTGTTGTGATGATTTAATATATAATGTTAATTTGATGCATGAATGTGTTTTTTAGTTGAATATGATGTTTGTACGATGGTTATCATGATCGTGATGATGTTTATTAATTAATTTAATATTAAATGACCATGAAATTTATTAAATATTATGTCGTGATTGTAATTGAAATTTAAATTTTAATTGTATGTAAAATTGTAAAATTGTATTTGTATTTGTAATTGTAATTTTAACTGTCATAGTATGTAAAATATTTAATGTAAAATTTTAATTTTAATTGTAATATTTAATTTATTGTGAAATGATTTTCATTGTATATATGAAAAACTGTAAAATTGTAATTCTAATTCTAATTGTATGTAAAATTCTAAAATTGTAATTGTAATTATATGTAAAATATTTGTAAAATTGTAATTGTAATTGTAAATGTAATTCTATGTAAAATTATAAATGTAATTATATGTAAAATTAAAATTGTAATTGTAATTCTAATCGTAATTGTATATGAAATTAATGTAAAATTGTAATTGTAATTCTAATTCTAATTCTATGTAAAATATTTGTAAAATTTTAATTCTATTAATGTGAAAATTTTAATTGTATTAATGTGAAATGATTTTATTAAAATATTAAAATTTGTAAAGGTGCAAATAACTGTAAAATAATAAATCTAGAATAATATGAATTTTTGTAACATAATAGAGTTTAGAAAATAATGAAAATAAATTCATTTACTTTAGAATTACCATTATTTTATTATGATCTTACATAGAAAAAAAATAACTTTATACAGTCTAGTTCTCTTATCAATAAGGAGCATCGGGTGCATCGTATTAGAAGAGATCAGCAAGCACCGTGCTTCACAACTCTTCCGGCGACCGTCACGAATAACCACAAATAAAAAAAGCACAACTCTATTTTCTTTAGTGAAAAAAAAACAGTAAATTGAAAAATGGGTGGCAAAATATTTTCGAAAATATAATTTCATAAAACAATTCTTTAAATACTAAACACTTTTCATTATTTCACTATTTTTGCAAAAACATTCAGCCAGAGATTTGCAGGAGACATACCTGGAGCAAGAGAGCACAAGAGCATTGTGGAGCAATAAATACGACGAACAAAAGATTCAGACAATTAGAACCAAAACCTCCGTGATTCAAAACTGCTGTTCATAGAATTTCAAACCATCTCTACGATTAAATTTGTTATTTTTTTTTTACTTTTTTCTCAAAGATTTTTTTACTTTTTCAAGCAGCTTTATCCATTTTTACCCTAAACCCTTCATTTTTTGTTTTTTCTTTCTTCTCTCATTTCGTGATTTCGAATTAGGTTTTTCATTTTAGATTGACATCTAACGAGACGGACGACTCGCATGTTTCCGATCCCAATCCATTCGGCCATTGCGTCAATTTTTGGAAAAAATGGATTTTTCTTTAGCGATGCGCCCTGCGTACCCTAATGCACTAGTGCACTGTATTATACATCTTACCACACAAGCACTGTCTAATAAAAAAATTGAAAACAATTTTTCTACATCATTGCGCCATATCTGAAATAGGGCACCGGTGCTCCATTTCACAAGGATAGCACTGTACGGTCTATTACACTATTTTTGCGGTGCATTTATAATACCCCATGAACCGTAAAACCTATTATACTATTTTGCAGTGCATCTTTAATATCCCCACACACGACTAACCCAAGTAGTATGCATCATGATGGGTGTGCACTCATATCTTGAGATTTATTTTGTATCTAAAAAGTTGATAATTTATTTATAAATATATTAATGAATGATATGGTACAAGCTTCGATTGATAAAGAAATGATCGAAAAGAGATCAAGTAACAAAATACTGATAACACATCAAGAAAAAAGAAAAAAAATGCAAGTTCTTTGTAAATTGTTTATAAAAAAAGTATTTTGAGCTATATGTAAGTTTAACTAATGTGTATTGTTTACTGTATCATGTAATAACCACAAATGATTTGGTTTCGATATGATTATTTCTAATCTAGGACCAAGAGAGTAAAAGCTTCATGAAAAAATCGCAAAAGGATGAATCTGTGAATGAAAAAATACTATCGATCCAATATGAGTTTCTTTTTTTTAATTTTCATTAATAATATACTTAAAATTATTAGATAACATGTGTCAAACAATATATTAATTCACATTTGTTTAATGTTCTACAGGGACCAACAACTCATAAAAGGAATGTTTTTCTAAGAAAAGAAAAAAATAGAACATGCAAAAGAAAATGAATTGCTCCTTAGCTCATCTGGAGTGGTGCTACAGGTTAACAAAAAGGGAAAAAACTTTTACAAAAGTTTGAGGGATCTATTGGAATGAATGTATAGGCATTCTTTCCACTTACAATACAAAAACCAATCCAAGGATTCCAAGAACAAAATTTTATCTAAACTATAGGAAGAGTTTCCAAAGAATTCGTCAATGAGACATGTCATACTTTTAATAGCAAAAACGTACAACAACAAAAAAGAAGGAATGAAAAAGTAATATTCCTTTAAATGTTTGTCTAGAATTATTTATAAATATCACTTTTGTTATATTTACTTTTCATATATCAATATAAAAATTAAATATTTTATTGTCATGTTACATTTTCAAGAAGATTATGAAAATCTCAAAAGATGAACGAGCTGATATCAGAAATATGCCAGTAGGAATGTCCAAAAAGGTGTACAAGGAGATGGTCAAAGAAATGGACAAAATTGCATCGCAGGAGGAGCCATTTCAACAACAACGTGCTTCAAATGTAATATGTAATCATTGAATTTTTCGATCATTAGGTACAATAAATAAACAATTTAGCATTAAATATTAATTTTCAAGTATTTTCTTGCAGAAAAGAAAAGAAAATGGAACCCATTCAGCACATAAAACATGACGACAAGGAAGAAAAGGATTGATATCTAAGTTTGTGAGTAATTTTTACTTCCTTATAACAACTTAACTAGATTTCATTTTTGTATTTTTTAAGTTGTTTTACAAAAATCATCATTGAATGTCTTCAAACAGGTGCTAACATACAAAGAAGAACCATCAGAAGAATTGATTGAAATTGGGTTAAATATGGGTTGTGAATATATAATGGCATATCAGAAATTAATTGTGGAATTTGTAAGCAAATATCTATCTTGTTTTACTTAGATCCACCTATAATTAATAGAACAAAAACATCTTTTATATTAAATATATGATTTGTTATGGGGTATAAAACTTGCAGGAAACAAAGTATGAAACTGTTCCAACAGATGAAATTTTGAAAGATGGCATGGTACATGGTTTTGAAAGAATGTGTATAGTTTATGAGTCAATTGTTTCTATGGTACGTCAGTTTTCCTTTCGATTTACATTGATGTATATTATTTAATATTGCAATTTTCATTATTCTCACCAATGTATATACACTCATTTCAGTTTATTTTTATGTTTGTAGATGGAAGGTGAAGAAGAAGAAAACAATCAACGATGTGAACAAAACATTCCTAAAAATAACCCAAGTCATGGAAGTAGCTCTAGCGATGACAACAATTCAAGCGAAGAATGATGATCACTATGTTTGGATATCAAAGAAAGGCGTTTTATTTTTTGAAATATTTCTGTGAAATGAGACATGTTGTTTAATGAAATGGACATAGTGTCCCAATTGAAAGACAAAGAGATACCAATAACTGACCCATTTTGTATGATAAATATTGTCTTATATATATATATGTGTGTGTGTGTGTGTGTGTGTGTGTGTGTGTTTTAAAAATTTAATTCATATGAATATTGTTATAAGATATATATGTGTCGAATTTTGATGAATAATGAATTTAAAACAATCACAATAATTGGACTATCATAGGTCGATGTTTCTAAAAAATACAAAATGAGAACCGGAGTGTGTCAGTAATTGTACACCAGTGCGTTTATGTGTCTATACACACCAGTGTCATTGTACGATCTATGGGCACCGCACAAATACCGATACCAGTTATAAATATCGATGAATTTGTGTGATACTACGTACTAGGGCGTTTATGTATCTATAAGTACCGGTGCATTTTTACAATCAATGTGCACCGCATGAATACCGATACCAATTATAAATCTTGGTTCCTTTCTGTGATATAACACACTGGTGCATTTATATAAGTATATCCACCGGTGCGTTGATATGACCTATGGGCACTGCACAAATCCCAAGACCAATTAGAACGGCCCCATGCGTTGTATGACTAACACTATTCCCAGTGTGGTTTTACACCTAAACGTCTCGGCGCGTTCAAATGAGACTGCCCCGGGATGTCGTTTGCATGTACACACCGATGCGTTAAATCTAGAGTAGTGCATCGATGAAAGAACATCCATATTAACCTCCGGTTGCCCATTTTTGTTTTTTAGTTGTGTTGAATTTCCATTAAAATATTTGCCAAAACCTCCGTAACCATAAACGAATGTTGTAGCAAATGTTTTTTTGATAATTCTGGCCAATTTTGTAACACTAAAAACCTCCTTTACAACCTCCGCTAGAGGGTCTTTTCCTTGTAGTGTATTAGACCTTTAGGAAAAATTTTGTCCTTTAACTGCAAAACATTCATCTGATTGGCTTCTATGTCTTGATCATCAACATCACAAACATCATCAATAAAAGCATCTTTCAATTTTCCTTCACTCCAAAAAGCTATTAATCTCTTTTTCATCCCAAAAAACTTGTCAGTACCTTAAATTATCTGGAACAGTAGGTCTATGTTTAACATTAATTTCAAATTTATTACTGGAGTTCATTGGAATTTTGAGATTACTTGCCCCCGTAGCAAGAAAATCTGCAATGATGTTTAGAGTTCTTGGTACTGTTGTTAATTTATACTTAGGAAACATTTTTAAGACATCCAAGACTGCATTTCTATAAGCTCTCATTTGCGGATGGTTTGCTTGATATTCTCCTTTCACCTGATTTATGACAAGCTCAGAATCACCATAAACAAAATTCTTTTCGCACCAAGTTTCTTCAAAATCTTGAGACCTATGATCAATGCTTCATACTCCACTTAATTATTAGAATAGTCAAAAGCCAGTTTATAAGATAATTCTCTAACACTACTTGGAATTCCACTAGATTTACAAACAGGACTTCGGATCCAAATACCAATACCTGCACCTTCCTTACCCAAAGCATCATTGAAATCCATGCTCCAAAGGCTCTCTTCATCTTCTAGATGCTGAAACTCAACTTTTGGTTCTGACTTACTTGGTTCAGTCACCTCAAATTTTTGTTATGTATTGATTTTTTGTTCTTCTAGAGGCTTTTTGGAAGAAGGTACCATTGAAGAAGGCACCATTTCTTTCTCTTTATCAAGATTTTCTTTGAAACTTTTTGAAACTTCTCGCACATCTTCTACTACTACTGGCTGATTATTTACATCATTCAAATAACCATCATTGTACAAAATAAAAGATTCTAGATCTGTATGTACAGCCTATATTGGATGATTTATGGGCTTCTCCCTACTAGTTATCATATACTTCATTTTATTTTCCTGATACAATTTCCTCAATTTCCCAAAAACAAGAATAGTAGCATAAGAGAAGTCAAGTTGTAAAGCATATTTGAGCTTAGCTCCCCATGATCTAGACAATAGCATGCCAAAACGAGGTGGTATATCAGCCACCATCACATCCATCAAAACATTCTTGGCCGCGATTTGATCCAAGGAAACCATTAAATATTTAATAATACCAATGTAATGAACTCTACCAGAATCAAATAAATACAAATCATGATAAGGTCGGGTGATATCCATTCCCATTTTTTCCATAATAGCCTTAGGCATCAGATTGTGAGAGGCCCCAGAAACAAGCATAGCATTATGAAGTATGTACTCATGTAGTCTAAGGCTCAAATAAAAAGGAGGAACCTCACTCTCTTCTAATTGACCATCTATAGCTGGACCGAAAGTGAGCTCAGGGTGGTCATCTTCAACATTAACCATATTGGAAAAAGGATCAACTAGCAACATCTTAGACACTTGATGTTTGTAATGACTATTCTTTACTAGTTCTATCAAAGGAATGGACACTTTCAATTTAGCAATTTCATTTTCTAAATTAAAAGTTGTGACTTTATCTACCTCTTTGACAAGAGGATATTTTCTATCATTTTGATCCCTTGTATCCTTTTTCTAAGTGTCTTTCTCTTTAGTAGCTGAGCTTGTTGATGGTTGGTTGATGTTACTATGATTCGAATCTACATGTTATTTACCCTTTCTCTGATTATTAGCAAGATCATTCTTTGACTGGACCTCTATTCTTTTCTGAATGGGATTAACAGGTACATATCTTATCCTTAGAGAATATAGTTTTTGTTGTGCTCTCAAAGCATTCATATATCCATGTTGGTAATCATTTTACTCTGTTTCCAAATCATCATCATTTGTCAAGATATAGTCTTCATCTTTTGGAGAATCCAAATTTTCAGTATACTCTTCATCTTCAGTCAGGAACATGGGCAAGCCATCTGCAGTAAAGAAATTATTTGTTTCAACCACTGGATCTCATCTTCTTCTTCTTCCACTCCTTGGACATATTTCTACTACAACGAGGTCTGAATCTGCTGTTGTTTTTGTGTTTTTTGGTTAGGTGCTTTCTACTCTCTCTGCTTGATTATAAACTGAGGTTGCTGCCCTCTGAAATTTGGATTATGTATCTTTGTTTCCAGTATGTTTGAAATAGATAATCGGTCGACCATTCTCTCTAAAGTCCAGAGTAATGAATCCATTTTTTCCTTGGAACTAGATGTCTCCTCTTTTATAGTCACCCTCTTTTCAGATCTCATCCTTTCTCTTTTGGCCAGCAAATTAGAAATTCCACACTTACAACATTATTTTGCATATCTGATAAAGTTGTAGGATCACATTTACACAACTGATATGCCATATCAGCATCAAATGCATCCGAGAACTTGACCAAAACCATACCTTTCGGTGGTTTCATATGTGCAGGCAAAGATTTGTACACTGCATTATATCTCACACAATAATCTTGAACAAACTCACCAACATTCCTTTTGATGTTCTCATATTCAGACATGATTTGAAGGGGATTCTTCTTTTCTTCCCATATTTCTACAAACTGACGATGCAAAACATCTAAGGTGTCAATAGTGGCTGCTGGTAGAGCTTTGAACCATTTTCTCACTTCCCCTCCTAGACTTTGTGCAAATAGTCTCATCTTCACATCCTCTATATCAATTTCATGAAGGTCAAAGAAGCCATTCATTTTATCAACATGCTTTTGAGCTATCATAGGCTGAGTATTGTCAAGAAAAGAGATTTTATTTTGATAATCTGCGGGCATAGCACCTGGGTTCTAAGGGAGAAAAAGGGGGGCATATCTTGCAACCGTGATGAATGGAGGTGGAGGACTTATAACATGTTTTATAATAGGGATTTGGATGCCTGATGTAATTAAAGGAAGACTTGTCCTTGACTGAGTAGTGTGAATAGAAAATGAAGAAGAAGGAGGGGAGACAGGGATATTCTGAGTAACAGTGGATGAAGTGATGGAAGAAGAAACTAATATTTGAGGTCTGCGTGTTAGCCAAGCACTTACCTACGAAGAATAGTTCTGCAAATCTTTAAGAGCTTCTAAAATTTGTGTCCGTGACTGAGACCCTAATTGAAAATGGGAAAACTAATCTTCAATAGGACTGTGGAAAGAAATGGAGGAATCAACAAATATCTCGTCAATCCAATTCAAATATTTTCTCTGGAATAAACTTTGCTCAAAATTTACATCAAATTCAATATCTTACAGTTTTTCTAACCCTTCGCAAAATGAATGAACTCTAGGGATGGAACTTCCTTCTAATTGATTTCCGACTGAACTAGAAGTCTCAACAATAGCTTTAGCTTTCCTTCCAATGTTCTGAGGATCACTAAAAATGGTAGGAGGATTCGGATCAGGGTTGGATCTGGTGTATCTTTGGGAAGCTAGTATGTCTAGTTTCAAAAACAAATATGCACTTTACAAATTTTTTAGTTCAGCCTTTGAATAAATTCTAAACTTATCATCCACAAGTTTAAGAATTTAAATGAAAATTTGTTACTGGGGTTGATTTGATCTTACTTTTTCTTCCCCAGTGGAGTCTCCAAAATGTTATCTCATATTGAACCTCAGGCTGAGAGAGGCAATCCCGAGGTAACCTCAAACCATGCTTAGCCAAGTAGCTAGCCCTAGTAGGCCAAGAGAGGGCTCCCTCCGTATAGAACACAGTAAAAATGACTGAGGAACAAATATTTTAAGCTAGGTATAGTAGCTCAAGGCTATGAATTTGATTTTGTAGGGTATGTTGGATCAGGAGGAGTCAAACAGCTAGGGCAAGGAAATTAGGTCAAAATTTGCAGGGTTCTAGGGGGAATGGTAGGTAGAATGTTTGAAATTCAAATATGATTATGGTGAGGTGAATAAAACAATGAGAAATGAGGAAGAGACTATGATATGAATTCTCCCTAAACTGAAGAAGCTAAACAAATTATGCTAAATTCCCCAAAACAGAGCATGAAAACATGAATTCTGCCTTTCAACTTGAAATTAAGCATATCATAGACATGAAAATGGTTTATGAGATTACAATATATTCATACAAATTATTAAAAAGAAGAAAATATTTAAAACACTACATACCATGTGGATCCCAAAGAAATAGCTGTAAATTTATCATTAATTGTCCAAGCCAAATTGATACAAAATGTCACTTGAGATACCAAAGCTCCAAGGGAGTCCAACCATTGCCATGACTGAGAGAATACATCAAATAGGCCTCAAAACCACTGTCCCTAGCCTCATGGAGTTGAATCCATGAGATAGGGATCAGTTTCACCTACTCCCAAACAAGAATTTGAAGACTAGGAAAACTCAACAATTTGCCTCTAAAAGAGAGGAATCTGATTCATTTGACCTCTACAAGACTTATCCGATGCATCTACCCTATATGAAAGTAAAAACATGAAATTTAAATTCATCGTGACCATTTACATCAGTAATTTTCCCATTTTCCCAAGTGAAAAGTCAAAATTTTGTTGAAGATGATGAAAACTGCATTTTCCTAGTAAACGCACAACATCATGACAGAAAAAATGACCTGTCTTGCAGGAAAATTTTGGAGGCCTTCTCAATGTCCAAATCAGCTTCATGATAGCTCATTGAAAAATTCTCTTAGTCGAGTTTCCAAATATGCCTCAAATTTTCAAAATGGTGTCCATCTACACTGTCAAAAACCTGTTCTCCCAAGACTGGTAAACGCACAGTGCCAAGGTAAAAACAAGGGCAGAAACATGTTTTTTGGTGGTTTGTTTCCTCTTTGAGGGACCATTTATCCTCCAAATCTTCTAAAATTTGTTGGAGTTAATATCCTCATCATTATGAACATGATGGTGGTTGCCATTTTGCAATTATATGCCCCAAAAAAGAGCACAACGCCAGTGGCACTACATGTTTAGCAGAGTCAAAATTTCCCAAAAACTCAAAAATGCACCACAGTGCCAAATGTGCCAAAATTTGTCAAAATTGTGATTTTACTTGCTGATAAAGGGTTATAGGTATGAAGAGACACCTCAACAAGTATGTCTAACTTCCCCTTCTCCTTTTTCTCAGTCAAGTCTTCAATCTTTGCATGGGCTCATTTGAGCTTAGCCCTTGCAATATTGTTTCTCATGGCATAGTGCTTTGCCATCTTACTCTAAATATCATTTTCCCTTTTGGCCTTCTCCAGTAAGCCCTGCAAATGCAAGTTGGCTCTATCAATCCATGACTCTATCTCTACTAATCTGAAGGGAAAGTAGCTCACTTGGAGTGAGCTAATCTGCCAACTCAACCTCTCTCTCTCTCTCACGGGCTAAAGCTCTCTTTAGTCCTATTGTCCTTGGTCTCTATCTTGGAGGCTAATCCTCCTCATCATCGATCTCACGAAATCTTCCCAAGTTCTTTTCCAACAAGGCCTTAGCATTTCCTCCCTCTTTTCAAGATTTTATGGCCTTGACATCATTGATGATCTACCTAGTCTTTAGCTGCTTATTTTCCTACTCAAGAAAGTCAATCACATATTGTGCTCTGTCAATATTAGCTTGAAGCTCACTAACCTTTGGTTCCTTACTTTTGATCACTGCACTATTAACTGTATCCTCATCCTCCTCATCAATTTCAATCAACTGAAACTCCTACTCAGTTTCATGTATGTCCTCTTGCTCATCAATGATAGGCTTTGTAACCTTTTCCTTTCCCTTCTCTACATGTTTTGTTGATGAAGAAATCATGGCCCCTTTCACAGCATGTGAAGAAAACACATGCATGTGGCCTCTCTAATAGGTCTTGGGAAGTGGCTCACCATCAGTCACATGAGCCCAAGTTGCCTCAATGTCCTCCTCACTATTTGATGGCTCGGTATCATGATGGGATGATGAAGGGCTATAGAAAGGTGAAGAAGTAGGATCAACATGAGGTGAATGGATCTGACTATGTGATGATGTATGAGCAGCAGGCTGAGATGGAGAAGTGGATATGGGAGGATGAGATGATGAAGGGATGTTATGCTCATGTTGACTAGGTGGGGTAGTGAAAATTTCATTTGCAATGAAAGTGTCCCATGGGATATTCTTTTGCTCCAGCTGATGGATGACTACCATCTTAATGAGTGAATGATGGAAAAGACTCTGCATTTGATGACCCTAATCCCTCTTTTTCACAATGAATGTCATCTTGTCAATGCTACGGAAGAGATAGTAAGGTATGTGAAGCATTTTGACTCTAGTGAAGTGCATGAGGATTCGGATATGGTATGAGTAGATTCAAGATAACCTCCCCTCACAAGTGAAGTACTTCATGATTATTTTCATCATGGGGACATATCGGTCAAGGAGATGAGAGAAAGGGAAAATTTACTTCTTGCCGTCCTTGTATCTAGGTTTAAGGTATGGTTCTTAATAGCTCGTATCAAGGCTTCCTTGTTTAAAACATCTTTCTCCCACATTAGGGATCCCTGTAGCAGCTGAAATGGCATTGGTACTGATGTCAAAAGTGACCCCAGCAAGAGTGACCTACCTATCATGAAGGTTTGTGACGAATAACCTTGTCAACTCAGAGTGACATTGAATCTGTTGCACCCTCTCACAAAACTCAAAACAACCAACATGATTGAAACAAGACACAGTGAGAGGAGAAGCAATGAGTTCCATTGTAGTTATTGGTTCAAATATATTAATTGTCCCTCCTTTGTGGTCATTTCTCCTTGGCATTTGTGTCTGACCAACACCTCTATCTTCTTCTTCAGACATATTTGAATTTTGACTTAGGAAACCCTAGGGTAAAAATTGGAATGGGATAAATGGAGAAGGAGATGAGATGGCTAGCTTAGATGGATCAAGGAAATGAGTCTAACTAGAAAACCTAGGTTAATGATAACGCTAGGGATTAACCATGCTCATGACTGATATGGGTTTAGGGAGGTGAACAAAGATATGGTGTATGATAAATGATAATGAATTGAAACTAGGGTTTCATAAGATATAACACTTTCAACTCCTTAAAGGAGAAACAAACATGTGAAAAGAGAGGTGTTTGATGTCCACTTACTGATCAAAAACTCCTTAGAGAAATTTATGAGGAAACCGAAGCTGGATGGAAGTAGCGAAAACCTTCAAAACCTTCACCGTCTAAACGTGCAACATTTTTGGGTAAGAGAGCAGTGCCAGGATGAATGCGCAGTTCAAATCTTCAAACGCACAGCGCCTGTGTTAATTACTCTGGTTTCTCTGGGAAAATGTGTAGCGCAACTGGGTAAATGTGCAGCGCCACTTCAAATGCACAACGCCAGCCTGAGAACGTGCAGCACCTTGAAATTTTGGCTCCAACTGCTCAGTAAACTCATAATTTCTCTCTTGTTGAAAACTCTTGAAGGTTAAATGGAAAAAATGACTTGTTTGAGATGCTCCATAGACTTTATAGGTTTTAGTAGATTTTAAATTTCATTTTGAGTCACCCACTTTCCTAATGTTCACTTTTCCTTCAGCACTGATACTCTTTTAATTTTCTGACTTTTGGCATTGCAGGTTGTTCAACATGGAGTTTGGCTCTCTTTTCTAACTTGGGTTGAACATGATTGCACTTTGACAGCTCGAGATTAAATTTATTACATATAATAAAATAAAATTACATTTTAAAAAATTAAAATAAATTACAAATTTGACTTTTCTATCAAAATGACATTTTGATATAAATTTCATTAAAGTAAAAATACAACTTTGAAAGTATAATAAATACATCATGATGACCTTATTTAGTCCCTCTCATGTATGTGTTGACCTTATCTAAATGAAGGAGTGACCTTGAGAGATGCAAAAGCCTAATGAGCTAATGGGACTACCTTTTTAACTTGACCTTTGACTGAGATTTTGACTTTAAAGATTTCCAAGTGAACAGACCATTTCCATAGGTGTTATTATGCTCAAGGAATCATGAGAATGAGTCAGCCAATATGATCTTCCGAGGGAGAAAAATTTTATTTGACAAAGAAAACCACTAGCAGAACAATTTTATGTCATGACCTAAAGGAATGATAAAAAAAAATTATTCAGAATGGGACACCTAAGATGCACATGCAAATGTGTTTTGATCCCTAGTGGAGGTATGTAAATACTAACACTAACACGAACCTTGGGTTGATAAAGTAAAGCAGGGCAGCCCCTGGGAGTTGCAACACTCTTCGTGCAATACCAAGGCTTACCACTTTTTGGCACCGTTGTCGAGGAGGTGTCTAGTAGATATCTTGATTTTTTTTTAATCATTTTCTTCTTTCCTTTCTATTCATGTCATTTTAGAAATATTGAAAAAAAATCAAAAATATCTAACCTTCATGCCTCGTATGAGTAGGAATACCCAAAGACAAACCTTACCCAAAAACACCACATCATCTCCTAGCCACCCTTCACTCTTATTCAGTGGCAGTCAAATTGAACCCCCTATAGGAGAGCCTTCTAAATACTTAGAGGATCCTATTAGGGAAGAAGAATAAGACATTGTTTCAACTAAGGGACTTTCTTCACCTATCTTAACCATGGCTGGGACCTAAAGAGACTTTCCCATAAGAGAGGCATATGGGTACACTAAGATGAAAAACATTAGCCCCTCAACTCTCCCGCACTTTCATCGACTCACGTCTGAGGACCCTAACACATTCATGTTTGAATTTGTTATTATTTGTAGCACTTATGACTACACCTCTAATGATCAGAAGTTGAAGCTATTCCCATCCACCCTTAAGGATGCAGCCTTGCTCTCATTTATGGGTTTGCCTAGGGATAACATCACTACCTAGGCACAGATGGAAGAGACTTTCAGTAGCAAATACAGAGACTACTGTAGCTCCAAGGAAACTAAGGATGAAGTATTTAGGATGACTCTAGGACCTGATGAATCCCTATAGGACTCTGAAGAGAGGTTTTAATTAAACTATAAGAGAGCCAATTTCACTCTTGATCCTGCATCACTTAAACATGTACTTCTTCAAGTGATTAGTAAAGAGATGACAGAAACCTTGAATATTCTATCAGGAGGATATATCTACCAACAACCCTATGAAGCAATCAAAACTGTCTTCAAGATTAATTCTATAGTATTTAGGAAGAAGGGTAGAGCTAGACAAAGTACATCCAATACTCCTTCCTCTTCTACCTTTGTCAAACATGAGATTGGAAACATGCTAGAGGACTTCAAGAGTGACATGTTGCACACCTTTTCTTTGCAAATGGACACAATGTAGGTTAAAAGGAGGTAAGAGGAAGAAGAGAGATCTATGGCCACCTTTTGTCCTTGATGTACTAGGAAGCACCCAATAAATGAATGTCCATTGAATGTCATAGAGGTTTTCTTAGTTTGTGAGGAGAATCATGCCACAAAAAAGTGTCCCTCCTTACCTGGACTTAAGGTTGTATATCAAGGTGGGGAAGCAATGCCAGAGCAACTCTGTTTCATCAACTAGAGAAGTCCTCAAGGCCCTCAGCCATATCAATAAGGTATGCGAGGTGCACCTTACTCTTACTATCACAACAATCAGAGTGCATCCATGCAACCTTCGTACACCCCCACTCCGCCATCCTGGTATACACCTCCTATTTGGCCTTACAACCCTTCATATCATCCTCAGCCAGTAAACCAACCATTCCAGCAGTATGTTCCACAACAACCTTAGTGGAAAAATCCATCCCAAGGGTGGGGGCTTCAAAAAATTCAACAACCTGCTCTAATTCCTCCACCCCAACCTCAACCTCATCTTACTCATGCTGCTCAACCTAGGCTACCTATAGCTGCATAGCCCAATCCTCACCCGAACAACAGACAGGCACAACAGACTCCCAATGGAGAAATATCATATCTAGTTTATGTTGTGGAGATATAGGAGGTTAATCTTAGGTCGGGAAGAGTACTCCCAGACAACCATCCTCCATCTCCACCTATAGAGGTTGAGGAGGAAAAGGAAGAAGGTAACACTCATATCCAACAACCTCCTTTTCTTGAGCACTTGATCCACCCTAATCAGTACAACCGAGAGGAGATAGAACTCCTGGGAGAATTCTAAATTTTGTGTGTAAATATACCACTTCTCCAGGCCATTAAGGATGTCCCTATCTACAATAGGCTCATCATAGAAAAGTTCTTCAAGAAACCCAGGAGAAGAAAGAGAGATACCCACACCATCAATGTGGTAGGACAACTGTCTAAAATAATTCTAGGGAAGGTGATATTTCCAAAGTACATGCACCTTCGTAGTCAAGTTTTTGATGTGAATATAGATGGTGTCATACTCCCCAACACTATGATTGAACTAGGGGCTGACATCAATATCATGACCGAGAAAACTATGTTGAAAGTTAATCTCGAAGGGACTTTGAGGAAAACCACAATAGTTCTGCAACTTGCAGATCAGTCCACAGTAACTCTAGAAGGAATTTTTGAGGATGTTATGGTTACCATTGACTCTTGGGAGTAGCCTACAGATTTTCTGGTCCTACAACCAAAAACCAAGTTTAATGATTATCCCCTCATCTTAGGGAGACATTTCATTAGGGTAATTTTGAGGTATAAAATGGGCCTCCTAAGGAAATTATAAAATAATAGTGGAAATAATAAAACAACATTTGATTACATCATCAAATTTTAGAGGGAAAAAAGAAAAAACTACTTTTTCAACTCGTATTTTCAACTTATCTCCCAAAGTTTTTACTCAAATTTCAAGTGGGAGTACTCGTTGGATGAAAAATTTAATTCCTCATCCATGGAGTACCCATGTTTCATACTTTTGATGGATACTTTCACATGAAAAATTAGAAATACATGAAAAACGTGTTTGCAATCACATTTTTCATGTATTTCTCATTTTTCGTGTAGCAGGGTCCATCGAAAGTATGAAACATGGGTACTCCTTGGATGAGGAATTAAATTTTACATCCAACGAGTACTCTTGCTTGAAATTTGCGTAAAAAACTTGGGAGATAAGTTGAAAATACGAGTTGAAAAAGTAGTTTTATTATTTTATTATTTTTTAATCTTTTTACCCTTTTATTTAAAAAATGGTGAATCATCCCCCATGGTTGACATCAACATCTTGAATCCTATTGGTCCTTATAAAGTTTATTTTGGTTGTACATTTTTCTTAGGAGGCCCATTTTAGACCTCAAAATTCCCTTAATGGTTAGCCACTGCAGATGCTTATATTAGTTGTCAGGCCGGAAACATGACCGTCAAAAATGGGCATTTGTCTAAATAGCTAGTGTTATATCTTCCAGTCCAGCCTTCCATTGATCATGATCTCCCTATATGGTTGGAGGGTGAAGAAGATGAGTTATATAACAACCCTTATGTGTACTATAGATGTTATTCTTAAAGGGGGGTAGCTTGATGAGGATGAACTCATCGACCCTACCATTCAAAACCAGTCCTCCACTAACATTCCTCTCGAAACATTAGTCAAAGAGTGTGAGAGCCAACCTTCGATGGAAGTGAAATCAGTTGATTCAACCTCTAAAACAACCAAGGCTATTGAGTTTGGCCCATCCAGGTCTCTGAAAGTCAGCCTGAACATCTTGAATGAAGAAGAGAAGCAGTTGTGCCAGCTTTTGAAAGATAATCTAGATGCATTTTCTTGGGATTACAAAGACATGAAAGGGGTGCATCCTTCAGTGTGAAAACATCATATTTACATAAAATAAGGATGAAATCCCATGAGAAAACCCCAAATAAGGATGAGCCCGTCTCCAAAGAACATAGTCAAAGAAGAGCTACATAAAATATTGGATGCAAGGTTCATATATCCTATATCCGACAATGAGTGGGTATATCCTCCTATATTAGTCCCAAAGAAGAATGGGAAGTGGCGAATTTATGTTGATTATCAAGAACTTAACAAAGCCACCAAGAAAGACCATTTCCTTTTTCCCCTTATAGACCAAGTCTTGGATGGCCTTGCGGGGAAGAAGTTATTTTCCGTCTTAGATGGGTTCAATGGGTACAATCAGATTCAAATCAGCCCTGAAGACCAGGATAAGACTACTTTCACCTGCCCTTGGGATACCCTCGCTTATAAATTCTTGCACTTTTGGTTGTGCAATGCCCTAGCTACCTTCCAAAGAGATGTCCTGAGAATATTTTTTGAGTTAGCCCATCACTATGTCGAAATATACATGGATGATTTCACACCATACAAGGATGAATTCGAGGAATCTCTCTCCAATTTGGTTAAAGTAATAAGAAGGTGCATTGAGATGCATCTCTCCTTGAGCCCAGAAAAGTATGAATTCCTGAAGAAAGCAGGGGTTGTGTTAGGAAACCCAATATCTCAAGCAAGAATACAGGTAGACTTAAACGAAATCACTATCATAAAAATCATACCTACTCCTCAAAAGCAGAAATATGTCAGGAGTTTCTTAGGCTTAGTTGGTTACTATAGAAGGTTCATCAAATATTTTAGAAAGATGGCCTCACCATTATTTGGGTTACTCACCAAGGATTCTGATTTTATTTGGTCTGGTCCTTGTTAAGAGGCTTTCAAGCTCATTAAGGAACAGTTGACTACCACCCCCATCCTCCAAGGTCCAAATTGGACTTTGCCTTTCCACATCCACACTGATGCATCTGAGAAAGCTGTAGGGGCAGCATTAGGACAATTAGAGGACAAAATCCCTTATGCCATTTATCTCATCAGCAAGAATTTGTCAAAGGCCGAGCTAAATTATACTATTATTGAGAAGGAGATGTTAGCCATTGTCCATGCATTGAACAAATTCAAGAATTATGTAACTTGATATCAGACCTTTTTTCCCACTAACCATGCAGCCATCAAGTATTTAATGAAAAAACCATATGCAAATGCTAGGATAATTAGATGGTTGTTACTTTTGCAGCAATTTTATTTGAATATTATCCATAAACCTGGAAAGGAGAATGTTGTTGCAGATTTTTTGTCCAAGTTAGCTCTCCCTACAAGAGAATAAGGAATCATGGATGACTAGCTTCCATATGAGCACTTGTTTGCTATATCATCACTCTCACCATGGTTTTTTGATATATCCAACTACTTGGTTGCTGGGAGACTCCCTTCTAATCTTTCATTCAGGGAGAGGAGCAGAATCATCAGAAAAAGCACCCCTTTCACTTGGATTTGGGGAAACCTTTTCAAGCTAGGCCTTCATCAAATCCTAAGGAGATGTGTGAGGGAGGAAGAATTTTTTGATATCCTCTCTACATGTCATGACAGCTCATGTGGATGCCACTTTGCTGCAAATAGAACTGCTTACAAAGCTTTGCTGGCAAGATACTATTGGCTAACCCTTCACCAAGATTCTAGAAGATACACTAGTAGGTGTGACCAGTGCCAAAGTATCAGGAAACCCACACAAAGGGATGAGATGCCTTTTCACCCTTAGGTGGCTCTTGAGCCATTTTAAAAGTGGGGCAAAAACTTTGTTGGACCTATCGATCCATCATCCGAAAAAAAGAAATATATCATAGTCTCTATTGATTGCCTAACAAAGTGGGCTGAAACAAAAGCAGTGATGGTAGCAACCAAGGAGAAAGTAGCAGAATTTCTAAGGGAGAATGTTTTTTACAAGTTTGGATACCCCAAAGAAATAGTCGCTGATTAGGGAGCACAATTCACCTCTCACCTCATTGAGAATCTTTTGAGGAAGCAGAAGATTCAGCATAAAGCTTCTACTACCTATCAGCCTTGGGCAAATGGCCAAGTAGAAGTAACTAACAATGCTTTGGAGAGCATCCTCACCAAGGTTGTGAGCAACAATAGAAAATATTGGGTAGACAGATTTGTAGAAGCTACTTAGGCATACAACACTACTTGAAAGACAACAACAGGATTACACTCCCTATGAACTAGTCTATGGTAAGAAGGCTCTACTTTCAGTCGAGTTTGAATTCAATACTTTAAGAATGGAATCCCCTTGCTTTTCAATGGTCACAGACTTAAAATTTACAAGAAGCCTTTGTCAAGGGCAGATTTCATAAATTCAACAAGAATAGAGGTGTATGTGATGGTAAACTCCATAGTTTCCCACACCTCCTAGGTAAAAAAAAGAAAAAGAATAAAGAATAAAGATGCATGGGTGAAAACCTCTCTGAGGCACCCAAGGCAAGCTTGTTGTTTGAAAACCTCGATGGAGGCAGTTCACTTGCTCAAAAAAAAAAAAGAGAACAAAGAAAAAAGAGAATAAAGATCCATGGGTGAAAACATCTCTGAGGTGCCCTAGGAAAGTCTATGGGTTGAAAACCTCCATGGATGCAACCCACTTGCTTTCAACAAAAAAAAGGAAAGAAAAAAACAAAAACAAAAGATTACATCTACATCTATGTGTTTTCTGTGTTTGCTATTTTCCAGGTCATTAATAATTTCTAGAAACACAGGGAAGCATTCATATTATTTTCCCTTCTTCTATTTTACCATCCATCTCATCATTCACTCCATTCATTTTCATAAGTTCCTCCATCACCTCCATACACCACATTCCTCCATTCCTGAGCACAATGTAGCAAGGGAAGAAAGACAGACTTCTACAGACATCAAGGAATTCCTACAATGCAGACATATGTTCTTGAACAACAAGAAAAACAAGGGAGGAGCTCATGAAGCATACCCCAGGAAAGACAAGAGTGCCACCCATGGAATCTGGAGCACACCCCACACAATATCTACAACAGGAAGGAACATCAAGGAAAGATCAATAGATCACTCAGAAATCTCCTCATTCTCTGAGTTGCTCACTCAAAGAACATAAAATAGTGAAGAATGCAACATCTAAAAGGTTTGTCTCCTCAATCCATCTCATGCAAATGCCTTGGAAACAAAAGGAAAACTCAGGTATAGCTTCTCACCCCTCGCTATAAATCCATAATAGCCAGAAATAATTAAATTTTTAGACTTAGATTTTAAGGGGCAGAAAGGTGGCCAGTTAGCTTGGCCACCATCGTGAAGTATGACTAGGGAGAACTGCAAAGTCACGCCACTTGGGCATGCAAAAGAAAATAATTTAAATCAAGTGGAGTGGAGGAGAATGAGGGGAGGAAACACACAGTCCATAATGAAATAACAGAGAGAAGGAAACAACTATCTACAACAGAAACTAGAGTTGATCTGAGTTACGCAAGTTCTCCAAAATTAGTTGCGCAATCTAATAAAAGGAAACCCTGTCTCATCCAAACAAGTAAATTAAAAAATTTTAAGGGGAGGGAGACCAACGGAAGCCGCAGCACAGTAGTGCTAAGAGCGGGCTGCGTATTTGAACAGCATGCAACAACAATGGCAGAACAATGTCACCCTACCTATGGCCTGGTCCTCTCTCATAAATATTATCAGGGAAGCTTTTATAGCAACCCAAACAAGGCAGGATTCCACTCCTCACCTTAGAGAAGACGAAGAAGAACTAGTAGAAGAGGAAGAACCAAAAGAAGATCAAGAGCCAGAAGAAGAAGCAGAAGAGGAATAAGAAGAAGAAGAGGAAGAGATAAAGCACCAAGGAAAAATAGAAGATATGATCATAAAATTCATAAAGATAGCGGAAAATGGGCATGAAACAGACTCACAACATAGCACCAAATCCCCTCAATACAAAGAGGTAGTTTCCACCATAGCTCCTCTGAGCGCAAAGAGAAAAAGGAAGACCTCTATGTATTTCAGAGCTGACAAGAGTCAGAGAGAGCCAAAAACTCCCCCCAGGAGCCCGATTATCATTTAAGAGTCACCAAGGGAGGAGGAAATAATCGAATAAATAATTTTGAAGGAGAAGTTGCAGAAAGCACAAGCAGAGAATGTAGCACTGAAGGAGAAATTGCAGCAAAAAGGGGAGAAAGTAGCCACCATGGAAGACCTATGCATAGAATCCCTTCAAGACAGATTCCATTCTGACTCATATGTTGTGTACCTCAAGGAGAAATGGCTTCTATTTCAAATAAAAACTCTAGCCTCCCATGGATCACTACCATTCCTATATTGTAGGAAATTCATGAATTTATACAAGCAAGCTAACATGGCTGGTTAGGAAAAGATGGAATATTTTTAGATGAATAACCTTGTGCTAACAAATCTAGATATTTGGGACCCCAATCCTACAATGGTGGATATGTAGTTCATGGCTCTAGTATCTTGGATGGTGAATGAGGACACCAGAGCAAAAGAGATATGAAGGGTCATGGGAAGAAGAAATAGAGAACCCTTATATATCAGATTATAATTTTTTAGCCCAAGAGGAGTCATCCTTAACCGTCGAGAGATTGAAAGGGGCCATGCACTGGTTGAAAGCTACCTTTAGACTCAAACCTAGGTGATAGACCACTTTGATGATGTTTCTAGGCAGCTAGAAGATAAGTGAATTATGGCCAACCAGAGGAGATGGAACAACGTCCATCACAGCCTCAAGAACAGGGAGTACCATACTCCAGAAAGACTGAGGGTTGCATTTGAAAGGGAACCATTATACAAGAGGTCCATGCAGGCCAAAAAGATCCAATGGTTGGGACTAAAGCTCAGCCCACCTTTGTTGTTGGGGCTGAATGATGAAAAAGACATAGATGAACTTGATAGAGAATGGGAGAATGCATAAAAGAATGATGGTTTTTATCCCCTTGTGGAAACTCTCACACTTATTCCTCAGGAAATTAGTGGGGATATAGAAGCCTTGAAGGAAATGCAGGATGAGGATTAGTTGCTCAAAGGATGAGCAACCATTCAGTCGGGGGGTGATGATGAGCTCCATCATTAGCCATATTTGGAGGGGTTAATGGTCACCTTTTTCCATTCTTAGATCTCTTTTTCTTACATTTTTATTATTATTTGGTTTTATGATGCTAGTATAGGTGGTGATTAACGCTAACATACTCTGAGTGACTAATATGAGGTTGAGTGCAGAAAATCATGATTTATTAAGAATTTTTATAAGGATTTTATCGTAAGGACTTGGAGGAGACAACAAGGAGAAATTATTGGAGGATTTTCCACCCTCCTTAACTCTCAAAGGCAGCGAAAGGATCCCAAATATTCTCTCCAGCAATTTGAATTTTAAAGGCAGCCAATGGTTCCCCATGGATTCTCTCCAACAATTCGAATTCCAGAGGCAGCCAAGCAACTCAAAGAGGAGTGCACTCAATATTTGTTTACTTGGATTCAAGTGGAATCAAACACTATTTTCTAGGCAGATATTGGTAGCTACCTTGTAGAATAAATAGAGAAGAGCTAGAGATAGGAAGAGTTAGTCGACTCTAGTTGAAAATTTGTTGCAAGCTATTGAGCTTTTTATTATTTTACTTAGTGATAAAAATTTCAGAGATGTATGAGGTTATTCTTTTATGAAATGGGAAAAGTGATTTAATTCAACTAATTTAAGTTTCAGAGAGCTAGGCTCATGGGTTAGGGCCCAATCCATGTGCCTCAACCTCTCTGTTGTTACTATCTTTTCCTTTTTTCCATTAAGCTAGTATTCTTTCTGTCATTCAATTGGTTCTTCTTTTCATCGTTTCATCGCTACTTAGTTTTTTCTTTCAGTGTGTTGATGTAGTTTTTCATTCGCTTGTGATTGATAGAATAGAGGAGAAAAACCAAGAAAATTTGTGGATCAAGACCCCCTTCTCATCTTTGTCAATAGAAATAGAGGAGGGATAACCTTCCCACAGGACCAAAAATTTCTTTCTGTTCACTGTTTTTCCACGCATTTCCTCTATTTTTCGAACATGAATCCACAGATTTGTTTGCAGTAATAACCATAAAAATCCACAGGAAGAACATCAAGCTATCTCACTTCATTCCCTAGCTTTTTTCTTATGCCTGAGCACTATTGATTGTGCCTCCATTTCCCTCCTTTTTCTCTTATTTGCATCCATCACCCTTTTCATTCCCAAAATGCTTGAAAAGCATTAGAATTAGACCTCTGCCCCTTTCTCCTCGAAACTCCCAATCACCGTACCTTGCTCCATCGATATCACAAATCGTTTATGATATTTGTTAATTCTCTCTCAATCGAAGCCCAAATGAGATATGCCTTTCTACTTCGCTTCGCTTCTATTTTATTTAAAACAGTCAAAAACATTAGCAACTGCATTTTTTTCCCTTTGGATTTACCATCACTCCTCATCACAGATCGCATCATTTCCCAGTTTCCTTTCAGACTTACCGCTTCCAAATTCCGATTGCGATATTGTGATCGTGATCCATCGGTGGTCCCACCACCACATCACCCATCACAATCACACTTCACACCTTTCCCTTCTTTCTTTAATACTTACCTCTTTCAAACACCGATTGCGATATTGTGATCACGCTCCACCATCGGTCCCACTGCCACGTCACCCTTTGCATCTCACATGACCCTTTCCTTTTCCTTTTCCACTCTTCAACATCTCATCAGTTTTTCATTTTCACCTCACCTTTACATTTTTAACGCAAAAACACTTTAAACTCATTAAAATTTGACCCCGACTTTTCTCCTTGATTCTCCCGCTACTGCACTTCGCAAATTGCAAATTACATTTCTAATTTCATTCCTATTAATACTTACCACTCATTTTCGCCCATTGTGATAATCGCTTCGTACCCCACCATATCACAATCGCAAATTGCAACATTCCCCTTTTTCCGTTAACACTTACCGTTCATTTTCATCGATTGTGATAATCGCTTCGTACCCTGCCAATCGCGAATCACAACATTTCCCTTTTCATTTAACACGTACTACTCCTTCCTGCTTATGTGATATCGCTATCGTGCTCCGCTACCAGTCCCACCATCACGCCATCCCTATAACAATCACATCTCAGAGATTTTACCTTTTCACAAATCGCACTTCGTATTTCACTCCCAATCCCGAACAACATTCCCGCTATCCCTTTAATTTTGAGATATTGCGATTCCGATATCACATATCGGAACCTTTTCCTCCATCGCATCTCCACCATCGCACTTTTCAATTGATTCCTCTCTAAAGCACTTTTCTGCGCTATAATAAGGTTTTATAAGGTTTAAACACATATTTTTACTTCTAAGCCTTGTTTCATGTGTTTAAGTCCTCCATTAGCCTCTTTAGCCCTTTTTTTCCTGCAAACTGTAAGCAACACCTCTTCAAATTAGAATTAGGTCTTGAATAGTTGCATAGATAGGAGCATGATAGATAGAGTAGGGTGTGTTTAGCCGATTGGCATAGTTAAGTGCGGTTTAAGTTAGTTTCCACTCTGCAATTTAAATTAGTTTCCTTTCTGCAATTTAATATAGTTTCCTTTTTGCCATTTCTTTTCAGCAATTTATATTAGTTTCCTTCCTGTCATTTCTTTTTAGCAATTTAATTTAGCTCCATCTCATTAATTTCCTATCTGCAACTTAGTTTAGTCATTATGGGAAATTTGAGGTATAAAAGGGGCCTCCTAAGGAAATTATAAAATAATAGTGGAAATAATAAAATGATATTAGATTACATCATCAAATTTTGGAGGGAAAAAAGAAAAAAATATTTTTCAACTCGTATTTTCAACTTATCTCCAAAAATTTTTACTCTATTTTTGATCGAGAGTACTCGTTGGATGAAAAATTTAATTCCTCGTCCAAGGAGTACCCATGTTGCATAATTTCAATGGACCATGCTACACGAAAAATGAGAAATACAAGTTGAAAAAGTAGTTTTATTATTTTATTATTTTTAAATCTTTTTACCACTTTATTTAAAAAATGGTGAATCATCCTCCATGGTTGACATTATCATATTGAATACTATTGGTTCTTATAAAGTTTATTTTGGTTGTACATTTTTCTTAAGAGGCCCATTTTAGACCTCAAAATTCCCCTATAATTCATTGAAGTGTGACAGACTTCACTGAGAACCCTTAGAAATAACACCCTTTCGTAAATCAAAAGAGGATGACATGAACATAATGCATCTGTTGTGTATATAGTAATGTCACCTCCAAGTTTGTACGAACCCTGGGTTGATAAAGTAAATTAGGGCAGCCCTTGGGAGTTTTAGCACTCTTGGTGTGATACGAGGGCTCACCACTGATCATTTTGCCATTAGATATTTAGCCAATAAAACAATCACTAATGGGTGGGTAACTCGTTGGCTGTTACTTTTGCAGGAGGATGATATTACCATTAAACAACGTCCAAGAAAGGAAAAACCAGTCATAGATTTTTTGTCACGGATTTCTAAGAAAAACGATCCGCTGGCCGTGGATGATCAATTCCCAGATGAACATTTTTTTTTTTGTAATAGTTAAAGAACCATGGTATGCAGATGTGGAAAATTATTTGGCAGTAGGATAACTACCAAAGAATTTAACAACTAAAGAAAGGAATTTGGTTGTCCAATGCAGCGCTCGATTTTCTTGGATTGGTGTATACCTTTTTCACATAGGATCTAATATGAAAATACGTAGGTGCATCCATGAAGATGAGATTTACGATAATCTTGAAGGCTTTCCATGATGAGCCTTGTGTCAGAAATTTCTTAGATCACATAATTAGACATAAAATACTACAGATGGGTTATTATTGGCCCACTATTTTCAAATACACTAAGAAGTGTGTCCAGGCTTGCGATAGCTGCCAGAGGATGGGTCATCCTGGTCAATCCAAGGAGATTTCATTGAAACCACAATTGGTAATAGAACCTTTCGAACGGTTGGCGTTGGATTTTGTTGGCCCATTCAATATGCCATCAAACCAAAAGGCCTACATATTGGTTGGTACAAAATATGTAACAAAGTGGGTAGAAATAGTAGCTTTGCCAAGATCTATCGAAGAAACTGTAATTAATTTCCATTTTGAGTTATTCGTGCAGTATGGTCTACCTAGGGAAGTGATAACAGATGGGGGACCACATTTTTTAGGACACAAGATTACAACCACTTTATGGAACCACCATGTCACACATAGAGTCACTTCTCTATATCACCCGCAGGCAAACAGGCAGTTTGAGAGCACAAACAAGGTTATTGAGGTGATTTTGACCAAACCAATTTCAACACATCAGTGGGACTGGGCTACTAGATTTCCAGAGGCCTTGTGGGCCTATCACACAACTTGGTGAAATACTACTGGTTATTCCCCATACCAACTTTTATTTGGAAAAGAAACTATTTTTCCTATTGAATTTGAAATAAATACTCTTAATACAGCGGAGGAAGTGGGATTGGACCTCATAGAAGCCAAAATTAAACAACTTCAACAAATAAATGAATTAGATGAAGCGTAGTTACTTTCCCTTCAATGCACACCAATTACTCAACTACAATGGGCTAAGTGGCATGACAGTCTCATCAAGAAGAAGAAGTTTCATGAAGGAGACTTGGCGCTCCTCTATGATTCCAGATTCCAAGACTTCCGAGGTAAATTGCAGACAAGATGGCTTGGCCTGTATGAAATTTAAGAAGTGCATAGCAATGGAACTCTAACTTTGACTACCATTGATGGGTCTGGCTCTTCTTTCCAAGTGAATGGGTACCGAGTACGTCTTTACCACAAACCACTCACCAAATATAATTTTTTCCAATAGGTACACAATGATCCCACTATGAAAATTTTAGCTGCAGGGAGTAGCGACCCAGCAACTTTACTTTCGTGAAAATTGTCTTGTTTCAACTATAAATAATGTAAATATTTTCTTTACATAGCTAGTATATCTTTTATGGTTTTTTTTTTTTTTAGAATAAAATACTCGTGTATAAATGCATGGATTTTTTCTTTGAAACAATTTCTTACAAAAAAAGTAGCTACCATTCCTTTTTCGTTGTTTCACATCATTTTTTTAGCAATTGTGGTTCAATTCTTTGAACAACTGTTATTTCTTCCAAGTGAAGAGTTGTCATTTCTTTGGCTTGAGTTTTCCACTGTTGCTATTATTTTTCAAAATTGATGAACAACTATTGTTCGATATATTGAATAGGTTTTGTTCAATAAAATGAACAATTGATGTTCTGTTAAACAAACAACTGTTTTTCAATAAAAATTAATAGTTGTTGTTCAAAAGAGTTGTTGTCCAATAAAATAAACAGCTACTTTTCAATCGAATGAATAGCTGATGTTTAGTCAAATACACATCTACGGTTTCTTTTTTTGACAACTTTCACATACCGTTGATGTTCAAAAGAGTGAAAAATTTTTGTCCATGTAAACAATTGTTGTTTAGTTGAACGAAAAATTGTTGTTCTGTCAAATGAACAACTACATTTTTACGACTTTTACATACGATTGTTTTTCAATGGAATAAATAGTTGTTGTTCAATAAAATGAATAGCTATTGCTCAATTAAATGAACAACTGTTGTTCGAAAATCTGCATAAATTTCATTCAGACCTCTCCCATACAACCATCTTTTCTCTTACATGCTACGAAAATCATCTTTTTGGTTGGGAATTCAATCCAAAGTTAAGAAAAATTAGTTAGATTAATGAAATTATGATTTTTACACCTTTTATGATTCTCTTTACTCTGAAATTGACATGTTTCACCCATTTTAATGACTTGCTAGATGTCTCTTCTTTGGATGTATCATAAAATGACTCACTACCTTAATACCATGATGGTTTATCTTTTACACTTTCAATGGATAATTCTCTTTGGTATGATGATATATGAATACAAGCATAACTTTTATTGGCATTATTTTACTTCTCATACCATCCCTAATTCTTAAGGAGTTAGTGAGCCTCCCTCCACTTATAAACATGCACTTAAGAGAAAAAAATATAATATAAGTTTTCTCAAGGGGGACAGGGGGTCTCATCACGAGCTAGGCTACCACGATCATAAGAAACTTAACAAGTGGCATTCCCATAATGGCCACCACACCAGGGTAATGGACTTCTACATGGTTTAATTGTTAGAAGGACAGGAGGTCTCATCACAAGTTGGCCTGATCATTTTGTTATGCCCTGGTGAATGGCACTGTGATTATCTAGTTACCAAGCCAGCACAGTGACCGCTTTGTAGAAATAAAGAAATTCATCTCAATCATAAATGGAGGATCCTGGCTCATTTTTAGGTTAAAAATAAACCCTATCGAGGCTATAGAAACTTGCTGGAAGCGATGGATCTTCTTGTGGTATTGAAGTTCTATTCTACATTGTCAATTGTTCTATATCGTACTATTTGTATTAATTCATTTCCAAAGAAGAATTTACCATCTGAACAATGTTTACATTTATATTAACCAAGATGCATGGTAAACTATATTTTTATGTGAATTACATTAATATTTTCCAATCAATTGATGCCAGTATTCATTATCATTAATTTCCTTGTCAGCTTCATCATCCTTTCTCATCAAAGGAAAACTATTCCCATAATGATTATTTCTCTTCTTTATTCCTTTTTCAGTCATTTTTGTAAAAAAATATCCATGATTTATAGTTAGCACTACTCTGACTATTTCTCAATGTATTTCACCTATTCTGACTATTTTTCTGTAGCATTAATGAAGCCACCTCATCCTTTTCTCTTTTATCGTACTCGGCAGACATGGAAACCCTTTTATAATGGGAAGGGGAAAGGTATACATTATGTAACAGCATGCAAAATAAGTATTGAACTCCGCCAAACCTTGTTGACGCAAAAAATATCATTATTGTTGCCTTTATATCAAAATAACAATTTCCAATTCAGAAATATTTCTATGAAGTCTTTGTTGTTGTTCTAAATTGTATAATTGTGAGGAAATGCATGCAAAGGTGAAAATTAGGCTACAATATCACATCAAATATGGGAGGAAAATATGTCTGCAATGAGCCTACAATATTACAATTAGTGGAGAAGGATCATGAGATTCTTGAGCACGTTGGTTGGCTTCAATATCTCGTTAAATTGCAGGGATTCCATAATTAAATAACACTAAATTTCTATAAAACTTACAGAATTGGTGCACAATTGTAAAAGGAAGAAGCATAATATTCTATGAAGCAATGATAGCTGGAGTCTCAGGAATTCCAGAAAAAAGCACAAAATGGACCGAAAAACATGTTCTATTGCATGAATCAATTTCAATATTCAAGGATCCAGACAAGGAACTAATATGAAAAGGAAAAGGAGTTCACCCAGCATCATTACAAGAACCTTGGCAAGAACTAGAAACCACTGTTCATAGATACATCACTTGCGATGGTCATCAAGACATGGTAAAGCCTCAACAACTTTTATTGTTAGAAATTCTTAGAGAGAAATCACAATTAACCTACTATTTTTTCTGAATTCCTTATTGAATGATGTTTCTAGTCGAGTTAGAAAGGCTAAAAATCTGCATTCTACCATCATTTATCACAACTTGATCAATCTTATTATTATCCATGAACTTGCCCAGCAGAAATTAACCTGGGATAACTTTGTAAATCATAATTTACCCCTATTACAGGAAAACTCAGATATGCAGGCAAGGGGTAGGGGCATTGATTACTTAGAACAAGAAACTGAAGAGGCAGAAATTCCAAAGAAAGTAAGAAAAAGGAATACTTCTTCCCTAAACCCTGGCCAAGAAAAATAGAGACGCTCTATGAGGATAAGATCATGACAGCATACCACAAACCCAATGGATGAAGCAGGGTCATCTCATGCAACCCTTGCAAACACTTAGAACACCGTTCTACTAAATGAAGAGGAAGAAGTGGCCCAAGTGTTGGAAAATTTGGGAACATTCTTTGAGGAAGGAGGTCAACTTGATCATTTTCAATGTCAAGACTATACTCCCTCTGCAGATAGTTCTGGCCATATAGAAATTCTACCCCCTACTGAAGGAATAGAAGAATTGGAAAACCAAGAGGAACTAATTCCCTTTTTAGATGAATATCCTGAGAGAGAAATTCATGGAGAATGAAATTTTGAAGAAAAAAACCAATCAGGAGACATTGTTCCATTGGAATAACACCTTAACATTGGCACAAACTCCCTTTTTCCTGAAATGGACATAGTTATCCCCTCTCCAATCACAAACCCCATAAAGGAGGAGGAGAAAAAAATACCCTAACATTGGCGCAACCTCCCTTTTTCCTGAAATGGACACAACTATCCCCTCTCCAATCGAAAACCCCATAAAGGAGGAGGAGAAAACAAACACAGGCAGTGTCAAGATGAAAAGGTTGAGGAAAAAAAACAGAAAATTGAGGAAAGTGATTAAAATATTAAGAATATGGTTGAAGGAAGTGGATAAGAACCAAAAGAATAAAGTGAAAGTAGAAACCATTAGTACCCAGACAGAGAAATGTTCCACTAAGAGATTGGAACTCAATCTGAAATTATTTGTGTTTGTTCAATAGGAACTGAAATAGATTTTTCTGTGGATGTTATGAACATTGATGTTCAAACAGATTTTGGAGATTTTTGTATTCCCCAAGAAAAATCTGGTACTATGGAAATCACTGCTTAGACTCATTCAATTACAACATGTGACAATGAAGCTCAAACAGAGGAAACACCCTATTATGTCCCCTTGGTAAGGGAAGCTTTTATTTGAAAATTACAAAATGAATTAACAAGGATCGAGAAGGTTTTAGCTCAACATCAAAAGGAAATAGTACCTCTGTATACACACCAAGAACTATTAAAGAAGCTAGACACACTTACTGCAACTGAAGATGAGATTTTTTCCAGTCTCCAGAATGAGCAGGAGAAAGTAAAGAAAATGCAGAATTAGCTTCAAAAGTCCAGGGAAAAATTTAAAACTATTTGTTTAATTTACTCTTAGGCTTTGTCTTGTCAATTTCCAGCCATTAATTACTCCCTATTTTTATTATAAAGGTATTTATAATTGAATATTAGAGTTGTTAGGGCTGGTAAATCTACTGAACTTAGGACTACCTCAGAATTTTTTCAATGTTGCAAGGAACATGAAGAGAAGGTGAAACATCTTCTCTGTGAATTATATCTGCACAATTTTTTCTTGGAAGATGGAATGGATACTAATCCTAGTCCCGTTATTGGAGATTTTCAATTCCAAGCCTTCCTCTCTTTTTCTAAAAATTGGCTTGAATGGTCTAAGGCCTATAATAATTTTCATAAGAGGGAGTAGGGTCTAGATTTATGGGTTAGAGGAGAACCCACTAAACCTTTACACATTTTTATCCAACAGAAAAGGTTTATGGAACAACAAGGACTTGTGGCCACATTGGGACCTCTCCATAAAGATATTGTCCATGTTGGAAGAGAGTATTTCCAGGACATAAAGAATGGTTCTCTATTGGCAACAAATCAAAGGTGGAAAGCTTCCACTAACAAAGTCAAAAACCGGGAAACCTTTGGTTAGAGAAACTTGAAGGATGTTGTTACTCGTCTGAATTTGTACATCAACATTATCCTATGCAAGGGCCCTACCTAGATAGGATGACGTTACAGGTGTCCTATTATCTTGTATCCCCCGGAGGGATATAAATTTTAGTATGATTTCCCTCAATCCCATGTGAGCCGTGTGTTCATAATGCTTAAGCAGAAGAATGGTTTTACACTATATCATAAAGAAGTTTATCTTGCCTACTCTTTGACACAGTTACACCTCAACTATCTTATTGCATGAGGACATTAAAAAAGGTAAGCAGGGGAGTATTTTGGGTCATGGAAAAGGTATGTTTTTATCCTCATTTTAGCTCAATTAATCATTTATTTTAATTCATTTATCTTAGTTCTTGGGAATAATATAGAAGAAAAGGTTGTGAAAGATGAATAAAATCAATTGCCAACAAATTGTGTTATTTTAGAATAAACAAAATTTTACTTTTCTTTATGTGCATAAATCTGAATTTAGCAATTGTTGTTCGAACGATGGAACAACAACACCCAAAGAAAGAAAAAAGATAATTTCTTGATCGCTTGGGCTAGCAGAAGAATTGGAGAATCCAACTAATCTTATAGTGAAAATCAAATTATTAGTTGTGAAATCCTCATGATCTCTTGATCCCAAGGATTCACTCTCATATATTATTTTACCATTTGGTTATATAAGGATGATAGGTGAATTAATAGAATAGGGGGTTCATTTTCTGAGTTGTAAATTTCATTTTGAAAATAAATATTTGTATTAAGACAATGTACTTTCACTACTGTGATGTTATATTTTTTCTACCACGATTAATGAGAAAAGGCATGTTTTATTTATAATCGTGCTCTGAGTATTCCCAACAGTAGCTTCTCGAGGCTTTAGGCCTGGTTGCGAGGAGACTTGCTGCTTCTCTATACCATAATAATTTATTTGATCTCCTCGATTGTTAATTGTTGCATCTTGTCATTTCAATTTCTATGTAATGTTATAATTCACTTGCACACTTTATCCTTACCATTTGAGATAAATCTGAAGATGTTGTTACTTTTACGATTGTATAGTATTCTTTCATAAATTTCTCATACTAGTGTTACAATTGATTGTTGTTCCTTTTGAATGTTTGTTATCATATATATCTAGTGATTTTTTACTATTATTCTTCATTATAGGCTTGAATAATAGATTTTTGTTCATTTCCTATAATCTCTCTTTTCAGTAGATAATTTTTAAGCAGTAATTATTTGAGTGTGATTCTTGCAATTCATAAGTTGGATTCAGTTTCTCCACAAATTAGTCAAGAGTAGATTAAGATTTATGGTTTATATTTTCTTTAAGGTTTGGTTTTGAATTATTCTAGAATGAACTTCGAGAATTAGAAAGTAGATATTGCAATGATTTAGAACCATTCATTCCTAAATATCTTTTGATTTCACTCTGCACAGACAATGTCAACACTCTTGAAATAAGCAGATGAATCCTTGGTTGATAATTAATGTAGGCATTAGGGTTGATTTTCATAGTCATATTAGTGCACCAATAACTACTAGCATATACACATCTATTTGCAAGCACATTAAATGAACATATCTAACAATATACACATCATGATGAACACCAACATGAACATAAAATACATGAACCATATCTATATATATATATATATATATATATATATATATATATATATATATATATATAACTTCATAATGTAAAAAACATATAATTGTGATATAACTGAATATAAATGTCAAATATTTGGTAGTACTACATCAATAATAGTACTAGTCAAGGCCTACTCAGTCGATGGCAGCCTCATGCTCAGATGGATGATGTGCCTGCTCCGGAGGTGCCTACTAATCATATGGTGTAGTATTCTCAGGAACTTCCTGTTGATGAGTCGTCGATGGTGGGGCCTACTCAGTGGATGGTGTAGCCTTCTCAAATGGACCTGCTTCCTCTGATGGACATGCCTGCTTAGTCGATGACCATGTTTGCTCAAGACTAGGTGTCTACTGACATGGTGCAGACTACTTAGAAGATGCCTGTCGATTAGGACTCGATGTTGGTTTGTCATGATCTCTAGCGCGAGGTGAAGGAGGATGTGGAGGAGTACTATAATGATTATCACTCCCCTCTTGATCATGATCATCAGATGAGCTTCTCTTCTGTGCATATCCACGATTCCTATCCCTCCTAACCACTAGTACTCTGGAAGATCCAACGAAATGATGCATAATGGTCATCATATCGTGGGGCATGTCTCTCCAAATATTTGTGAGCCTACAATAAGCCTGGATCTCTCTGATCGTAGCAGGGCAGATCTCCTCATCAACTAGGAATTGACATAGTCGGTCGCCCAACTCCATCCTAAATTGGGTGTCTACCCTACATCGCACCCCTACGGGTATCTACACCTGAGTATCAGGTCTATCACCCTTATCTACCGCCTACGACATCTCCTCGTCAACATCTACACCCTGATCATCCGGTGGGGGTGGAATCATGTCCCCAACGAGTGTCCCAATATCTACAAAATATATAGTACACAACAATAATTAGAATATTTCATTAAAAAAACTAATAAAACAACCTAAAGAACATGTTAGAATAAAATTTATTCTAATTAATTATTTAAGACCATAAAATGAAACTACATTAATTTAAAGAAAATGCTAATATTACCTCTTGCATCAGGTGGCTCATCATGTGTGAAGAGTATGTCTGTACACCCTCGCCAATCTAAATCGGCATATAGACATGACACCATCATGAACGAGTGATCATCAGCACTTCCTAGCAACTCATGTGCATCAGTAGATATCCTGGCCGGAAAGTTAGACAAACCCCTCTTGGACATCATCTGGCCCCACATTTGCATCCTCACATGCAACATTAGCCTACGAGGCTACCGAAAAAAAGTAGGCCTCATCTCCAGAAACCTCTCAAAAAATAAAAAAATAATTCTGAAGAAAAAGGGAAGGTCAACCTCCCACGTGCCTGAGAACAACATCTATCTAATGCTATACAAAACTTCTGCAAAAAAATTGCAAACCATCTGACATGTTGTGGTGCCTAGAATAAAGAATCAACATAAAATAAAAGCAGGCAACTAATGTGTTTCTTGACACTAGTATAGTGTGCAATGGTAGTTAGTAGTAGTGAGAGGCACCTCACCTCCTCTAGACCAAACGAAGCAATGCGTAATTAACCACCAAACACCTAAAAATCTGCAGGAGAAACTATATCGTCCCTAATATATCTCTCGGAGTACGCCAACTCACTCCCTGTTGCATAACCAATGGTGAAATCTGGGAATTGGGGAAAATCCGACCCTCTCATAGATATGTCTGTAATAAAATATATGTCCTCCTCAGTGGGCTCTTATCACTGGCCAGGACCGACCTGGAAAGCCTATCAATGGGAATCCCACCGATAGATCAGTTGTCCCAATAACCCATTATGCCGCTTCAAGGATGTAGCCTCCTCGTAGAACTTGAGAAGGCCTACCTCCCTTAGGAGGAACTGGGTGGCTGCTGTAAGAGGGTGAGGGTACAAAATTCTCTCCCTCTCTCATGCCTCCCACAGCTGAATCATATTATAACGGTCCTCCATATGCTCTTGTTGTTCCCTTTTCTCTCTCTATTGACGTTGTTGAATGATTCACATATTAAATACACCTTTTTTTATTAAATGATATATATATATATATATATATATATATATATATATATATATATATATATATATATATATATATATATATATATGTTTAATTTTGATTGAAAAAATAAAACACTCGATGCACCCAAAAAAATAGTAACACACCATTACCAATGCATACTTCTTTATAATGCACCACGCTCGGTGTGCATGAAAAATGTTCGTGCACCGCCCAACCAAGGAATACTTTTATTCGATGTGTTAAATAAAAAAACCACCCCAAGGCTGATAATTTTGTCAATGCACTGCCCAACAATAGTACACGGTCAATGGTGCGGTCCTGTAAATGACAACATCCTTGACTATCTAATGTTGTCGGGCGAGCCATGCATTTGTTCAACGTACCACCCTCCCACATAGTATTACATATTCAATGCACAACCCTCCCAACAGTATTACATAGTCAATGATGTGGTCGTTTAAACGACGGAACTACCATGTTATTTTTTAAATTATATTGGTGTGTGCTTTCTTGGTACCGCACCAGAACCTGGTGTGGTTTCTGTTAACACCGTTCATGGTGTGGCCTATAAATTTACAGGCAGCATCACAAACGATGAGAGTCAAAAGGCTCGAATGCATCGCACAGAAAAAAGTAATAAAATAAAATAAAATAAAACTTAAAAAAAAAATGGTCAATTTTAAGTTAATTTCAAATTTTAATCTTCTAAAAGGATTAGTTATTCAAAAGAAATTAGATTACTGTACATTTGCGCGTCAAGGAGGCATCTTTTCCAAGGAATTGAAGAAAACACACTTTCCCACCATTTTATAAAATTCGAACTTCACACAGTGTGCAATGGAAAACAACAATGTAGGCAATGGGAGAACCGATGGCAGTGCACCTCACAAAATACAAACTCACACGATGCTTGAGAGGTCTAGAGCACTAAACAAGTAAAAATGAGGTTTTTATGGTTGGTAATTTTCTTTAAATTAACACTTTTTCGATGTGCTCAATTTTGAGACGCACTAGGTGGTTTTATCAATGGCACATTGCACATCGTTACAGTGTGTTGGATTACGTAGATGCATTGGGCTAGTTTGTACGAAGAGCACTGGTGTGCTAGAGTACTTAGACACACCGGGCAGGTTTTTACGGATAGCACGGTGTCTTGGTGTGCCAATTGATAGTACGCATCAGTGTGTTTTGCATAAAACCACCGGTGTGTTTTATGATGAGAAACGCACTGCAAAAAGAAATCCACAAAAACCTCCACCCACCAACCTCCTCTAGTGACCTCCACTACAAACGGATATCTGGGCTATGAGAAACACACCACAAAAATAAAATTGACAAAAACCTCCACCCGCCAACCTCGTCTAGTGACCTTCGCTACAAACAGATATCTGGAAAAAAATAAATTAATTAATTAATTAGTTAAATTAAATTAAAATAAAATAAATTAAAATAAAAATAAAAAATTAATTTTAAGTTAATCTCATATTTTAATCTACTAAAAGGCTTAGTTATTGAGAAACAAGTATATTACATGTACATTTGCGCATTGAGGAGGCATCTTTGCTAAGGAATTGAAGAAAACAAATTTTCCCATCCTTTTCGAAAATTTGAACTGCACATAGTGTGCGATGGACGGCAACAATGCAGGCCATGGGAGCATCGATGGCAGTGCACCTCATAGAATACAAGCTCACACTCATGCTTGAGAGGTCTAGAGCACTAAACAAGTAAAAATATGTTTCTATGGCCAATAATTTTCTTTAATTAACCCTTTTTCGGTGCGCTCATTTTTTAGACGCACCGAGTGGATTTATCAATGGCACACCACACATCATTACAGTGTGCTGGATTATGGAGATGCACTGGGCTAGTTTGTACATAGAGTATCGGTGGGCTAGAGTACTTAGACACATCGGGAAGGTTTGTACAGAGAGCATGGTGTCTTGGTATCCCAATATATAGTACGCATCGATGCATTTTGTATAAAACCACCTGTGCATTTTATGATGAGAAACGTACCACAAAAAAAATCCAAAAAAACCTCCACCCGGCAACCTCCTCTAGTGACCTCTGCTACAAACAAATATCTAGGCTATTTTTATAAGGGCTTCCTCAAAAACATCTTCTAGAGTGTCTTTTCCTTGTAGTGTTTTCTTGAGTTTTACATATTGGCCTGGCAGACAAATCTCCTTGTGTGCGCTCCACTTGGCATGAAAGAGAGACCGCCTAAGTATCGAACCTAGAGACATGGAATGGTGTATAACATGGGAAAATTCAAATTTCATGGAGAGGGATTGAGAAGGGAAGTCATATTTGGTGGAATTAAACTATCCCAAGGGGTGTCTAAACTTGAATAAACTTTGCACAATCCTAGTGATAGGATCCCAATGGTGAGAAAATCATTCTTCCATCCATTATCAGAGGCAACCCAAGTCTAAGTTTAATAATCCAACTAAAATAAAAAAATAAATGATCTGATATTTGAAATAATTTAATAAAGTCAAATCTGTTAATACTTTAATGAATTCAAATATGCTAAACTCTTCTTTCTAACGATCTTCGAGGTTGATGTGTGTAGAGGATCCATGAGGGGTATATTGATTGATAGAGACATAAATAGCCTAGTGGTGTTACTTTTCTTGAGTGTTCTCTATAGGCCTGGTGGATGGGTCTCCTTATGTTTTCTCCACTTGGCATGAAAAAGAGATTCCTTGAGTGTTGAACCTAGAGATATGGAATGGGATATAACATGGAGACCTTCAAATTTCATGGGGAGTGGTTGATAATGGAAGTCATATTTGGGGGAATTAAGCTATCCCAATGGGTGTCTTAACTCGACTAATCTTTGCACAATCACAGTGATAGGATCCCATTGGTAAAAAAATTGATCTTCCATCCAGCATTAGATCCAACCTGAGTATAATCTCAGTAATCACACTAAAATTTAAAAAAAATGATATGATATTTGAAATAATTTAATAAAGTCAAATATTATAATAATTTAATCAATTAAAATCTATTAAACTCTTCAAACTGACCTATTGGTTGATGTGTGTATAGGGTCCATGAAGGGTTAGTGATTGATAGAGGTAGATATGACCTCGTTATGCTATTTTTCTTTAGTGTTCCCTATCGACCTGGTAGATATATCTCCTTGTGTCCGCTCCACTTGGAATGAAAGATATATCCCCTGATTATCAAAACAAAGGACATGGAATGGTGTATAACATAGAAAAAATTGAATAAAAAACTTGTTAATATAAAGCGCCATAAATGGATATAGACAACAGAATGAAGATCATGTACTCGGTAAGTGTGTAAATGTGGATTGATTTCATTCGAGGAATAAAAAATGGAGAATAAGATAGGTAAATTATTCTCAAGAAAAAAATGAAATTGCAAGTATAAAATATGATATGTTAGGAAAATTGTTTGAACCAATGACTTATAAGGCCATTGATGAAATGATTGCATCACAAAATCACTGTAAATTTCTAAACATTTTTTGGATCTTTGAAATGGCTTTTCATTTTTTGAAATAAACATATAATCATTATTAGATGATTCCATCTATGAAATTATTATTATTTTCCAAATTATTGAATAATTTATTTTTATTTTTTCAATGATGTAAATTATTAAGTTAATTTTTTGTTGGTTAACATGGGTAGGAATTGGATGTCACTTGAGGGAACCATTAACTATTGAAAGACACAAGAACAATAATAGATAGGGGGGGACATCAACCATTCATTTTATAAATTTATGTATCCACACAATGCTATTTATTTTTTGATAAAATCTAAGAAGGTAAATAAGGATCTAGACATGCAAGGTATTTAATATTTGAAATGATTTCCATTGGTATACATGGGAATATGAGAATATTCGAATGTTTTTCATTGATAACCATAGGATAAAGATTTGTATTAAAAAATAAGATTAATTTGCAATGTTAAATAACATAACCACGAATCCTGACCCTCGGGGTGTCAAAATAATTGAACTTGTGACCTCACTATAGAAAATATACTTTAACAACAGGGACTCAACCAATTGAGTTAACTGTAAGGGAAATTTCACAAGGTAATATTAAAAATACTTTAATATATTTTCTAAACTAATATCTATAAAACCTTTTAAATTATCATTATAATATACTCAAGAATTAAGATAAATCGATCTACTTTAGGGTAAGTTGTAGCGACCATAAATTTGCGTAAATATTTGAACTTAAAAAGGAAAACAATATTTACAAATGAGGACCTCATCAAGGAAGGAGGTTCAAAAGGTAAAGAAAAATAGAAAATAAGGTAAATGGGAAATCATTACAAATAGAAAAATATTAGGGATAGATACCAAAACCATAGTAATAAATAGGAATTTGGAAAACTCTAGAATGTTACTTTTTAAAAAATATTATGCATTTCCATGGCATAAAGTTCCTAAGTTAAGGTGGATCTGAAGTGAAATTGATATTATTATTTTAGTCAAAACTTAGGAGCATGATGAGTCTAACGTCATCACATATATGGATTCACTTTTTGGTTAGCATGGAATGAGAATTTCTCTCATAAAGGGATTGGACAAATAACCTATTATATAAGAAAAAGGTTTCTATTCATAAAAGATACACTATTGATCAATACATTTAGATTTAAAAATCTAACATAAATGGTAAGTGGATTTATAACATGATTTTTTATTTCACACCTATCAACACTACATTTTATTAGAAAACAATCTTGACAAAAAAATTCCCTTATAATACCATAGAACAAGATATTTACAATCTATGTAATGAAGGTAGTTTTCTCTTGTTAGGAGACTTTAATGCTAAAAGTGAAACTAACCAATCTATTTTTCTAAACAATTATTCTAACCCAAATCCTCTTTGGATAAATGAGGACATTGTTTTAGCTAGTAGATACAAAATAGACAATAAATACCTAACCAAGAATTTATTTGGTATCGATTCAATCAAACTTTGTAGTTTTCAAGACCTTATAATTTTCAATGGCATAATCAATTGAATAAACTCCAACTAGACGAATAGTATTCATGGGCTTCGTATTAGTGTCATTGATGATGTGATTTTAGATATCCATATTCTAACCAAATTGTAATTTTTTACCTCTTAAATGCCCATGAGCCTAACTCTGAACATAGACCTTTAACCTCAACTCTAGACTTTTCCATGCACAAAAGCCACATGCAATAGAATTGTGAGAGTCAAAGGCACTTACTTTTCAACATAAGTAAAATTGATCTCTTCTTAAAGGATTTAAAAATGAATTTACACATATTGTATTATAAGACAACATCAAAAACAATTATGATAATTTTAAGACAACCCTCTCTAATTCCATTAACAAGTTCTCAGATCACTAATGGGAAAGCTAAGGATATTGAAGTCTACCAAACTAGGATTTTTAAAATGGAAGGGCTTATCCTCATCCCCCACATATACAAGATCTTCAATTTGGTAGTGAAGAAAGGCTTCCTTAGGCCTTCGAATTAGAGACTTATTCTTCCTATATTTAAAAGTGGGGATAAAAACATTCCCCTTAACTATGGACGATTATGATAAGCCACGTTTTTTCACAAGCTGTACAAAATTAGTTTGGAAAAAAGATTTAACCTATAGCTAGAAATTCATGGTAATGGAGCTAAAGGAAAATTTGGCTTGAGGAGATATCATTAACCTATGGAACACCTTTTTCCTCTAGGATCATTTCATAGGAATTTGGAAATAATAAAATAAGTCTATTTTATTTGTATTGACTTTAGAAAATATTTTAACATTGTTCCGAGGAAAAAATGTGTAACAGGTTCGAATAAAAAATGGTTCCTATCGAGTTGAGGTTTGTTATGACAAGGTTATATGATAATATTATTTACCATTTTAGGACCATCGAGATTTGGTCAAAGAAAATTAAGTCCAATGTCGAATTCAACAAAGGGTGTTCTTATTCCCTATATTTTTGGAATATACATTAATAAACTAGAAGATTTTTTGGAATATGCATGTTGTGTTGGACCCGTTCTCATTGGTATAGTCATAAGTCATCTCCTTTGTGTTGAAGATATTTTTCTTTTGATTAGGATCCATTGTGCAGGCTTTAACCCTGTACATAAATTATCTGCAAATGAATCTTAAGGAAAGAAAATAAACAATAACGAGAGAATAAAACATAAAATCGATATACACAAATATTTTCCCCTGCATCCCAAATCGGGACCACCATCTTGATTTTTCATTATATTCCTTTTAGTGTTACAACACATATATATACATGTCAAAGCATTCATAAACCCCAATCCATTAACCCTGGATTAGAACATAACCACAATTCCCTTGACCAGATCTACAAAATATTAGGGAACAAAAACAATTATGCTCCAAAACCATGTGAAAACGCATGCAGAAAACCATGGGAGGGTCCACCGACTGAAAAATAGGGTCCAAACAAATATTTCTCGGGGTACTGCCTTAGCCCTGGGGCACCCTCACGCACGTGTGACTAATCGTGGAAAGAATATAAGGAAGGCTATCATCTGACCAAGGCCTACCAGGTGTCGAATTGGGTCACGTCCTCATACAAAATGTCTGCTTACGTTTTAAGTTAAAAAAATAAATAAAATAAAATAAAAAATCGCAATGTGTTAGAACATATATCAATTTCTAATACAATTATATATTATTTATATAATTTGAATGGATAGTAAATTATATACGTGAATTTGAATGGATCATAAATTTACCTTTAACAAAAAAATTACCACATTGAATTTCCAAATTAAGTAAAATTTTAAACATCTTTACTCTTTGCTAAAGTCAATACCATTTCCTAAATCAAAGGAAAAGAGTTAATTCAACACAAACAATCAAAATCCAAAATCTTTTAATATTCCTTTTAATTAAGTATTTGTAAAATGAATTTATACTTACTCCAGAGCTATGGTAAATAAATAAATAAATATATAAACTAGATGTATGGTAAATAAATAAAAATTATTTTTATATTTATTCCATAGACCTTTTTATATTTAAAAAAACTTTAAAAAGAGGTTTTATTTAGATGAAGCCTATGGGACGAATACCATGGGACAAATTAATATTGATACCATGGGCCAAATACCATAGGTAAATAAATAAATATCGAGAGCATAAAGAGGTAACGTAAATAAATAACAATATCGGAATAGGATTATAAATAAAAATATAATTATATGACCTATGGGCCAATCATAGTAAAGAAAAGGGTATGGTAAGCAAGAATAAAAATATAAATAAACTAGGTATATGGTAAGTAAATAAAACCTCTTTTCATTATTTACTCCATAATACGCTTTATATTTACGAACATTTATGTTCATTAGTTTAAATAACTAAGAATAAATAGAGAGAGAGAGAGTGATAAGGGAGAGATGGAGAGAGAGTGTGTATGTTTAGGGGTGAGATAAAGAGACAAAGTAAGATGTATGGAAAGAAGGGGGGAGAGAAGAAGTGAGAAGGAGAGGGGGAGGGATATAGTAATGTAGTTGGAGAGAGAGAGGGGTGGAAAGAGAGAGAGAAAGAAAGAAATGGGGGAAGAGAGAGGATTAGAGAGAGAGAGAGAGATATGGGAGAAGAGACAGGATTGGAGGGAAAATAAAGAGAGAGAGGTGGGAGAGAAAGGGAGAGAGAGGAGGATGAGAGAGAGGAGGAGAGTGATGGGGGAAGAGAGAGTATTGGAGAGATAGAGAGAGAGATCAGGGAAGAAAGAGGGATTTAGGGGAGAGAGAGAGAGAGTAGGAGAGAGGGATTGATAAGAGAGATGGAGTTGGAGGGGGAGATATGTAGGAAATAAGAAATATAAAGAGTGAGAAGTGGAGAGAGAGAATGAGTGACAAGGGAGAGACAGAGAGAGAGCGTGTATGTTTGGGGCTGAGATAAAGAGACAAATAAGGAGAGATGGAGATAAGGGGGGAGAAGGAAATATAAGGAGAGAGGGAGGGATATAGTAACATAGTTGGTGGGTGAAGAGAGAGAGAGAGGGAGAGAGAGATGGGAGAGAAAGGGAAAGAGAGGAAGGAAGAGAGGATGTGAGAGAGTGGAGAGACGGAGGGAAAGAGAGATGGACTTGGAGGGGGAGGGGGAGACAGGTAAGAAGAAAGAAATAGAGAGAGAAAGATGGAGAGAGAGAGAGTGAGTGAGTGATAAGGAAGATGGAGAGAGAGGGAGAGAGGGGGAAGATAGAGATATAGATGGAAGGTGAGGATAGGGAAGAAGAGAGAGATGGGGAGAGGAGGGGATTGACAAAGAGATTGATATATATGGATTGCAAGAGTGTGTGTGTTTAGGGGGGTGAGATAGCGAGACAAATTAAGATGTATGGAAAGAAGGGGGAGAGAAGAAGTGAGAAGGAGAGGGGGGATATAGTAGTGGTTAGAGAGAGAGAGGGGTGGAAAGAGAGAGAAAAGAAAGGGATGGGGAAAGAGAGAGATTAAGAGAGAGAGAGAGAGATATGGGAGAGAGAGAGGATTGGAGAGAAAGAGAGAGAGAGAGAGGTGGGAGAGAAAGAGAGAGAGAGAGAGGAAGGATGAGAGAGAGGAGGAGAGTGATGGGGGAAGGAGAGAAGTGTGGAGAGAGAGAGAGAGAGAGAGAGAGAGATCAGGAAGAAGAGAATTTAAAGGAGGGAGAGAGAGAGAGAGAAAGGAAAGAGAGGGATGAAAAGAGACTTAGAGAGAGAGAGAGGAGGAGAGAGAGATCGATAAGAGAGATGGAGTTGGAGGGGGAGAGATGTAGGAAATAAGAAATATAAAGAGTGAGAAGTGGAGAGAGAGAGAAGGAGTGACAAGGGAGAGACAGAGAGAGAGCGTGTATGTTTGGGGCTGAGATAAAGAGACAAATAAGGAGAGATGGAGATAAGTGGGAAGAAGGAGATATAAGGAGAGAGGGAGGGATATAGTGACATAGTTGGTGGGTGAAGAGAGAGAGAGAGGGAGAGAGAGATGGGAGAGAAAGGGAAAGAGAGGAAGGAAGAGAGAGGATGTGAGAGAGTGGAGAGATGGACTTGGAGGGGGAGGGGGAGAGAGGTAAGAAGAAATAAATAGAGAGAGAAAGGTGAAGAGAGAGAGTGAGTGAGTGATAAGGAATATAGAGAGAGAGGGAGAGAGGGGGAAGATAAAGATATAGATGGAAGGTGAAGAAAGGGAAGAAGAGAGAGATGGGGAGAGGAGGGGATTGACAAAGAGATTGATATATATGGATTGCGAGAGTGTGTGTGTTTAGGGGGTGAGATAGAGAGATAGAAAATAAGAGATGGAGGGGGATATAGATATGGATGGAGGGTGGAGAGAGGGAAGAATATTTCTCACACTAGATGGATTGATATAAGTGGAGATGGTGTTTTATAATCCTATTTGATTATTTGCACTATATGCATCGATTTTAGTGTAGAAAATTATTTCTAATGATATTTGATTACTTGCACTAGATGCATTGATTTCGGTGTAGGTGGTGATTTCTAATACAATTTGATTGCTTGCACTGAATTTGTTGATTTCAATTTAGATGTCGATTTATAATTATATTTGATTACTTGCACTAGATGAATTGGTTTCAATGTAGATGATTTCTAATCCTATTTGATTGTTTGCACTAAATGCATTGATTTCGGTGTAGATGGCGATTTCTAATCCTATTTGATTTATTTGAGTAAATGCATTGATTTCAGTGTAGATGTTGGTTTCTAGAGAGAGAGAGAGAGAGAGTGATAAGGAAGATGGAGAGAGAGGGAGAGAGGAAAAAAGGAGGAAAGAGAGATATTAATGGGGGAGAGGAGAGAAGGGGAAGATAGAGATATAGATGGAAGGTGAAGAGAGGGAAGAAGAGAGAGATGGGGAGAGGGGGTGATTGAAAAAGAGATTGATATATATGGAGTACGAGAGCGCGTGTGTTTAGGGGGGTGAGATAGAGAGACAAAAAGAATAGATGGAGGGGGATATAGATATGGATGGAGGGTGGAGAGAGGGAGGAATATTTCTCGCACTAGATGGATTGATATAAGTGGAGATGGTGATTTCTAATCCTATTTGATTATTTACACTAGATGCCTTGATTTTAGTGTAGATATTTATTTCTAATGATATTTGATTACTTGCACTAGATGCATTGATTTCAGTGTAGGTGGTGATTTCTAATACAATTTGATTGCTTGCACTGAATGTGTTGATTTCAATTTAGATGTCTATTTATAATTATATTTGATTACTTGCACTAGATGACTTAATTTCAATGTAGATGATTTCTAATCCTATTTGATTGTTTGCACTAAATGCATTGATTTCAGTGTAGATGGCGATTTCTAATCCTATTTGATTTCTTTGAGTAAATGCATTGATTTCAGTGTAGATGTTGGTTCCTAGAGAGAGAGAGAGAGAGTGATAAGGAAGATGGAGAGAGAGAGAGAGGACAAAAGGAGTAAAGAGAGATATTAGCGGAGGAGAGGGAGAGAAGGGGAAGAGAGGGAAGAAGAGAGATATGGGGAGAGAGGGTGATCGACAAAGACAATGATATATATGGAGTGCAAGAGTGTGTGTGTTTAGGGGGGTGAGATAGAGACAAAAAAAAAAAAGAGATGGATGGGGATATAGATATGGATGGAGGGTGGAGAGAGGGAAGAATATTTCTTGCACTAGATGGATTGATTTAAGTGGAGATGGTGATTTATAATCCTATTTGATTATTTGCACTAGATGCATCGATTTTAGTGTAGATATTTATTTCTAATGATATGTGATTACTTGCACTAGATGCATTGATTTCAGTGTAGGTGATGATTCCTAATACTATTTGATTGCTTGCACTGGATGTGTTGATTTCAATTTAAACGCCGATTTATAATTATATTTGATTGCTTGCACTAGATGCATTGATTTCAATGTAGATTATTCCTAATACTATTTGATTGTTTGCGCTAAATGCATTGATTTTAGTGTAGATGGCGATTTCTAATCCTATTTGATTGCTTTGATTAAATGCATTGATTTCAGTGTAGATATTGGTTTCTAATCTTATTTGATTGATTGTATTAGGTGCATTGATTTCAATGTAGAAGTTATTTTCTAATCTTATTTGATTGCTTGCATTAAACACATTGATTTCAATGTATATGTTGATTTATGATTTGATGTAATTGGATATATGATGGTACATTAATATTAAAGTGATTGGATTAACAATATGCATTGATTTTAGTGTAAGCACAAAAGGTTATTAACAATGTAGATTGATTTTTGTGTTATAGTAATTTAAACTATTAATATTGGAGAGCAAGAGAGACAAGGTATCATGTTTACTACAACAGATCGAGCTAAAGATTTAAATGGTTTACGATTTAAATTTTCTTTTTCATATAATCGATATGAAAAGATAACAAAACTAACAAGGGAGGAAATAAGAATAGTAGAAGAAAATAGTTTGAGATTGGTTGTAACATGAGTACGTTCTTGTTATTCACATTTTCTATCTTTCAACACTATTATTGTCACTTCGCATTTCAAAAAAATATTTCATCATTTTTCATCATTATAGTTATTAACAATAATTATCATCTCAACGAACTGAGGTAACTAAGAAAATTTAAAATTAAAATGACCAAGTTAATCTTAGAAATATTTAGCATATTTAAAATGATTATATTAATATTTGATATATTTACATATTACTGATAAAATTAATCATATCTTTGATAGATTTTCCTTGGCAACACACGACTGAAACCAACCTAGATCTATCTTACATCTCAAAAATATACAAAAATTTTAATAATCTGAAAAATGTGACGTTGATGCCTCCGAATGGAACTAGCCTAGATCCATCTAACTCTGGATCTATCATGTGAGAGGGATCCAAGTCTCCTGGGGGTGAAAAACAGCACCATCAGAAGTTGCACTCAAAATGAGTTTGCCTCGGGGGTTGGTCCCTCTCGCACCTGATGATCAGGAAGGTTGAACAGATCTAAGGCAGCACACATACCCAACATTCTACCACGTTGTTTTCTTTCCACAGGGGGCCACAAGAGAGCTTAGTCATTAGTCCAGCTCTACAACATCCATTGTTTCTCTACACCAAGTGAGCTTATGAGTACTCACATACTTCATCAATGCATCTGCAACATTCTTCAAAGTGTCAAAATTTACCAGAAACGCCCTTTTATCCTCAACCATATCTCTCACAAAGTGATATTGAACATCAATGTGCTTTGTATTTGAATGATAAACAGGGTTCTTAGCCAAGAAAATTCACTTTGGCTATCACAGTCTATCCTTATAGCTTGCTGCACCAACCCCATACTTAAACACAGTCTCTGAAACCAAATTGCTTCCTTTCTTTCATGAGTCACTGCTATGTATTCTGCCTTTGTAGTTGAAAGAGCCACTACATATTTTCTTTTACTCATCCAACATACTGCACCTCCAAATAGGCTAAACACATACCCACTTTTAGATCTTCTTTGGTCCAGATATCCAGCCTAGTCTGCATCAAAAAAACCATGGATGTCCAAAACTCTGTCCAATCTTGGTCTTCCCTAGTAGAAAAAACCATAATCACTAGTGCCACATAGATATATGAAAACCCGCTTCACTGTTGTCCAATGCTCCTTCCTTGGTTTTGACATAAACCTACTCAATACTCCCACTGCATGTGCAATTTTTGGTCTAGTACAAACCATTTCATACATCAAGCTACCCACTGCACTTTCATATGGAACACGGGACATATCCTCCTCCTCTTCTTGTGCCTTGGGACATTTTTAGCAGAAAGCTTTACACCTACATGAATATGAACCTTCACTAGTTTATTATCCTCCATATTGAAACTCTGCAATATTTTCATGACATAATTCCTCTGGTTTAACCAGAGCTTCCTCTTTGCCTAATCTCTCTTAATTTCCATGCCCAAAATATAGTTTGCAGCATCAAGATCCTTCATGTATAATTTGGAGAATAATTGGGTCTTCAAATCCTAGATAATTTCTTTGTCATTTCCGACCAGCAACATATCATCCACAAACAAGACCAAATAAATAACATTATCACCAATTAATTTAAAATACACACGGTGATCCTCTTTGCTTCTGGTGAAGCCAAGTCCCCATATATAGGTATCAAATTTCTAATACCACAACCTTGGTGATTGTTTTAACACATAGAGAGACCTTTTTAACCTTCATACAAGTTCTTTCTTACCCTTGATCACAAAGCCTTCAGTTTGCTTCATGTAGATCTCCTCTTCCAAATCCCCATGAAGAAATGTTGTCTTCACATCCATCTATTCTACCTCAAAATAAAATGCAGCAAAAATAGATAAAATTAATCTAATAGAAGTAACCTTGGAAACAGGAGAAACAATATCACCAAAATTAATTCCCGACACCTAGGAATAACCTTTCCCTACCAATTGAGATTTCTATTTCTCCACCTTTCCTTTTACATTCATCTTCTTCTTAAACAACCATTTTCTCTCAATGGGCTTCCTTCTAGCCGAAAACTCAACTAGATCCCATGCCTCATTTTTGTGAAAGGATGTCATTTCATCAACCATGACCTCCTTCCATATTTTTACATATTATGAATCCACAGCCTCCCTGACAGTTCTGGGAACATCATCACTAATAGTTAAAGAAAAATTTGAATAGAAATTAGATGTACTACACCTTTATGGTTGCCTTGTTTCCCAAACTGATCTTCTCACAACTACAGTTTGTGGCTCTTCCTTTTCTGAATATTCTTCTATTGTATATTCTGATTCATCCTCCTTTAACTCAAACTCTATGTTCTCAGGTTCCTTCGGTAGGAATTTATGTTTAACAACATATTTCACCTCTCTAAACATCACATCTCAACTATACACTACCTTCCTTGTTTCCGGGTTCCAAATATTGTAACCTTTTAAACCATCCTTATACCCAATAAAGATGCACCTTTCAGATTTATTATCCAACTTGCTTGTTTTCCCCTTTGGAACATGTACATATGCGTCACATCTAAATACCCTCAAATGTGAAAGAGAGGTTTTATTACCACTCCATACCTCATGTGGAGTCTTATCCTCCAATGTTGATGAAGGTGATCCATTAACCAGGTAACATTCAGTCTTCACTGCCTCTGCCCAGAATTCTTGTCCTACCCTGATACCAGTGAGCATGATCCTTGCCTTTTCCATCACCATTATCTTCATTCTTTCTGCAACTCCGTTTTGTTGAGGTGTGTATGGAGTAGTCTTATGTCGTGCTATACCACACTTCTTATAGAAATCTTCAAATTCATTCTTATAGAACTCTGCACCATTATCAGTCCTTAGCACCTTTATTTTCTTCTCTATCTAGTTTTACACCAGAGCTTTAAATTCTTTAAATCTTTCAAATACTTTTGATTTCTTTTTCAAGAAAAATATCCATGTATTCCTTGAGAAGGCATGTATGAATGAAACATAGTACATAGACTTACCCATTGATGGAACTGACACAAGTCCAAACACATCACCCTGCATAAGCTCTAATATCTTGTTTTCCCTCTTAGCACCAGAAGGAAAACTCACTCGATTCTTCTTCCCATATACACAATGTTCACAAAAATTTTAATCAGAGTGAAATTATACATACCTTCTACCATATCATTTCAATGCAGTATCCAAAGGCCCTTCTATCCAATATCTCCAAGCCTTTGATGCCATAGCATGGTCTTTTCTCCAAAGACCACTAGGCTTTTCCCTCCACTTTCAAGAAACACAGAACTGTTACACCCATCAATAATAGTGCTACCCTGAAGATTGTATAGAGTTAAAATCTGAGCTCCCTGCATTAATACCAGTGCTCGTTGGATGATCTTGTAGGTATCTTTCTCAAACACAGTTTTTACACCTGCATCATCCATCTTGCTTACAGAAATCAGATTTCTGGCCAATGCAGGAATATGAAAAACACCAGGAATTTTTCTAATCCTTCCACCTTGCAGCTTCATCTTGACTTTTCCACGTCCGAATATTTTGGACTTCCTATCATCCCCTAAGAAGACATCACCACCATCATACTTCTCATACTCATAGAACCACTCCCTATGGGGAGTGAAGTGAAAGGTTGCACCTAAGTGAATCAAACATGCCTCATGATCTACATGTTTATTTGAAGGAGAAGCTAAATACACATCCCCACCTTCAACCGAGGTGGCTTTTGCCTCTACAGAAGGAGCATCATAAGATCCCTTTCCTTTCTCAGGAGCTTTAGGTCTGCAGTCCTTTTTGTAGTGCCCTTCCTTTCCGCATTTCTGGCACACCTTTACAAACTTTCCTGGAGATTTAGTTCTCCCTCTAGATCTAGATCTCCCACTCGAAAAATTATTTTTGTTTTTGTTCTGAGACCTTCCTCATACAAATAAGGAATCTCCATTCTAGCCCTCCATATTTCTTTGTCTCATTTCCTCTGATAGCAAGGTTGAGACAATTTCATCAAAATTCAAGGTATTTGTATTGCTACCTATTGCAATAACTAGACCGTCCCATGAATCTGGTAGAAAAAAAAAAGAAACTAATGCACTTGTCTTCATCTGAGATTTTAATATCAAAATATGACAGCTGACTTACCATAGTATTGAAGGCGTTTAGATGCTCTCTCACCGAGTCTCCATCCTTCATCCTCAAGTTATACAAATTTTTCCGCAGGAACAATTTATTCACCAAAGACTTAGATTGGTACAAAGACCGTAGCTTGTCCCACAAAGTCTTCGTCGTAGCTTCCCCAGATACATTCAAAAAAACCAAATGTGAGACACACAAAAATATTGTGCTCTTTGCCTTCCTATCCAACTTCTTCCAATCTTCATTTGACATTTTCATTGGTTTAGTACCCAGATCTATCGCGATCCATTGATCTTTATCCACTAGCAGATCCTTCATCTTGAGCTTCCACAACTCAAAACTCTAACCATTAAATTTATCAATCTTTATATTTCCACTTCTCACCATATTATTTCACCGTAAGAATCGATCTTGTAGATCTCCCACTTAACAAGGTCTACCACAGGCCTGAGCAAAAAAAACCCTCAACAGCAAAAGAATCCCCTTGAAGCCAAAGAAACTATGATACCAAATATAGGTTTTAACCCTGTACACAAATTATCCGCAAACAAATATTAAAGATAGAAAATAAACAATAGCAAGAGAATAAAACATTAAACAGATATACACAGATATTTTCCCCTGGATACCAAATTGGGACTACCATCTTGATTTTTCATTATACTCATTTTAGTGTTACAACACATAGATATACATGTCGAAGCATTCATAAACCCCAATCCATTAACCATGGATTTTAACATAACCACAGTTCCCTTGACCAGATCTATAAAATACCAGGGGCTAAAAACCATCATGCCCTAAAACCATGTGCAAACCCATGCATAAAACCATGGGTGGGTCCACCCACCGAAAATAGGGTGCAATTTTTTTTCTCGGTGCACTGCCCTGGACCCCAAACAGAGAGGTTTTCACCCCCACTCTGACCCCCCTACTATGCCTGACGCAACATACGGTAAGACACTGTATTACCTCCCCTGAAAGCACGCACGTGTGTCAATCGTATGGAAGAATAACATTTAAAATATGAAACAAAATAAGAATCCTCCAATTTTTTTGTACCCAAATGGTTATGACTATTATTACTAAAAAATATAAAGTCATGATAACTAAATCCAGAAATATCACATATGAAATTTTCATATGTGAAAAAAAATACATGGAGGATGTTCCTTGATACAAATATTGCAGAATATATATTCATCACAAACTCAATTGCAATTATAGCATTGAGAAAAGGATAAATGGAAGATGGAAAATTTATTATGGGCTTGAATTTAATTATATGCCAATGGATCATATGAGATAAAATTAAAACCTCATATTTCATACTCTTCTTACTCATATTATTTTATATGGATGTGATTTTTGGGGTTATGATGTCTCTAAAGAGTTGCAGAGGGATTTAGAACAAATCCAAAACTAATTTATAGCCTATAATCTCAATATTAATGGAAATACTACCAATTATATCATATTGATTGAAAAAAGACTTTTCACCACTAAAAGAATGGTTATGACTAAATGTATTATGTATAATAAGAGGTTAAATAACATTCAAACCAAGAGACTTCCTAATATTTCTTATAAATCCAACCAAAACCATTACCTTTGGCTCGAGTGGGGATGACACAAAGATGCCCAATATTGACTAGACCATTGGGGGATAAAGGAGGATACCAATTTGTAAAATAAGGATAATATAAAAAATATTATTATAAGAAAAGAAATTGAGGAATCAGGAAGAGCTAGAAAAAAAAAGGGAACTAAGGAATTATAAGGAGGTGATAAACTCCATTCCCAAAAATAAAAAATATATTTATGCCTTGACGAATGTTAAGAAGAAAATAAACATTTCCAAATAAGAAAAAATCCTCATGATATTCATAGTGAAATTGGTGTTTTGTCAATTCTCAAACCGCCATGGAATGAAAGAGTCCTTTGAGACACTAAGAGGGTTGAAGATGAAAATAAATTTCTCTTAGATTGTCCATATTGTACTCATATTAGATCTAATTTTCACAATATTTGTCACACTACAAACCTTCTTGACCTTTTAAGTCAACAAAACTATGGTGATCTTGGAATTCTTCTCTTAAATATTTTCAAGCATAGAAATAAAATGCTAAATAATCTCAATTAATGTATTACCTTGTTAAATTTCGATAGACCATATTGATCTTAGTGGATTCCAATCAACATCGCCATATTTTACGAACTAATATCTATATTGCCTTGTAATATGTCATTTTATATTTCCCATAAATTTGTAGGTTTTAACCATATGCAATTAATTTCTGCAGAAATATACATATTTAAATAGAAAATATATAATGGAAAATGTATACACCAACACAAATATTTTATCCTAGAAACCTAAACTAGGAAAACTGGTAATATTTTTTCAATATATATATATATATATATATATCGATATATTCTTATGTACAATATTGCAATACAATATATATCATGAGGCATTTTTAAATTTCCAACCCATTCACCCTAAATTAGAATATAATTGTAGTTCCTTGACCAAAGCTAAAAATCCATGGTCAAAACCACCATGCACCACAAAGCCACTTTTAGAAAAAATCATGTGTCAAAAGCTACCCAAATTGGATGCAGAAAAACGGGCGGTGTTCTTCCTCGAAACGCCTATGTAAAGGGTATCATGCCCCCTTGAAAAGCTCACAAAAAAGGGTGGTTGTGGCCCCCATATGACCCCCCACACTATTATCAATGCAACATATGACACATGCTAATAGTCATGGAAATAATATAACACATACCCTACATTCACCCACTTTTTCTTTCTTTACACATAGTGGGTCACACAAGGACATCATCAAGAATGTAGGGAAATAATGGCCATTGTTTCTTTACGCCAAGGGAACTTCACAATGCTCATATATTTTTCTAATGAATCTACAACATTGTTCAAAGTACCCACTATTTTTATTAATACTTTCTTATCTTCAATCCTAACTCTCACAAAGTGATAATGAACATCAATGTGTTTTTCCTTCAAATGATAAGCTTGGCTCTTTATCGGGAAGACTACACTATTATTGTTATCACAATTTATCCTTATATGAAGTTGTACCAACCCAAAACTTGAACAATGATCCTTTTAACCATAATTATTCCTTGCTTGAATGAGTGGCTACAACGTATTCAACATTTATAGTTGATAGTGCCACTGCATACTATATTTTTCTCATCCAACTTATTGCTCCTCCAAATAGGTTAAAAATATACCCACTTTCGTATCGTATGTAATCAAGATATCCAACCTAGCCTACGTAAAAAAAGCCATGTATTTCCTACACTCTATAAAATTCTTGTCTTCCTTCATATAAAAATTCATATCAATTAGTGCAACTCAAATAACTGGGAACACTCTTTACTAAATTCCATTTCCCCTTCCCTGGTTTTGACATATTCCCACTCAAGACTCCGACTGCATGTGTAATTTTTGGTCTACTACAAACCATTAAATATATCAAGGTTGCAACTGCACTAGAATATGTAACATGATATATGTTTTGTTCCTCATCCTATATCTTGGGACACTAATCCGAAAATAACTTTACACTTATAGGAAAAAGCACCTTTACCAAATTACATTCTTGGATGTTAAACCTCTACAATATTGTGTCAGCATACTTCCTTTGAATTAACCAAAGTTTCTTGTTTCCTCAAACATGATAATCAATAATGACATCCGATCGCCTTAATAACATTCGTGACAATGTCAAACAATGACCATCATTGCCAATTTATGTGTGAATTGATAACTTTGAATCTGAATGATTAACCTCATTGTAGTGTTAAGAGGTGCTCTACAATTTATTATGTGGAGACGTTGTCACATAATATTACATTTAAAAATGCTGAAATAATGTTTATATTAATGAATTAAAAGTAGCAATAACAAAAAATTAATGTTACCAATACACAAAATATTTTTATTTCCACCTCAATTTCACATGAACTTTATAGAGAGAATTAAAATAGTTGAAAGTCAAAAAAGAAAAAAGGTTATTTATTTATTTTTTAATATGAGGGAGATATGTAAATTCTTCACTAAGAAAATATATTACTGATATTACGTTATGTCTAGTGGATTATATGATGAGTTTAAATGTAATATTTTAAAAAAAAATTATATTAATAAAAAATTAATTATTGTCAATTAGAACTAAAATATTTCAATATCCATATTAAATAAAATAATTGTATTTTAGCTTTATATAAAGAGAAATGAAATCATTTAAGTGAAAATTTTCCTTATATTTTCACTTTCCATCCCTATGGGGATGTCTAATTTATTTTATTCTTAATATGGAGTTGACATATAAGATTTAAAAAATATTAATAACAAATAAAAATTTAATGTGGGTTATAAATCAAATATTCAATATGCCTATAGAGTAAAATATTTTAACATCAAACATATATATAGAGAGATAAATAATGAGAAAATTGTTATTCCATTAGGCTAGTAAATATTGATATGTATCAAGTCATAACAGACATCAAACACTTCATAAAATATCTCACATTGCTGAAATTTAAAAACTAATAACTTTATTTAAAATTATTATTATTATTACCAATATATATCCATCTTAACTCTTAATCTACCAAGATTCGAGACATATCAAATATCTCAATATGTAAAGATATTTTAGTTGTTGGTACGTTACGTTGCTGGTTTTGAAAAACACACTAAGAAAATGTTTTAATATAATATATTATTACTTTTCACTTTTGTATAATATATATAATCATTTTTGTTAATAATATTTTTAAAATGTTACATCTCACTCTCTCTCTCCATTTTAACTATGGATCTAACAAGGGTTGAGAGGGATAAAATGTCTCAATATGAAAACCTATTTGAATGCAAAAATTAAGGAATTGTCTACATCCATAGAGATTTTATTCCTTTTAGTTGTTGGTATATATGGGGTTAAGATGGATCTATGATGGTTTTGATCAACACACTAATAAAATGCTTTAACTATAATATATTTTTAATTCACTTGTTCTGTATAATATGTGTGTGTGTGTGGATGGTATTATTAAATTTTCAATGTTACATCTCTCTCTCTCTCTCTCTCTCTCTCTCTCTCTCTCTCTCTCTCTCTCTCTCTAGTGTAGATCCATGTTAACTCTATATCTACCAAGCGTCGAGAGGGATCAAATGTATCAAAATACAAACATATTTTTGAGTGGAAAACTTAAGGAATGTTTGCATTCGTAGAGATTTCATTCCTCTTAGTTGTTGGTAGATCTATGGTTAAGATGGATTTATGCTAGTTTTGAAAAACACACTGATAAATAAGAATTTTTTATTTTTTCAATAAAATAAGACTAATATATGTATGTATGTATCATTTTTCAATGTTACATCACTCTCTCTCTCTCTCTCTCTCTCTCTCTCTCTCTCTCTCTCTCTCTCTTTACTCCAATATAGGTCCATCTTAACTGTAGATCTACGAAGCATCAAGAGGGATCAAATGCCAAAATATGCAAACCTATTTTTAAGTTTAAAACTTGAGGAAATATTTGTTCTTGGATAGATTTGATTCCTCTTGTGTGATGGTCGACATAGGGTTAACATGGATATATGATGGCTTTAAACAACACATAAATAAAATAACTATAAGATATTTCTAATTTTCTCTTCTTTTTTATAATATATAAAATTATTTTTTGTTATTAACATTTTTTAAATGTTACTTCTCTCTCTCTCTCTCTCTCTCTCTCTCTCTCTCTCTCTCTCTCTCTCTCTCTGAAGTTCCACTAGACCACCCAACTATACTAATACGCCAAGAGAAATTCTCTCTCCGAACTCTAAAAACCAATCAAGTATGACCAAATACACAGGGTAATGATCGATGAACGTGTTAAGAAAAATGTGCCTTGAGATGTACAAAGGATTAATAATGAACATGTTGGAATGAAAATCCAAATTGAACCTAAATACAATAAAGGTTGTAGAAATGCCCGTGAGAGCTCTGGATTTTTCTTCTAAAATGCATATAGAAAATGAATAAAGATATAGAGAATGACAAAATATTTCAATGCCATGACTTTGTTTATTATTCCTAGGTTGAAGGCTTGGCACGAGATGAAATAGAAAGAATGAAGCCCCACAAGGAAATATTTTTTCTTATTGCAAAATCCACATCTAAACTCTCTAATAGTAAAATACCATAACAATGAAGAATTTTTTCTTGTATCTTGAGTTGATGATTGTTACAAATCACTTACCTCCCTTGATTCTGGAAATTTCCACATTCCCTTTTGAGATGCACCGAGGGAGGGGATTTGGAAAGTTGATTTTTACAGCCTCCACAAGGGCCCATATTTAACATAAAAACTAGTAATGAGGATTTTTACAATCTAATACAGTAAATTATATCTCCACACTAGGGAAGAAATGCACCATAAATCACAAAGAAAGACACTTATGAGAACACAATTGAGGTATGTCTAAGTAACCTCCACTTCTTAGTCTTAGGCATGGTTTCCACATTAATGAGACAATTTTTCCATAGCATTAAATTCACATAATCTCCTTATATATGCATATTCCTTATAAGTTAAATGCACCAAATCTAAGAGATGATTAATTCCTCATCATTGAGATATAGTTCTAGTGTGGGAGGGATAGAGAATGGTTGCAAAGATAACATATATCCTCCTTCTTGACCCATATGCAAAACCAAGCTGGCCAAAAACAACATATTATTCTCAAAATATGCTGAGCCATAATGTGATTTTTCATCATCCACTTCCACCTACCAAACTGCAAATAATGAGTCATACCCAAGTAAACCATGGAACAATATCATCCACTTACCAATTGAGTGATAAAGTATTACCATTACATAAACCAAATGAGAATGTAATTCCACATTTCCAATTAATCGAGGAGCCATATGTCCCATGATGACAATAGGTGTTGGGATATATTTATGCATAATAGGTTCATGAGGTTGCATAATTTGAGGCTTTCCCATTCATCCTTAGTCTACCGATATTTAAATTTTATCCTTTTTTTTTCCATATCATCCACATCTTGATTATTTTTTCGAAGGGTAGGGAATTCTTTGAATGAATGAAAGAATAATATCATAAGCTTCATCCTATTAATGATATTTTTCATCCTAGAGTCCTTAGGAAGGGAACCAATCACTAAATGATGAATGAGAATTTTTAAACATGAAATTACTATCAAAGAATAGATGTTATGGTACTTTTCCAACAACAACCATTGGAATAGGATGTACAATTCTACTTGACTACTAGAGATTAATCCAATACTCCAAGAGTTCTGATATTTATATTATTTCTCCACGAAAAAATACAAACCCTCTCACACCTTCCACCCCTTATGTTATCTAATATTGTATCAAGGACAATATGTATATATTTCCTTGGTTGGGAATTATGATAACAAACATTAACTTTTCAATTCACTCACATTGTTCTTCATGAGCATTATATTATATATAAGAAAAGTGATCAAAATGTAAATATAAGCCATAAATGTTATAAAATCAAAGTGAGGATGTTATTGAATCTTATTTTGAAACAAGAAGGATGCTTCTAACTTATACATAGATTTTTTTTCCTAAAGTTGATATTGAAATAATGTTTTTTGCACCAAGAGGCGTTTTCACAACCTAATATGAGGAAGATATGCAACATCCCCAATATGATCCCTTTCATGTGTTCATGCATTTTATTATTAGGTTGGTGAGCTAGGTTTTGATGGGCTTATATGCCCATGTGTATATATTTGTTGGTGCTTGCACTCCTATGCTTATATGTTTTAAAACAAAAGTGTCTATGTGATTAATTATCAAAATCCTATGTGAAAAAGTCCTATGAGCCTAATTTTGTAATATGCAAATATTTCTATGATAATAAAATACATCACAATTGAAATCCACTTAACAGAAAGAATATGGGGGTTAAATTCCATGCGAGAGATAGGTAAGAGGGTGGAATGATGATACACTTCCTAAAAAAAAAAAAAAAAAAAAAAACATCCATAAATTTAGTTTATGAATGGAACTAGATTCATGAAGGGATATTAAATCCTAAATTCCAATGTAAGGTTGAGTGAGTTCCTCACGTGACATTAAACAAAGATAACATGTGGATCAATAAGTTAGGTTTTACATTATTTTGGGGAGATCTTGGTACCTTTCAACAACCCTTGCGTAGAGTACCCTATTATTTTACCTTGGTTTTCGTTTCTAGGTCCAGGGTGGATATCCTGATACTAGTTGAGTTGTGACCTCAAATAACCCTTAAACCCTATGACACCAAAAAATCTTTAAACCTTGTGACATGGTAAATCACGGGATATTCCATGGTGGAATGGGATGGCCAATTCTCCTTTCTCATCTCATGTGAGGCTGGAGCTTGGAGGGGGAATTTGTTTGGCCAACAAACCCAATGAATTATATAACAAATTTCTCTTACTTTTCTCAGCTGATATAAGAGGTTGGAGGAGGAATTGAATCGGCCAATGTTAGCCATAAATTATATGGCCTTTTCTTCATCATCACCTTGAGAAAGGGTCTATTTTGGAGGGAGAATCACTTGGATTGGTATACTGGTGTGAGGCCTCACACTTAAATGATACATACTATTTTTCTATTGTTGGCTTATGGAGAACCATTTCCCTTGTGGACTTATAGCCCTATCTCAAGGATGAACCATTGTTGATATATTATGAGAAGAATGAACTATGTTTGGGAGAAATGTTAGAGGTATACAATCTATTAATGGATCTTTACAGGAGATGAGTGTTCCAATCATTTGTTTAAATGCTTATTGTGTGTATACTTTTATGCTTCCATATATGAATATCTTTTGCAAGTGATTAGAATTAATGCTACACATATTTATGAGTAGTTACGTTGCTATACATTATGTGTGGTTATGCATGATTCTAAGGCATCTCTAAGCATAGTAAATTATGCACAATAGGGTAATTTGCATGAGAGGCAGGTATGATCTAGATGGGTTGAGGATGTCTTTAATATATTATTTATGAGTAGAAGATTCCATTGATGATGTGTACCTAAATGATTGAGTAAGAGGCTTAATTGGAGTGAAGGATTAAAGGAAGGAGTCTGCATAGAAATATCTCATGAACAATATTAAATATTTCTAAGATAAACTTATGAAATCTATGATAATTTGTTGAAAGACTTACATGGCATTATACAACCTTTTAAATAAACATGCCTTACAAGAATCCATGTCCTTGTGATTGAGAAGTTGTTTTTATGCCCAATTAGGATGAGAAGACTTGAATGTCCTTGAATGGATATTTTAAATGGCATGTAATAAATACCTAGTTTGGTTCAGTCAAGGAATCTTACCCAAAATTATTGGACAAACTATAAGCATAGGTTCTTCATTTAGTGAACATGTGACCTAGCATGTGCTTTTGTGGAATACTAAAGAATATCCATAATTTTAGAAGGTATTAATAATACCTCCCAAAATTCTTTTTTGAATCTCCCTTTCCAATAAAAAAATTCCTTATTTATACTAGGTACCATTGTTTATGCCCCTCAATACCTATAAACCCATTGGTACCCTACATCCCCCCCCCCAAATAGCTACAGTATATTGACTTTATTTTTCACATTTTAAAACCCCCCTTTATGAGTAAATATGGTAAGATGTTGTTCAACAAGGTGAAGCCTATGTGCCTACAAGACTCCCTAATTAACATATAAATTATATGTCTATTTGTGCAAGAATAAATATTCTTTCTTTATGAGGATATTATTTCCTCACGAAATCATCGACAGCGCTAGTATTTCTAGTTGAGATGGAAATGGGCTTGAAGCATTGTGTCTTTTTTATAAGAATGAGACAAAGGAGTCACTTAGTCAGGAAGAGTGAAAAGTTGCTTTTATATTTACAATTGAGTTTCTTTTTATGTGAATTAACAACCTCAAGAATTATCAAATTTTGCTAAAGGAAAATTTCCCATAATATTGTATTTCAATAAGTAATTAAATAGAAACATCACAGTTATCATTTTTTTCTACTAAATCATAGATGACTTAATTTAGAAGTAAATTATGATAAATTTTATTAATATTCTTAGCACTAAAACTAACACAACCATTTATAAATTAAATGGTTGGTAAACATTTATAAGAATCAAAACACTTTATTATAAGTTTACATTACCAAGATTAAAAAAAAAATCTAAATTAACTAAATTATAATTGTATCTTAAATTATTATTACAATTATTAATTATAAATAAAAAAATTATTATAAGAATTAAATTTATATACATTAAAAAAATAGCATGTATCAAGATTATTAATCATGGAAATTCTTCTTAATCTCTAAATAAACTTTGTTACAATAGTATAGATTAATAATATGATTTACCAATATGATATGCCCAAAACACTATAACAAATTTTATTTTTTTTTAAATTAGTCAATTTAATTAAAATTCATAAAAACATATGATTATTATTATTAAAAATAATTCTCAAATATCATATAAAATATAATTCTTACCATTTATCTAATAATTAAACAATCCAAAATCCCATTATAATTGAAATAATTTAATGAAGTCAAATCAAGTGGAACAATACAAACATCTTGAAATAATTGAAGGAGTCAAATAATGTGGAACAAATACAAACTTCAAGCTAATGACTGGCCTGGAGTTTCATCTGTCCATAGGGTTGATGGGGGCTATACTGGACCGGCCCACAGGTTGATGTGTCGAGACGGTCCATCAGGGGTATACTGATTGATAGAGACAGAGACTGTCCATCAGGGGGTGTTACTTTCCTTGAACGTTCCCTATCGGCGGGGGTGTTACTTTCCTTGAACGTTCCCTATCGGCGTGGCTGACGGATCTCCCTCTGTGCCTAACGTATCGAACCCATGAGACATGAAATTGTGTCTAATGTGGGAAACTTCGAATAGCAAAATAGCAAAATGATATAAAAGGAAAATTGTTCCATCCAACAAGATGAAATGGAAAATAGCAAAATGATATAAAAGGAAAATTGTTCCATCCAATGACTTTGAAAGCCATTGATGAAATGGTTGTATCACATAACCACCGTAAATTTCAAAACATGCTTTGCATCTTTGAAATGGTCCAAAGAAATGTTTAAATGTTAGATGATTCTATCTATGAAATTATCGTTTTTTTTTTTTCAATACATGATTTCTTTTCATTATATACATTAGCACACTTAGTTACGCTGGAGTTGGTTAACGTGAATAGGCATCAAGTCTTACTTGAGCCAACCACTAATTGTTGAATGGCGTAAGAATCACAAATTATTCATTTATTAATTAAAAGTGTAAAAATAAATATGGATTTGGAGATGTAAGGTAATTAATATTTGAAGAATTTTCTATTAATTTAGAGGATACTATGAGAATATGTCAACATATTTCATTTATGGTCATAAGATAAAGATTTAGATTAAAAAATATTATGCTAACAAGATTTATATCACAATTTGTTATTTCACACCCATCAACTCTATCTTTTATATGAAATCAGTCTAGATAAAACCCACTTTTATAACACCCTAGAATAAGATATTTACAATCTAACTAATGAATTTAATATTTGTTGGTTACGAGACTTTAATGCTACAATTACAACTAACAATGCTATTCTTTTAAATTATGATTCCAACTCCAATCTTCTTTAGCTAGATGAGGACCTTGTTTTAGCTAATAGATACAAAAAGAACTTTGAAGGCCAAACCAAGAATTTATTTCAAAGTGATCTAATCAAGCTTTTTACTTCTCAAGACTTTATTATTTGCAATGGCATAATCAAGTGACAAAACTCCAACCAAATGACGTGTATTCATGGGCTTATTAATGTCGTCATCAATTATATGATATATGATATCATGTTCCAACCAAATTGTAATTTTTAACATCTTAAATGATGATGATGTTAACTCTATGTTAATTTAGCAACTCAAGGAAAAATTCCCTCCATTAGAAAATCTTCCTCATGGAGGAAGACCCCTTCTATCCCTTGGAAGAATTTAGTTTGGTTGAGGACAAATATAATTTTAATATGGAAACCTACGTGTGCACAAAAGGATAGGTTGGCCCAAAAGAGAAATTGGACACCCTTGGATGGTTATAAATACAAGTCAATTGACCCTCTTGGAGATCATCATCAAGCATTATTCTTTTCTCTTCTTTGGTTTTTGGCTCACCACAGTCTGAAATTGATTCGCAAGGAATTCGTTCGCATAGGTAAAAAATTGCAGGGTTTGTGCTCGCACACGTGGATTAGTTTTTTTGGTTCATAGTCACATGGTTGCCACATGATATTTTTTATTGTAGTTGCATGCATAGAAGCCTCTCCATGTGACCAGAAGGGTTTAGCTGCACATAGGAGCACTTGCTCCATGTGGTCGAGACCTAGGATTCCAGGTGATAGTTAACCGCAAATTTCGACAGTTGACCACTGATGTTGAGGGTTGACCACATGCTTCTGCAGATGTTGACAGTTGACCATATGATCCTATATCAAGATCTTGATTAGTCTTATTTCTAGGTTCATCTTTGGGTTATATTTTGGTTGGTTTTCCTGGGTAGCCTTTTGAATGATCAATTGGATTATTATACTCTCCCTTTCCTGAAATTTTTAAGAAAATATAATAAGAAGAAGAATTTGGAAGGGTTCCCCCCCTTGTGGGGTTTTCCCCTAGTCTTCAACCAATCCTAATTTCTCTATGTGTGAATGATTTTCTTCTATTGTTCCTTTATGTTTTTTTGCATTTTCGATGCTATTTTTCTTTCCACATAATTGCATATGATGTAATGATGATGTAATTTTATGTGGTGAATTCAATGTATAGATGATGAAATGTAATTATCTAAATAAAAGAACAATATAGCCCTCTGAAAATTTAACATGGTATCAAAATTGGGTTGAAGAAAATTCATTGAAGATCACCCCATATGAAGACACCATTAATGGAAGAAAGAGAAGATGGAGGAGGCTTAAAAGAATGTTAGGGTTTGAAGGAAACCCTAGGAAATTTGGTTATTAGGGTTATATGGATATCATGAGGTTAGATTTTGGAAGAAACCCTAGATTATGATAAAGGTTTGAGTTATGAATTCTTGAAACCCTAGCATGATGAGTGAGATGTTGTTATAGCACTTGTGGCAGTTTCAGTGTAACCCTAGATGGGCTAATCTCGATTAGTCCTGGTTGCTAATGAAGTTGGTTGAAATATTTAAAGGAAACATTGTTACATGGATAATGGAAAGTGCTAACGATTGAAGGTCAGTTCAATAGGGAGATTATCAACTCTTGTTAAAGATAAATACCTTTAAAATTTATTTCTTCATGACATTATTCTTCTTTATATTTATTATTCTGATCATTTCTTAGCCTTCCTACGTATTTGAGTATTTGAATACTTCTAACCTCCATATGAGATGAAATAAGCAAATCCTTCTTATGGATCATCTAAGTTGAAGGAAAATAGAGCTAGTGCAAGAAGTGAAGAGCAGGTGTTGGAAAAGGAAAGAAGTAACTAAGGAGAGTTTTTGAAAGCTTTAAAAATAGCATTTGGAAATTAGAATATGCAAGTACTAGTGTTTCCAATGACAAATAAGTGTTACAAGTTGAAAATGTATATGAGTAGTACAATATATGTGTAGCATATTTGTATCATTTAGCTGATTAGATGACAAGTTAAGCCCTAATTTATTTCAAGGATATCACCTTCATAAATGACTCATGCATGCATATGAGAGTAAGTTCGATTTCTAGTACATGTGATTTATTGGTGCTATTGATATTTGCAAGTATCTTACATTTTATTAGACATGGTGGATTTCCTTATTTCATAAAGCTAGATAGAAAATTTGATTTTGATATTGGTAACTTGATACTATTGTTAATTCTTGTGATAAGCATGGTAACCCTGATAATAAAAGTGATATTTTGGATCTTCTAGTTGATCTTGGTTAGCTTTTGATAAGCATAGTAAATTTGACAATGTGGCTAAATTTGATTCCTTGACTTGATGTTGTGATTATGATACTTGAAGTATGAAGAATATACATTTATATGACTCTAACGTTTGATAAATATTTCAGTACATGTTCATATGTCATGATGATGTAGTTGATGATGATTTTTTATGACTATGATGCATACATGTTTGAGAACCTAATATAGTTTGAAAATTATGTTGATACATGATAGTATTATGAGAATACAGGTTAATGTCTTGATTGAAGATGATTTAAGAGGATTTTCATTTAGGGGAGGGGGAGGGATCCATGAGACCCAAACACTTATTTGCAGTAATTGAATAGAATACTCTTAATTTTTTAAGAAAGTTTTATGGACATGAATAGATGATCATCTGATGTTGTTAGTTTTAACAAGATTTTATCTGAGCTGAGAAGGTTTCTCCTAGTCCAAGCCCTAGCTGTAGGGAGAAATGCTTAAAGGTGTAGATACAAGCCTCCTCGCCAAACAAAAGAAGGTATATCGGTACGACTAAGCCTGCACGATACAAAAATATAAAACCTTATGCATGAAACCACAAGTGCATGATAGAAATTTTTATGGAAAAAAAATGAAAAGTAAGATCTATATAATGTTTGAATTTTTGCAAGGATCAGAATGAAGGTTTTTTATAGAAATACATATCTATATAATGTGAAGTGGACTACCTTGTAGAATTTACTCTTACTTGTGTTCCAAGGTTGAAATTTATATAATCGTCGCTAATAGCATCTTGAGGATAATTTCATAATTGACATGAGTATTTTCTTATGCAAAGATATTTATGTTGGAGAGAATGTGAATGTCTTAACTAATCTTGTGTTTGAAAGGGTCTATAGTATGCATATCATTATGTTAGTTGTATTGATGTAATCATTGGAGCTAGTATGATAATAAATGATTTCTCCTCAGTATGTAGTAATTTCTATTCTAGTTATTACAATGATTTCACAATGAATGGATAGAAAAAATTTATATGACTTGTCCTTGGTGTATGCATTCACTTTTAGTGGCATAAACTATTCTTATTATGATCATGTGGATGACTTGATAAAGTTTGGCTTGATATTTTTTGATAAATGATAGTTTTTGACATAACAATAGCCAAGATTGTAACTTGGTGCTTGTGTGTGAACTCTACCTAGTACTTGAATTGAAAATTTTAACAGTGATATTGGCATAAAATTTCATGGATTTGATATTAGTTTTGGTTTGGGGTTTAAGGATTAATAAGAAATTTGGTTAATTTGACTACACAATATTAATTTTTTTGCGGTTGGATATAATTTTTTGATGAGTTTTATGTTTCCAGAAATATTTGTATGGTTTGAAGTAAGCTCCTTGAGGCTAGTATGTCTACATTAACAACTACCTAACGAATCTTGGAAGTCTTGCTGATCTGAACCTCTAATTCAAAGTGGTGGAAGGTATTTCTTTGATTTTTTTTTATATGATGATGATGTATTCTTGATAGGTAATGAGTCTTTGGTGATCAAAGTAGGAGGGTGTTAGTCTCCAAGTTTGAGATGAAGGATCTTGGCATGATGCACTACTTTCTAGGATTAGAAGTTTGGAAATGGGAAATATGTAATGAAGTTATTAGAGAGATTTTGAAAGTGGGAATACAAATCCTTCAAAACTCGAGTTGAATTGAACTTCAAAAAATTATGTAGATCTTAGTATCGACAATGGATTGAGAAATTGATGTTCCTTGTGAACATCCATCTGAATATATGATTTTTAGTGAACACCTTGAGTCAATTCATGTTTCATTCACTTCATACAGATTGGGTTGCTTCCAAGAACATTTTGAAATAATATGCATGAGACAATCAATCTTGGTCTAGGATATAAGATTGCATGGATGCACTGATGTTGTCTGGGCTAGAAATTTTATTGATAACAACATCACATTTGGGTTTTTTTTTAGCTTGGGATATACCATGACATCTAGGATTAGTAGGAAATAGAATTCTATAGCTTTAATCATGACTGAGGTTGAATACATTATTGCTATAATGGCTATCTGCGAGACAGATTGATTAGGTAATTTGATTGGAGATTTTTTTGAGAATGCTCTACATATGAAAATGATCTATTTCAAAAACAAGACCGGGATCCGATTGGAAAAGAATCTCATACATAGATGGGTTAGAGATATCTTCAATACTGATACAATGTTGCTATATGAGACATGCTTAGCCTTGTCGTAGTTACCTCTATGAGAGGGAAGATGAATAATTTATCCATTTATTACATGTATTTTCTCTAATAGGATATTTGATTTGATGTTTTGTATGAAAAGTAGAAAAAGGTATTGATGCTCAAAAGAACTACATAAAGTAGTATGATTGACTTCTTCAATGAATTGTTGTAGCTAGTACCAAATATGAGAACATTGATATGGTTTTATCTACAAAGAGAAGCACGGATTTATAAATGTGACCCTCTTAGGCAAGGGTCTGAGCTGATTGAGGACATCGAGCTAGTGCTTCCCCCCTATCTGAGCTCCCAAGGTGAGGAATTGAGTCGAATATATCGTGGGGTTGAGGTAAATATGGACAATAGGTGTGTGTGATTCCTACTCTTGAAGTAGGTCGGGTACCTCCCCTATTGTTACCCATAGGGTGTGCATGATCCTTGTCCATTTTGACAAGTCAAGTATCTCCCCCTATCTTGGTCTAGTACAATATACCCTAGTTGGCATCATACCCACAAGTCGATTTTATTGGGAATATTCCTCCCTATCTAGCCAACGGGTTGAGGAGGCTTGGGGTTGCATGATAATTAGCTTTTGTAAGTTAGGTATCTCACCTAAGTTCGACTTATGATGCAAGTTTTCTTCCAAATGACTCTTAAGGGTCATTTTTGGGAAGATCAACATGTAATGCAATATTTGTGATCCCTATCTCATATATTAAGTGGCATATATCCCATTGATTTCATAAGTGGATGGTTCTGATCCTTGGTTCATAAGTGGTATTTCTCCAATTTATTGATATAGGGTGGTAGAGTGTCCCATACGACCTTCCCCATTGTAATACATGACGTGAGAGTGTCTCATAGGACCATCCTCATTATCATTAGATTCTAGGTAGTAGAAGTGGCTCCCTGATGGATAGAGTGTGGTAGCTTAGGCTCCCTTCCGATGTCAAATGATTCTTCTTTTAGATTCAATAGTATTTATCAAATGAGAAAATATGAGCATAGATAAGAATAAATAAGTAGGGATGAGCACAGATGATCATAGATGAACAAACATGGAAATTGACAATGTTGATATATTTGTGATGGGACAGACATTGTAGTTGGTAATTTCTCCCTAACTAAGAGGGAGTGTTAATTTGGAAGCTCGGGGACAAATTCCCCCAATTAGAAAATCTTCCTCATCAAGGAATACCCCTCCTATCCCTTCGAAAAATTTAATTTGGTTGAGGAAAAATATTATTTTAAAATGGAAACCCACATGTGTAAAAGATGATAGGTCAACCCAGAAGCTAAATTGGACACCCTTGGATGCCTACAAATACAAGTTACCCTCATTAGTAGAACATAATCATGCATTCCTCTTCTTTTTTCTTTGGTTTCTCGCTTGCACGGTTCTGGAATTAGTTCACGGGGAAGTCATTCACACAGGTCTGAAATTGTAGGGTTTGAGCTCGCACGTGTGGATTAGGGTTTTTGGTTTGCAACCATAGGGTTTCCACATGATATTTTTAGGTGTTACTGAACACACATAAGCCTCTCCATGTGGCTAGAGATTTTCATCTGCACATAGGAGCACTTTCTCTGAGTGACTGAGACCTAGGTTTTTAGGTGATAGTTGACCATAGATTTCAAAAATTGATAGCAGATGTTGACAGTTCACCGTATGCTTCCATAGATGATGATATTTTACAAAAATATTTTGAATCATGATCTTGATTGGTATTATTGGTGGGTTCATCTGAGGGTTATATTTTGGTTGGTTTTGCTGGATAGTCTTTTGAATAAAGAATTGTATTATTAGACTCTCTCTTTGCTAAACATTTTATGCAAATATAATAAGAATAATAATTGATGCAACAATGCTTTGTTCACACACCCTTGAAATCACTTGGAAGCATATTTTATGTTTTGATAAGTTGTATAACCCTTAACAAAAACTCTTATTTTGTGTTAGGTGCAACTCATCTTGTCAAAAGCTTCACATTGGGAAGTCTTCGTCATTCATTAATTTGTGAGTTCTTGAATAAACTATTTGATAACATTGTTGAAATATGAAGGGTTGCTCTGCATGGAAGATAATAAGACAATGATTATGGGCTACAATATATGACCATTTCCAACCATACTAATGGGATGAAGTTCACAAGGATGGAAAGCACATTCTATAGATGGAGTAAAAGTCTTGATGTATTCTTCATAGTATGGTATTCTACCAAGGCTTGAACAATTTTGGAACAATTATAATAGTGGAAAGTACTTCAATATGCTACTATTGGGGCATCCATTCTTTTCACACATGTTTCATATAATAAATAATGAAGGGTTGGATAAAAGTGCATCTTATTGAGATAAACTATCAATATTTCTCTCTTGGAGGTTTAATCAAGGATTTAGTTGAAATGACAGAATAAAGGAACACAAGGAACTAGTTGGATTATGAAACTTTGCAATGATTTTTTTGTATGAGGACATGAAAAATCTCTGATGTGGGGGAATGTTGAGCCTCCAATTTGTCATAATTTTGTTGATGAAACCATCCATTTCGCATCATTCCATTCACCAGTTGTCATCATTTTTAACCATATTTCTTCGTAAACGCACCAAATTCCCACATACATGTTCACATGGTTTATTATTATTATTTATATTATGTTTAATGACTTAAAGAAAATTATGCATGGTTTTACTTATGATACTTTGACATTTCAAGTTTCTACAGTCTTCGAAGTTGTCTCCACGGTTGAGGTAGTAGCACCACTCTAGAATTAAATATGACAAATGGACATTATTTTTAGAATCTCTAGTATGGATTGTTGTTGGTAAAATTCCACCCATCTCACACATGTGGACCTCCAAGCAAAGATCAAGGGAAAATCCCAGCATTTTTTACCATTCAACTTCAAACTCATTTTCTGAGCAAACGAAAGTGAATCTCTCTCTCAAAAAAAAATGTGTTTTGTTCAGAACTGGCCCAATTAAGTTCTCTTTGTTCATTTTTCCTGAATTTGTTACCATGTGGGAGATATTTCAAGTTTTTTGGAGCCCTATATTGCAGTTGTGTGAGTAAACATTGTGCCCATGTCTCAGTAAACGCCCAGTGAAGCAAACAGAGGTTGGAATGGACTGTACTTCATCAAATTCGTGGCAAATAGGTGTCCATTAAGTTATTATCTTTAGCCATGTGAATCTCCATGAAGTTACACTGCAATCGCTATATAAACACTCCATTGAAAGAAAGAGAGGAGGTTAATTTTTTGAAGCATATTGTGAAGTTTTAAAACTCTATTTTTCATTCCTTTTTGATGAATAAGTACATTGAAGACTTGAAGTGTAACTAACTCTTGGAGTAAATATTTGACCACCTGTTTGTGGAGGGCCCCTGCAAGCAGTGAAAGTTTTGCATTTTATGTTTTTAATGTAGTTTTTTTCAAGTATTGATTTTATCATTTCATGTAGTTATTTTTAGAATTCCAATTTTTCATTTGTTGTAGTTGTTTTCGGAACTCTATTTTTTCAATTGATGTAGATGTTTAAAAATATTTCCATTATCATTTGATGTAGATTCATTAGTATTCCCTTTTGAATTTATAAATTGCAGAGTGATTCATAGTTTTTCTTCCAGGGCAGTAGTAATTTTACAAATTCTAGTGTGGTTTATTTCAAGAGCATTGAGTGATTTATTTTCCAGTTTATGTATCCATTTATTTCAAGAGCATGAGTGATTTCTTTTCAAAACATTAGTGATTGAGTTATTCTATTTCAGCATATGAGTGTGTTCTTTTTAGTTCATGAGTGCTTTCTTTTCAGTAGATACAATGATTTCTTTAAAAGCTTCATTACCATAACATTTCATTTCCAAAAAAAAAAAAAATGTATAAATTCCCTTTTCTAGAATTTGATTTTGTCTTTGTACACTAGACTGTAGAATTTTTAGAAACTAACAAATTAGTTAAGGTTCCTTCATGAGATAGAAAACAATTTGTTTGATTTTTTGTAAAATAGAAAGCATGGTGATTTTTAGAACTTAGTTGTGATTTAAATTCGTTTCATTAGGAACATAAGGATAAAAACATCCTTAAAAGAAATCTCTACAAATTCAATCATCACACCAATAAACTAAATTAAAATAGGCTTTTACACATATAGTGCACTTGAACTTCACAAATTTACCAAATCCTTTCAATAATCTATGTAATCAATTTAAGACAATTAAATTTACACACAAGTGCCAAAGTCTCTCCTTTCGAGGTAAGATGTTGATTACATCATGAGATTTAGAAGGACCATTTATAGAGAAGACCCGACCCACCTCATAAGTTTCTAGAAAGACAAACACCACAACAATTTCAATAATAAAACCTTAAGATATGCTCACAAGTGGATATGGGTTGAGATTGAACATATGCCACCTATTACTGAAACTACCTATAGGTGGTTTTCCTGGGAGATCCAAGATTGTCTATAACAAATGCATCTAAAGAAGTAGTATCCCCCATTATTCCATCTTGATAGGGAGGAAAATCATGAGGAACCTAAAATGGATCTGCATCACATATGGGCAAAGGGAAACAATAATTCCTTACCTTATTTTCCTTCACAAGCCCCCATAAATAGAACCAGAATGATCAGAAACGTAATTTAGTAACCATATGGAGCATTGGAAGGAACTGATTTTATCCAATTCACAGTGATAAATGGGAAATGAAAAATCTTGGTAACCTATAGGAGGCCCATCCCAATGTAGATGCAATATAACCAATCATTGGACCAAGAGAAGTGACCGAAATATATTCCTAGAATCAAGATATGATAATTAACACTATCCAATTGATGTTGATTAAATTTTTAATTGATAATTTGAGGTGAAATTGTAGGTTCTTATTGTGATCTAGTACCAAATTCAATGCAAAATCCATTTTTTTCTATATGATCTTCCATCCTTTCCATAATAATTATGTATAGAATATTTCTAGTGTGGATCATCGATTGGTGATTCAAAATGCTATCCCATTCTCTCTACATGGTTCATGCTAAAACAATTAAGGAGGCATGTTACCACGTCCCACTGGCACGTGGCCAGGTGGGGTGATGATAGTCCGCCCCTTCCACTAGTGGGTGCCAAAGTCCCTATTTTTCATCTAAGATGTTAATTAAATTTTGAATATGGGAAGGCCAGATCATGACGAAAACCCTACCCACCTCACAATTCCTTGGAATTATAGAGACATTAAGAATTACAACAATAAAAAATTTAGATATGCTCACAAAGGGATATGGGTCAAAATTGAAATCATGCCACTTACAATTGGAACCACGTATGGGAATTTTTCTTAGGATATTCAAGATTGACTATAAATACTACATCTAAAGGAGAAATTCCCCCCATAAGCTTGTATTGATAGTGAGGAAAATCCTAAGACACCTAGAATGAATTTGAGTCACCTATAGGGTGAGCGAAACAACATGGCCTTTCCTCCCATAATTATTAGAAATGAAATTTAGTGACCATATGGAGCATTAGAAGGGAGTGAACGTTACCCAATGCTTAGTGATAAATAAGGAATGCCAAACCTGAGTGAGTTGAAGGAGGCCCATCCAAATGTTGATGTAATATAGCCAATCACTACACTAGGATAAATGATGGAAATTCATTCCTATAATCAACATCTGAAAATTAAAACTTTCCACTTGATGCTAATTGAATTTCAAAAATTAATAAGTTGAGGTGGATTGGCATGTTTGTATGGTAGCCTAGTACCAACTTCAATGCAAATTCCAAATTTTTCTATACTCTTCACCGTCTTTCACACTAAATATGTGGAGAATATTTCATATGTGGATCATTGAGTGGTGAAGCAAAAATATACCATATTCTCTTTGCATGTCACACACGTAAACAATTAAGGGGGTGCATTTCCTTTCCCAACTGGTATGTGGCCTAGGGATGGCGACATACTGCCCCCTAGCTCCTCGCATCTTGAGCACCCAATATTGAGAAAAATATATATAAGTTAATATATATATATATGGGCAAATTAAGATCTCTCTCTCTCTCTCTCTCTCTCTCTCTCTCTCTCTCTCTCTCTCTCTCTCTCTATATATATATATATATATATATATATAAAATAAATCTATATAATTAATTTTTTAGGTTGATAATGATGATTAAAGTTCATTAATATCAAATTGGTTTATGTAATATTAAAAATAAAAGGGATTATTTGGAATTTTTTATAATTTTATTTATATACTCCAAAATTATTAAGAGAAACATTCCAAAACCACAATAGTTTTGTTTATATAGAAAGTTAGGAAGGCTGGTCATGTGAAAAATATTTTGAAAATAAGATCTAATGTAAATATATGCTAAAAAATTTAAGATAATGTGATTTCCGTCTTTAACGTTCTTAGTGTTAGAAAGGTCACTAATTATTTCATATCAAGGAGTTTTGAGAATTAACCAACAACCAATTTCAATGTAGCTTGTCATAATTAGTTAATGTTTTATCAATGTTTATTTCATTCTTTACACTCATAAAAAAATATAGATATCTATTTATCCCATAGGATAGAGTTGATCATCTTCTTGTAATATATTAATTTTCATTATACTCTTTATTTTAATAATTTTGTAATATTGTCTCTTTTTTTTCAAAGTGACCTCTTTGTTTACTCCCTCATAGTTTATCCAATACTATGCATATTTATGCCATCCCCACTTGAGTTGAAGATGATTTTGGATGGAATTTACAACAATTTTAGGAAACCTCTTATCTTCCATGTTGTTGAACTTTTTCTCATACATTAGATACTCATTCATAACCATGCTTTCAATGGGAAATACTTTATTCTATGAGGAGGATAGGATAAGGTGTATTTTTTCTAATTTTTATATTATAGATTGTAAAATTCATTTTGATATGTTTCGTTCTTTTGCATGACTCTCTAGAGATATTGTATGCCCAAAATTTGCATCCAGATAAAAAAGGGACTAATGAGAATGTCAAATAGGAGATTTTTATTATCTGAAATCCAAAGGTCTACTGATTTGCACTTTTTTTGAGGTGCATAATAATATTTCCACAATCCTTTAACCTTTTTGCAATGTTATAATTTTAGTTGAGTGTGTGATGAAAATTGTTTCCAAGATATTTGTATGAAATCAATTCCTCCAAGTTTTTGTTGTCATATATGAAACTATTATAAGTTATCTTATTGGATTTAATTATCATGACTTTATTTTTTTCAATATTAACTACCATACCTACATAGGAGTTCATTAAAGGTATTAGGCTAGTTATTGAGTTCAAAGGTGATTTTTGAATTGTTTGGTTGAAACTTTGAAGAAAATACTTTTGTGAAATGGAGTTATAATAACTTAAGTAAATCGAGTGCAAAAATAGCAAATGAAGTGTAGCAGGGAAAGCTTAGAAGACTATTGGATCTTTGGAACTTTGTGGGGTGAATTGGAGGAAAAGTTTAGGAATAAATTAAACATAGAGCATTTAGAAATGAATTGTATCTTTAATTTTAGTTTGAAAACACGGATATTGTTTATAAGCTAGAGAAGAGTGTAATTAAACAAGTTCAACCCATAATTTTCTTTAAACAATACATAATAAGAATAACGTATGGAAAAAAGCAAGAAATAAAAATTGCATGAGGAAAAACATCACCAAATGCTCTTACATGTGAATCTTGAAACAACTTTATGTATTAAAGAAAATGGTCACCTTTAGCTCATTGAAAAACTTCACATCAAAATAATTATTTCTTCATAAAAGTATCAACCTATATTACTTCGAATTATGAAGTATTTATACTAATTCTAAGTAAAATATCTTGATTTAAAATATAAATATTTATTACAAATATCTAAAAATTGATTTTTTACTAAAATAGAACAAAAATGTAGGAGGTCTATAATTGTTGAAGTTGTTGCTACTATTTTTTAGGGTTGTTGTTGATTGCTTGGCCTGAGAAGATGTTGTTATGTTACTGACTCAAAACTGATTTTTCTTACTCCAAAATCTAACGTAGTTTATCCCATCGATCTTCACTTCAGATGGGAAGTTTGAACAAATTTCTATAGTTTTCATCTACATCAGTATACTTTTGAAAAGTTGGCTTGAACCAAAACAAATGTTTGATCTGAGATCTAATGTGTAGGTCAAATTCCAAAGCCTCCAAGAGGGCTTTGCATGTAAATGTACCTTTGATAGCAGAAAATTTTGATTTATATTTAGCTATGGTGTATAACTTCTGCTGATAATCTCTCAAATATACTAATTTATCTTCCATTACTTTCAGCCCTAGAAGTCCCTTTAAATGTAAAACATTAAATTTTTTATGAAAATTTTGAATACTGGCCTCCATGTTATGGCAGTTGTTTTCTATCTGAAACATCAAAACTTTCTTCGTGGTTACCCTTCTAACCTCAAGAATAGTTTTGATCGTGTATGTGATCTCAAATTCTTGCAACTCATCCTTAGTTTTGAATTTGTGACCTTTATTAATTTAATTTCCTCTCTTGTAATCTATCATAAACTTTATTTGACTTGCCCAAATAATTATTTTGACCTCTGTACTAGTACTTCTTGTTCAAAATTTCTCTCTATTGAAGGCCAAATCTCTGTAATAGATTCATTGATTTCAACCCATATATTTTCCTTGGCCTGTGCTAATGTTTGAGAGATTGTAGACTTTTCCTCTGGTTGATCAGTTCTATGTGTTAACTTGTTTGATTTTTTCAGTTTTACTACATATGAATTATCTACTCTTACTCTCTGTTCCTACAAAGTTTTGGGTTGGGCCTTCAATTTCTCAATTTCTTATCCTTTGATGGATATGCAATTTCTCAATTTCTTATTCTTTGATGGATATGTCATCCATGGATTTGACCAAATATTCTTATGCATATTTAGACTGTGTCCTTGTTGTAATTGTTGTCAAAGTAGATGCCTCTTATGTACCTGTAACTAGAACTGTTCCTGCAATAGGAAATGATGTTAACGAAACAACAACTAGTTGACAAGATTGTTCCTTTTCCTTCCATAGTTTTTCTATCACAACTTCCATCTGCATGATCTAAACATTTTCTTCAATAATTATTTTGAAAATGTCTTCTTTATCTTGTTCTAAATGCCCAACTTCCTTTTCTTGAGGATATTCTATTGATGGAAGCTTCGATTTCTTTCAAAGTGCTACGATGTCTAAATTTTTTCTTTTTACAATTTCTTCAATTGATTGCACATATTTGGGATCATATCCGAGATTTATTAGTAAATACTCCAGAGATTTTATCTTTGTGTCTTTAGCCAAGAAGGATATATTTTCAAGCTTGAGCTAGGATTGTATATTATTAACTGAAATCTGTAAATTTGAAGCTTTCATGGAAGTATTTTTCAATTTTGAATATAACATCTCACATGTTTGCTTGTACATATCCATCTGAAAAATATGGTGAATTTGATCAGAATCACAGGTGAAGATGAATTTCTTATAATCATGTGTTATATTAGGAAAATGGATTGCTCCTTGGAGGAAGGAAATCTACATTTGCCCTTTTTCTGTGTTAAAATATGAGAGAAGCCTATGTTGAGAAGTTGTTTTTTGTTTCCCAAATTGTGCATAAGTCAAATATTTAAGCTTTTCATTTCATTTCTTCAACTTGTATTTACCAAAAATGTTTGGCTCACCTTGATCATGAACCAATTCTGATGTTTGAGATTTATTCAATGACTCTTGAGAGGCCAAGGAGGATGGAGATCCTGTGAAAATATGCTCAGTGCTTAGGAAAGTGGTAGCACAAGTACCTGTCAAGACTATAGTGGACTATTGATCCCCTTCCCCTAGAAAATATGTTGATAGACCAATTTTTTTCTTTTTCTTCTAGACATGAAATTCCTTTGCCCCAATCTCTGTAACTGAAGGAGCGAGATCCTCTCTTGGTATTTTTTCCTGTTTCTCTTGAGGCACTGGAGTCTATGAAGTTGTTGTGAATATGATCTTCTCTTCTACCTCCTGCAGAGTGTTTTCTTCCCATTGCTCTTGATTCATGAATTTCTCTGTTTATGGTCTTGCAGTGTGGGCATATGGAGTATTTTTATGCTCTACTAAGCTTGGAAATTATACCAAAAGGTCCATATGACCAAGTAAAACTGAACTTAAAATTCGTTTGCTTTAGGAGTAAGTCAGCTTCCTTTCATACTGCTCTAGTATTGCAAATTAATGGTCCAATTTTTATTTCAATTTTGAACTAAGACTTATTCTTTTTTTGCCACAAAATGGATATCATCCATATTGATCATCTATCTTATATACTCTAATGAAAATATCCCGATAGGGACAAATTTCGACAACTTGTATGGAGGAAATTCACAACCATACACCCTAACTTATGTGTAGTTCTGGTACAAGTACCAGTCCTCTATCTTGGTTTGATCAGTAAGGTGTAGATATATTTTTATCTCTCTCCCTATCCGTGGTTAAATGTCACTGTTCAAAAAGAAAGCAGCTATATATAGAAATTTTTCAATGAACTCACTGTATCTAAACTCAGTAGTATGTTCCCTCACTAGGGAGGTCCAATAAATCACTGATTGTGCATCTCCCTGCTCATCTAACTTCTGTAATGTAAATTTAAATATGTTTTCTTGGTAATACATGAATAAATAAACTAGCACTGAGGCATATTTGAAACTACCTTCGATAGAAAATTTCAACAGTTGATCATTGAAAGTATTAGCCAAGAATTAAGTGTAATTAAATATAATGGAAGGATTTTCATCCTTGGATAATATTAACAAGAAACCAAAAATCACTTCATTTACAAATTGATCATATTGATAACCCAGGAGATAGGAAACTATGGAGACGATTTTTTTTTTTCATCTTAGGGAGCATGGAGGATGGGTATGGAGGATTCTTTTTAGGTAATTGGGAGTCTTCAGGTAGGAAAATTTTAAACATTTTAGATCTAGTAGGGAAAGTAATGTTTTTATACATATCCATGAAGGCTTCTTCTGAGAATGGCTTAAGGGCTTCATTATTTGGTATTTTCAGCATTTGATTAATTGATTCAATAGTAATAGTGAAAAAAACATCACCATTGTGAGCTACAATGGCTTTATGGCTGGGAATGTACTTGGTGGGTTTGGGGAAACATGAATTGGGGTCAGAAGGAGTCCTACAACCCTAATCCATCACTCTGATCTATACGATTATTTTTAACCAACTATGCAGTTCATGTAAATAAAATTCACAATTAGTTTCAAAGATCTTATTTTTTTCATCAACTAGGGGTAGATAATCTAGGTCGACGTTGGGAGGTAGCATAGGGTTTTCTTCTCCTTTATTTGATTTCCCTTTAGGGGCCATGATAATTTAGAGAAAGGAAAGGAATTACTAAGTTACCTGGTAAAATTCGAGCTTGGTAATTTTTCTGTAATTATGGTGGGTAATCCACCTAATTGGATGAAATAGGACCTCGGGTTTTGTTGACTAGATGAAACAACAGCTTCAATTTGATATGTGGATCCTAAAAAGTGAAACAAGAAAATTTTAGCACAAGATATTATAAATGCTTTCAAGATAAATAGATTTATGAATCAAAGCATGAGAAACTATCTTGCTCAAAAGCAAACAATTAGTGTTCTCTTTTGGAGAATGTAAATGAGATGCTAGAAAAACTCAAATGTTAGACCAAGATAACAACATGCAATTAAATTTGCAACACAAAATAAGGGTATTTTCCAATGAAACAAGATATATCAATCATCCATAAGCATAATTACCATTAAAATGAAAACATGCAATGAAGTTGCAAAAGTAAGCAAATTTCCAAATACCATAGAATTAAACTTGTTGAAAAATTTAAGGAATTAAAATTCTTGCATCCAAAGTGCTTCTTGAGAAAATATTTTCATGTGAAACTTTAAACCATCAATATAGCAAAAAATTTGAGAAATTTGCGAGTAAATGTGATGAGATGGTGCTCTTGGTTTATTTTATTAATTAGTTCTAAAGCAAAGTTACAATTAAAATCTAATCATCATACCTCACCCTTGCCCAAATATTTGGATCTCACAGTGAGGAGCCCATAGAGGTAGAGGGTCCCTAAAATGTCTATTCAACCAACTTAATTTGGTGGTAAATTTTAGTGATGCTTGGGGCATGTAAGATCTAAAAGTAAATTAACATGAAAATAAAAATTCAACTTCAACTTGAAATATATTTGCTTGTCATGAAATAAAATGTAGTTTTACTTGATGCATCATAATTAAGATTGTAAATGTGCTCAATGGTGAAGCATAAGAAAATTTGAAGTATGATTTCAAGCTAAATAAGCTCAAGTAAAGATGCTTGAATATTAAAAAAAATCTGAATTTTCTATGAAAGTAAATGTTCGTAAAACTTGTAGCAAATCAAAGTGAATAGCTAGTGAAATGATTGAAATGCATGGTTGTGTTAATTGACCAATTAAATGATATGCATGCAATTTAAAGAGATCAACAAATCATGCCACAATTCCTCTCCAAAAATGGAGAGATTGGGATGCCAATGGGTAAAACCCACACTCCCAAAATCACAAATTTTATTGGTTGTTAGAGGTAAGAGACTATGAAGCCTCCTACAAGCTCAAAGAAAACCTTTACAAATGAAACTTGAGGTCTTAGACTTATCCTTGATGAGAAATTTCTGCAATATAAAGGCTCAATATAAATCATATTTTTTACAAGTGAAGAAGAGAGGCTAAGCCTCCTCAATGCTCATAGACAAGAGAGAGAGAAGAAGCCACAAAAGGAAGTCAACCTTCCTCAAGGAAGCTCCTTAACTGCCCATGACCAAAGGAAAACGAGAGAGTCCTCCTCGTTTGACATTAGAGCTCAAAGGTCTTGCAACAATTTGTTAGTAGTTTCTTGAAGGTGAATCCCACAAGTTGCTCCAAAAAAACAAGTTAGAAAAAAATACTAGAAAAAACCAACCAAGTGTTAGACAAAGAAAATCACAAAATATTGCACAATAATCTACAGAGGACTAAGCCAAAGAGGATGAGTAAACTCTCCTCTTTTTCTATCCATGCTTAAGCTCTTTAAATAGAAAAATATGATCCAATGAAGAATAATGAAAAGTAAAATATCTTTAAATGATTGCATGTATACAAACTATGTCCAAGAGAATCCCTGCAAGACACCTTTTTGTAAGATAAACTATGAAAATCCAAATAAGAAATGAGAGTTCCTTTGAAGGTGCTTCAAGGGTGGGTTGGTCTCCCAAAGACTTCCCCTCACGCTTGATCCAAAAATAATTATTCTACAATACTCAAATCACACATTATTCCATGTAGATTTAGATAAGCAAACAATGAATTGAAACTTCTAGAAATTTATATGAAAATAAACTAGAACTTTCAACCTCTAGAGACTACTTTCAAATCAAATGCTAATACAAGATAGCTGTGCACTAGAAAATTCACAAGAATACATGGAAAATGAAATAACTCAAAGCATAGAAAATATTATACCAATAGCTCCAAATGCACCATTCTCTAAAGGAAGAACACTCGTGAATGGATCCCCAAAGTCGTTTTATTGATATTTTTGAAAAGTGTAAAAAGTAGCAGCGCTTCCACAAGCACAATAGCTCATATCCAATGATACAATATGAGAGCCCACGGCTTCATTATATAGAAATTTGGGAGAAAATCCCAATGAAGAACCATATGCCAAGTGGTGAGAGGGAAGAGATCTCAAGTCAAATTCGAATTTGATGTGTGGAGCACCATTACCAAGTGTAAAAATTGGATTTTGGCAAGTGGACATCATTTTCTTCTTCCCTTATGTGCCAAATTTGAATTTTATGAGGGAATGACAAGTATATATGGGTTGTAACCCATATGGGGACAATTTTCCACAAAAATATCCACCAAATATTCTCCCAAATCCTCCCAAATATGCACTAACTTCACAAATTCGAATTTCCAAGTAAGCAGCTCTCATTTAATGCCGAAAATTCAATTTTATTTGAGCACATGTATTTTCCTTGATTTTGGGAGTCCACAACACTTTGGGACTTCACTTTAACTTCTCCATAATTTCCCACGTCATCTCCACCTCATTTAGCATGTGTGGATATTTAATTTTCTCCATTTATTTAATTTCTGGCTTAATTAATTGCCAGATTTCCCACTAAACTTAGGAAAAGTGAGTTTTGAGGTTCAAAACACATTTTTAACCCCTCAAAATGTGTCATAGTAGAAAATAGAGGGTGAGAGGTGTAATTTTTATTACTCATACCCCATACAACTTCTCTAGGCAACAATTATTACAATTTCTATTGCAATTTTTGACCTGCAGGAAATCTAAAATTTTTAAAAATCACTACCTAGACCTAACCAAATTCCACGAAATTTTGTGTGATCTAGTATGGTAATATACATTGAATCTAGACACTAGGACTCACCCAAGGCCTCACCATCAAGCCGTACTTCAGCTTTGGGGTAAAATTGGAAGAAAAAACTCAAATAATTATTAACTCCTGGTAGGGAGATGATAATTAACCAAGTAAAAAAAATGTCCCAGAGCAATACTCACTTGTTGGCAAGGTCCAAGGCTACCTAGGCCTGTTACAGACTCAATACTAACTTAAAAATCATCACTACTAGCATCACTTATTCACACACCCTTATTGTCTTTCTTTTTGTTCTTCTGGTTAAGCTCTGGATGCAAATTCCAGCACTTCCCCTCTGTATGACTGTCAATATTATAGTGGTTGCATTGGTTATTTGGATCCTTGCACTCATGTTTTGTGGTTGTCATATTTTTATCCTTTTCACCTCTCAATTTCTTCTTCCCATCCTTAAAAGAATCCTAATTCTCCTTCTACTTTGATCCACTTGATTTCCCTTTCTTTTGACCTTTGTTCCTAGGTATTGTGCCTATCCACAATCCTCTTCCACTGGTCTAGACTTAAACAACATCACTTTTTTCCATAAATGGTTATGTTAACACCCTAGATACTTGAAGGGCACATCTACTTTCTTTGGAGAGATACCCAATGTCATGGCGACGTTTCTAAATTTTGTGGCGTGCTTTCATACACTTTGCCCCTCATTTAACTTCAAAGCATCGATCTCACCTTGGTACAACTTGATATCAACCTTTGCTTTCATTTTAAATAGGGATTATGAATGGTTCACGACACTCAAACTGGGTTGATCTTTTCTTATCCTTTATTTGGCTCATTCTCTATTTCTTCCTAATCTCTTGATCTCTGCTATGATTAGTCCTGTATTCGAACCCCCATATTATCTTAATAACTCAATATTATTACTTAGGTTCAACTCAAGTAAGTTCACATTACGACTTATATCTACAACTTTTGCTTCCAGCTGTGGAAACCTCTCTAATCAAGGTGTTTATTCACAAATTCTTTAGACGTGAATAGAATTTTATGACTTCTGGATAAACTGATCTTGATTCCCCACAAATATCCTAAATATACCCAAAGAAACTCGCTTTGATACCAATATGATACTCAAATTGTCATGGATATACCACTGGACATTTCGCCAAACCAGATCTAATAAAACTATACTTAAAAATTCGAAAATATACATTATTAGGGTTTATTCCTCTTTAGATTTTTGGATTTGTAGATTATTGTTTATTGCATATGCATGCAGATTAAAATTTAAGCAGAAAATAGAGAACACTAAAATAAAAACTCATAGACCATGATTTGACATAATATATAACCTAGGAAACTCTTTCGAGATAAAACCCAACAAGAAGGAAAGGTTGTTATGATCTTTTTATTTGAATAGAAAATGGATGCAAGTAAAAAGAAGTAAGGCCTATGTCCCATGGGCTACTACAATAGACAAATATTATGTGTGTGCTCTCCCCATATCCTTCTCATCATTACTTTGCATGAATAAGGCCTATATCAGAATGGAGAGTCGGGGGGAACTTCCAATGGGATCTTAACAAGTGTTCTTTACACAAATGCAACCATACCTTATCTCCCACCCTAAACTTATGTGGCACTCTAATCCAGGTGGATATTTGGTGGCCACCCACATCTTCCACTAACTCAATGGTTCTTTATCTTCTTATCAGTTTTTCTATGGTTTTTTGGGCCTTGAACTTCTACGGTCATTTGTAGGCCATAAATGATTTTTTTTGGCCATTTATGGGTGCAGAGGTTTTTATTTCATTCCATAGAGTTAACCAAAATTTGTAATCCTAAATATAGTTCTTTTAGATGAACTAATTGTGTTCCCCAAACAGAGATTTTATGCAAAAGTTTCACCACTAGGAAGTTGATTCTAGGGTTACAGTTTTAAACCTCTTGGGTTCTTTCTTTTATGTTAAAACATATGATGAAACTAACATAAACAATGAACAAAATATGAATTCATGACCTACAAGCATCTTGATCACAACATGTTTGTAAAATTGAACAACCTATGTCGGGAAAGATAGAGCAAGATTAGAGCTTAGAAACAAAGCATGAAGAATGAGGAACCATGTGTTCGTCTTCAGGGAAAATGTAGATGCGGGTAGGGATGGAACCCTTGCTCTCTCTGGCAGGAAAAGGTAAATGTTAATGTTGGATTTTTGTTAAAACAATCTTAGCCTTTGCCTCTCATTCTATGGAAGGGACTGTGCTATTTCAAGTATATAATTTTTATTAATATTGTATCACCATATTTTATGGAAAGTTATTTGAAAAAGGTCATTTTTTAGTAATTATTTTTATTGTATTCTATAATCAAAATAGAGTGAGAGATAATTCATTAATTTTGTTTAAGTAAAATTAAATTATTTGAAATGATCCATTCGCAGGCCATTAAGGGGTGGACTTTCAATATTGCAAGATATTTTTTTTTATTGCTTAGTTAACTTATTTCCTTGTGTATAAGGAAAACAAGCTTTTGGTCAATCAGAAACAATTATAAATCTTATTGTATGACCAAATTCAATTCTTTATTGCCAAAACATGTTCTCGACAAGGTTTCAATATGGTTATGCTTAATGTCAATTCAATTTACCTATTTTAAAGACAACCCGCACTATCACAAAATTTAATTCTTTAATGCCAAAACATGTTCTCGATGAGGTTTCAATATGGTTATGCTTAATGTCAATTCAATTTATCGATTATAAATACAACCCACGCTATCCAAATTTAAATGGAGTTCGAGGTATAGTTTTTATAAATAGAAAAATAAAATATTCATTTCAATTTCATATATATGAAGCATTAGAAAAGGATAAAAAATAAATTAGGATGTCAATTAGGTTTAGCTTTGGTGGTTAAGAGGAGTTGTTATTGTCATTGTCTAAGGTCAATATTACTTGTGATGTGTTTATTCCTTATGTAGGGTTTGCATTATCTTTTGAATTTCCAACTCAACCTTTTGAATTCATCCATTCTAACATGACTCATTTCTATTTAGTTTTCATTCAAATCATTCTTATGTTACTATCAATTTTATCTTCAGCAAAGTATGGAATGTGTTTGTTGCATCTTGGTGCTACAAAATATGGTCTTATGAGTGTATTTATTATATGGTGAACAATATATTATATGTGTTTTGTATGGAAATAATTTTGTTTCTTACAGTTCTTAGTATGTTGAACTATGTTTGGTTGTTCTTACGTGTGATAAAAATGAATTTAGACACCACATCTATTTTACAATACGAGTTTTCTAATATACAAAGTCCCTCAATTCTCCAATATTGTATTAACACTAATGGTTTGAGGTGTAGCATGTTTCCTACAAGTCTCATGCAATTTGTAGATGCTCTTAAAAAGTCAGATTTTTTTAGTGGATTGGTTCAAGGTTGCTAATTGTAAACTAAATCTAGGATCAAATCAGTGGGTCAAAATTATGATTTTCAAGCTATATCTTATAAATTTTAATGGACACAATTATGGAATTTTGGCACAAGATATGGGAACATTTTTGAAGAGTGAAGAGTTATGGGACTTTACGAAAATGGTGTTTCTTATCCAAGGGATAACTAATAAAAAAAATTTATCAACAGGAAAAAGGATGAGGCTCTAGGAGTCATAATGTTGAAGAATGTAACTAGGTTCGGTCTTCATTATTAATGTATTTGTCAAAATAACTTATTACTATTCCACTTATTAAAGCATGGGTTTCATGCTTGGGTCGTATTTAGTTTAAGGTCCCAATGTGGATGTCTAGGTTAGTTGTTACAAATTTAAATTGATCCAAATTTTGGGCTTTTAAATCATGTAATATTAGGTTGTCAAAAGGATCCTCCATCAAGTCATCTTCTTCAAGGTCATCATCCTCAAAATCTACTTCAAAGACAACCCTCATGTCAAGTGATACAAGTCATCAAAGTTGCATCCTTAAGTTGGCTTCAATCAGTGTTCAAGTCGGCTCAAATCAAGACACAACACTTCACATTGTCATGTCAGCTCAATAACTATGGCAAAAAACTATATATATAGGGCTATAGTTTTCATTTCTACCACAGAAGTTTGGAAATATCTAAAGTTCCAGACCATGGATATAGTTTGTATCATGATCACAGGTTCGGTGTTGGAGGATAAGGTCTCGAACATATTACAGAATTTTGGTAACCATTTATGCTATGAATCGGGTAGCTTCCATGATATGATGTTGCAGCAAAACAGTGCCTCAGTTTCAACACATCTCTACCACAGAATCAGTGCTATGTTATGATACTCAATTCAATGAATATACTCAGTTATCTCAGTTATGGTGCTCAATGTTATGATGATGCTTGGTGATCTCAGTAATGATGCTCAGTGCTATGTTATTATCTCATACTCGATCAAGGTAATGAGGATGGAGTTCAAGTGAAAGCAAAGGATATCTCGGTGTCATGGAGATCTCGGTGCTAACGCAGTGAAGGGATGACTTGATGGAGGAAGTCTACAGTCTAAGGTCTTGGTCATCTCATCTTAAATCTAATGAAGGAAGAATTTTGATTAGTTTTTCCCCAAAAGGTGGGGGTTTTCCCTAACATGTGCCTAGATCTTGTGTCTTCTTCTATTTGTTCATTGGAATTACTCTTGATGATAAGAAAATTTAAATTGAAAGAAGAAATAATAATGACAAAACATAATAAGATAATTTCATGATAAGAGAAATTGTTTAACTCCAATCTCCTTAATTTCTCTAACACATAACAACCTCCATCTCCAGGTTGATTCAATGTCATATAAACCATATAAACTACTCATATAATCTGTACTCTTTAGTATATCAAAGATCTAGAAGTTTATTCATATTTTCCCCTAAGACCCTACAAACGTTATATTCTCCTTGCAAACCTTAGCCTCTATAACAAAAGAAACAAAGTTCCATAATAATTTACAACGTCATGAATTTGAGAATTCCACTAATTCAATGACACTCCAAACAAATTTTTAGAAGAAAAAAAATGCTTAGATCAAAAGACTTAATGTGTGGCATTGATCACCATGGTGTCACTCTCTAGTAAATATTTTTTGGTGGACTTACCAATATAATTTATTTTGATCCTTCTCCACAGATTTCTCTCAAGGCATTTATTATGTTGGGCTATATCTTACATAATCTTTCTAGTGGCCATGTGGTTCCGTGAGACACACCTACAACACGTCATCCATATAGGACATAAAGTAAATCATTTAGTCCCTCTCATAATACATTAATTCTCTCACCTAGTAACTCAACACACCATAGACGAACATCCCTTCCCTCACTGTGCAAGTTGGCCTTTATTTTGAGAATATTAGGAGTGGGAGGGGAAGCATGACAAGGGTCTCCTTTTCTCAAGACAAGTCTCTCATAAGGATAAGAAATACAAGGAACACAGTGACCCTTTACAATCACAGTGATACAAGGAATACAACTAGGGCTTGGTGTTAATCCTTCGACAACCAATATATCCTGAACAAGACAACACTTGACCTACTTACTAATGGTGGCCACAAACAACCCTTTCAGTCCACAATTTTAATGACAGCACCATAGATTTAATGTTTGGAGAACAAGGGGCCACCCCCTTTTCCAACACTTTTTATGGGTCTCATGCATCATTATGGCACTCATGGACCCCAATATGCCTCCTAGAAGGCCTTAAGACATCATTTGACCTCTTATGAGGCTTATTATTCCATGTATGAGATAGTTTGGTGGGATTGTCACCAATATTTAGGGTCACTTGCATATTATTTTATGTTTAGGGGCTAATGTAGCCCATAACATAATTATATCAACTCCTAATCAATGTATAAATAGGAGTTATTTGGATTCATTTGTATCATCACATGACTTGGGATATCTCTATCTTTAGAGAACTTCACATTTTTCCTTGGAGGACTATTTTGGATTATGGATGCATTTTGATGTATGGATTTGGGCTATTTTTATCTTGGAGCTTTTTTTTTGCAAATGTGAAGCTGGTTAGATATACTCTCTAAAATTGTGAGTGCAAATTTAACGCTATTCTTCTTGTTGCTGCATACTATTGAATTTCACTATAACTAGGGCTAATTGCTGCATGATGTAAATGTGGATTTATGTGTCTATTTAGCCTATTTAATGCATGGGCCATTGTTGGATGAATCAAATGTATTAGAGATCATTTTATCTCAATACTATTGCACCATTTTTGTGAATTATAAATGCTTGAAGATCACTTTTTGCTTTCCTCTAATATTGGACAAAGTTGAATTTTTGGGCCTCCTTGATCAAGAAACTGAATTCCTATTCATTTTCACCCGTGATTCCATAACCCCAAGTGAATTAGGTACTAGTACCTCAAAAATGGTGATGATTTCCCCCCCCCCTTTTTCAAAATTTTCCATTTTTCACCAGGTCTAGCCCCATTAAGTCACATATGGCATCAATTTCCCAAGAATATAAGCAAAGGAAAACTTCGATATCCTAGAGGAAACTGCATTGGTGGGTCCCATCACTCTCCTTAGAATTTGGGCCAATTATGATGGTGGAACCTTCGGATACCTCAAGCCCTAGCTCTAGGATGAAGTTTTGCATAGGTGTTCCTAAGGCTAGAACCTAGTAGGATCAATTTGACCCATCGAAGTAAAAACTATTTCCTGTTCCTTTCCCCTCACATTTTCTAGGATAGGAACATCATTTGTTTCTAAATTCCATCCCTGAACCTGGGCCAGGTCCACTTGGCCCCGTGTGGTCCTATTTGGTGTCAAAGGCCTTTCATCAAGGACCATTTGGGAATCGAAGTTAGTGAACTAGGGCTAGTTGGTTGGCCCACTTGAATGCTACTTTAATCCTTCAAAGTTGCACATCCTTAGGCCCTATACACCTTCCCTTATACTAATCTTGTTGTCCTTCACAAGTACAAGAGTTAGGGCTCTTCTTTGACAGTCACCTAACAACCATCCAACTATACTTGGACTACCATCAATATACCCAACCACAGTCAAATATTTTTACTGATATAGGGCTCACAATATTGTCTTCATCAAGGGCTCTTCAAATCTTTCACCTAACAATGGTTTGATTCCTCTCAAAATCATTGTTCTTGTGTATCGACAATTTCATCTTTGTTGTCCAATCTATGAACAAATCTCAACTCCTCCTCTTATCAACCTTCTAACAATCTGTAGGTGACTGAGCTAGGGTCACAAATTAGCCACTAACATTCCATTGACTAATTTTTTATAGGTTGCTTTAGATCTCTGTCTAAAAATCTATGGATAGTCCACCAAAATCAACTCCTCTACATGCCAATCCATTCTTCGTATAAAAAATTTCTTCTACATGCTCAATCTTCTACTCAGGTTCCACTCTCCTTTGGATCTGTTATCTCCACACATACTGAATCTGCAAACCATATTCTAGATTTGCGGTATATATTGCAGAAATAAATCTCGCTCTAAGGGTCACAACCGCTCTTCTTTTATGAAAATTTTTCACAGTCTCAAGGGCATACCTTACGAACTAAACATGTTAGGAAAAATTCCTAACTAGGGCACTATACTTATGTACTTATAATTGTTGTAGAACAAACCCTATCCACCCATAGAAAAAACCACGACTCTTTCCTCCAAAAGGGAGTCGACCTAGCTCATGTGGATCCATAGATTATGGGCATTCCTTTGACCGAAATTCTTGCGTCTACTTCTGTTCTTGCTCTAAATTATAGTGCAATCCCTCCTCCATTTATGTTGGTCTTTATCACAGACCTTGTGGCCTACTAACCACCACAAGACAAGATCGTATCAACCCTCTCTTCTATTTCATGTAGAAAATCTAACCAACAGGATTCAATCTGATCTTGTAATGTTCTAAAACAAGATATTGAATCCTTCCTACAATTTGTGGAAACAAAATACAATCACACAATCACATATAATAAAGAGAAAAAAATTATCAATTGCACAACAAAATATGTATCTGGGGAAAGAAATTTCTCAAAACCCCTCTCTCTCTATTGTGTATTAAGTAAAGGAATCATGAGACAATACAATGCCCAATATCTCATGAGATTCTCCAACACTCTGCCAATTGTCTCCTACCGATCTGGGAAAAATTGGTCTAGTACTTAGCCAATTCTCAACCTTCCTTCAACCTTCCTTTCTCATACAATTCCTAGGGATTTAGCTCCCTATTAATTAGGAAAATCACCCTTCCTTAATTGTGCAATCCATCATGGCATCCCAATGACTTTATAATTGCACATGGGCAATTGTGTATAAATACAAATGATAGTTATGTTCCCTTTAACCTCTGTCTCACCTAGGTCTTCCTCGGAACTAACATGCATGCAGCTATTAATAGCGAATTAATAGTTATCTTATTCATCACTAATTGTGAATTAAATCTAATTTAAATTAGTGGACCTCTCACTATCTCATCACTCAGAACTAGTTAAATTGATTTTAACTCAATTAATTGAGTTAACTATTTCACACCTACACACCACTAATGCATCAACTGCAACTAGACCCCAAAAATATTAGAATCCCTCTACATGCCTCATCTTAGACCCTCATCATCCATACATATGCAGGAACGCAATAAAATATAGAAATAAACATAAACACGAAGATGTAGTAGGAATAACACTTCATTTCGTTAATATCAAATACTAAAAAAAATTTATAGACATCGTGGAAAACAAAATAGCTCGGGCAATGGTAGCTTCTCTCTGAGAAAAGATGTGGTGGTTACATGCCTATGAATTGTGTTACAATAAGGATCAAGGGCCTTTTTATTATTTAAAAATAAGATAAAACCCTAACTGGAGGAGATGTAACACCAAGAGTTTATGGGCCCCATTGGGGGTAGTTGGGAAGCCAACTTCCCGGGGTCGTAACTTGGTCATATGATCTCGAACATGATAGCTCGTTAGAGAGATCTCTCTAAGGACTACAACATCTAACACGATTTCTATGAAATCACCAAACTTTTCATGCCCCAAAAATGTCGTTTGGGGCCTCAAAACTGCTCTGGAATTTCAGGACCCGGAAAACTGACAAAAATAGTAAACTATGCTATAATTAAGGAAACTGAAAAATGAAAGAGACAATGGCGAGGGACCAAGTGGAATATGTGGGTGGTCACCAATATCCACCTCAATCACCTTAACTCGAATTTCTCGAGCTAACTCAATCATCACGACTTATTTAACCGACCCAAGTCGTTATGAGATGAAAATACAATTTATTGTCCAATTTATTTAAGGGAAAACTAAATTAGACACCTCACATTCCTCACTCCTAGTACATCAAAATTCCTCACCAGTGTGGGTGCATTTTTTTTTCCTTTCTGTTTTCCAATTTGACTGTTTCTTGTTTCAAATTTCAACACTCCTTCTCAACAAGAAAGGAATTCAATCTATCCTGGTCCTGTACCTTTGGAATTTTGCATGCAACACTTCTCTAGTGTTGTTTGCACATGAAAATCTTGAAAATGAATAAGCTTCGAACAAATGAATCACTATAATGCATTTTTCATCAGAGTCTTATGACTGTTTCTAGCCACTTCACGTGTCTACTAGACTCTCTACGCTACTGTTGACATCTGCATCTGTGCCCTTTGCATTGTTTCCAACTCTGATTTGTGCTCCAATATCTGACATTTTTCACTCTGATTTCTATCTTCCTAACATCTGACTACATCAATCTAATGGATCCTTCCTGCTACTTTTGTATTGTGGACTCCTCATAGGTTCGATCCATGAGACACACCATCTCAATGGACTCTACCCAAATTTCTTATATTGGGATTATGTCTACACATCACCCCACCTTTCACCTAGAGATATGGTTGCATGTGCTCCCTCTGCTCATTTGGCTCAAAATTTCCTTCTCATGGAGGTTTCTTCTTGAGTGGACACTTCTGCTCGGTCTCCTCTCTGCTTCTCCAATTGTGGCTGCTCTAGAACATTTTGAGATTGCTTCTAAGGTTGCATGTTGAGAGGTAATTTGCACTCCCTCTCAATAGCCAAGTCTCTAACCTATGCTTTGCTCCTCAAATATTTGCATGCATTTGGTACCTCAAGTGCATATAGGTTCTTGAATCATGCACATTGTCATTGTCCTACCATTACAAATGAATTTATTTTCCATTTGGGTAGCTTTTTGCAAGGAATCCAAATATCCTATTTTTTTTGAAATTTTTACACCAAAATCTTCAGATATTCTCTACAAAATCGTCGCCCAAAAAATCCTTGCTCTGATACCATGTAGAAAACCTAATCAGCAAGATTCAATATGACCTTGTAATGTATTAAAACAAGATACTAAATCGTTCCTACAATTTTCGAAAACAAAACATGATCGCACAATCACATATAAGTAAGAGAAATAAATTATGAATTGCAAAAAACAAGATGTATATGGGGAAATAAAATGCTCAAAACCACTCTATCTCTATTGTGTATTAAGTCAAGGAATCATGAAACAATACAATTCTTAATCTCTCATGAGATTCTCCAACACTTTTCCAATTATCTCCCGCTAATCTAGGCAAACTCGGTCTAGTATTTAGCCAATTCTCAGCCTTCCTTCAGCTTGCCTTACTCATGCAATTAATAGGGAATTAGCTCCATATTAATTAGGAAAATCAGTCTTCCTTTATTTCACAATCCATCATGGCATCCCAATGACATTATAATTACATGTGGGAAATTTTGTATATATACAACTGATATTTATGTTCCCTTTAACCTCTATCTCAACTAGGTCTTCCTTGGAACTAACAAGCATGCAACTATTAATAGTGAATTATCAGTTATCTGATTGATCACTCATTGTGAATTAAATCTAATTTAATTGATTGGCCGACCTCTCACTAGCTCATCACTTAGTTATAACTATTTAAACTCAATTAATTGAGTTAAATAATTCACACCTGCAACCCACTAATGCATCAACTGCAACTGGACTCCAAAAATATCAGATTAATACCTCTACATGCCTCGTCTTAGACCCTCAACTCGAATTTCTTGAGCTAAGTCAGTAATCATGACTTAGTTAACTGACACAAGTTGTTATAAGATGAAATTACAATTTAGTGTGTAATTTATTTAAGGGAAAAATAAATTAGATGCCCCAAATTCCTCACTCATGGTGCATCAAAATTCCTCACCAGTGTGGGTGCATTTTTTTTTGTCCTTTCTTGTTTCGAATTTAAATGTTTCTTGTTGAAAATTTCAACATTTCATAATTTGATGCTCTATTCACACATAGGCACCATTGAAATCACATGCCCAGATTCTCATGAAAAACCTCTCTTAAGCTCGATCTGCCATAAGAGAACCAAAAATATGTAATATTCCTTTTTCGGGAATTTCTGCTATATGGTCCTCAAGGACGTTGTATAAGGAAGCAGATGTGAAAATAAGCTGAAAGGGGGCTGAAATCCTCTTTTTAACTCATTAAACACTTCTCTTCCAGAATTTGAGCCCAAAGAAATGATCCTATATGGGTTGTTCGGATCTCCCCAAACTAGATCCCTTAAAGAATGCTCAAAGAGAGAGCTTACAGTAATACATGAACACAATCATTAAACTCTGCAAATATGAATATGTAATAAGATTAAATGTAATACAGCCATCATGTTCATTAATATATCAGTAGCAATATACAGAAATATCATGAGGAATAAACCCATCATGCAAAGGGAATCAATCTCCAAAGATTAACACATGAAATACAAGAGATGCAGCGACTGCACAAAATGCCGGAAAGCAATGACTGTGCTGTCTCTATGAGAGTAGATACTACTGTAGATGTCAGTACATGAAATATGGTTGATACATACAAATAAATTCCCAACAATAGAGGGATGTGCCTCAATACAAGATTTCTAGCCAATCTAGGAGAGATTGTTAGAAATGCTGGAAAATATACAATGTGACAACTAACTTGTCACTGTAACTAAATCAAAATAGGAAATGAGGTTGTAGCATATATAATATGATGATGCCCTCCTCTGATAGTGAATCTAAACAAAAGGTTGATCCCTTTACTTAGAAACAACTCCTCCTGATGAGCTCTAATGAACTCTCCAACACTGCCTACACAAAATAACGCAGTTTCTACCCTAGACTGTGTTGTGAGAGATGGTGAATGATTAGCCTAGTTCCAAAGATATGAAATAATTCCAGGTATTCTCCTCTACTTCTCCTCCAAAGAATATGCAAGAACTCCACTGAAGAACAAGCCAAGAATGACTCTGAGAGTTCCTCTATTGCTGCTCCTAGCAACACAACGTTTTCTGCCGAATAGAATAACACTGTAGCTGAAGGGGTAAGCTTGGCCAAATACTGGAATGAGGAAAATGGAGCTCAAACCCTCTCCTTCCTTGAGGATGAGGTAGGTATTCCTGACCAGGAACACCCTTGGGTTCAAGAACACTACAACCCTGGTAAACAGCCCGGGGATACAAGTCTTTGCAGACCCAACGAAAATGATAAACTAATGCATAATGAAAATGGGCTTCCATCTCCTCCTTAAAAAGAAAATGAACTCATCTCACCATGGGTCCCATTCACACTTGCCACCTAGCTCATGCAAGTGGAGCCTCCTCTAAAACTGCGTTGCCTTTTCATGGAGATTCCCTCTCTTGGACAGCGTTGTTGACTTAGTCAAAGATAGCTAAATCAAAGTGATCTCGATCATATTCACACCCTTAGGTGCTTAATCTAGCTTCTTATTCATCCTCCTTTCACAAAAGGAGTGTCATTTCTCCATCTAAGAGGTTTAAGGGGTCTCCTTACCCATTTTATTCAACAAAATAAAAATATGCAAACTATAATGTTCATTTTAGCTTGAGGCTAAAATTTCAGAACATTACAGTCCTCCCCTCCCACCTGTTTCTTGTACTCAAGAAACTGCATAGATAGAACAAAATCTCTCCCCCTTTTCTCTTGTGGCCCCCTCATCAACAATCTCCACCACTGCTCAAGATATCTTGCAACAAATATGTCCTCCAATGCTTCCTCCCAAGTATGCAAACCGGAATGGTGCATATCATGGAAAGATAGAAGGTGTAGGTGCAAACCTTCTTGTTGTGCTATGGCCTCCTCAAGGTAGGAGTGATGACATGCATGGGAAAATTTTGTCCCCAATGATGATCCTCTCATCCATGCTATCATCCAAATAAAAAGCTCAACCCCTGGTTCATGCAATGTGTTGGGGCTGAATGGAGAGTTGGGCTTTTGATTCCCAAGATGTTTCTCTCTCTATTTGTGGTACATATGGGGCTGCCTTCATCCTTGAACTGAAATGGTATGGCCTCCAAGAATGGCCCAAGCTTCCCCATCAAGAAAATCAGCCATGATATGCCCCCTCAAATTCTCCAAGTGGGTTTTCCCACAAGAAGAGAAAAGTAGCAATGTGGCAATCATGGTTTTCCCGTGGTGTCTCCTGCAATATAAAGCATGTAAAATGGGGAGATTCATGCTCCCAATGGGCTGTCCCAATATATACAACATTCTCACAGTATTTCTCCCTGTGAGTGTATAAACATCATCAATACAAGGAGGCAATATGCAATGAAAACAAGTTGTCATAAGACAACTAAAGAGTGGGTCACTACTCCACTTATGGGACCAACGCAATGCACCTCTTATCTACATCAAAAATATTAAAAAAAAGTGCTTTCCCAACCACTTTTTTTCTGCCAAAAACATCTCATAGGGTGAAAACATGAAAGTACAAATTGGTGCCAATGATGCACACCAAGAAATATGTGGCTTCCCCCACAAACCATCATGAAAATAGCCACTACCATTGCTGCAATGGGCCATAAGTACATCATAATAAGGATCATAAGGATATGTGATCATCCTAATCTCATCAAGCTTCTCATATAAAGTAAATAAAGGTAAATCAAAATGAGAGCATATACCTCCTTTACCATGTACTCTAGTCCTTGAGCTGAAATGGCTCATCTGAATGTTCTCCCTCACCTCCAATGAGTAGGGAAATGGTTGTGCCAACCTCTCTAGAATCATCCAAGCTATGCATCTATCTGTATGCTAATATATATCATGTTGAATTCCCTCCCAAGTGAACTCCTCTAACAAAGAAATATATGCATCAAGGTGCATATCTAGGAAATCCTCATGTGCTGCATGCAATAGTTTCTCCTTGAGACTAGAAGCACTAGTCAAGAAGATCCCGCCATCAGTATAGATGACCATATCATCAATCATGTACCTATCATCTCTATCTAGGTCATCAAGATTCATGCATGCATCTAGATCCTGGGAGTACTCTACTAAGAGTTGAGACCTCCAATCTAGATCTACCCTCCTCAGAGACAGTGCTGGTAATTTGCAATGTGATGCTCCCCTCATGTTGCTGCCTGCTACCTTGAAATCCCCCATGAAAAATTAATCTTCAAAAATGCTGTCATTCCCATCATGCAGTTGCTCATGCTCAAATAGTGATGGTGTCCTTTGGAAGTTGGCCTCCCATGAGAATTTGTCATCCACAAGGAATCTCCCAAGTTGGGCCAAAGTAAGCATGAGTGGCCTACATCCACTCCTATGTATGAAATATTCCTCTTTCAAAGGAAGTATCCTCTCCATCTCCAAATCTGTGGAGCAGTCATCCTGCATCTGAAGATTCCATCCTCCATCCCTGCAGCAAACTCTGTCAGCGCAGTATAACTGATGAGAGTGGGTGATAATGAAAATGAGAGAGTGTCTCCCTCCTCCTTGGGTTTATCCAAAACTCTTTGCACTGTGTTGGACTCCGCGAATGTCTTCACCTCTCCAGAATCCAAGAGTGGTGAACCAAATGACAAGATGCCCCTCATCAACTCTAGATTAGGTGGCCTTCCAGGTGGAATGCCTCCATATAGTGAGACATCAAGTTTATAGGTTGAATGTATGTATAAGTGGACTGATTTGTCCCTCTCTTCACTGCATTTTACAATTTCCTTCTCTTGTGCAAATACTTTCCAGAATAGATAAGGGTGTATCAACCCTTGATGCTAATCCTTCTCTTCCTCCTCCATCTCACAATCCTCCAATGCTACTATATGCTGCTCAGGATTTGTGACTGGGTCCCCACATGTGGTACCTCTTGGAATCCCTTGCATAGAAATAAGGACTCCTCCCATGGAAGTAATGGCTCCCCTCTCATCCGCATGTGGTGATGGATCTCCCTCAAATGATATAGTGATGTGGGTTCTTCTATGCACATTCTCTTCACCAATATGTGAGTGTGCCTCCCCTTCAATGAGAGACCATGGATCTCGGTCTTCCTTTGAAAGAAGGATCTCCATGTCATCACAAATGGAAGAGTTCCCTTCATACAATGGAGGTCTTGCCTCTAACAATTCATCATTCCAATTTTCTTCCCCTCTAGAAATGCGGAGTGGAGTTTGTTTCATGTTTCCCTCCAATGCATGCAAAGTGTTTGAAGTTATGATACATGATGATTCACACTGACTTCCATCAAATTTCTTCACCAAACCCTTAGTGAATTCATCATATGTTTCTACATTTGCATGACAATGTGAAACAGAATTTTCAAACCAACAATCATGAGCCATACCTTTGAGTTGCAGTGCTGCTCCTCCAATGGCCTCATCTTCTTCCTCCATCCTCCCAGCAGTGCAAGTGGGAAATGGACTGCGCTGTGGATATGCATGTGTGGCTGAATTCTCACACCAACGTGGTCACCACTAGGGCTTGCTTCATGCACAAACTCTCTCAGAAAATCTCTCCAATTTTCCCTTTCTATCTCCTCAAGATCTTCAATGATACCCTCCAGGGTCTAGAAAATAAGAAGGGAAACCTCCTCTTCCGTCATTCCTCTTTTCTTGTTTCCTTTGTAAATATCCTCTCCTTGGAGAGAAGCTCCTCTTTCTGATAGGATTAAATCTTGTGCATAGGTTGAGCCAAGATTGATGCTCTAATACCACTGTAATATTCTTTTTTCAGGAATTTCTGCTATATGGTCCTCAAGGATGTTGTATAAGGAAGAAGATGTGAAAATAAGCTAAAAGGGGGCTAGGATCCCCTTGTTAACTCATTAAACACTTCTCTTCCAGAATTTGAGCCAAAAGAAATGATCCTAGATCGGTTATTCAGATCTCCCCAAACTAGATCTCTTAAAGAATACTCAAAGGGAGAGCTTATAGTAATACATGAACACAATCATTAAACTCTGCAAATCTGAATATGTCATAAGATGAAATTTAATACATCCATCATGTTCATTAATATATCAGCAAAAATATACAGAAATATCATGAGGAATAAACCCCTCATGCAATGGGAATCAATCTCCAAAGATTAACACATGAAATACAAGAGATGTAGCAACTGCACAAAATGTCGGAAACCAATGACTGCATTGCTTCTATGAGAGTAGCTGCTATTGTAGATGTTAGTACATGAAATATGGATGATACATACAAAGAAATTCCAAAAAATAGAGGGATGGGCCTCAATACAATATTTTTGGCCAATCTAGGAGAGATTTCTAGAAATGCTGGAAAATATACAATGTGACAACTAACATGTCACTGTAACTAAATCAAAATAAGAAATGAGGTTGTAGAAGATCTGATATGATGATGCCCTCCTCTGATAGTGAATCTAAGCAAAAGGTTGATCCCTTTATTTAGAAACAACTCCTCCTGATGAGCTCTAATGAACTGTCCAACACTCCCTACACAAAATAACGCAGTTTCTACCCTAGACTGCGTTGTGAGAGATGTTGAATGATTGGCCTAGTGCCAAAGATCTAATAAATTCCCAGGAGTCTCCGCTGCTTCTCCTCCAAAGAATATTCAAGAAATCCACTGAATAACAAGCCAAGAATGACTCTGAGAGTTCCTCTGTTGCTGCTCCCAACAACACAACGTTTTCTGCCCAACAGAATAATGCTGTAGTTGAAGGGGTAAGCTTGGCCAAATGCCAGAATGAGGAAAATGGAGCTCAAACCCTCTCCTTACTTGAGGATGAGGTAGGGATTCTCGACCAGGAACACCCTCGGGTTCAATAACACTACAACCCTGCTAAACAGCCTGGGGATGCAAGTCTTTGCAGACCCAACGAAAATGATAAACTAATGCATAATGAAAATGGGTTGCCATCTCCTCCTTATAAAGAAAATGAACTCATCTCACCATGGGTCCCATTCACACTTGCCACCTAGCTCATGCAAGTGGAGCCTCCTCTAAAACTGCGATGCCTTATCATGGAGATTCCCTCTCTTGGACAGCGTTGTTGACTTAGTCAAAGATGGCTAAATCAAAGTGATCCCGATCATATTCACACCCTTAGGTGCTTAATCCAACTGCTTATTCATCCTCCTTTCACATAAGGAGTGTTATTTCTCCATCTAAGGGGCTTAAGGGGTCTCCTTGCCCATTTTATTCAATAAAATAAAAATATGCAAACTATAATATTCATTTTAGCTTGAGGCTAAAATTTGGGAACATTACACAATATGCCATCCTAATTCCTAGTTTGAACCGACCATTAAGGTATGAAACATTCCTATGAACCCTCACATAATGATCTTGCTCTTGGAGGATGATCATGGCCTCCCTTTAGCAACCCTTATTCAACCCTCTTACTCGGCCTACTTTAGGACTACATCTCTCTTCGCCCCCTTGATCAAATGAGATCCTTCTCACTTGATGTTATTTTTTTCATCCTAAGGCCTCCTTAAATAGTTTTTCCTATACTTATTACGAGCCCTCTATAACTTACAATTTTTATCCACTTACACCTTAGGAAATATTAATTTTCCTTTTTAATTTTATTTTAGATTTTAAACCCCATCTTGGGTTCAAAATCCCTTTGTTTGGCTTCTTTGCCCACAAATCCTTTTCTGACCAAACTCATACAAACCCATCTCACTAGGCTTGTGGAGTACCTCCCAAGCTACACAATTAAACAACATAGTCTAGTTGTAGTAACCATAACTTGGTCAAGCTCTTGTAGTCAAGCGAGGACTTGGTTGGGTTCCGAAGTTGAAAATTAAGTAAGGGTAGTTGTGAGGGCATGATAGCTAGGGAGGGTCAGGGAATGCACATTAGGAATGAAAAGGCATGCTAACACATGTCAGACAATGTCAATGCTTGTTGAAGAGTGTTAGGTAGTGTCAGGGCATATCAATGGATAACTAGGTCAAAATACATGGAAAGAAACGAATAAGAGTGTGTGTCAGGGAGTGTCAATGAATTCAAGTGTGCTAAGGATGAAGTGGGTTAGGATAATTTCAGAATAGGATTTATAGGAGGCAAGCCTACAGTTTTTATACAAGGTTCAACATAGAAGTTTTAGACAAAGGGAGATCACTTTGTGCTAGGCATAACATTGTTTTTCCTTTCGCTTTTTTTTTTTTATATGAGATGTGGCACACTTTGGCTACATGCTCACATTTTAAAATATTCTAGATAATTGCATATTGTACATTGTTGCATATAATTTTTGGGGCACTCGAATTCTGTCGACTTATATCTTGTGTGCCTTGTGCATCTTATGGTTCTTGCAAACTCTCAGTTAATGTTCTATTGTTTCTATAAACTGAACATACAGGTGAAATATTTCCTATGTAAGATATGTTGCTTAGTTTTTTCATGGCCATGGTTAGATCATGTGATCCTTATCTTGGTAACTAGTCAAGTGGGACAAGTTGAGCTAGGACATGAGTGTCATAAGATGAGTTATAGGAAGTTCTTAGGTGAACAAGGCACAATCTACTAGTAATAGGTGCAATTGGTCAAGTTGTTGTGGTTGAAGCAAGAAAATATTGTCACATGAACTGCAGTAGCCAAGGAATTAATTGGGTTCCCAAGTCATGAAAAATTGTAAAGGCTAGCTATGGGGACATGAGTGCCAAGGCGTTCTAGGGAATGCTAATATGTGGCAGATAGTGCAAAGTCATGTCAAACATGCTAAGACGTGCTAAGTGATAAGGCATGCCAAAATTTGCAAGGGTGTGTCAATGGATGCCATGGAATGTAACGGCAACAAAATGGATAAAAAAGTTAAAATACAAGGAAATAAACACATAAGAGGGTTAATAAGTCATTAATTTCCCTTTTCCAAGAGGGGCATGCTAGGCACACCAACACTAGGCTCCAATACATGCCAAGTGAAAATTCTTAGTGCATTCTAAGTGTCAAATATTCCTTTTTTTCTTCTCATCTACTTTCCAAAAATTGATCTCAAATAAATTTAATATTAAACCATGCCAAATTATACCAAGGCATGTAAACGTATTCCATACATGCTAAGACTTTCCAAGCGCCAACACGTGCCAAGTGTCAATATGTGTCACAATGTTATGCATGCTATGAACTGGAAGGGCATGTTGAAGAGTGCTAAGGTTTGTTAGAGAGTGATAATGCATGTTGAGGAGTGTTAAGGAGTACTAAGACAAAACATTAAGGGAGAACTAGGTCAAAATTCAGGGAAGTTAATGAATATGAGGAACGTGTGCCAGGGACTGGTGTTAATGAGTGTTAGTTGTCATGCCAAGGAGGGAGTGACAAGGTATGATAAGAATTGGTAAGGCATGCTAGGGAATATCAAGGCATGTCAGGAAGTCTCAAAGTGTGCATGGGAGTTCTAGGGTGTGCTAATTATATGTGCCAATTAGTGCCAAGATGCTAGGTCCCTATATTACTAGTATAGTCCCTTATTGTTGTTAGTGTAACCCCCTTATTATTATTATTGTACCCTTGTAACCTCCATATTGTTATTATTGTGCCCTTAAATTATTAGAGAAAGTAGGTCGCATAGATTGCTAACCTTCCTAAGACCTTGTTATGAAAGGAGGTTTCCAGTAAATTGAATCATCCAAGAATTGTTCATTTTGTAGGTTGTATTGAGGTTTCCCCCTTCTCAGTGCTCGTGATTTATAACATTCTTTCTTCTCTTTTTCGAGCTAGTTTCACAACATTTGGTATCAGAGCTTTGAGATTCTAGGGTTTCACTGCTCCAAACAGGTCATCGTGGAATTTTCGCTATAACTTTTTTTATATGAAGGCTTAGAATCTAAAAATTTTAGAGTGCGAAGCCAAAATCTTGAGAAACATCGTCGCAAAATTTCATAGCACGGTTCGCAATATTTTCAGAGATATGATCTATGCAAGTTAGGTCATTTTTGCAGGCTCCTGAATTTAACCTAAACAGGTCATTGTGGTATATTAGTAATAACTTTTTTTCTACGAAGGTTCAAAAGCTGAAATTTTTAGAGTGCGAAGCTACAATCCTAAGTAACATTGTCACAAAATTGCAGATATTGGTTCACAACATTTTCAGAGATATGATCTATGAAAGTTAGAGCTTTTTGAGGCTTTTGAATTTCATCTCAAAGAGGTGATCGTGGGAAAATCTTCATATCTCTCTCTTTGAGCATCGAATTGAAATGCTGTAAAAAGTGGCTGCAAGTACACGGACTATAGTTTTAATTCTATAAATTTTAGAGCCAAAGGAGGAAACATTGACACATGGCAAGTCATACAAGTTCACTCTACTAAACCAGTCAAAAATTGGGTCATTGTGGGAGATTGGACATAACTTTTCCTTGAAGAATCCAAATCAGATAAGACATGTGGCATTTGAAAGAAGATTCAGAGGGTTAATATAAGGTTGAATTTAAGATATTGAGGATATGCAATTATAGATATAATTGAATTTCAATATCGAGATCCTCAAAAGCAAGAAAAAGGTGTGTATTTTTTTCCAAATTGCATAAGTCTTGTTTGAAGAATCAAGTTGAATTGATTGCAAGGGCATATTGTAAGATAGATATCAGTATTGGATTCTAAAATGGACCCTAAAAAGAATTAAACACCCATTAAGCCTTTAGAAAGCTCTACTTTGTCTCATGAAGACGAAGAATGGCAACATGACATATCAAAATTACAAGAGCAACTGCAACAAATTTCGCTCTTCCAAAGAGAAAAAAAAAATGACATGGAAGTTTTGAAGAAAGGCGTGGAAACTAAGATGGATGGTTTGAAGAAAGGCGTGGAATATAAGATGGATGGTTTGCAGAATGGCATGGAATCTAAGATAGATGGCATGGAAGCTGGCATGGAATCTAAGATGGATGGCATGGAATCTAAGATGGATGACATGGAAGCTAAGATCGATGAGAAAATGGAAAACATGAAGAATTATCTAAAAGCATACATGGAAGGTTCGATAAAGTTGATATAAGAAATGTTTCCTAATATAGGGATAGGGAGGAAACTTATAACCTTAAAAAAATAAATGTTATTTAAGATTTTATAAAATCTAATGTTGCAGTAGGAAAGAACTAGGCAGAAATTAAAGCAGTGAGGAAGCTTGATGGAAAGGATCCTGTAACATGGATACTAATACTGATGAGGTGGAGAAACATTTTGAGATATCCAGAAGGTGCAAAAAAATGCAAGCATTGTAACTTTGCATATTTAATAAAATACATTTATATATCATGGCTTTCACTTATTCACTAAGTCACTTGAATGACTCTTATGAGTGAAATTGAGAAAAGCATTATGAGTGATATGTTGTGTGAGCACATTAACGTAGCCAATTGATAAACTCAAATAAGGTTTAATGGGTATACATTGAGACTAAAAATTGATGATAAGTGTACATATATTCCGTATAGGTCAAAGGATTGACCTCATATGTACTTTAGCAGAGCATTCCAACATGAAGTTCGTGTTCTGGAACCCGATTCATTGGAGAAGGCATTCAGGTTGGCAAGCAAAGATGAATGTAAAACAGGACATATGAAGCTACCATCACTTAAGAGGTTGTTACATCTATATTACCAATTTGCTAAAAGGTGAATGCACAACAATTAGAAGATAAACAGAGCTACAAATCAGATAGGCAACATGCATGGAAGGTCATGGTGTTTATAGATATTATTTACTATATCAGAAGAGAAGAAGAAAATGAACAAGAGGAGTAATAGAACCAAATTCAAGAAGAGAAGAAGAGTTCAACTATAATTGTAATGCATTGGCAAGAATTATCACCTCAAAATCTAGAGATAGAAGGATGATGTCAAGAAGAAAAAGGTAATAGTGTTGACTGATTCAGGTAGTACCCATAATTTTATTCATTGTAAGGTAGCCAAGGAATTGAATTGTTTCCTATACCCAACACCAAAATTTCAAGTGATGGTTGCAAATGGAGGAACTATAAATTTCTCTAGAAAATGCCAGAATATCAAGCTAACCATGGGGGAATATTTATTGAATAGTCCAATGCTTTCCATTCCTATGGGAGGTGTTGATGTTGTACTAGGTGTACAATGGTTACAATCTTTGGGGACGGTAGCTTTTAATTTTCAAGAACATTTCTTGAAATTTTTTCCAAAAGGAAAGGAAGTCGAATTACGTGGTATTGCAGGGAAGCCGGGAAAGATAATAAGCTCTAATGTCATGACAAAGCTTCTAAAGAAAATACAATGAGGCATAATTGAACAAGTATTCTCACTAGAAGTTCCAACATCAAAATCATCTATTTTTGCAGATCTCCAAAAAGTCTTGGACAATCATTCCAAGGTTTTTGAAACTCCAAAAGGAATCCCACCTATTCATGATCATGATCATGTTATTCATTTGATTCCAGGAAGTGTTTCTCCAAACATCAGGCCTCATAGATATCCTTATGTCCAAAAGAGAAAAATTGAACGTATGATTGCAGAAATGTTAGAGGCGGCTATAATTCAACCTAATCAAAGTTCTTTCTCTGCTCCTGTAGTATTGGTACACAAGAAGGATGGATCATGGCACATGTGTCTGGATTATAGGGAGCTCAATAAGCTCACCATTAAAGATAAAATTCCAATTCTTGTGATTGATGAATTATTAGATGAATTACATGGAGCAATTTGTTTTACCAAATTGGATCTTCGTTCAAGGTATCATCAAATTAGAATGAAGACTGAAGATATTCCGAAAACAACATTTCGAACTCACGAGGGTCATTATGAATTTTTGGTCATGCCTTTTGGCCTTACCAATGCACCTTCTACATTTCAAGGGTTGATGAATTCCATTTTCAAACCCTTCCTTAGAAAATTTGTGCTAGTATTTTTTGATGATATACTAATCTACAGTAGGTCTTGGAAGGACCATGTTCAACATGTTGACAGGGTGCTCACACTATTGCAGGAGAAACAATTATATGCAAAAACATCCAAATGTTTCTTTCGAGTACAAGAGGTGGAATATCTGGGTCATATTGTATCTCATGAGGGTGTTAAGGTAGACCCTAACAAAATTAAAGCCATTAAGGAATGGAAAGTCCCCACAACCATAAAGCAGTTGCGAGGATTTCTCAGGTTAACAGGGTATTATCAAAAGTTTGTTAAGAATTATGGGAGAATAGCAGCACCTCTAACAACATTGTTGAAGAAAGATGCATTTTCATGGACTCCTGAAGCAACTAAGGCCTTTGAACATCTTAAAGAGGCAATGTGCCTAGCACCGGTCTTAGCTACGCCACACTTCACAAAAACCTTTATTGTGGAATGTGATGCCTCAGGAAATGGAATTGGTGTTGTTTTAATGCAGGAAGGAAGACCCATTGCTTTTGAAAGTCGTCCAATCAAAGGAAAGTATTTACAGAAACCTATTTATGAGAAGGAAATGTTAGCAATACCGCATGCACTAAAGAAATGGCGAACTTACCTAATGGGAAGACACTTCAAGGTACAAACTGATCATGATAGTCTTAAACACTTTTTGGAACAAAGACTATCTTCAGAAGAGCAGCAAAAATGGGTCACAAAGATGTTGGGTTATGACTTTGAAATAATATACAAAAAAGTAAAGCTTAATGTTGTTGCAGATGCACTCTCAAGAAAGAATGAAGAGGTGGAAGCATTGCTTTGTGCCATTTCTATTATCCAACCAGATTGGATAACCGAAGCAAGAGATGAATGGAAGAAGGATGAAGATGTGTGGACACTCATTCAAAATTTGCAGCAAGATCCTAGTACATATGATACATTTAGTTGGAAAAATGATTCCTTATGGTACAAAGATCGCTTATATCTTTGTAAGAATTCCCAACTAAAACAAAAGATTCTTCTGGAATTGCACTCTTCTCCTTTAGGAGGACACTCAGGATTTTTAAAAACTTACCACAGGGTGAAGAAAGAATTTTTTTGGGATGGCCTTAAATCTGATATTCAAAATTTTGTGGCGGAATGTTTGGTTTTCCAGCATAATAAAGTTGAGACAATTAAGACCCCGGGACTTCTACAACCTTTATCCATTCCAAGTCAACGTTGGGAGGAGATTTCAATGGATTTTATCACAGGTTTACCTAAGTCCGAAGGAAAGAGTGTCATCATGGTGGTAGTTGATAGACTTACTAAGTATGCACACTTTTGTGCATTATCTCATCCATTTAAAGCAAGTACAGTTGCTAATACATTTATGGACACAATTCAAAAGCTACATGGAAACCCAAGGGTTATTGTGAGCGACAGAGATCCCATTTTTACTGGAAATTTTTGGACGGAGTTATTTTCTTGTTTGGGTACTCAATTAGCTCATAGCTCATCTTATCATCCTCAATCTGATGGTCAAACTGAGATAACAAATAAATGTTTGGAAGGATATCTTCGTTGTTTTGTATCTGATAAACAAACACAATGGGTCAAGTGGTTACCTCTAGCTAAATGGTGGTATAACACTTCCTTCCATACTGTAACAAAAATAACCCCATTTATGGCACTTTATGGATATCATCCACCATCCATCACATTATCTTTAAGAGAAAATTCGAAGGTTCAAGCAATGGAGGATCACATCAAGCATCAACAAGAAGCTCACAAAATCTTAAATGACAACCTAAATTTGGCACAAAATCGAATGAAACAACAGGCATATCAACATCGCAATGAGAGAATTTTTGATGTAGGAGACTAAGTGTTTTTATGGCTACAACCATACAAACAAATTTCCCTCAAGAAAGCTAAGAAGGATAATAAATTATCACCAAAGTAATATGGTCCTTACAAGGTGTTGCAAAAGATTGGTACTATGCCATACAAATTGGAGCTTCTTACTTCTTCACGAGTGCATCCAATTTTCCATGTTTCATGCTTAAAGAAGGTTATAGGTGAAAATCTTCCAGTTCAAACAATATTGCCAAAATTTGATGAGGAAGGAAAAATCATATTGGAACCTAAAGTGGACACGGAAACAAGAACTCAACAGCTATGAAATTGATCAATTTCAGAGTATCTCATCAAGTGGAATAACTTACCCACTGAAGATTCTACATGGGAGGATGAGAATTTTATACAGAAGCACCTAGAGCTACTCAAGCGTTGAGGACAACACTTTTTTGAAGGAAAGGGGTATGTTAGGCCGCTATATTACTAGTATAGTCCCTTATTGTTATTAGTGTAACCCCATTATTGTTATTATTGTACCCTTGGAACCCCCACATTGTTATTATTGTGCCCTTAAACTATTATTGTTAGGTCAACTAGGATTACATTGTGGCCCCACGGACTCCTATATATAGAAAGGAGGTTTTGTAATTTGAATCATCCAAGAATTGTTCATTCATGTAATATATTGGAGGTTTCCCGCTCAAAGTGGCTTATTTATAAGGCATTGATATCTCTTTTCTTCTCTTTTTGGAGCTGGTTTCAGAACACAAGATATGCCAATACTGCCAGGTTCTAAGGATGTGCAGGGTGCCAGGGTATGTCAATATGTGTCAAGAACTTTCAAGGAAACAAAAGGAAGAACCAATAAGAGGGTTAATAAGTCGAGACTTTATGTTTTTCAAAAGGGACATGCTAACTACACTAATAATAGGTCCCAATACATTCCAAGTGGCATTGTGTGCCAAGTGCTAATGTATGTCAATGCATTCAAACAAGGTGTTCTAGGGCATGCTAGGGACTACATGCATGCCAACACATGCTATGATAGTTCTATGTTGTGGTAGTGCATGCCACCATGTGCTTGGGTGTCAATTTCATGACAAGATGTTTTAGGTAAAAATATGTTCCAAGACATGCAAGGTGCTAAGAAATGTTAGTGTGTGCCAAAGCATTAATTTAAGGTGTGCCTGAATTGTTGAGGAGTGTTAGGTTTTTCTCATTAATAGAATTGACAGAGCTTGATTATGTATTAAATAATATATTTCTTACACACACTAGTGGGACTTTATCTAAAGGGGATTTTCTAGATAATAAAATTAATAGATATGAAATATATGTTGACTCATAGGAAAACTCTACTCAACTAGTCATTACTTGAGGGAAATGATACACACTAATTACTTCTTAAAAAATTGAGTGACTCTAAACACCATGGCCTTGGACATATTATAAAAAAGACTCCATAATAATGGTATTAAATCATTATATTTTGACAAGAAATGTATTAACAAGGAAACAACGTCATCAAAAAATCATTGGAATGATCAATGGTGACAAACATTTTTTGACCGTCACCAAAAGTAACAAAAATAACATCGGTGAGGGTCATTAAAATTTTGTCACTAGAAGTGTCACCAAAGAGATAATTAGTGACGGGCCTTTAATGACCCTCACCAAAAGTATCATTGAAATGGCTTTGGTGATGGACCTTAAAGGACCATCACTATATACACTTACAATGACACTTTTTTAAGGACCGTCACTATATGTGACATTGGTGACAAACCTTAAAGGTCTGTCACAAGCATGACCTTCACCAATGTCCCTTTTTCTTGTAGTGCCATATGTGTTAAAATTAGAATCCAAGTGTCCATCTAACACCTCTGAACTTGGGAACATGTATTGCCTATTATTAGAAAGTCATAATTTTAAGAAACTACCATCAATTTCCCTATAAATCGAGCATAGATCCTACTGCTAGGGAAGGAATAATTTTGGTAAAGAAATGTTGTTGGATTCTCATTTGAGAGAGTGAAATTACTGATATGTTGTTGCTGTGATGTTGGATGTGATGAGGTTGGGATGAAGTTAGAGCTGGTGACATCAAATCAGTCATTAGTTGTAACCTCCCCCTTCTACTCTTTAATAAATATTGTTGTTCATTTTCCCATATATGTATATGTTTATGTTTCTATTTCTCATGCAATGGACTCTTAAATGATATGTATGTTTCATGTTTAATCGATTTAAGTGATTAAGATAAGTAGGCATCTATATACTGCAATATGTTTTCTTTTCTCTGTTTATAATTGCAGGAAACAATCTAGTGATCTAATCTCAATTGAAGGTGACAACAAAAATGAAAGAAGGAGAAGATGAAGCACTTGGATCACAAGTAGGTTCTTCTATCATTCTATGTGTCTATTTATGTTAGAGAAAGTGATAGCAAAGTCTTTCACCTGTTGTTCTAAGTGCCTAGAACCACACTTAGGGAATTTGATTTATCCGTAGATCATAATTATGCATAACATTTGTCTACTCAAACTTTACCCTTTTTTTTCTAAAATAAAGTAATGGGATAGGATAATGCAGAAAATGCTTCCACAAATCTACGGTAGTATTCGACAATACCCACGAATTATCGTATTGCTGGTACATCTATGGATATCGACCAATTCATGATTGCTTATACCTTTTCCGGATCTATCGCTAATCCATATTTAGAAATAACATGACCCAAATATTGGATCTTGTTTTTAGAAAATTCACATTTGCTGAGTTTTGCATATAACTGATGTTCTCTAAGTGTTTGCAGTACTATTCTTAGATGTTTTTGGTGTTCTTCTTCATTTTTGGAGTATACCAAAATGTCATCTATGAACACTAATACAAAATTATCTAGATATATATGCAGAACACTATTCATTAAACACATGAATGTATTAGTGGCATTTGTGAGTCCAAAGGGTAGGACTACAAACTCATAGTGTCCATATCTAGTTTTGAATTTTGTTTTATTGATGTCTTCATCCTTAATCCGGAGTTGGTGATATCTAGTTCTTAAATCATTTTCTGAGAATATGGTGGCTCCTCTTACTTGAAAAAATATATCGATTATCCTTGGAAGAGGATACTTGTTCTTGATAGTTAACTGATTTAGCTATCTGTAGTCTATACACATTCGGAAATTTCCATCTTTAGTTTTGGCAAACAACATTGGTGCTCCCCATAGAGACACACTTGGTCTAATGGACCCTATGTCTAATAATTCTTGCAATTGAATTTTCAACTCTAGTAGCTCTATAATACTCATTCTATATGGTGCCCTGGAAACTAGGGTAGCTCCTGGTACTAGTTCAATTGAAAAATCAATGTCTCCTTTTGGAGCTAGATGAGGGATTTCTTCTGGGAATACATCCCCGAGTTCTCTTATTACTGGTAAGTATTCTACATCCTCTTTTTATGTTTTTCGTCCCAATTCTTCCACTTGTACAACATACATTTGACAACATTTTCTTGCTTTTTTTTTTTTTGGGTATGTGTTATATTCTTTCCACGACTAATCATGTGCGGGGGGGTCACATGGGGGGCAGTAGCCCCCCCTGTTGGGGTCCGGGGTAGTGCCCTGGAAAAAAAAATTGGTCCTTATTTTCCGGTGTGCGGATCCGCCCATTTTTTTGTGCATGGGTTTGTACATGGTTTTGGGGTACGATGGTTTTCGGCCCCTGGTATTTTGTAGATCTGGTCAAGGGAACTATGGTTATGTTCTAATCCAGGGATAATGGATTGGGGTTTATGTATGCTTCGGCATGTATATATGTGTTGTAACACTAAAAGGAATATAATGAAAAATCAAGTTGGTTGTCCTGATTTGGGATCCGGGGGGAAATCTTTGTGTTTATCTTTTTTATGTTTTATGTTCTCACTACTATTTATTTTCTGTCTTTAAGATTCACTTGCAGATAATTTCTGTACAGGGTTAAAACCTACATTTGGTATCAGAGCAGTTTCGGCTTCAAGGGGACACCTTTGCTATTAAGGGGTTTTTTGCTTGGGCCTGAGGTAGACCCTGTTCAGTGGGAGATCTGCGAGATCAATTCTTGAGGTGAAAGAAGATCGTAAGCGGTGGGAAGATGGAGATCGATAAATTTAATGCTCAGAGTTTTGAGTTGTGGAAGCTCAAGATGGAGCATCTACTGATGGATAAAGATCAGTGGATCGCAGTAGATATGGGTACTAAACCAATGGCAATGTCAAATGAAGACTGGAAGAAACTGGATTGGAAGGAAAAGAGCACAATACGATTGTGTGTCTTAGATTCAGTATTGTTGAATGTATCTGGGGAAGCTACAGCGAAGACCTTGTGGGACAAGCTAGGGACTTAGTACCAATCTAAGTCTCTGGTGAATAAATTGTTCCTGCAGAAAAATTTGTATAACCTGAGGATGAAGGATGGAGACTTGGTGACAGAGCATCTGAACGCCTTCAATATTATGGTAAGTCAGTTGTCATCTATTGATATTAAAATCACAGATGAAGGTAAGTTCATCAATTTATTTTGTTCTCTACCAGACTCGTGGGACAGTCTGGTTATTGCAATAGGTAGCAATAAAAATACCTTGAATTTTGATGGCATTGTCTCAACCTTGCTGTCGGAGGAAATGAGATGGAGAAATATGGAGGGTCAGAATGGAGATTCCTTATCTGTACGAGAAAGGTTCTAGAATAGAAACAAGAATAAGGTTTTGAGTGGGAGATATAAATGTAGAGGGAGATCTAAATCTCCTGGAAAGTTTGTAAAGGTGTGCTAGAAATGCGGAAAGGAAGGGAACTACATAAAGGACTGTAGATCTAAAGCTCCTGAGAAAGGAAAGGGATCTAATGATGCTCCTTCTGCAGAGGAAAAAACCACCTCGGATGAAGGTGGGGATGTGTATTTGGCTTCTTCTTCAAATACACATGTAGATCATGAGTCATGGTTGATTGACTTGGGTGCATCCTTTCACTTCACTCCCCATAGGGAGTGGTTCTGCGAGTATGAGAAAAATGATGGTGGTGATGTCTTCTTAGGTGATGATAGGAAGGCCGGAATCTTCGGACGTGGAAAATTCAAGCTGACACTGCAAGGTGGAATGATCAGAACGCTTCCCAGTGTTCTGCCCATTCCTGCATTAGCCAGAAATCTGATTTCCGTAAGCAAGATGGATGATGCAGGTGTAAAAACAGTGTTCGAGAAAGATACCTGTAAGATGGTTCGGGGAGCACTGGTATTAATGTGAGCAGTTCATATTGGAACTTTGTACAAGCTTCAGGGCAGCACTGTTATTTTTGGGTGCAATAGTTCTGTGGTTCCTAAAAGTGGAGCAGAAAGCCTAGCGGTCTTTGGAGAAAATACCATGATATGGCATCAAAGGCTTGGAAATATTGGAGAGAAGGGCCTTCAGATACTACATGGAAATGGTATGGTAGAAGGTATGTCTAATAGCTCTCTAGAATTTGATTTTTGTAAACATTGTTTATATGAGAAGCAGAATCGGGTGATTTTTCCTTCTAGTGCTAAGAGGGCAAACAAGATATTACAGCTTGTGCACAGTGATGTGTTTGGACCTATGTCGGTTCCATCACTAGGTAAGTCTGTGTACTATGTTTCGTTCATAGATGACTTCTCAAGGAATACATGGATATATTTCTTGAGGAAGAAATCTGAATTCTTTGACAGATTTAAATAATTTAAGGCTTTGGTGGAAAACCAGACAGAGAAGAATATAAAGGTGCTGAGGACAGATAATGGTGGGGAGTTCTGCAAGAGGGAATTTGAAGAGTTCTGTAAGAAGTGTGGTATAGCACGGCAGAAGACTACTCCATACACGCCTCAAATAAATGAAGCTGCAGAAATAATGAATAGAATGTTGATGGAAAAGGCAAGAAGCATGCTCAGTGGTACCAGGTTAGGATGAGAATTCTAGGCAGAGGCAGTGGAGACTGCATGTTACTTGGTTAACAGATCACCTTCATCAGCGTTGGAGGATAGGACTCCAGATGAGGTATGGAATGGTAAGAAACCCTCTCTTTCACATATGAGGGTATTTTAATGTGATGAATATGTACATGTTCCAAAGGAGAAAAGGACCAAGTTTGATAATAAATCTGAAAGGTGCATCTTTATTGGGTATAAGGACGGTTTAAAGGGTTACAAGATTTGGAACCCAGAAACAAGGAAGGTTGTGTACAGCCGAGATGTGGTGGTTAGAGAGGTGAAATATGTTGTTAAACATGAAGTCCTACCAAAGGAACCTAAGAAGATAAATTTTGAGCTAAAGGAAGATGAATCAGACTCTACAACAGAAGAAGACTCAGAAGAGGAAGAGCTAGAAACTCTAGCTGTGAGAAGATCAGCTCGGGAAAGAAGACAACTAGAAAGGTATAGTCCATCTTCTTTTTGTTTAAATTTTTCTTTAACTATAACTGATGATGATCCCAGGACTGTCAGGGAGGCAGTAGATTCAGAGGATGGAAAACTCTAGAAGGAGGCCATGGTTGATGAAATGGAATCCTTGCATAAAAATGAGGCATGGGATCTAGTGGAGTTGCCGGCTGGAAGGAAGCCCATTGGGAGCAAATGGGTGTTTAAGAAGAAGATAAATGTAAAAGGAAAGGTGGAGAAATACAAAGCTCGGTTGGTAGCAAAATTTTATTCCCAAGTGCCGGGAATTGATTTTGGTGATATTTTTTTTCCTGTTGCCAAAGTTACTTCTATTAGATTACTTTTATCTGTTGTTGCTACATTTGATTTTGAGGTAGAATAGATGGATGTGAAGACAACATTTCTTCATGGGGATCTGGAAGCGGAGATCTACATGAAACAACCTGAAGGATTTATGGTGAAGGGGAAGAAAGAACTAACATGGAGGTTAAAGAAGTCTCTGTATGGGTTAAAACAGTCACCAAGGATGTGGTATCAAAAATTTGATACCTACATACGGGGACTTGGCTTCACCAGAAGCAAGGAGGATCACTTTGTTTATTTTAAATTAATTGGTGATTATGTTATTTATTTGGTCTTGTATGTGGATGATATGTTGTTGATTGGAAATGAAAAATAAATTATCCAAGATTTTAAGACCCAACTGTTCTCCAAATTCGACATGAAGGATCTTGGTGCTGCAAACTATATTTTGGGAATGGAAATTAAGAGAGATCGGGCAAAGAGGAAGTTCTGGTTAAACCAAAAGAAGTATGTCGAGACTATATTGCAAAGGTTCAATATGTAGGATAGTAAACCGGTGAATGTTCTGATTCCTGTAGGTACAAAGCTGTCTGCTGAACAGTGTCCCAAGACACAAGAAGAAGAGGAGGATATTTCCCGTGTTTCATATGCAAGTGCAATGGGTAGCCTGATGTATGCAATGGTCTGTACTAGACCAGACATTGCACATGTAGTGGGAGTATTGAGCAGGTTTATGTCAAACCCAGGGAAGGAGCATTGGATAGTAGTGAAGCGGGTTTTCAGATATTTACGTGGCACTAGTGATTATAGCTTGTGCTACCATGGAAGACCAGGATTGGAAAGAGTGTTGGACATTCATGGTTTTGTTGATGTAGACTGGGCTGGAGATCTAGACCAAAGAAGATCTACAGTGGGTATGTGTTTAGCCTATTTGGAGGTGCAGTCAGTTGGATGAGTAAAAGACAGTCTGTAGTGGCTCTTTCAACTACAGAGGCTGAATACATTGCAGCCACTCATGCAAGCAAGGAATCAGTTTGGTGGCAGAGATTCTGTTCAAGTATGGGGTTGGTGTAGCAAGCTATAAGGATAGATTGTGATAGCCAAAGTGCAATTTTCTTGGCTAATAACGATGCTTATCATTCAAATACAAAGCACATTGATGTTCAATATCACTTTGTGAGGGATATGGTTGAGGCTAAAAGGGTGTTGTTGGTAAAGGTGGACACTTTGAAGAATGTTGCAGATGCATTGACAAAGTCTGTAAGTACTCAGAAGTTCTCTTGGAGTAGAGAAACAATGGGTGTTTCAAAACTGGGCTAATGACTAAGCTCTCCTGTGGCCCATTGCGCAAAGAAAACAACAAGTGGGAGAATGTTGGGTATGTGTTATATTCTTTCCATGACTAATCACGCGTGGAGGGTGATAGCCCCCCCTATACGTTGCGCTGGACGCAACGTTGGGGGGATCACAGGGGGGGCGGTAGCCCCCACTGTCGAGGTCCAAGGCAGCGCCCCGGAAAAAAAAAAAAAAAATTGGTCCTTATTTTCTGGTGGGTGGATCCACCCATGGTTTTATGCATGGTTTTTCACATGGTTTTGGGGTACGATGGTTTCGGCCCCTGGTATTTTGTAGATCCTGTCAAGGGAACTACGATTATGTTCTAATCCAGTGTTAATGGATTGGGGTTTATGTATGCTTCGGCATGTATATATATATATCTGTGTTGTAACACTAAAAGGAATATAATGAAAAATCAAGCTCGTCGTCTCGATTTGGGATCCAGGGGAAAATATTTATGTTTATCTGTTTTATGTTTTATGCTCTCGCTACTATTTATTTTATGTCTTTAAGATTCATTTGCAGATAATTTATGTATAGGGTTAAAACCTACATTTTTAATTGAAATGCAAAAATATGTCTGACAGATATTGGTTTTGGTTTTCTTTTAACTATTACAACTTTTCCTACATCATCTATGAAATGTATTGTTTCATCTAAGAAATTTAATATTTCTTTATCTTTTTCTAGCCAATCTATTCATGCTAACATATCATAAGATCCTAGAGGGAGAATGTTTAAATGGAGTTCAGTTTTATGTCCATTTAAATTTACAATAGTTTTGGGAAGTTTATGTGTTACTTTCCTCTTTGTTCCTGAAGCTAGCTGCACTAACCAAGCTTGCTGAAAATTTTTTTATTTTAGCTTACACTTTTCCACTATCTGGGGCCTGATATAACTTAAATGTTCTCATGGATATATTAAAATATAAACAGGTTGGTCAGCAATCATACCTTCAATTTCTATGATTGTTGATTGGTGTTCAACCTGTCTGTCTTCTAATGTGGCACTGATCTTGGGAATATTGCGGGCAATGTTATTTATTGTAGTTGCTTCTCATACTGCTTGAATATTCTGGATTTTTCTAGTGTTGTGTGGGCAGTCTCGCAACATGTGATGCTTTCAACACCCCCAGCATTTTAATGGTTATTTCACTTTTACCACTCCTTCTCGTTTGTTGTTTGTTTCCATTGGCTTGGAACAAGTGTGGGATTGTGTTGTTTGGTTTTCCCCACACTTATTAAAAAAAATTTGCTGGTGATTTTTTCCAAAGTTCTTCAGATAGGCTGGTTTTGATCTTTTTATGCTTGACTCCTCTTTCCCTTTCTCTTTATTCTGCTAGTTTTTCAGTAGATCGTTTCTTCCTTTAAATTTTTGGTAGCACAGTCTTGTTTTTCAAACAACTTCATCTATTGTTTTAGGATTATCAAATTCAATTATGTCTTTGTATATGGTAAGTATACAATTTAGAAATCGCTTTAATTTGGCCTTTTCTTCCTTGATGTAAGACACATAACGAAGTAAATTTGTAAACTTTGTAACAAATTCATCAATAGTGAGTTGTCCAAGTCTCAACTCATGAACTTCCTTCGCTCTATCATCATGATACCTCTCACTAAGGTACCTATATTTTAATTTCTCTTGAAATTATTCCCATGTAGCATTTTTTTTCATCAAGCACATGTACAATTTTTGTCTCTTCCCACCAAAGAGTGGATTTACCTTGCAGCTGGTAAATTACCAATTTGGCTTTCAAATTAATTCTGTAATCATATACTTGGAAGTATTTGATAAATTTCAGGAGCCAAGCTTCTGCATTCTCTTCCTTTTCCCCATCAAAGGTTGGAAGTTTGATTTTACGGAATTCCCCTTGCAACTCCTTTTTCTTTCTGGATTTGGATCCATATTCTTCCCCACTTTAAGACCCTTCTGAGTTGGGTTCAGTTTATTTTCTCTTTATTTCTTGGTCTTCACTTTGATGACTAGACCTGGAGGTTAATTCCCTTATCAACCTCTCTTTCTCATTACTAGCATGCAACAAGTGTTCATTGCTAGTCCTTAGTTGAATCATTTCGTGCTGCATATTCCTTATCATTTCCAGCAATTGAGTATTGGATCTGGTGGGGCTCCCTCACCCCCTAGTTCAACATATAAATCTTCTTCGTTATTCATAACAGCAGTTGTAACTATTTCTGCACTTCAATCATTGTACACAAAATTTAAATAGTTTCACGAAAAAAAAGAAAAAAAATTATTAAAATTTTATTCTTCATAACGGAATTTTTCTTCCTGTGTTGGGACACATAAGCCCAGAGTTTTCAACGTGGGCTCTGATACCATTTGTAACAACTCCAACTAACCAAAAAAAAAAAATTATAGTAATTCTGGTTGTGATCATTGGTCTTTTCCGATATATTCGTCATTGTTATTTCTTTTACTAACATTGCACTTTAAGAATCGTCCTTATTTTCTTTTTCTCGTCTTCTTTTTTTGTATTCAAAATGTTTTTTTATGTCACACCTTCATTTAAAAATTTTCTTCTTAAGAGCCATAATTCTTTATCCACAAAGGGGCCCTCTTAAGTAGGTTTACATACATATTGTTCTTGTAATTAATTTTACCTACAACTTCTTTTTCCTTGTTATTATTCCTTATAATGTGCTAGATTTCCTTAGTTATAACCTTGGAATAATTTTATCTTACACTAATTCTGTTGTACATGGTCAATTATAACTTCCTCTTATTATAATTTTTCCATAACTAAATTTTGTTTTCTTAAAGTTATAATTTATCCATTATAACTTTCTAACTGGTATTAAGTGTAACCCAGCTTCACGTTTCCGCCCATTATTATTTTATTTTTGAAGATATATACATTTCCCACAAAACATATATATCTAAATTAACTAAAGTTTATACTCATATATATCAATGTAATTATAATTTTATATCACATCATGTATGCATTCCTACCTTAGACTTTTATGTTTTGGTGACATAATAATTTACATATACTATAACCCCTACCTCAGGATTTATGTATGCTAAGAACATATATGTCTTACCCAACAATATATACCATTCCCCACAAGGCACATATATTAGCCTATTCATAATATTAAATGTATCTTTCCATTAAAAGTTTATGAAAAATATGGAACCTTTCCATGTCATTAATTTGAATTAACATACTTTAGTTTTTATTAAAGTTTAGTTGCATTACCCTTATGATTCGAATTGGAAACGATGTGATGGTACTCATATGTATTAACTCCTTATCGTTTCGTTTACACAACCCTATTAATGCAATTCCTGTATCCTCCTGACTATCACATGGGCTCAATACGGTCGACAGACATGTGTAGGATTGATCTAACCTTGCACCAACGGTGATGATCAATCCGTAGTTTACCAATGCGTTGAATGACTAGTGTTTTTTTCATCATTTCATTTGTGTTTTCATTTTTCCGACTTTCCACTGGAGCGAACAAAGCACAGAGAAACCTTTCTCCAATGTTCCTACCATGATTTTCTGTGAAATTTGTGAGATTGGTATTCTTATGTCCTCTCTATGCTTATTCTCTTTTGCATAAACTTAATATAAGGTCGAATTGAAGGTTCTTCTTCAATTTCCATGTACTAAATTTGTCATTCAGGTAAGAAAATGCAGTTTATCTTTTCGCTATGTTTATCATTACACTGTGTTCACAATTTAGTATTTCTCTTAACATATTTTATCTATGAAGAAAATCTCCGTCCTATTTTGCTTTTTAATGTTGGATTAAATTAATTTGTTACAGTTTTTACATTGTGTTGGACTTCTGTCAAAATACCCTTCGTTTCTAGAGTATTTCTCATGGCCAAAGAACGAGGTATTTACTTTCCTCTTTACGAACTTTTCCCAGTAATTTATTTGTTACGTCTACTACAGACTTCCAACCCTATGCTTTTTATTTTGGTTTATGTTATACTTAGATAATTTTCCTGAAATACGAATTTCCTCAACTTCATATAATTCGTTTCTAAATTGTAAAATTACAGGTTTGAAATTGCATTACTGTACATTTTAATTCGTCTACAAATTTGCATTTCGTATGGACAGCAATGACTTTCTCGAGTGGTTCGATTCGAACCATATGTAATTCATTCCTTAGTTTCGTATTAATGAATGTTTTTATCGATTTTTCATTACATTTATTGAATTAGCCATATAATTCTTTTTTCTTCTAGAATTGGGAATTTTCCCCAAATTTACGATTCTGGGTTTTTCCCATATCGTCTCTATTTCATCTTTGCAATTTAAATATATGTTCTATGAATTCCCAAATTTTCCTATTACATTGTGTAACTCATATATAATAAAATTATATACATATATGTCTTTCGTTCTAAATAAAATGATATCTCTCTATCATATATATTTTTATTTCGAACTTGTATCAGCTGGCTTTGTCCATATAGCTTCGGTTTTGAATTTACGTGATAGTGAGATTCATGTCGCATGAGAATACCTCTTCTGTGTGCTCCACCAAAAAATGCTTTGCCCTCTGTGCAGGTAAGTGATTTTACTCGTATTTCTGAATTCCTCTTTTGTATTCACAATTACATATTTCAGAATGCGTATCATAGTTAACATAAATTTTTTGAATTTCGTTATCCAATTTCTAAACTAATTAAGAGTTGACCGAAGTAAAATTTTGTATTTTCTGTAATGAAATTCTTTACGACTTCCCTTCATACATTGTAATTATGAATTTCTATTACATTGCATTCTACCTCTTATTCAATCCTTGATTTAAATCTTCGTTTCATGACTATTCTTCTTAGGATTTCTAATTATGAAAATTTGTTAATATTAGGTGGTATTCTGTATTTTCTATTTAATTCTCTGACTTAAATAGAATTAGTAAAATTTAATATGTTATTGTATGACCATATATAACTTTTAATTGCTTCACGGATATTTAATTTAACTCTATAATTTATAGTTTTGACTGTTTATTATTATATTAATTTAGAATGAAAGTACCTCTACTTACATTTCCGAATTTCTATTTTTACAGTCTTATTATTTAGTACATTTAGAGTAATTGACACTGAACAATTTTTTCTGGAATTCAATTATTAACTTAGTTTATAAAATTTCCTTTTTTCTACTAATCTGGAATCCATTTTCCATATTTTCATAATCTTCCGCAACTATATCAATTACTATTTTTCTTCAGTACACCTCTTCCCTCATGTCAGTACTGACTTCTCCAAATTTTTCTGTTGGTTTCAATCACATAATTAATTATGTTCTATTTGTATTATTATACTTATAGTTATATTTATGATATGTACAAGAAGAACTTCTACCTTGAAGCTACTCTTACATGTATTATTATTATTACATGTACATCTTCTATGTTTTTCCTTTTCGTTTTCGTCAGTATATTTTCTAAATTTGATCTATATGTTTCGTTGCAAGTTTGTTTTATTTATTTCAGTTTCTGATACAATTCTTTGCGATCAATTTTCATAAGATCCGACGATCAATTCCACTTCTTTCAGGTCGGTCAATCCGAAAATGGGAAGCTCTGCCACCATTTTATTCAATTTACAAAATTCATCTTCATACCTTGTAGGTTGAATTTTGAAGGATGACCTAGATAAATTTCTAATTAAACTGTTGTATAATAATTTTATCTTTAAATGGTTTTTAAACTGGTTTAATCCTCATCTCCACTAGAGGATTTTATTAAAGAGGACCGCTACATGTAATTAAGGATTTTAATACCTTTTTATTCATTACATGTTTATAACTGTGTGACTAAATCTTAATATGCATAGAATATAAGATGATTTCTATATGACAACAGTCCGTACTGTTGTTTAGAATTTAGTCTTAAGTGTATGTTCATCATTGAGATATGTATTTATATTCATGTTGTGTATCTAAACTATGTTCTGTTTAGAATTTCTTTTATGTTCCATATTTTCTAGTATTACTATAGCTGCATTGTATTTGGTTTCATAGGACATATAATTTAATTGTTCAATGAAAATTAAGATATTTAGATGGACTTAAACAACAGATTTAGACTCTTACTCAGGGTTTATAGATTCTTTATGTTTGTCCCTAAATTCAACTTAGTCTATGTAACAATACAGAAAGGTTAATTGTACTCCTCTGTGGTTAATATTTGTTAAATACATATGACACTTATATTTTCTGAACTAACCACAGTATATTACACATAATTTATAAAATTTTATCTACATAACTTCAAGCCAAAATCTATAAAAATACTAATTTTTCTAAATTCCACATCAGAATTAGATAAATATTTACAGCAGGATAAAACATAAAACTTCACAGAATGTTCATACCACTCTTGTAAAGACTATTTGACTTCCAACCTTGAGCTTATTCCACAGCTCTCCCCCAAGCAGAGACCAAAGTCTTCCTTAGTGTAGACAACCTCCTTGTCTCACTACGAATAGATTATTTAAGCTTACTTTCCCTCAGCTTGTTTCCATAATTGTGTTAAATTATTTAAGGATGTTGTTTCCCCTAACCTAGGCTTTACTTTTGTTTTTTCCACAAAATCTCCTTTAAAAATAGATTTTCCTCTTTCTAGTTTTATTCTCACCTCTTCTTAGTAACTTTCCACTTTACTGAAGCTTTTATTAGATTATTTTCTCCCATCTGATAAATTTATTTTATTTTATTTTTCTCCATGGATTTTTGGAGAATTTTGGGAAAGTCTTAGGATTATATTCCATCCTCATGGATTTGAAATCCTAGTCTCCAATTTTCTCTAGTATTTACACAATAATAAAATTTCACACTATTTTCTTTATTTCCAAAATAATATGTCCACATATAGTTTTCCCCTTAGGTCCAATTGACCTTTAGTATTATTAATTGTCTATAAAATCTGAAAAATAGGGATATTACAGCTTGAGATCCTATTTCCTTGCGGTGTTCCTTGAGAAATTAGGCCCCTATTATTTACAAATTTCTACAAAATGGATTATGAAATTCCTTAGGTTGATTATTTGACTGCATGCAATGCATGTACACTCAAGACTAGTCTACAATTGATGTTACACTACCTTGGAATCTCCACCAATCCTCAGGAACTTGAATTATTTTCATGCACTAGCTATTTTGGTTTGATTGATCAATTAACTAGATGATCACTAAGTTTGAGTGAAGTCCCACTGCACAACTTGATCCTCCACTATTTCCTTCAACAGTTAGAAGTAGTTTAACTAAAAAAAACCTTCGAAAACTAACCTTTATTTCTAAAAATTAGAAAATCACACATGTTGAATTGAAATATAACTCCTCCACCTCGAATTTACTCAGTAAAATGGATGACACAAGCCATGTTACGCAAGTTAACTGCATCCAATTGTTCTGTTGATGTGGAAATTCAAATTTTCTCAATTAACCGAGGCAAAATAAAATTGAGAATTTCTTCCTGCATTTTTCAACACTCCCTCTCAGCAAGAAAGGGATTATCAGCCACCTCTATCCTACACCTATGGAAATCAAAATTCCCTCTTGACAAGGTTTGTGTCAAAATTTCAACATTTGGTTCCTCTATCGGAGTGTACTACAACAACATTATTCACCTCTGCAAAAAATCTCATAATTGGTGATACCAGATATCTTTATACTTGGATTGATCATGAAAAATAGGATTCTCAAAGAGCTTAATGCAAATTTTATTATCATATTAGATCACAGTTGCATCCATCATCTGACCAAACAAACCAACAATTATATTTATCATACAGATCACCTCACATGTTGCTTTACTTTCAACCATGTATTATGCTTCTATCGATCTTAGTGCCAAAAATATTTTCTTCTTGTTGCAACCACGAGGGTGTCACTGACAAAGCAATATTATATCACGTGCATTCATATTGGGGTAAATTTTTTTTAAAAACCCCAAAACATTATATTGGATATATAACTAAGGTTTAGTGGGTTTTTTTTATTATATATGGAATATAAATATTTTAAGGTATTTTTTATTTATTTTTTAGGCCAAATGGGCTTGTTTTTCAGGCAAAAGAAAAAGAGCGCCAACAGATATTGTGTGAGGCATCATTGGCATTCGAGCACAATTAGACCAAGATAGGTTAGGTTTGGCCGACTGAACATTTCTTGTGCGGATCTGAGCATTTTCACTTGCCTGGTACTGAGTGGCAAGATGCGAGATACGGGAGGAGGGATCACCGAGAGAAAGGAGAGGCAGACCCTCCATTGACAGATTGGGTGCGGGTGAATGACCTTTCTTTATGGATGGCATTGCTCCGGCGGGATCCGAATGAAATTGAATTAGTATTCTGTGAGGAATGGGTGAGGAGAACTAGAAGCATTGAACCGTTGCAAGCTATTGGGACTGCTGCTGAAAATTTTATAGGCATAGCTTTTCAACAGTATCAATTCTCGTAGATAAATATTTGATCACAATATCTGCTTGAATTGTATCATTTATTTTGTCTATCTACTTGAAATATAAGCATTCTTTGACATTCTCATTTAAGTGATTGGTATCAATTTTTTCAGTATAGTTATGGATTATGTTTATCAGTCGATCATCAGCAAGTTTTTTATAGTAACCAGAACCATCCTGAATAGTATGCTTTCTAGCAAATCTTCCTGCGAGGAACTCAGAAAAAACCTTTTCCTCCTCAAGCCTAGCATTGATGAAATTGCAAAGCTATCTTCTCAGTCAGGCCCTGCGCCTAAGAGAGGCCACCCATTCAAAGACTTTAAAGCGCAGCTACAAGATGGCCTTCACATAGTAAAAAAATTAGAGCGTATGAGCAGCTTTAATTTATACATAAGGTATCGCTATGGAAAGAATATCCAAAACATAGAAAATAATGTCAATTTCTTGCGTACCCTTGATTTCCACAACCCAAATGTGGATTTCAAGGGTTTTAGCGAACAATCTGAACTTATTGAAGAAACGGGTCGGCTTATAATGGAAAGGGTTAATGTTAAGATGACTAATGATGCTAGCTCTAATTCATGCATGCTTCATCAAATGATCACAACTGAACTATTTCAAAGTGCCATTGATGGGCTGCATGATACCACAATGTCTGAACGGTCTGAGCAGTTCACTAGCAGCGACAACTCCCAAGTCCCAAGTATGCCAAACTTTGTAGTGGGTTTGAATAATATTTTCAATGATGTCAAACATATCCTATTCAAGAAGGGAGTTAGTATCGTTAGGGTTGAAGGGATGGGTGGAAGCGGAAAAACTACCATTTCATTAGCCCCTTGCAATGATCCCGAAGTCAAAGGTAAGAAAAACTCCCCTGTTTTAATCGTCACACCAAGCTTCCACTTTATTACTTCCCTTTTGGTTTTTTCAGTGCTTATTCTCATTGTGATTATCAGATTTCTTCCAAAACAATATAGTTTTCATAACTGTTGCATGGTCTCCAAATGTAATAGGCCTTTTGGAGATTATGTGGGATAAAGTAATTGGAGGTCGAAAGCCTGTTTTTTAGAGCACCGAGGATACGCACAACCAACTGCATAAGAAACTCATTTTAAAAGGAAATCCACAGACGTTGGTGATTTTGGATGATGTTTGGTCAAAATTAGATGTGGAATAGTTATTGTTTGAAGCAAAGGGTTACAAAACGATTAAACAACCAGGCAGGATTTTTAAGTTCCACATATAGATAGCAGTCACGTGTATAACATGCCCATGTTGTAGAAGGTTGATGCCCCGTCTCATTTCTATTTCTGGGCCTTTGGACAGCCTTCGATTCCAACAAAAAATTACGAAGATGTTGTTAAACAGGTATGAATATGACATACTATTCAAAATATCATACCCTAACTGCTTGTTTCTCTGTCCTGCTCGAATTCTTTGCATCCTATTATACAGTGTTGAAACTCAGTCTGGTTTTATATCCCTTTGACAGGTAAATGGTTTTATAGTTCTATAATTGAAGAGTTAACAACTCCAGAAAATTTTTTAATGCTCTATATTTCTGGAGAATATTAACATGTTTAACTGCTAAAATATTTGTCGGTTGAAGCAATCTGTATGGGTTTACCACTTGGCCTCAAGGTGATTGGAATCTCTTTGCGCAGTGAGCCACAACTAGTTTGGGAAAAGGCTAAGAAGAAACTTTCAAGACAAGAATCTATATCAAAACATCACAGAGAGAATCTACTCCAGTGCTTGGAAACAAGTATTGATGTCCTTGATGATGAAACAAAGGACTGCTTTATGGACTTGGGGGAATTTCCCAAGGGTAGAAAGATCTGTGTAGATTCATTGCTGGATATTTGGGTATATTCCCATGGAATGGATAGGAAATATGCTTTTGGGGTCTTGTTAGAACTTACAAGTCAAAATCTCCTAAATCTCACAAGCGATTCAAGGTGAGGAACTTGCTTAGATTTGTTGCCTTCAATAAATTTGTTGATTGTTTTGTTCTTCTCATTCTTAATATTTGTATCTCAACTTAATTTTAAAGTCTTTTATGAGCACCAGCTTTGCAAAAAATTTCAGGCAAAAAAAAATCAGAAATCAAGAAGGTAAGATAAATCAATGTGTCAGCTGGTAAAGATAAAGGTGTTTTTCATATCACTACCTTTGGTTAATACAAGTTTTAATGTATCAGGAGTCTAAGCATCTCATTTTATTGTGCTAGTGAGATTTTCTTTACTCAACATGATGTGATGCATGATTTAGCCTTGTGTCTGGCTAGCCAGGATAGTGCTGTTCATAAGAGGCTTTTCATGCCTACTAAAGAGGATGGTATTCCCACAAACTAGTTGGCACTAAAGCATACATCTCAGGTTCAATTTGTTTCAATTCATACAGGTCATCCCTGAAACTTATTTTCTTTTCCCTGCACAAGAATTGAATAATTATTTGTTTAATTTACTAATTTTTCAAATTTAAGAAGGAAGCATTTTTATCAGCATAGCATCTCAGCTTTCTGACTTTTGCATTTCTAGGACATTAATATAGGTTCAATGGAAGAACAATATTGGTCTCAAATATATTTTTCTGAGGTGAAAGCTCTGGCTTTGTTCTTTGATGAAAGTCAATACTATCTTCCAACGTTTTTACATACCATGCCAAAACTTCAAGTTCTTATCATGTAAAATTACAATTCAAAGTGTGCAGTACTTAAAATCTTGTCAATACTTTTGTTAGTTACCCCGCTTAAGTTTGTATTCCTTGAGAAGTTGATACTACCTCCTCTTTACGAGTACTGTAGATCCTAAGAGAACTTGGAAAAATTCTCAGTATGCCTTTGTGAGGACTTTGGAAATATGAATCTATTTGACAAGGGGCAAGTCCTAGAGTTTCCTAAGTTAGTAGAAATTATCTTTGATCACTGTTGCGATTTGGAGGAATTTCCAGCAAAAATATGCAGTTTAATTTCCGTGGAAAGGTTGTTTGTCATGGATTGTCATATTATCCAAAATTTACCTGATGACTTGGGAAATTTAAGGTCACTTAGGTTGCTGAGATTGTCTGCAAGTCCAAGCTTGTCAATGCTTCCGCCTTCCATTTGCAGACTTCAACAACTAGAATTTCTTGATATTTCACTGTGCAGCTCTTTGAAGCACCTTCCCATATAATTTGATCAACTATCAAACCTAAAGGTTTTGGACATGAGAGAGTGCTATGGACTCACTTTAAGACTAGTGTTTTTGCACAAGAATGATGTCTAATATTCTCTAGAATTTATGAATAATAAGAGGTCACTTGGGGAAATATCTGCGATTTCTATAGTAGACATTGAGATTGATTATTAGACACTTCAAAAATTTACTGTATAACTGACAGTTACATGCTATTTGTCTATTTCTGAGAGAACTGGAAATTTCAGATTTTGTAACTTGGTCAGGCAGTGGCTGTGAAATAACTCACATATATATGTACAAAACTGGCATTGGAAAAAATGAGTGAAAATTATGTTTTATATGTATTTTTGCTTCATGCAACTTTGTTTTTAAAACTTTGTATAATTCCTTCTTTTTCCATACTAATATATGTATTGTATTCCATCGTATGCAAGTAAAGCAGAACAGCATCTATTTTTTTCAATGTCTTTGGAACATAAGATAAAATGCCTTTTGTTTTGGGTCAACTGTGTGGATGTCAAAGACACTTAGATCTTTGATGCTCATCAAATAATGGCTTAACATTCATGATAGAGGAGAGGTTCCTATGAAAAAAAATGCTCGAAATGTGATTGATTATTGGTTATGTTTAAGAGAGATGTTCTACACTAGCATGCTTTCTAAAATTCACTTATATTTTCTCCACACATGTAGCTTAAGGAAACTACATAATCTTCATCTGGAGAAAATGATGTCAAATTTCAGATAACGAAAGACACTTTGGAGTCCATGCTGAGATTTATGTACTACATAAGAGACCAACTGTCTAACGTTGTAATTAGATCCAATTATATACTGCAATAAATTTCATAAATTTAGAAGTTAGAACATAATTATTCATATTTGTACAGTGTAGTTTTTATTGGGCTTATTAACTAGTTGATTGAACTGTTAATTTTAATCTACTTCGTAGTTTTCTGAGACTTTCCATAATAGGTCTACTTCTACGTGAAATTTTTACAAGACTACTATGTAATTCAATTCCACGTGTTTGTTTTCAGGGTGCAACTTCAAGTGGGTGGGCATTGAGGAGGGGTTAGCAATAATGTATTTGAATATAGAAAAATCATTAAATGTATTTGGTCTGGATTTTGAGAAATGAAAAGTGAGAATTCATTACTCAATGAATATTTTAGTGAGTGGGTGGGAAAAAAGTTCAATATGAATGGTTAAAAGATGGAAAGGGATAGCAATGGCCAAGGGCACAAATCGGTAAAGTAGAAAATGCTAATTGTAATATCTAATCACATTGTTCTACTCTTCATACAAAATGGCCTAGAAATAAGTAGTGATAATTTCTTCTTGCCAGAGTAGGCATTTCTATTGTTATTATTACACATGAAACACGAGCATGAAGGAGAGGTTGGTTATTTATGGTAGTTAGCCTGAATTGCATGTTCAATCTACTATAAAAATTCCATGATTAAGTCTGGGATGTTTTGTGTAGTTTATTGTTGCCATGCCATCTCATCATCACCATCTCCTAGCTAATCTAGGATAGCTTATACATAACTCCACTTCACCATATATGTATGTATGGGTAAAATGTTGTGCATCTAACCATTCCATCTTTATTATGTATTAAAATGTATGAATATGAGCTATCTTGTATGTAGACTTGTACTTTTATTAATCTTTTAGTATTAGGTCTCATGGTTTCTAATTTCAACAATTATAACAGGCCACTTCATAATCTCATAGTTTGTATTAATGTTCTAGTATTAGGTCTCATGGTGTCTTATTTCAATAATTGTAAAAGGCCACTTTCATGTAACAAGGGAGCAACTTTCATAGTTGTAGTCCCTGTCGATAGAGGGAAGAAGCATAAAGATGAAATTGCAAGGTTGAACAAAACAATATGTAAACAAAACATTTGGAAAAATGATAACTGAATTTTATAATTGAAAACGATAACATTTGGAAAAACTCTTACTGAAGGCAGTGTTCCAAAGAATGTCACTGATTATCCTGTAACTAGTCCTCATTAGATGAATTACATGGCCAAAAGACTAGGATGAGTCATGTATTTTACAGTGCACAATGTTATAGCTCATCAATATATTTTGTAGAAATTCATAATGAAATGAATTTATGAATATATGATTTGTCTCATTGAAATTCTCTGAGTATCCTTGAAGGTATTTTCGTTTATTCTCACCTCTACTTTCCTTGGTTTTGAAGACATATCATCCACTCTCAAGCTTTTATGTGAGAGAGATTGTTGATACCTTTCCAGCCCTAATTGGCCCATGAACAGAAAACATGTCACAAGCAGTATTTGACTTTGGGTGGGGAGGATAGCAACTTTTCCTCTTAACCATGCAAGCTAAACCTAATTGACATAATACTTGAATAATAGTTTATAAATTATAACTAGCTTTTTAGCAGTTGATTAATACGAGAATTATATTGTTGTAAATCCAGTACTTGGGGACGAGAACCTGGGAAGGGTTCGAGAACCCCACCCCCAGTTTCGCGAACCTGTGCAACATAGTTTATAAGTTATAACTATTTTTTTAGAATTGATTACTATGAGAACTAAATTGTAGTAAATAGTAAGGAATTATTTCATTAATTGCACTTTTTTGGGTTGCAAATGATATTTTTTAGCTTCTTTACAGGTGGTTCTGGACGTTTCAAATGCACACCCTAAAGATATTGAAGCACTGCCTAGGGGTGTGGATGGTATGACAAAACTAGCTTATTTGCATGAACTGAGAGTTCTGCACAAAAGTCAGCTAGATATGAACTTGATGAAATTTATGTGTGTTTTAGTTTCTTGAAAGTGACTACTCTATTGAGCATTGTGTTTGAAATTTTTGAGTGGTTTGATTTTTTTCACAATAATTGGCTAAGTTATATTGATAAGAGAGTTCTGCAGAATTTTTCAACTAGATATAAACTTGATGAAATTTATGTGAGTGTTTTAGTTTCTTGAATGTGACTACTTTATTGAGCATTGTGTTTAAACTTTTTGAGTGGTTTTTTGAGACTTTTATTTTTTTAACAATAATTGGGTAACTTATATTGATAAGAAAAATGCATCTAAAGTTGCATTAGATGTTACATAACTATATTATTAAAAAAAATTCTCAAACTAACTACTCTACAGGCCATATGCAGTCTGACTACAAGCCCAAAACATGAATTGGCTTGATCCTTATACAAATTTGCCTAGTTTTCCTTAATACTGTAAACCCTAAAATATATCCCTAGCTTTCTAACTATTTTGAAATACAAAAACTAACAAAGATCATAACGACTCCCAGTATCCTCTATACATTTGGTTACTGGTTCACTTTCTTGGTTCATAGTTGCCACCCCTTGTCAAATTGGTTGATAGTCTCTTCTCCCTTGAATTCACCCCGGGATGAGTAGGTTGCCATCCTTTCGTTAATGGACTGGTCACCTTTATGTATATTCAGAGTAAGATTCCAAAGGCGAACACACACAGCTTTTACATCTGCCAATTGCTTCTTCAATTCCAACATTTGGTTGATGGTTCACTTTCTTGGTTCATAGTTGCCACCTCCTTTTCAAATTGGTTGATAGCCTCTTCTCCCTTGAAATCTGCCCTGGATGAGTAGGTTGCCATCCTTTCGTTAATGGACTAGTCACCTTTATGCATATTCAGAGTCAAATTCCAAAGGAGAACACACTTGGCTTCTACATCTACTAATTGCTTCTTCAATTCCAGCAACGACCCCATATATTCTTACAGTTTTCAAATGCATGAAAAACTAACAAAGAGCATAATGATTAGTAGCACCTGTGCTTGCTGGTTCAGTTTCATGGTTCATAGTTTGGATCTCCTTGTCAATTTGGTTCACAAAATATTATCCCTTGAACTTTCCTCTAGACGATTAGGAAAATGAAATAATATTTAGAATGGTCTAGCTTGTCTCCAAGATCAGGTTGGACAGCTTAAGATCATGTAGGCCTAGAGAGGCATTTGTAGCCCCAGCGAAGGCTATATATTAGTGGACTTCAACCTCCTCTATGATAGAATGGAACAACACATCTCATATATATATATTTGTGGTCAAGAAAAGAAGTGTGAGGGTCTTAGAAGATTTTCTTGATATCATATGATTGACAGTGAATGACGACTACATAGATCTTAATGATATATGATAGTGTCTCTTATGGTTAAACAATGACAGTTCACTATAGTAGGCAGGTTGGAGCGGATGTGATAGTGGTAGTAACAAAATAAGTGGTTGTAGACATTGATTTTAGTAGCAGTGGTAGCTATAAATAATGGGAGAAGTAGTAGTAGAAGTTTCAGCTAGAGTGGAAAAAGTTAGTGGGATAGGTGGTAATGAGAGTGAACAACAATGGGCATCAATGACAAATAGTGGCAGGAGTGGCAGAAGTGGATGTAATGTACAATTTGACCCCAATACAATTCCTCTTTTGGCTAAACATTTCGACCAGTCTACTAGAAATATTATCTTTCTTACAAATGGGAAATTTTTCTTAGAGGTATTTGAACAAGTATAGCTAAAATGTTGAAATTACCCATTTCTGGAAAGAATATTATTGATAAGGAATTAAAATAGAGAATTCTACTAATAAATAAATTAGAAATTGGACAAAGGCACTACTTCTTATTTACCATGGTGGTTTCTCCATAGAAGGATAACTTTTGTCTTTTCTAATTGAGAATTTATTCTCCCAAAACTAGAGACAGAGATATAGGTCATTTTCAAGAAAATCTGGAAAGAGATTCGAAGAAAGGCTCTATAGAAATGACAAGTAGGATGGAATTGAATGACCTTAGCAGGTCATTTTATTGTCATGGAAATATGGTGCTTCTTGTAATGCAACAATATGACTTATTATTGTTGCACCACCAACAGAAATAAGGGCAGCACCTCTATGCCTTTTCATTTGTAGGTTGTTTGGCATATTTTTAATTTTTATAGTATTTTGCTATGACAAACATAGTTTTATTTCCAATTCCAAATGAGGAACAAAATTCCTTTAAATAGTGAGAAATGGCGTGCTAACAAGCATGGAGTTAAATTAAAGCCCTAAGCTTTTCCGGCCCAAAATAAAAATCAAGAGCACTTCAAATAATCGATCTGACAGGTGGCATGCAGTTTCCAAAAAGGCTTAAGGTATTTCTCTTTGTGTGTTATAAAAAACAAAATAGAATTACTCTATGGCTTCAATTTGCAGTCATGAATACTTTAGTTTCACAGGTATGGGATGAAATTCTTTCCATTAGTCACTACGTAATATATGTAGTTGTAAGTTGTGTTTTGAAATGAATTCAGGCAAGTAACATTGAATCTAAAAACCCCAAATGGACTTAAACGTTAAAGATACAGAGTTTGTAGTATGATACAGAGTTTGGAATATCGGGGTTCTTTTGTCCTATGTCATGACATGGTATCTGAGCTCTCTCTGTCCAAGTCAGAACACACTTTAAAAAAGGGACAATTGGATTGGATGGCAGCTGATTAAGATGATTTGAATTTTCAAAACATATAATCGAAGACAAAGATCTTAAAAGACTATGTAGCATTGTTCATAATTCATGGATCCAAAATTATAAGATTGATGTGTGAATTTTTAGAAGTATATATTCATTCTTGTTCGAAGACAGAGATCTTAAAACACTATGTAGCATTGTCCAGAATTCACAACATTGTAGTCATAGTTTTCCTAAGGATATAATTATGTTTAAGTAATGGTTTTGCAACCTTGGTTTAGCATCAACCTGTGGTAATATGACAAAGCTTTGGACTCATAAGCCTACTATGGATTTATATATCTGTGGAGTTGATTGGAATTGATCCTTTATATTTCATGCACACGATTCAACCCCTTTCATGTTACTGATATCATGGGTGGCTTCTCTATCATGACTAGAAGATTGAATCTTTAAAGGAGTTTTGATTTATGATTATAGTGAGACCTTTATTTAATACATATTTGAAGCTTGACCAAGGTGGCATCTGCTCAAGGAAAATATGAAGCTAATCAATTAGACTTGAGGAATCATCACACTGAAGGAGTATTTTTCATTGACACATGGAAAACAGAGAATAGTAGGTAATTTTCCTTAGATGCATTTGACCAATATTTGATACTAGCTAACTAGAGAATTTAAGTTTGTTTGAAAAGTAATGCCAAAAGATAGAATGCTTGAAGAGAAGCAACAATGGAGTTATTTAACATGACTTGGGTTCATCAATGTGCTCATAAAGAGATTAATATACTCTGAAGGTACTGAGTAGAATTGCAAGATTGTTCCTTTGAGCATGGTTGTCTTGAGAATTTTTATATGGAAGATTTTCTTGATATCATATGATTGACAGTGAATGACAACAACATAGATCTTAATGATATATGATAGTGTCTCTTATGGTTAAATAGTGACAGTTCACTACAGTAGGCAGGTTGGAGCGAATGTGATAGTGGTAGTAACAAAAGCAGTGGTTGTATACATTGATTTTAGTAGCAGTGGTAGCTATAAATATCACATTGCCTACCAAATTTAACCAATGCATTCTATTAGGCAAGAAAATTGTTCTTTTAATTCAGAGCAACAAATTTGATGCTCATATTAATTGTAAATCCATTACATATAATATCTTATTTAAGGAAACAAGTAGGTTTGTCAACCTATACATTTGTCAAATCCTGAAATGGAAAGACTGGCTAATACGAACACTTGGATTCAAAATATTTAAAATCATCCAAGGAAGCTATGACCGAGGCAATACAAATGGAAGTAAACTCAATTCAAGAGAATCCATTTCATGCAATTGAAGAAACATGGAAAGTTATTGGCCAAATGACAGCTATTGTGGGTAGCAGCCCTTAGTTGAGTTTATTACAGAGAAAATAAAGTGAACTAAACCCTAGTGAGGTAGATTGCATCCTAAAAGGAAAAAGTGATGATGATGTTTAAATTCTCACATATATATATGATGCATGATGACGCAGGAGAGGGGGGTAGTCCATGTTGAAATATGTAACTAGGTTCGGTCTTCATAATGACATATGTAATCATTATTTTATGTATTTGATGTAAAGATAAACATAAATTTATTATTATTAAATTCTTGAGGCATGGGTTTCATGCTCAAGTTAAATTTATTTTTAGGTCAAGCACCCTTTCAGTCCTTCTAGGACTTGTCATTTGGTCTACAAGTCAGCTGAGTCATTGTCATGTATGGAAGACTCTTTTGGGCATGTTACATATTGTAAAGAAAATTTATTTGAGTCAAATCTAGATTCAAAGACCCTCCAAGGCCTCGTCATAGTGCAAATAACAAGTGGACCTCTATGAGAGGATAATTCAGCCTAAAGCTAGCAATTTGACCTAGAGAAAGACCTATATATAAGAAAGACTTCAATCTCACTTGAAGGACTTACTCCACATTAATGACCAAGCCTTAAAGTATACAATTGTCTAGGATTTTGATGTATTGAGTTGTCTAGATAGATGCAAATAAGTCTTGAGTCTATCTGTGTATCATAGATAGCTTGTTTTGAAGCTTATTAACAAATTTAATTTCATTTGGTTGCTGCAAGATTTGATTCTTGAGGCAGTATGGTTGAGCATGGTGATTGATCATTTAATATCATCACGATGTCTCGACACCTTTGGTGACATAAGAGAACCTTGATTTGAAAATGGCATTTATAGTAATGTTGTTGATAGATAACAATGAGGCTCTCAAGGGAAGTAATCTATAGATTGTGACCTATGTGTCAGTGAGTGACCCTATTTCACATTTGTATACTAATGTTTAATGACAACATGATGCATCTTTCTTTTGTCACAATAACCTTGGCATCTGTATAGCAGCAATCTTCTTTGTGACATGGTGACAACTTTCCCCTTTTGTTAACATTGTTGAAGATTCATCTTGAGGTTGTTGAGTATAGTTGTTACAGTAATTATGACTACATCTCCAATGCTTCCAAATGGGCCTTGAAATTTCTGGTATCATTTTGAAAACACATTCTTGTCTTAAGTTAGTGAATATTGGGCTTATTAATTCTTCTTCAGTCCAAAAAAGATAGTGTTGTGACCCCATAGATCCCTCCAAATGTGAAATCCCATCTTTGAAAGATGCTTATTGAAAACCTTGGGGGTAGACCTACCTAGCATGTTGATGTTGGGAAGGTTCATAAAACATAGTCACATAATACCATCCATTTGAACTTGGGGGAAACTGTCTACAATGCTTACAAAATCTTTTTGATAATCCTGAAAACAAGAAATATAGTGGTAAGAGCTCTTTAAATCACATTACCAAGGTTAAAAAACCATTAATTCCATCCACATGGGTCGTTTCCAAATGATGTCTTAATAAAATATACCATGGGGCTCTCATTAAAACACTTAAATTAAAAACAACAGAGAAAAAAAAAAAAATTTTCATTAAAGCAAAGGGAGGGTCTCATATCTCTCATCCTCATCTTGCCTTTTCTTCTCTATATAACTCTTCGAAACTGTAACTTTTGTTGTTCCACCTTAATAAGGCACTAGTTTGAGTACATGAGGTTGTAGTTGGATTTTTGAACAAGAAGCTTTCAAAGGGAAGAGGGTCTAGACTTGTGATTGAATACCTTATTTGGTGCAAACATATTCATAAAGATTGATCAATTGAGTTTTCATCATCATATAGATCAATTTATATGTCATTTTATAGACATGCATATAATCAATCTTCCTAAAACATGGTTGATCTTTGTATGCCTTAGACCATTAAATGCCACAAATCATAGTGAGATGTGCTTGAGTGTGGATTCAGTAATCACATTGTGGGAATACTAATATGCATCTCTTATGTATATCACAAGAAGAAAGGTGAATTTTAGAATGCATGTGGGGTCATAAGAGAGGCATCATGTCATTATGTTAAGTATATAAATATAAAGGGGTGTAAAAAATTTTAATGAAAAAAAAGATACCTACAATATCTAGTGAAAGTAGGGGTTTTTTAAATTGGGAAAATGCAATAGGTTAGTATTGGTAGGGGGTTAAATAAAGTGATTTTTAGAGGTATTTTCCAATATGTAGTCAAATTAAGGGTATTTTTTAGTATGCCATGAATGCATGTGCTATGCCATAGGTTAATTGAGTGACGCACCTGTGGTTGTACCAGGAAAAACCTCCATACCCAACACTGAAAATTCCACCTGATGTAATCTTTCGGTTTGATGAAATCCTCGCCCAATCTACATCATTGAAGCCACACAAATTCACTCCCTTTTTCTTTATGTACCATAGTCAAAACTAGGTAGTGCCTCTGAGGCACTGTAGAACATGATTAGCTTCCAACCAAACCATAGCTTGCCTTAATTGATTGACTGCATAACACATATTTGTTTGTGTGTTCACAATTTACATCAGTGAACCCACTAACTACCGACAAATGGTAGCATCCACTTCCTCACCTGAAGTGGCATCCTCCTCCCTCAAGTTGGTCGCTAGATGTGTTTCCATGGGTTTACAAATCTCCATGCAGAATATCTTTAGTATATCAATTTCATACTTTCCTTGAGAGACAAATAGGTCCCTATTGCCTTTCCATACTTCCATTCCTAGGAAGTAGTGCATGAAACCCATGTCCTTCATTTCAAATTCTCTTGCAAGGTCTTGTTGTGTAAATCAACAACCCCCGTTATTTTAAGCAATAGTTACCTTAGAAAATAATGGGGACCCTTTTAATTTTTAGAGTTAAAAAAAATAAAACCCTTACAATATTTCATTAGATAGAAATAGGGATAAAAAAAGGGATGAAACCTTAAAGTTTGGCTTTTAAAATTACTTGAGTAGAGGTAAATTGCATAATTGAAATCGAAAATCCATAAAGAAGAGTATATAACTCCTAAAAAGTTACTTGAAACATTTTGTGACTCAATGTATATAATAAAAGCACTTTTAAATGGAAAAATCCATATTTCGAAGTAAATTCTATAAGGAATTTCAACGGGACCTACTTCTACCACGTAAGCTATCACATTTCACAAATCGCATTTCCAATCTCGATGGTCTTATTGTTACCTCTCATATTCCCCCATGAGATATAATTATCGCATTGCATTCCCACAAAGCTTAATCATTATTTTACTCCCAATCATATTCTCTGATGTGATATAGCTCATCGCATATCACACATCACACTGTTGTCAACTCGAGCAATTTACACTCCTTCAACTTTCATCGATATTGTGATTTTGATATTGCAATCAGAAGAAAAGCCAAGCCAATCAGTATTTAATGAATATATTGTAACAATATATGCTACAATGCGACATATATGGCTTTAATGTAGAAATGATTACATGGGCACAATAACCCATATCAACTATTAATGTCATAAATTAATGGTTTTCTCGCCCATACCTCCATAATCATTCTCCTATAACCGGCATTCAATTCATATCCTATCAGCATGTGAAGTCTCATCTTTTTGAACGTTTCTATATTTATGATACTTGTGCATATTGTAAAACTAAAAAGTTCCCTCTTTCCTCTTATCCTTTCTCATTTATTTTCAGGCTAGCTCGAATAACCATAATTCTCCGGAGATGTCTAAGGCTCTGAAGAAAGCTAAGAAGAATATGGAGCATGTAAACCCTGCACCCGCAACAATCGAAAGAACGGAAATGTTGCCCTCTTTACATATACTATACGTAGACCAGAAAGTGGATCCTCTTCCTGGGAATCCATGTATAAGTTATTCAAGGATGACAAACCTCACAAAATTCAAAGCAAATAAACTGCAGGCACTCCAAATTCTTATGAAGCTTCAATTGGAGAAGTAGTTGATTCCTTTCTACATCGAATTGTTTCCTGGACAAATATCTTACCATACACTTATATCGTAAGGTGGATCATCGATAATCTCAATATCAGGGATAGGAAATTTCTCACCAACAAAGGAACAATGATTGGTTCCTTCAAGGTTGAAGACCTCAAGCTGATGTACCATCTGCCAAACCCAAAAAAGGTCTATGATAAAGAATTTATAGCACATTTAGCCAAAGAAAATGAGCTCAAATTGAAGCCAATCAAGAAATAGAGGAATAATCCCAACAAGCACATGAATGATGAAAAGGTTATGTACTCCACTGACTGACTTGCAAGCCCCTATTGTTATGTCTCTACGATGATGTCCAAAAATTTTGGTCAGCCATACACTACTCGATTTTCAATAGAATGGGTGCCTCTTATGGAGGTTGATACAAATTCCTATGTGATGGATTAGGGTAATATTTTATCTAATAATATTGTCACACATATTTTAGAATATAGAAAAAACAACTCCATTTCTTCCAATATTTTTCCCTCGTTCTATATGAGTGCCTATATCATGGATGTTGTTTGTTTTACCTCATATTTTCCAATCATGGGATGGAAATGCACTACCCAAGACCCTGTACCTATTCATGTATTTAATATTATATTGTGGGACTCTAAGTATGAGAACCATTTTTACAAAAATTTCCATGGAGTTATTCTCTCATTGTTCCAAGTTGTTTTTAATGAGAAAACCCCCAAACACTCAAAAGAGGCCCAAGATGACTTCTCCTCAATAGGAAAATGGTTTGGTGAAGAAAAATTCACATATGTCCGAGTATTTGGGAGCTTAGCTCGACCTCACATCTTGCCCTTGTATGTTCCTGACAAGCTTCTCAGAAGAGAAGTTGCATATCAGACTATTGGAAACGGCCTAACCAGATTTATCAAAGAAGACAAAAAACAATCATGGCCTTATTTTCCTATTAATTGTGGTGTTTATGGAATTGTTAATTACAATCATGTTGTTTTCGAGATTGGTCATATTGAATGTTTAAATTTATTTACAATTCCAAACAAGCGATATGACCCAATAAAAGTAGCTAATAATATCACTACTCAAGTGAAAATTAGGACTTTTGTGCACGAAGGAAATGATTTCGATGACATATTTGAGTTTATCAATAATCATCTTGTAGTTCGAAAGTTGCCAAATTTTCGCCTGCATCCACGGAAATTGCTGAAATTTAAGAAATATAGGAATAAGAGATTAGAGTCAATTTATATGAAAATGCTTGATGTTTCGCAACCATTAGCTCAAAAGGATATGGAAAGTGAATTTGAAACTAAGGATACTAAATTACTTAGCACAATAGATCAAGATAAGTCAGTCGAAATTCAAAGCATGGATTTTGGTTTCCCTAGTAATCCAAAAGATGTCTGGAAAGAGTTTGATCTTAAACTCCAAGAAGAACAAGCAGCTACAGTTGGTGATCAACAGCAAATTGTGCATACTCGACAAAATAAAATTCAAGACTCGTTTACTACTGAGCCCTCTAACAAATAAATAAGCACAGAAAGAGTAGAATTCATCCCAGCCTTCCCCACCACCAAAATTGTTCTTAACATTGAAGAAATTCCTCCTTTGAATATTTTCTATAGTCCAAAACACAAGGCGGTTAGGAGCCGACAAAAGAAAAGAAGAATATCAGAGCAGCCCCTACCCATTGTGCAAGGGGATGTTTCAATCAATGTTGTATGAAAATCATTCGGGTAGATCCTTCACAGGATCTAACTTGCCTAACTCAGTTCGCGGGAGCTTATGCTTTTGCAACCATTGACAAAGCATCAAAAGTTCATCATTTGATGAAACAAAAGAATGATAAGATAATCTAAATTGAACTAGAGTTACAAGCAGAGAAACAAAGTGTCAGTTGAAAGTTACAGGTAAGATCGCACAACTCCAAGAGAGCATGGACCAGTTAAAAATTCAGCATCAAAGTGAGATTAGTTCTAAGGATACTATAATTCACCAATTACAACTCTCCATTTAGCAAGTAAAAGATAACCTGAAGATTTATGAGTTCAGGAAAGAGGCCTTAGAATTAAACACTTTATTGGAACAACAATAGGTTGTTTTTTGTCAGAAATTAACAAGTATTATTGAATTATGTGAACAAATCGATTCACTTGTGAATCACATTACAGATATGAGGATTATTTTTTATGACATAGATGATAAGGTTTCCCAATTTGTCACCTGGCAGGATTATGTTGATGATCGAAAGGGTAACCTGACCAGGATTGAGGATTCAAAGAAATAAATGTTATTTACAAACTGGGATATACAGTTAAAGCAAGCAGGGAGAGCCATTTGCAGGGCAAAAGATGTTGCTACAAACATTGTGGAGACTGTTAGCCAAAATTTCAATGCAGCAAATCTTATCGACATATGTCCTCCCCATGCATTACCTTTAATAAAATACTTGATAAGACAGTGGCAAGAAATTTCAAAGGTAAAAGAAGAACATATCATGAAGCTGGAAAATTTGGATTGGGAGAAATATTGGAGATATTTAGTAAAGCCTCACGGCTAATGGCTTATGCTGCATTGTCTCAGAGATACATCCTCCTACATGCTTCCCCCACTTGCCGATGTTGTTTTCACTAGACACCTACGCATTAGCCCAGGCCAACATCCAGAGGTTAAGCCTATTCTTAAAATCCTTTAGCTCAATGAACAAATGGAAGAGGAGACATCAGGACAGTCTGTGACCAAGTCAACCCTTTAATTTCAATTTATTTTTTAATTTCAGTTACTTTAAGGAAATTTTTTTTATTAACCTCCTCAGCATTTTATTCTAATAACTATTTTAATACTTATTAATTTTATATTTAAACCCCTTAATGTCTTTGAAGAAGGGGTCCTTTAATTTTGAAAAGAAGACTTTACTCATGTTGCACTTGCATAGAAGAATTTTTAAAATAAGACTTTACTCATGTTTCAATTGCGTAGAAGAATTTTGAAGAGAAGTTGCATATCAGACTCTCAAAAACAACCTAACCAGATTTCTCAAAGAAGCCAAGAAAGCATCATGGCCTTCTTTTCCTATTAATTATGGTGTTTATGGATTTGATAATTACAAGCACGTTGTTTTAGAGATTGGCCAGATTGAATGTTTAAAGTTATTTACAATTCCAAACAGACAGTATGATCCAATCAAAGTTGCTAATAATTTCTCTACTCAAGTGAAAATTAGGCATTTTGTGCACGAAGACGATGATTTTGATGACATGTTTGAGTCTATCAATATTTATTCTATAGTTCAAAATGTTCCATCTTTGCGCCTATATCAACAACAATTTTTGAAATTTAAGCAATATAGGAATAATAGATTGGAATCAATTCCTTTGAAAATTCTTGATGTTTCGCAACCATTAGCTCAAAAGGATATGGAAAGGTAATTGGAAACTAAGGATACTGAAGTCCTTTACACAAAAGATAAAGGTAAATCAGTTTAAATTCAAACCATGGATGTTGATTACCTTAGTAATCTAAAATATTTATGGAAGGAGTTTGATCTTAAACTCCAAGAAGAACAAGTAGCTACAGTTTGTGATCAACAACAAATTGTGCATACTCCTCAAAATAAAAGTCATGACTCATTTACTACTGAGCCCTCTGACAAATCAATAAGCACAGAAAGAGCATAATTCATCCAGACCTTCACCACCACCGAAAATATTCTTAACATTGAATAAATTCCTCGTTTGAACATTTTATACAATCCAAAACACAAGGCGGTTATGAGCCGGCGGAAGAAAAGAAGAATATCCAAGCAGCCCCTACCCCTTGTGCAAGTGGATGTTTCAATGGATGTTGTATGAAAAGACACTCAAGTAGTTCCTTCAGAGGATCTAACTCGCCTAAATCAGTTCACAGGAGCTTATCAAAAGGATTAGAAGATCATCCAACTGGAACTAGAGTTACAAGAAGAGAAAAAAAGTGTTAGTTGGAAGTTACAGGTACAGATCACACAACTCCAGGAGATCATGGACAGGTTAAAAATTTAGCATCAAAGTGATATTATTTCTAAGGATTCTCTAATTCACCAATAACATCTCTCTATTGAGCAAGTAAAATATAACCCAAATATTTATGAGTTTAGGAAAGATGCCTTAGAATTAAACACTTTATTGGCAGAACAGTAGGTTTTTTTTGTCATAAATTAACAAGTATTCTTCAATTATGTGAACAGATCGATTCACTTTTGAATCACATTGTAGATATGATGATTATTTTTTATGACATAGGTGATAAGGTTTCCCAGTTTGTCACCTGGAAGGATTTTGCTGATGGTCGAAAGGCCAACCTGCCCGAGATTGAGGATTCAAAGAAAGAAATATTATTTACAGACTCGGATATACAATTGAAGCAAGTAAAGAGAGCCATTTTCAAGGTAAAGGATGTAGCTACAAACATTGTGGATACTGTTAGCCAAAATCTCATTGCAAAAAATCTTATCGACAAATGTCCTCCTGGTGCATTACCTTTAGTAAAAGTCTTGATAAGAAAATGGAAAGAAATTTAAAAGGTAAAAGAAGAACATATCATGAAGCTGGAAAAGCTGGATTGGGAGAAATATTGGATATATTTACTAAAGCCTTTTAGCTAGTGGCTTATGATTCACTGTCTCACAGATACATCTTCCTACATGCTTCCCCCACTTTTCGATGATGTTTTCACTAGAAATCTACACATTAGGCCAGGCCAACCTCCAGAGGTTAATCCTATGCTTAATATCCTTCAGCTCAAGGAACAAATGGAAGAGGAGACAACAGGAAAGTATGCGAACAAGTCATCCCTTTAATTTCTATTTATGTTTTAATTTCACTTACTTTAAGGGGTGTTATTTTAAACCTCCTTAGATTTTTATTGTAATAACTATTTTAAGACTTATTATTTTTATATTTAAACCCCTTCATGTCTTTGAAGAAGGGGTCCTGAAATTTTGAAAAGAACACTTGACTGATGTTGCACTTCTGTACTCTTAAATTTTTCTGAATAGAAAAGGCTGGACCAAGTATTATTTCTCAAATGAGCAGAGTAAACATATAGATCATAATTTTATCCTATGTGTTATATTTGAGCTTCAAATGAGAAATAGTTATTTATCTTATGATGTTTCGCTTTATATATTTGTTTGAATACAGTTTGGAATTATTTCACTTCTGAACATGTTATGTTGTTATCATTTGATATATATGCAATACAAACATTTTTAAAGTTATGATATAAGATTTATTCAGTTTATTTAATTAATTATTTAATTCAATCAATTATATCAAACATTTTCATATCTCTAAGTGAATGTATGATCTTTATTTGCATCCACTGAAAGGTTATTTTTGTAGATTGCAAAGAGAATAGATTTTGTCCCAGGATACACAATAGATAGATTTATTTTTTATTGCAAGCTTTCTTATATTTCCATCTATCAAGTTCCACTTAGTGATAAAATCATCCACTCACCCAAACTATATCAAACTGGGAAATTGGTCCCATAAATCCTCTTGGAGCCACCATTCCAAACATAAAATGGACGGTTTTTAAGTCCCCGACCGGGTGGTTTTCCCCTATGTTGTTGCACTAATTTTCGGGGCCTCAACATTTTTGGCGCCAGAAGGAGGGCCATCTGACTATGAATGGCACGAAATCTTAATCCAAAAATAAACTACCATAAGAAGAGTCCTTCTCCCTCCAAATCCACAACTTCTAGCCTTGATTCTAAATATCCTACTCATAAATCAGAGGTTGTCCATTCTCCCCCAAAATCTCCTATTTATGAACATAAAGAAATATCTTTAGAATATACTCCAGAATCACCTAAATTACAGACATTGATAAATAAATTTGAAGAAATTTAAATTTCAGCAGAGAAACATGTACTTTTGAAAGCCTCGAAAGGAAGTTTTACTTCAATATTTGAAGGCACTAGTCTATTAACTCGATCCAAGAGTGAAGAACTTGGAGTAATCCCTTTTGAATTTCCTCTTCATTCTCATTGAATAAAAACACCTATTTCCAAGATGCAATCATTAACTAGGGAGATTTGATCCTCTTCTACCTCTCAATCAACATTAGTAATTCTTCCCTTCTTCACATCTTCTCAAACAAAATATTCATTCATTAATATTCCTTCTTCTTCTTCTCATTCTACAACTGCTACTTCGAGCAGTATTAGTTCCATATTTGTTTCTTCTTCACCTTAAACCACTACTGGAACTACTTCTTCTACTTCAAATCCTCCTTTAGGACCACCCAATCCTCCACTTCACATAATGGAAGCCAGACGTTGGAAAAATCCTGGAGTTGTCCAATTACTAGGTCCTCTTCATCCTTTACCTAAGCATCTTGAAAGATGGTTTCCTGAGTATAATATGGATGATGGATTACCTGCAGAGGAGCTTCTCCATAACTTTATGCTTTCCATAAATCTTAATGAATTTACAGAGGAAGACTTTGTAGTTATATTATTTCCTTATACTTTTCAAGGATGAGTTGTGTTGTATCTCAAGAAACAATCCCTTGGTTGTAGTAAGGAATCAGTGCTTAAGACATTTTATAAATGTATGTCACAATTACGATATCGAATGACCTCTGTTTAACACCTTTGGAATTTAATTACTTAATACCCTCAATAATCTAATATAATGAAAGCCTTAACAATTCCATAAAATGTTGATATTTGAATGCAATGAAAAGAAGAACTGTAAGAGAAACTCAAACTAATATGCTGAGAAACAGAATCTATCACTTTTAAGTTTGAGAGGAAATAATGGAGAGAGAGGAAACTCGAAATAATATGTTGTAAACATAGAATCTATTACTTTAAAGTTTCATCAGGAGTTTATGAAAAGAGAAGAGATGAAGTGAAGGAGCGCAAATTAAGGTGATTTAAATCTTACTCACAGATGTAATTAAGAGGCCGGTTGCTACATTACTTCACTTCATTCAAAGAGGAATAAACACAGAGCGAAACTGGAAAGACATATCAACATCAATAGGTGCAAGAAACTTGATCTTCTTTCATTAATTTCTCATAAAATTTAGTATAAAATTAACAGTCATCCAGAGATCCAAAACTCGGAACCCTTTTTCTTTATTTCTATCTACTTAAATACATCAAAGTAGTTCATAACTACTAAACTTCTTGAAACTATTCGACTACCTAAATTTTTAATATTACTTATGTAATCATACAGAGAAAACAAAAAAAAACTAGAAATATTTTTCATTTTGTTGAATCTGATGTTGTTGATGTGTCCTCACGAAGTGCCAAGGTGTCCTTTATGGCTATGATGCAATAGCTACATAGTCCTGTAACGACGCCTTGGTGCCTGACTTGACCCAACTGTCATGCTTCACACAGTCCCACTATACTTTCTTCTGCCTGACTCTACCTATGCCTCTTTATTCATTGGCCGCCCCTTCACATTACCTTATCACATACATGGCTGCAAATCTATACAAACCACATAGACCTGTGGTTTACGGGCCCACACACGACCTGACCAATTAGAAGCAATCGCACTTCGCAACTTATTTGATATCGCACGTTGGCAACTATAAAAAATATCTTAAATGTTAAACAATAATAATGTCGATGTGTGAAATTGCTTTGTTTTTTATTTAACCTCCACCGTTGATCTATGCCCCAATCCAATAGTCTCGTTGTACTGTCTCACACCGCCATCTCCCGTTTGTTGCATCACAACCAAAATACTTTACCTTGCAAAGACTTAACGCTAAAATCTAAACCCGTTGATGTGTGATATGCACTGAATCGTTGTGCCAACACATGTGTCCTCCCTTTATCGCATCACAAGTTTTGTTTCTTACCGCATCGCAAGTTATTTTGTTTAACATGCGAAGTCCTTAACGCATAAACTTAATAATTGTCGATGTGAAATCATTCTATGCCGACACGTGTCCACTTCGCAACTTTTCAAACTTAACTTTGTGATGCAACCTGGTCCGTCCATCTCTCACTTTAATTCTGTGATTTAATCCTCGTCGTCAGATCGCCTCCTTTAGGAATATTCTAAAGGTTTTCTGCCTTAACCGATTTCTATGTTTCTTCGGTTGTCGCCGCTCTACAGCTCCATCTTCTCCATGCTACTCCCTGCAATAGTTCATTCAATGAACTCGTGCAACTCCATCTTTCTCCATGGTGTTAAAACCCTTCTGAGCTTTATTCTGGTTATCCAATACTTCGACCTACCTTCACATCTCATCACGAAATGTTAATGTACCAAAATATAAATAAAATTATTCTTCGACATACAAACTTTTACATTTTCTAACATATATGCTCTTTTGGTGTTTTGAAAAATGTTTCAAAGGTAAATGAAAATGAGCCATAACATATGGCTCCACCTGGGGATAGTGCTTTTTTCCATCGAAGCGCTAAGAACCGTAGATTAGTTCCTTAGTCATTGGGCATGGATTCAAATATTTCTTGGTGACATATGAAAAATGAGCAATCCTGTATTTACGATGGTGGAATGCTGACTTTTAATGTTGGAAATAAAGCTTTCGATACTGCCCATTCACAGGCAGTTGTACTGACTTTCCATCTAGATCTTCCATAATGAATGTGTTATTTGACCTTACCTTGGAGATTCTGTATGGACCATACCATAGAGGGTCAAATTTACCATGCTTCCCCTTTTATTCTCATCTGGTGTCCCATCTTAGAACCAAATATCTTGCTTGAAAGAGAACTTCTTTTGCATTTCTATCAGATATAGACTTCATATTTTCCTGATAAGTAATCAAGTTATCCCTGACTTTGTTTCTGTTTTCACTTCATTCAATTATCTTCTTCAATCTTCTTACCAGAGCATTAGGTTCTCCCTAAGATTCTTGAAGGAAAGAAATCACTGGTTTGGCCAGTTGAGTAGGAAATAGTGCTTGAGTCCCATAAACCAGTTCACAGGGAGACTTCGCAGTAGATCTCCTGGGGGTTACTTGAACTACTTAGAGGGAGAAATTCAACTTCATATCCTAATCCTTCTGATTCTCAGTGATTGTCTTCTTCAACATTCTTACCAATGCCTTATTTGAAAACTCTGCCACTTTGTTCCCTTGGGGATGATATGTTGTGGAATGTGATAAAGTTACATTATATTTTTTAAAGAAATTGATGAAACGAGCAGAGTTGAATACCTGAGAATTACCAGTCACAATTTTGACTAGAAATCCGAATCTGCTGAAAATGTTTTCCACTAGAAACTTCATCACTACTTGGTCATTCGCCTTCATAGTGGGTATCACTACAACCCATTTTGTAAAGTAATCAGTGGCAGACATAATCCACTTGATGGTGGATTGATCTCTCCAATAAAATCCAATCTCCAGTGCCTGAAAGGTTCTTTAATAAATACTGGGATGAGAGGCAATGGAGCAAGTTTTCTCTTTTTAGCAAACAACTGACACTTTTGACAGATTTTGACCAGTTTATAAACATCTACAAATAGGGTTGGCCAATAGAAGCGACTTGAGAATTTATGAGCAGTGACCTTCCAACTATAATGTCCTCCACACAAACTTGCATGATATTGTTTGGTGATTTCAATAGATTCTCCTTCAGTCAAACATAACAGAAAAATACCAGCAGGATCTTTCCAGTATAACTTTTCTTCTATGATAACATATGGTTGAGACTTGAGCTTGAGAGCTCTGCATTTTTTTCTATTTAGTGAATTTGGAGAGGAAAATAAACATAGGTAATGAAAAATATACTTATACCAATCATAGCATATAAAATTTTATTGAATAACTATTTTGGACTTGTTTTGACCTTCTTCATTAACAGCTCCATCCACTGGTGCCAATAGATTGGTTCCCAAGGCTTGAAATTTTTTTTCTGTCTACAACTTTGCTAACCCCTGTCCCTTGAACATCTTGGTGGGTTTGATGTCCAAATCATACTCTTGGATTTTTGCTATCCACTTCCCCCTTTTTCCTTCAACATCACTTTGGATTGGCACGTCTTTCACAATAGAATTAGGAACATAAGCAGTTATTTGGGACTATAACACATAAGTCCTGAAGGTTTTCAGTTCTTTGACCAAATCATATAATTTTTTCACCATAATATTGTATTTGAGCTCAGCCTCTCTGAGAAATTTACTAAAAAATGCAATTGTTTGCTCCTTACTATCTTCATTTTTCTCCAACAACATAGCCACAATAGTAGTGGGGATGAAAATGAGAATACCTGAAAGGCCTTTTGATAGTCTGGACTAATTAGAACTAGAGCTTCCTGCAGTGCTTCCTTTATTCTAGAAAATTCTTCTCGTGCTCCCTTGTCCCATTTCACTTTTGCATTTTTCTTCAGCATATATGTTATACTTCTCACAATCTTAATTGGGCAAAAATCTCCTCAGAAAGTTTATTTTTCCCAGGAATCTCTGGATATATTTCTTTCTTCTAGGTAAAGGAATAGTCTGAATGGCTTCCACCCTTGTTGGGTCAATATTTACTCATTTTTTAGAAACTATGTGACCCAATAATTTACCTTCTTCTAAGGCAAATAAATATTTCTTGGGATTTAATGACAGACCAAACTTTCTGCACTTTTGAAAAGTTTTTTGCAAATGCTCTGAGTGTTCATCATCTGACCCTAAGAAAACAGTTACATCATCTAGATATATAACTACAAACCTGTCACCACTGAAGGCTATGCCCATGGCCCTCTGAAATTTTTCACATGCGTTCATAAGGCCAAATGGCATCCTTGCATACATGAAGTTGCCCCAGGGCGTAGTGAAAGAAGTTTTCTTTTGATCTTATTTTTCTACTGCTACCTGATTATACCCAAAAAATCTGTCAACCATAGACAACTTGTGAGCTCATGTCACCTTCTGTAAGACATAATCCATTTTTGGCAAAGGATAATTATCTTTTAGAGATGCTCGGTTCAAGTTCCTAAAGTATACACACATTCTTATCTCTCTATTCTTCTTTCTTACAGGGACCATATTAGAAACCCAGTCTGAATATCTGAGAGGGACTATAATTTTCCCTTGCAATAGTTTCTTCACTTCTTTTTCGATTGGAGCCAACAAAAAAGGATTGATCTATATGATCTTTTGTCTGTGTAGTTTGAGTCCTTCCTTCAATGGAAACTTATGCTGAATTATGTTTTTTTCATATGTTTTCAGATCTTCATATGACGAGGAAAACACATCCATATATTTCTTAAAAAGATCAATGTATCTTTCTTTGTAGTTTTTGGGAACACCTTTGAACAATTTCACTATTTTGGGTTCCTGTTGAGTTCCCAAATTAAAATATTCCATATCTTCTTCTTGATGTGTTTTCTTTGAATCAAAAACAACATCATTAGCATCAAATAATATTTCAAGGGGAACCAACCCTTTGGGGAGCACATTATCTTTCAATTGGATAATATTTTGTTCAACTATTAACTGCTTAAGGTTTCTTATTTATGCTTTCTACTATGTTTGTTCTTCCTCTTGGTCTATCTTAGCATCTTCAAAGTTTCCAATCATGGGTAGGAACTGATTTATCTATTCGTCATCTTCAAAGACCTGCCGATGTTTCACATTGTCAGGGATAGAAGGTCTATGTCTAATTTCAATTTCATACCTTAACCTTGGATTTATTGGAGGTTTGAAGGTGCTGGCTGAAACTACTAAAGAATCCACCAATATATTCTCCTCCCTCATAATATACTGAAGATTGAAGGCTTCAAAATATTTTTCTATCAAATCCCAAACTTCATTCCTATACGATCTCAATCTCAGATGCATGTTTTGACAGTGATTTTTAATCCGCCTTATTATCAATTCAGAGTCACCAAAAATTGAAATACATTGAACTCCCACCTATTTAGAAACTTGAAGGCTTGAGATTAAGGCCTCATACTCAGCCACATTTTTCGTTGAATCAAATTCTAGTTTAAAAGAGAAAGGCATGAGGTTACCTTATGGTGATATCAGTAAGAATCCAGCACCTGCGCCCTCCTTGGAGTAGACACCATCAAAGTAGCACTCCCAAATATTCCTTGAGTGCAGCTCATTATTTACAACTACTGAAGGGAGTTGCTTCCCTGTGTCTTCATAAAATTTTGCATCCTCATGTAGCATGAAACAAGAAATATCTTTTGTTTCTTGACTATAAATGGGGGAATTTCCCGCATCTTTCTTGGAGGTATTCTTCGCAAACCTTGTTTCCCTATACAATATCCTTTCTTCCCCATTAAAAACTGGAATGATAGCATAAGTGAAATCTAATTTTAGTACACCTCCCAACTTTTCTCCCCAAGATCTTGATAGGAGAATTCCAAACCTGGTTGGGATGTCAGCAATCGCTACATCCATGACTATGCTCTTTGTTGGGATTTATGCCAATGAAACTGCTACATATTTAACTAACCCAACACATTTTACCCTTTTGGAATCAAATCAATACAGATCCATATAAGGTTTGTTAATCTGCAAGTTAAGTTTCTTCATAACAGACAATGGCATGAGATTATGTGACGCTCTTGAGTCCACCATGTAATTATATAGAGTAAAATCATGAAGCAACAGAGAAATATAGAAGGGTGGAACAGAAGGATCTACTTATTCTACATGAGGACCAAAGGTGACCACTGGATTTTCTTCTTGTAATTTCACTGTGTCACTTATATCTTCCACCTATGTGATATTAATAAATTCTGAAATTATTTCTTGTAAGCTGGTATTTAGGTACCTGGATTTTAACCTTCTCCAACTCTTTTTCCAGACTGAAAGCATAATTTTTCTTAACGTTATTTTCAGGTTCTTCTTCACTCTTTCTATAATTTTCTGCTTGTTCGGGTACAGGAACAACTTTCTCCAAAATATTAGTCTCAACTGATTTGTTATGGGAAGATTAAGCCTACTACACATTTATTTTATTAATTGAATTTACAGGTTGTTTCCCCTTACTAACTTGTTTCACATGGTCCTTTTGTTGTGGAGTCGTCATTTCAGGAGGAATGGAACCTTTTTGTTCACCTTCATTATCGTGCACTCTAGATCTCTTTCTAGACCTTAAATCATATATTTTATGTAACTCATATTGCATGAAATCTTTGAATTGTCTACAGTATTCATCTATTTCACCTTGATCAAAAGATACTTCAGCTTCAGCATATTATCCCTCACAATATTCCTCTTCATCCTCTTCTATTGCATACATATTAGATACCCGATCCTCGGCCTCCCTTTGTTCATCATCTGTCAGCTCTACAAGTGTTGCTTCTATATACAACGGTGCTTGAATCTAGTCTTGATCTCTTCTTTCCCTCTGCAAAATTTGCAGGGGATGTCTTTTGAATTGAGGGTTAAACCCCCCTTGGCTTTGTTGTACTTGTCTTTGGGAGTTTTTATTTTCCAATTCCAACTTGGCTAGCTTATTGGTTAGATGCTTCATCACCTTTTTTATGTCTTCAATTCTTAGATCTTGTGATGATTCTTCTTCTGCTTTCCCCTTCTCTTGGACCGATTGTTTCCCTTTTGTTTTTCCAGCTGCAATCATATTAGCTTCGATCTCTAGAGAATCTATATGTATCTTCTTAAGAATAGGGGCTCTTCTCTCTTAGTGTAAAGCTAAAATCAACTTCAAAAGCCCCAGAAAAAACTTCCTTTGTTCCTACATGGGGGGCTTCATTTCTATGGGTAAACTATTGTACAATTTGTTGAATATTTTTACAAACTCAAAAATGCTTTCATTATGCCTTCTTTTAATTGCATTAAACTCTGTCAATGAGTAACCATGATCTCTCTTTTCTCCCCATCTCTGAGTGAATTGAATTTCTAACTCTTCCCATTTATTTATTGAACCATTTTCTAGCCTCTCCATCTAGAGACTACACAAATAGTCTCATCACAACATCAATATGTTCTACATTTAAATTCTCAGCAAAAGTGAAAAACAAGGATAAATGTTGTTCTGCAGTTACTTCATCTTCTCCAGTGAAATGAGGAAGTAATTTGAGGTATTCTTGAGGCATGACATTCATTGTTTGCACAAGATTTAGTGGAGCATATATGTTCAACAAAAATTTTGGTGTTGCCATATTTACACTTTGGTTAACTATTCCTTGGGTAGTTTAGGTTGATGAACCTACTGTGAAAGTGAATGAGGGTGGAGGAAAAACTGATATGGGAGTGGGTTGATGAAGAATGGTAGAAGAACCAACAACTATATTTGGTTGAGCTTGAGTGAAGGTAAAAGAAACAGACTTGAAAGAATGTTCTTCTAACTTAGGTTCTTGAAAATGAATGGGTGTGGAAGGAGAATAATGTTCCAAGAAAGAGAGTTCCTCGGAAATATCTTCAAACAAATGGTTATGAGAACTATTGTCGGGAGGAGACAATGTGGGATCAGGTATTGAAGGAATTTCAAGTTTCTGAGCCTTTTTAGAAACCAATATTTCTCAGTATGGCAAAGCAAGGACTATCTACTGTGAGGTATCTAACTTCGTGTGAGGCCTTTTGAAAGACATAATTTTGAAAATAACAAACACATCCCAATATTTCCTCCTCACTGAAAAACCAAAGGAAATAATGTAAGAACCCAGGGAAAAATAAACTTCGTTTCATCGTCCTCGGCAATGGCACCAGAAAATGTTCTATCTCAAGAAACAATCCCTTGGTTGTGGTAAGGAATCAATGCTTAAGACATTTTATAAATCTATGTCACAATTATGATATCAAATGGCCTTTGTTTAACACCTTTGGAATTTAATTACTTAATACCCTCAATAATCTGATATAATGAAATCCTTCACAATATTATAAAATTTTGATACTTGAATGAAATTAAAAGAAGAAATGTAAGAGAAACTCAAAATGATATGTTGAGAAACAGAATCTAGCACTTTTAAGTTTCAGAAGAAATCATGGAGAGAGAGGAAACTCTAAATAATATGTTGTAAACACAGAATCTATTACTTTAAATTTTCATCAGGAGTCTGTGAAAAGAGAAGAGATGAAGTGAAGGAGCACAAATTAAGGTGATTTAACTCTTACCAACAGATGTAATTAACTAGATGCTACATTAATTCACTTTATTCAAAGAGGAATAAACATAGAGTGAAACTAGAAAGACATGTCAACATCAACAGGTGCAAGAAACTTGATCTTCTTTCATTAATTTCTCAGAAAATTCAGTACCAAATTAACAATCATCCAGAGGTCCAAAACTCATAACCCTTTTTATTTATTTCTATATACTTAAATACATCAAAGTAGTTCATAACTGTTGAACTTCTTGAAACTATTCGAATACCTAAACTGTTAAGATTACTTATGCAATCATATAGAGAAAACAACAACAAAAAATTGGAAATATTGTTCATTTTGTTGAATCTAATGCTACCAGAAAGGACACCTCGACACTTTGTGAGGATGCATCAACAACATTAGATTCAACAAAACGAACAACATTTCCATTTTTTTTTGTTTTGTTTTCTCTGTATGATTGCATAAGTAATCTTAACAGTTTAGGTAGTCAAATAGTTTCAAGAAGTTCAACAGTTATGAACTACTTTGATGTATTTAAGTAGATATAAATAAATAAAAAGGGTTTTGAGTTTTGGACCTCTGGATGATTGTTAATTTGGTACCATGATCCAGCTTGTTGTGGCTCAAAGGTAAATGCAAATGAGCCACAACAAGCTGGATCATGGTACTTCTCACTACCATCGGCCTTCAAGCACAATTACTAGTTGGGATATTTTTGAAGAATAATTCCTTACTAAATTTAGGGATGATCATACGACTGCTACCCTTATCAATGATATTTCCAATCTGAAAGCAAACACAAGGGAAAATATCGAAGACTTCAACTCCATATTTAATAAATTACTCAACAAAATCCCAACCACACTGATTCCTGGAGTAGACACGAAAATAGAATGGTACATATCCTCTCTTCCTTCAAATATTTTTATTTTTGTAGATAGAGCCAATAAGTCTACATTGGTAGAGAACAATAAAGACACTCTTTATGTTGAAAAAAGAATACTTTTTTTAGAAAAGAAAACTGGTCAAGAAGATAGGAACACTAAGAAGGTTTCATTTAAGGATGAACCTAAAAAGAAATCATCTAAAGATCCTTATGATCTTGAAGGATTACAAAAGGTCCTCAAAACCATGTCAAATAACATGGTTGAGATAAAGAAACAAGTAGTTGAATCTTCTTCGAAGAAACCTTTTAGATATTTTAAGAAGAACCGGGCTTCCCAAGCTCCAAATGTAATTTAAAATGTTGAATCAGATCAAGACGAAGATCATAATTTCATGGATTATGGGACTTTATCCTTCCAACCTCTGATGATGAAAATGAACATGAGGCACTTCCAGTAAATACTAGAAGTAAAAATTCTGTTGACCTACCTTAGTCACCCCAAAAGCAAAAATCTTCATCCTCTGCTGCTAAGGATAAAGAAGTTAATAAAAGGGCACCTCCTTCTCAATCAACTACAATTTATTCTACTCTTCCATGTACCTGTAAAACATTAGTATTTTCCAATACTATTGAATATAATATAGTAGAAGATATGAAGAATATTAAATAAAATATCTCTTTACATGAGCTGAGCAAATTGAAATAGCAACAGAAAATTTTGATCTAAGAATTGAATGCAGTTCCTGTTGCACCCTTGCCTGATCCTATAACTTTGAAAGCATCTAAGGAATAGGTAAACCTCCTAATGATTCACTTGATAAAATTGATGCAAGTGATGTTATTTTGATCATTCACAGGTCTAATTTACACACTCCTCCTTTCCTGTTAAATTTTGAAGTGTTAAAAAAAATGTCCATAATTGTTTAATTGACTCTGGAGCCTCATCATACATCATTCCATATTATTTTTGTCTGAAATTGAATATATCTCCTCAGAATTCAACAGTGCATATTGTGAAATTAGACAGAACAAAAGTTAAGGTATTATGGGAAATTAATTCTATCTTTATCAGATTAGCATCCATTCCAGCACTTCATCAAGTAATTGATATCTTAGTTGTTGATATTCTTGATTTTTATGGTCTAATATTAAGTAGATATTGGTCAGAAAATCTACATGGATATTTTGCTATTGGTCGGTCTCATATGTGGCTTCCTCATAATGGTAAGCCAAATCAAATCATAGGAGACCATGAAAAGCATTTAAAATACTCAGTAATTGAATTCAAAGAGAATGAACCCATGGCCTTTACTAGTAGAATTCTCAGCAATTAATCAGTTGAATCCTTCTTAGGGAATTTCAATGCTCAAAAATCTCCATTTCTCACCAATTCAGTTAATTCTCAGATTGAAAAAAATTCTTGGTATGATTCTTCCAAGTGTGTAAATACCGTAGATAAACCTTGTATTAATACTTTATTTTGGACATTATATTTTGATGGGTCAAAATATAGTGAAGGAGCATGAGTTGGTTTTATATTAATCAATTGAGAAAGCGAAAATAAAATGCTAACATGCAGAATTGAATTTGAATGCAAAAATAACACTACAGAATACGTGGCACTGGACCAAGGCTTAACCAGAGAAATTGTTCTTGGTTTTAAGTATCTCAAGGTATATGGTGATTCTGAAATAATTTTCGAGTGGGTAAGAAACACCATACACTGTATTTCTGGTCATCTTAAACATTCCCAGTCATTGGTACAATCGCTTACCTCTCATTTTCTAGCATTAAATATCTCATTTGTTCCAAGAATTCAGAATGCAAGTGTAGACCTTCTAGCTAATATAGAATCTAGGCTTATTCCTTCAGAAAATTATACCCCAAATATATTTTCCATAGAGCTAATTTTTTGCCCATCGATTCCTAATAATATTACTAATTGGAGAGTATTCAATGATGATAATGATGTTATAACTTTTCTTACATTATAAGGATCATATGATGATCAATTAATTGACAAAGATGAACACGAAAGGCAATTGCAACAAAAGTCTAAAGAAAATGCCATACGTAAGTCTGTGGTCAACCTTGAGGATCTTTATGATCTCAAAGATAGATTCAAAAAGGTTACTAATTCTAAAATCCAAATTTCAACTTTGAGGTTTGAACTGGTAAATCTTGGAACGGATCTAAAACCTTAGAACATCAACTTAGGACTTGGTATTTCCTCTGATGAAAAATTAGCCTTCATACATTTATTGAAGAAATACAAAAATGTCTTCGTGTGGAAATATGAAGATCTAAAAACTTATGATACTTCAATCATCCAACATACTATCCCAATGATATCCACTGAAAAGCCTATACAACAAAAGATAAATAAAATTCACCCTAATCTCGATAGTCAAATCAAAAGTGAACTCAATAAACTCCTTAAGACCAAGATTATATTTCATGTTAGGCATTCTAACTGGGTCTTAAATTTAGTTCATGTTAGGAAGAAGAATCGTGATATTCATATTTGTATTGATTTTATAAACTTACACAAAGCTTGCTTGAAAGAAAATATCCCATTACCACTGATGGAACAAATTTTAGAATCAGTTACTGGTTCTGGATTAATGTCTTTTACTGATGGGTTTTCAGGCTATAACCAATTTTTGGTTCATCATGAAGATAGATTAAAGACTACATTTAGAAAAAAATGGGGCACATATGCCTATCAAAAAATGCCTTTTGGTTTAATTAATGCAGGAGCAACCTTTCAAAGAGAAATGGATATTGCTTTTAGGGGATTGATGAACAAAAATTTAGTTGTGTATCTAGATGATATAAGTATTTAATCCAAGAAAAGAAATGACCACTATCATGACCTTAAGAAAATCCTTGAATGTTGTCTGAGATATGAAATTTCTTTAAATCCCAAAAAGTCTTATTTCGCTTTAAGTGAAGGAATTTTTTTAGGATTTATCGTTTCAAAATAGGGCATTTATATTGATCCTAAAAGAATTAAGGCAATTTCTGAACTTTCACATCCCCATAACAAGAAATCCATGCAGTCCTTTTTAGGACAATAAATTTTTTCATGAGATTTGTTCCATTTTTTTCTCAAATTGTTTTACCTTTGCAAGTGATAATTAAGAAAAAATCACTTTTCAAATGGGTACATGACGAAAGAGAAGTATTTGATCTAATCAAGGAAGCTACCATTAACGCACCTTCTCTGACTACCCCGGATTTTTCTAAACATTTTATTTTATATACTTTTTCATCATAAACATCTTATGATGTTGTGTTGACATAGATTAATGATCAAAATATTGAAGCACCCATTTCATTCATTAGTTCAAACCTTCAATGTGTTGCACATTATTCTGAAGTGGAAAAACAAGCATTTGTTGTCTATAAATATTTGAAGAATTTTAGACATTTTCTCCTTAAAACAGACACTAAGGTAACAGTTTCATTTTGGACTATAAGGCAACTACCTATTCAAAAGGAACTAGGAGAAAAAAGAGCAAATTGGTTAACTGCTCTGCAGGAATATGACATTGAGATCAGACCAGCCAAAATCATTAGAGGACAAGGTCTCTACAGACTGCTCTCTGGAGCGTCCAATATATCAAATGATGAAGAGTGGGGTAATATTGTACATATTGCTGAGGTAAGCCTAAATGACTCAGAATCATAGTATACTGATTTAATCTTCTACTTGAAAATGGATATGTTCTAATAGATCTCAATCATAAAAGAAAAAGAGATTTAAGATTGAAAGTTAATCAATATCAACTCATAGACAATGTCTTGTTTAGGAAAAAATATGACTCTGTACTACTAAGGTTCCTTCAGAAATATGAAGCATAGAGGGTTTTGCAGGAACTCCATGATGGACCTACAGGTGGACACTTCGGTGGAGACACCACTGCGCATAAGATCCTTCATGCAGGATACTGCTGGCCCACTCTTTTCAAATATGCTCATGCATATGTGAGAAAATGAAAAACCTGTCAAACTGCCACTGGAAGACAAAGAAAACTAGCCTTACCATTGCAACCAGTCAACATTGAACAACCTTTCGAGCAATGGGGATTGGATATCATAGATGATATTGTTCCTAACACACTGAGGAAACATAAATATATTCTCACCGCAACAGATTATTTACTAAGTGGGTGGAGGAAATTCCACTAAAGGTAGCTCACTCTGAAGCCATTATTGAATTTACTGATCAATTCATTATTACCAAATTTGGCCTACCAAATGCACCTATGTTTGATAATTCATATTATTTTTTGGGAAATAGTATGACTGACTTTGCTCTTAAAAGAGGTTTCAAGATTAAGTACTTTGATAACTACTATCCCCAAGGGAATGGTCTAGCAGAATCAACAAACAAAAATCTCATAAGAATCATCAGAAGAAATTTTGATCAGAATCAGAAAAATTGGCATAAGTTAACATTTGGACTATGTGCAAATAGGATTTCTCATAAGGCCTCCATAGGAACTTCTCCATTTAATCTGGTTTATGGGAAAGAAGTTGTAATTCCATCAAATCTAGCTCTTCCCTGATTAGCCCTAGTTCAATTTATTGACGAAGTACCTTCTTCTTCCCCACAATTAAGAATGTCTTAGATCCTTAAAATGGAAGAGGAAAGAGAAAATACCAAGATAATTTATACTTATCACCAACAAATAGTAAAAATTATTTTGATGCAAATTTTGTTTCCCCTAAATACTTCCGAGTTGTAGATCTCGTACTCAAATGGGACAAGGCACATGAGGAAAAAGGTAAGCATACCAAATTCCAAAGAATGTGGCTTGGAACATTCCAAATCATTGAACAAATTAGCCCATCAACCTTTATGTTACAAAACCTTCAAGGGAAAAATTAAAATAAAATAATAAAAATAAAAATAAATAAAATAAAAATCATAGAAGAAAATTGTCTTCTAAATGTACTATACTTACACTTTTATTTTTCTAGGAAACTAATGCTCGACTGGATACTTTCGGTTGTTCACAACACCTCTGAATTATTTTATGTTTTTATTTTTGAAGAGTAGAAATTTTTGAGGAAATAACTACCAAAATAGAAAATTGAATGAATACTATACGACTCTGAAATCTTTTTCCATCAAAATTGTAAATTTTTCAAAGCCTTTTTACTTTAGCATTAATCAGAAAAAGGTTCATCTTTACAAAGAAAAAAAATTATATAACTGAGCATATTTAACTCTAAATTTTTATCCAAAACTCTTAAGGATTCTATGATTCTCCCCATCCATTGAAAATAATTTTTAGATTGTAATTCAAAAAAATAAAAAACTTAAAAAGATAAGACATCTCATTACGAGCCTGCTTACCATGATCATAAGTTAATAATTGACTGACATTACCACAACTGCATACCAAAACAAGGTAATGGCTCATGATTGTTAAAGTCATAAGATAAGGGGTCTCATCACGATCCAACTTTTTCAGTTTAATTATAAACTAGTGAATGGCATTATCACTTTCTAGTCACCAAGCCAACACAATGACTTTTTAGGAAAAAGAAAAAATAAGTTTTAAAAAATTAAGGATTTATCTCAAAGAATTGTAATAATAAAATGGATGGGATACTTAATCATTTCTGGTTAAAAGGTAACCTTGCTTGAGCTATTAATATTTATTAGCAGCAGTGGCTCTACTTATGAGAAAAGGAGCAAATCAAAAGGCTAAGTTACAAAAGGGCACTTACTTAAACTATATAATGATTGATATAAAGGAATAAAGATATTTATTTATGAAATGTTTATGAAAGATTAGCGATAGAGCTAATTTTTTTATATTTAAATATTTTATTCATTTAAATATTTTGAAGATAGTTCTTGTTTCCTTAAATTATTTTTACTTGTCTAACGATACTAAGAAATTGTTTTTCAAAGATAACGGGTTCTTCTAGTGAATCGCCAATTGCTGTATAAATAAAAAACCCCCATTATTTTAAGCAATGGTTACCTTAGAAATAATGGGGACCCATTTGATTTTTAGAGTTAAAACAACTAAAACCCTTAGAATATTTTGTTAGATATAAATAGGGATAAAAAGGGGACGAAACCTTAAAGTTTGGCTTTTAAAATTATTTGAGTGGAGGTAAATTGTGTCATCGCAATATCAAATCCATAATGAAGCATATATAACTCTTAAAAACTTACTTGAAACATTTTGCGACCTAATATATATAATAAAAAGCACTTTTAAAATGGAAAATGCCATATTTCCGAGTAAATTCTATAGGGAATGTCTGTGGGACCTACGTCTGCAACGTAGGCTATCGCATTTCGCAAAACACATTTACAATCGTGATGGTCTTATTATTACCTCTCATATTCCCCGATTCGATATACTTATCGTATTGCATGCCCGCAAAGCTTAATCATTCTTTTACTCCCAATCATATTCCGCAATGCGATATAGCTGTCGCATATCACACATCGCACTTTTTTCAACTCAAGAATTTTTCACTCCATCAACTTTCATCAATATTGCAATCGGAAAAAAAAAAAAAAGGCCAAGCTGATCAATATTTAATGAAGATATTGCACACGAGCCAGGCTACAATGTGACATATCTAGTTTTAATGCAGAAATGATTACATGAGCACAACAACCCATATCAACTATTAATTTCATAAATTAACAGTTTTCTCGCCCATACCTCCATAATCATTCTCTTGTAACAGGCATTCAATTAATATCCTATCAATGTGTGAAGTCTCATATGTTTCAACGTTTCTATTGCTATGATGCTTGTGCATATTGTAAAACTAAACATTTCCCCCTTTCTGCTTATCCTTTCTCATTTATTTGTAGGCTAGCACAAATAAGCATAATTCCCTGGAGATGTCTTAGGCTCTGAAGAAAGCTAAGAAGCATATGGCTCTTGTAAACCCTGCACCCAAAACAATCAAGAGAACATAAACATTGGCCCTCTTTACAAATACTACGTGCAGACCAGAAAGCAGATCCTCTTCATGGGAATCCATGTATAAGCTATTCTAGGATGAGAAAGCTCGCAAAGTTCAAAGAAAAGAAACTAAAAATGTTGTTGATTCTTCTGAAGCTTCAATTGGAGAAGTAGCTAATTCTTTTCTACATTGAATTGTTGCCTGGCCAAAGATCTTACCATACACTGCTATGGTAATAGGGATCAACGATAATCTCAATATCGAGGATAGTACATTTCTCACCAAAAGAGGAATAATGATTGGTTCCTTCAAGGCTGAAGACCTCAAGCTAATGTACCATCTGCCAGACCCTCAAAAGGCCTGTGACAAATAATTTCTTGCACATTTATCCAAATAAAAACAAATCCAATAAAGCAATGGATTAATCTCAACAATCACAAGAATGACGAAAAGGGTATGTACTCCACTGACTCCCTAGCAAGCCCCTGTTGTTATGTCTCTACGATGATGTCTAGACTTTTCGGTCAGCCGGACACTACTCAATTTTCAGTAGAATGGGTGCCTCCTATGGAGGCCACTTTTGATTCCTATGTGATGGATTGGGGTAATATTTTATCTAATAATATTTCCACACACACTTTAGAATAGAGAAAAAACCGCTCCATTTCTTCCAATATTTTTCCCCCATTCTATATGAGTGCCTATATCATGGATGTTTTTTGTTTTACCTCAGATTTTCCAGCCATGGGCTGGAAATGGACTACCTAAGACCCTATACCTATTCATGTATTTCATACTACATTGTGGGACTCTAAGTATGAAAACCATTTTTACAAAATTCTCCATGGAGTTATTCTCCCATTGTTCCAGTTTGTTTTGACGAGAAAGCCCCCAAACTCTCAAAAGAGGCAAAACCTGACTTCTCCTCAATGTGAAAATGGTTTGGTGAAGAAAAAATCACCTATGTCCAAGTATTTTGGTGCTTAGATCGACCTCACGTCTTGCCCTTGTATGTTCTTGACAAGCTTCTCACAAGAGAAGTTGCATATCAAACTGTAAGAAACAACCTAACCAGATTTCTCAAAGAAGCCAAGAAATCATCATGGCCTTCTTTTCCTATTAATTGTGGTGTTTATGGACTTGATAATTACAAGCATGTTGTTTTAGAGATTGGCCAGATTGAATGTTTAAAGTTATTTACAATTCCAAACAGGCAGTATGATCCAATCAAATTTGCCAATAATTTCTCTACTCAAGTGAAAATTAGGCATTTTGTGCACAAAGACGATGATTTTGATGACATTTTTTAGTCTATCGATATTTATTCTGCAGTTCAAAATTTTCCATCTTTGCGCCTGTATCCACAGCAATTTTTGAAATTTAAGAAATATAGGAACAATAGATTGGAGTCAATTCCTTTGAAAATTCTTGATGTTTTGCAACCATTAGCTCAAAAGGATATGGAAAGGTAATCGGAAACTAAGGATATTGAAGTCCTTTACACAAAAGATAAAGATAAATCAGCTGAAATTCAAACCATAGATGTTGATTACCATAGTAATCTAAAAGATGCATTGAAGGAGTTTGATCTTAAAATCCAATAAGAACAAGAAGCTACAGTTTCTGATCAAAAAAAAATTGTGCATACTCCTCAAAATAAAAGTGAGGACTCACTTACTACTGAGCCCTCTAACAAATCAATAAGCAAAAAAAGAGTAGAATTCATCCAGACCTTCCCCACCACCAAAATTATTCTTAACATTGAATAAATTCCTCCTTTGAACATTTTATACAGTCCAAAACACAAGGTGGTTATGAGCCGACGGAAGAAAATAATAATATCAGAGCAGCCCCTACCCCTTGTGCAAGGGGATGTTTCAATAGATGTTGTATGAAAAGACACTCAGGTAGATCCTTCAGAGGATCTAACTCACCTAACTCAGTTCGCAAGAGCTTATGCTTCTGCAACCATTGACAAACGATCAGAAGTTCATCAATTGATGAAACAAAAGGATGAGAAGATCATCCAACTTGAACTAGAGTTACAAGCAAAGAAACAAAGTGTAAGTCAGAAGTTATAGGTATAGATTGCACAACTCCAACAGATCATGGACCGGTTAAAAATTTAACATCAGAGTGATATTATTTCTAAGGATACTCTAAGTCACCAATAACATATCTCTATTGAGCAAGTAAAAGATAACCCAAAAATTTATGAGTTCAGGAAAGAGGCCTTAGAATTAAACACTTTATTGGCACAACAACAGGTTGTTTTTTGTCATAAATTAACAAGTATTCTTCAATTATGTGAACAGAGCGACTCACTTGTGAATCACATTGTAGATATGATGATTAGTTTTGATGACATAGATGATAAGTTTTCCCAGTTTGTCACTTGGAAGGATTTTGCTGATGGTCGAAAGGCCAACCTGCCCAAGATTGAGGATTCAAAGAAAGAAATATTATTTAAAAACTGGGATATACAGTTGAAGCAAGCAGAGAGAGACATTTTCAGGGCAAAGGATGTAGCTACAAACATTGTGGAGACTGTTAGCCAAAATCTAATTGCAACAAATCTTATCGACAGATGTCCTCCCGGTGCATTATCTTTAGTAAAAATCTTGATAAGACAGTGGAAAGAAATTTCAAAGGTAAAAGAAGAACATATCATGAAGCTAGAAAAGCTGGATTGGGAGAAATATTGGATATATTTACTAAAGCCTTTTAGCGAGTGGCTTATGATTCACTATCTCACATATACATCCTCCTACATGCTTCCCCCACTTTTCGATTTTGTTTTCACTAGACATATACACATTAGGCCAGGCCAACCTCCAGAGGTTAAACCCATGCTTAATATCCTTCATCTCCAGGAACAAATGGAAGAGGAGACAACAGGACAGTCTGCGAGCAAGTCATCCCTTTAATTTCTATTTATGTTTTAATTTCATTTACTTTAAGTGGTATTATTTTAAACATCCTCATATTTTTATTATAATAACTGTTTTAAGACTTATTATTTTTATATTTAAACCCCTTCATGTCTTTGAAGAAGGGGTACTGAAATTTTGAAAATAACACTTTACTGATGTTGCACTTCTATACTCTTAATTTTTCTGAATAGAAAAGGTTGGACCAAGTATTATTTCTCAGATGAGCAGAGTAAACATATAGGTCATACTTTTATCCTATGTGTTATATTTGAGCTTCAAATAAGAAATAGTTATTTATCTTATGATGTTTTGTTTTATACTTTTTTTTTTAATACAGTTTGGAATTATTTCACTTCTGAACATGTCATGTTGTTATCATTTGACATATATGCAATACAAGAAATTTTAAAGTTGTGATATAAGCTTTATTCAATTGATTTAATTAATTATTTAATTAAATCAATTACATCAAACGTTTTCATATCTCTAAGTGAATGTATGATCTTTATTTGCATCCACTGAAAGGTTATTTTTGTAGATCGCAAAGAGAATAGATTTTGTCCCAGGATACACAATAGATATATTTATTGTTCATTGCAAGCTTTCTTATATTTCCATCTATCAAGTTCCACTTACTGATAAAATCATCCATTCACCCAAACTATATCAAACTGGGAAACTACTCCCATAAATCCACTTGGAGCCACCATTCCAAACGGAAAACAGACGGATTTTAAGTCCCCGACCGGGTGGTTTTCCCCGATGTTGTTGCACCGATTTTCAGGGCCTCAACATTTTTGGTGCTAGAAGGAGGGCCATCTAACTATGAATGGCACCAAAGCTTAATCCAAAAATAAAATACCATTAGAAGAGTCATTCTCCCTCCAAATCCACAACTTCTAGTCTTGATTCTAAATATCCTACTCATAAATCAGAAGTTGTCCATTCTCCCCCAAAATCTCCTAGTTATGAACATAAAGAAATATCTTTAGAATATACTCCAGAATCACCTAAAGTACAGACATTGATAAAGAAATTGGAAGAAAATTCAATTTCATCAGAGAAACATGTACTTTCTAAAGCCTCAGAAGGAAGTGTTACTTTGATGTTTGAAGGCACTGGTGTATTAACTCGATCTAAGAGTGAAAAAACCAGAGTAATCCCTTTTGAATTTCCTGTTCAATCTCATCGAAGAAAAAACCCTATTTCTGAAACCCAATCATCAACTAGCAATATTCGATCCTCTTCTACCTCTCAATCAACATCAGTAATTCTTCTTTCCTTGACATATTCACAAATAAATTCCTCATTGATTAATATTCCTTCTTCTTCTCAGTCTACAAATACTACTTCGAGTAGTACTAGTTCCATGGTCATTTCTTCTTCACCTTCTACCATTACTGGAACTACTTCTTCTATATCAAATCCTCCTTTAGGACCACCCAATCCCCCACTTCACGTAATGGCAGACAGACTTTGGAAAAATCCTAGAGTTGTCCAATTACCAAGTCCTCTTCATCCTTTACCTAAGCATCCTGAAATATGGGTGCCTAACTATAATACAAACGATAGATTATCTACAAAGGAGCATCTCCATAAATTTAAGCTTTCCATAAATCTTAATGAATTTACAGAGGAATACTGTGTAGTTAGATTATTTCCTTATACTTTTCAAGGATCGGCTGGATCATGGTATTTCTCACTACCATCACGCACAATTACTAGTTGGGATATTTTTGAAGAACAATTCCTTACTAAATTTGAGGATGATCGTACTACTGCTACCTTTATCAATGATCTTTCCAATATGAAAGAAAAAACGAGGGAAAAGATCAAAGACTTCAACACCAGATTTAATAAATTTCTCAACAAAATCCCAACCACATCTAAGCCTGGAGTAGACGTGCAAATAGAATGGTAGATATCCTCTCTTGCTTTTAATATTGTTATTTTTTTAGATAGAGCCAATAAGCGGATACATTGGTTGAGAATATGAAAGAATCTCTTTCTGTTGAAAAAAGGATACTTGCTTTAGAGAAGAAAATTGCTCAAGAAGATAGGAAAACTAAGAAGGTTTCATTTAAGGATGAACCTAAAAATAAATCATCTAAAGATCCTTATGATCTTGAAGGATTACAAAAGGTACTAAAAACCATGTCAAATGATATGGCTGAGATAAAGAAACAAGTAGCTGAATATTTTTTGAAGAAACCTTTTATATCTTTTAAGAAAAACCAAGCTTCCCAACCTCCAAATGTAATTTCAAACGCTAAATCAGATCAAGATGAAGATCATGATGAAAAATATCATTTTCAAAATAATCTCAAGAATAATAGCTATTTTAAGTTCATAGATTATGGGAATTTATCCTTCCAACCTCTAAGGATGAAAATGGACATGAGGCACTTCCGGTAAATACTAGAAGTAAAAATTTTGTTGACCTACATTAGTCACCCCAAAATAAAAAATCTTCATCCTTTGCTGCCAAGGATAAAGTATTTAATAAAAAGACTTCTCATTCTCAATCAAATCCAACTTCTTCTACTCTTCCATATACCTCTAAAACATTAGTAGTTTTTGATACTATTGAATATAATATAGTATAAGATATGAAGAAGATTAAAGCAAATATCTCTTTACATGAGTTGAGCAAATTGAAACAACAACAGAAATTTTTTCTCAAAGAATTGAATGTAGTTCCTATTGCACCCTTGCGTGCTCCTGTAATTTCGAAAGTAGCTAAAGGAATAGGTAAGCCTCCTAATGATTCACTTCAGAAAATTGATGCAAGTGATGCCATTTTGATCAGTGACAGGTCTAATTCTCACACTCCTCCTTTCCTGTTAACTTTTGAAGTGTTCAAAAAAAACGTGCATAATTGTTTAATTTACTTTGGAGCCTCATCAAACATCATGCCATATTATGTTTTTCTGAAATTGAATATATCTCCTCATAATTCAGTAGTGCATATTGTGCAATTACACAAAACAAAGTTAAGGTATTAGGGGAAATGAATTCGGTCCTTATCATATTAGCATCCAATCCAAAAGTTCATCAAGTAATTGATATCTTAGTTGTTGATATTCTTGATTTTTATGGTATAATCTTAAGTAGAGATTGGTCAAAAAATCTACATGGATATTTTTCTACTGATTGGTCTCATATGTGGCTTCCTAATAATGGTAAGCCAAATAAAATCAAAGTAGACCGAGAAAAGAGTTTAAAATACTCAATAATTGAATTCGAAGAAGAGAATGAACCCATGGCCTTTACCAATAACATTATCAGCAATTACTCTGTTGAATCTATCTTAAGGAATTTCAATGCTCAAAAATCTCCATTTCTCACCAATTCAATTAATTCTCAGATTGAAAATTTTTCTCAATCTTATTCTTCCAAGTGTGTAAATACTGTAGATAAACCTTGTATTAATACTTTATTTTGGAAATTATATTTTGATGGGTCAAAATCTAGTGAAGGAGCAGGAGTTTATTGTATATTAATCAATCCAGAAAGAGAAAATACAATGCTTACATGAAAACTTGAATTTGAATGCAAAAATAACACCGCAGAATATGAGGCACTAGTCCAAGGCTTAACCAAAGAAATTGATCTTGTTGTTAAGTATCTCAAGGTATATGGTGATCCTAAAATAATTTTAAGTAGGTAAGAAACACCATACACTGTATTTCTAGTAATATTATACATTACCAGTCATTGGTACAATATCTTACCTCTCATTTTTTAGCATTCAATATCTCGTATATTCCAAGAATTCAGAATGCAAGTGCAGACCTTCTAGCTAATCTAGAATCTAGGCTTATTCCTTCAGAAGATTATAGCCCAGATAGATTTTCCATAGAGTTTATTTTTCGCCCATCTATTCCTGACAATACTACTAATTGGAGAGTATTCAACGATGATAATGATGTTATAACTTTTCTTACATTAGAAGGATCATATGATGATCAATTAATTGATGAAGATGAACATGAAAGGAAATTGCAACAGAAGTCTGAAGAAAATTCCATACCTAAGTCTTTGGTCAAACTTGAAGATATTTATGACCTCAAAGATAGATTCAAAAAGGTTACTAATTCTAAACTCCAAAGTTAAACTTTGAGGTTTGAATTGGTAAATCTTGGAACAGATCTAATCCCTCTAAACATCAACATAGGACTTGGTCTTTCCTATGATGAAATATTAGCCTTCATACATTTATTGAAGAAATACAAAAATTTATTTGTGTGGAAATATGAAGATCTGAAAACTTATGATACTTCAATCATCCAACATATTATCCCAATGATATCCACTGAAAATCTTGTACAACAAAAGCTAAGGAAAATTCACCCTGGTCTCGGAAGTCAAATCAAAAGTGAACTCAATAAAATCCTTAAGGCCAATATTATCTTTCCTTTAGGAATTCTAAGTGGGTCTCAAATTTAGTTCATGTTAGGAAGAAGAATGGTGATATTCATATTTGTATTGATTTTAGAAACTTAAACAAATATTGCTTGAAAGACAATTTCCCATTACCACCGATGGAACAAATTTTGCAATCAGTTGCTAGTTCTAAATTAATGTCTTTTCTTGATGGATTTTCAGGCTATAATCAAGTTTTAGTTCATCCTGAAGATAGATTAAAGACTACATTTAGAACAAACACGGGCACTTATGCCTATCAGAAAATGCCTTTTGGTTTAATTAATGCAAGAACAACCTTTCAAAGAGCAATGGATATTTCTTTTAGGGGATTTATAATTAAAATTGTGGTTGTTTATCTAGATGATATAACTTTTTACTCCAAGAAAATAAATGATGACAATCACGATCTTAAGCAAATGCTTGAACGTTTTTTAAGATATGGAATTTCTTTAGATCTCAAAAAGTATTATTTCGCTTTAAGTGAAGGAAATTTTTTAGGATTTATCATTTCAAAATAGGGCATTTGTATTGATCCTGAAAGAATTAAAGAAATTTCTGAAATTTCACATCCCCATAACAAGAAATCCATGCAGTCCTTTTTAGGACAGATAAATTTTGTCAAGAGATTTATTCCAAATTTTTCTCAAATTGTTTTACCTTTACAAGTGATGATTAAGAAAAATTCACTTTTCAAATGGAGACATGATGAAAGAGAAGTGTTTGATGTAATAAAGGAAGCTATCATTAACGCACCTTCTCTGACTATCCCATATTTTTCTAAACATTTTATTTATATACTTTTGCATCAGAAACATCTTACGTTGTTGTGTTGACACAGATTAATGATCAAAATATTGAAGCACCCATTTCATTCTTTAGTTCAAACCTTCAAGGTGCTAAACTAAATTATTCTGAAGTGGGAAAACAAGCATTTGCAGTCTATAAATATTTGAAGCATTTTAGAACTTTTCTCCTTAAAACACACACTAAGGTAACAGTTATATTTTCGGCTGTAAGGCAACTACTTATTCAAAAGGAACTAGGAGAAAAGAGATCAAACTGGGTAATTTCTCAGCAGGAATATGACATTGATACAAGACCTGCTAAAATAATTAGAGGACAAGGTCTCTACAAACTACTATCTGGAGCATCCAATACATCAAATGATGAAGAGTCAAGTAATACTATACATATTTCTGAGGTAAGGCTAAATGACTCAGAATCACAGTATATTGATTTAATATTTCACTTGAAAAATGGATATGCTCCAATAGAGCTCAATCATAAGAGAAAAAGAGCTTTAAGATTGAAATATAATCAATATTAATTCATAGACAATGTCTTGTTTAGGGAAAACTATCAATCTGTACTACTAAGATGCCTTGAGAAATCTGAAGCATAGAGGGTTTTGTAGGAACACCATGATGGACCTGCAGGTGGACACTTCGGTGGAAACCACTGTCCATAAGATCCTTAATGCAAGATATTACTGGCCCAATCTGTTCAAATATGCTCATGCATATGTGAGGAAATGAAAAACCTACCAAACTGCTACTGGAAGACAAATAACACTAGCCTTACCATTGCAACCAGTCAACATTGAACAACCTTTCGAGAAATGGGTATTGGATATCATAGGTGATATTGTTCCTAACTCAGCCAAGAAGCATAAATATATTCTCACCACAACAAATTATTTTATTAAGTGGGTGGAGGAAATTCCACTAAAGGTATTTAATTTTGAAGCCATTATTGAATTTATTGATCAATTCATTATTACCAAATTTGGCCTGCCCAATGCACTTATGTTTGATAATGCATCTTATCTTTTGGGAAATAGTATACTGAGTTTGCTCTTAAGAGAGGTTTTATGCTTAAATACTCTTCTAACTACTATCCCCAAGGGAATGGTCTCACAGAATCAACAAACAAAAATCTCATAAGAATCATCAAAAGAACTATTGATCAAAATCAGAAAAATTGGCATAAGTCTTTAACATTTTTACTATGGGCAGATAGGATTACTCATAAGGCCTCCATATGAACTTCTCCATTTAATATGTTTTATGGGAACGAAGTTGTAATTCCATCAAATCTAGCTCTTCCCTCATTAGCCCTAGTTCAATTTATTGACGAAGTACCTTCTTCTTCCCTAAAATTAAGAATGTTTCGGATCCTTAAAATGGAAGAGGAAAGAAAAAAGACCAAGATAATTCATGCTCATCACCAGCAGATAGTAAAAAATTCTTTTGATGCAAATTTTGTTTCCCCTAAAAACTTCCAAGTTGGAGATCTCGTACTCAAATGGGACAAGGCACCAAAGGAAAAAGGTAAGTGTACCAAATTCCAAAGAATGTGGCTTGTACCATTCCAAATCATTGAACAAATTGGCCCATCAACCTTTATGTTACAAGACCTTCAAGGGAGAAAATATTTACTCCCTGTTAATGGGCTAATTCTGAAAAAAAAAAAAAAAAAAAAATTATTTTCTTAGAAGAGAATTATCTTCTAAATTTACTATACTTGCACTTTTATTTTTCTAGTAAAATAATGTTCGATTGCATACTTTTGGTTGTTCACAACACCTCTAAATTATTTTATGTTTTTATTTTTGAAGAATATAATTTTTTGAGGAAATAACTACCAAACTATAAAATTGAATGAATATTATATGACTATGAAATATTTTTCCATCAAAATTGTAAATTTTGTAAACCTGAAATTTGTAAAGTATTTTTTACAAAGAAAAGAATTTCTGTAATTGAGCATATTTAACTCTAAATTTTCATTAAAAATTCTTAAGGAGTCAATGATTCTCCCCATCCATTGAAAATAATTTTTAGAGTGTAATTCAAAAATATAAAAAACTTAAAAGGATAAGAGGTCTCATTATGAGCCTGCTTACCATGGTCATAAGTTAATAATTAGCTAGCATTACCACAACTGCATACCCACAATTTAATGGCTCATGATTTTTAAAATCATCAGACAAGGGGTCTCATCACGAGCCAGCTTGTTCAGTTTAATTATAAACTAGTGAATGTCATTGTCACTTTCTGGTCAGCAAGCCAGCACAATGAATTTTTAGGAAAAATAAAAATTATGTCTTAAAAAATTAAGGATTTATCTCAAAGAATTGTAATAATAAAATGGATGGGACACTGAATCATTGAGGGTTAAAAGGTAACCTTGCTTGAGTTATTAATATTTACTAGTAACAACGGCTCTACCTATGACAAAAAGAGCAAATCAAAAGGCTAAGTTACAAAAGGGTACTTACTTTATCTTTTAAAATATATAATGATTGATAAAAAGCAATAAATATATTTATTTATGAAAGGTTTCTAACGATAGAGATGAGTTTTTTATATTCAAAGTAATCTTATTCATTTAAATATTTTGAATATAGTTCTTGTTTCCTTAAATTATTTTTACTTATTTAAATATACTAAGAAATTGTTTTTCAGAGATAACTGGTTCTTCTAGTGAATCGCCAATTGTTGTGTAAATAAACAACCCCCATTATTTCAAGCAATAGTTACTTTAGAAAGTAATAGGGACCCTTTTAATTTTTAGAGTTAAAACAAATAAAACCCTTAGAATATTTCATTAGATAGAAATAGAGATAAAAAAAAGTGATGAAACCTTAAAGTTTTTCTTTTAAAAGTACTTGGGCGGAGGTAAATCGCGTCATCACAATCGAAAATCCATAACGAAGCATATATAACTCATAAAAAGTTACCTGAAAAATTTTGCGACTCAATGTATATAAGCAAAATCACTTTTAAAATGGAAAAAGCCATATTTCCAAGCAAATTCTATAAGGAATGTCTGCGGGACCTACCCCTGCCACGTAAGCTATCACATTTCCAATCCTGATGGTCTTATTGTTACCTCTGATATTCCCCGATGTGATATAATTATCGCATCACATTCCTACAAATCTTACTCATTATTTTGCTCCTGATCATATTCCCCAATGCGATATAGCTCATCGCATATCGCACATCACACTCTTGTCAACTCAAGCATTTTTCAGTCCATCAACTTTCACCGATATTATGATTGTGATATCAAAATTGACAAAAAAGCGAAGCTGATCAGTATTTAATGAAGATATTGTACAAGAGCTATGCTACAATGCGACGGATCTAGTTTTAATGTGGAAATTCTTACATTGGCACAACAACCCATATCATATATTAATGTCATAAATTAACAATTTTCTCGCCCATGCCTCCATAATAATTCTCCTATAACAGGCATTCAATTCATATCCTATCAACACATGAAATTTCATCTGTTTGAACATTTCTATTGCTATGATACTCGTGCATATTGTAAAACTAAAAATTTCTCTCTTTCTGCTTATCCTTTCTCATTTATTTTCGGGCTAGCCCAAATAAGTGTAATTCTCTGGAGATGTCTAAGGCTCTAAAGAAATCTAAGAAGCATATGGCTCATGTAAACCCTAAACCTGAAACAATCGAGACAACATAAATGTTGCTCCTCTTTATAGATACTACGTGTAGACCAGAAAGTTGATCCTCTTCATGGGAATCCTTGTATAATCTACTTGACGATGAGAAACCTCTTGAAATTCAAAGAAATTCAACTGCAGATGCTCTCAATTCTTCTGAAGCTTCAATTGGAGAAGTAGCTAATTATTTTCTACATAGAATTGTTGCCCAGCCAAAGATCTTACCATACACTGATATGGTAAGATGGTTCATTGATAATCTCAATATTGGGGATAGGACATTTCTCACCAGCAGAGGAACAATGATTGGTTCCTTCAAGGCTAAAGACCTGAAGTTGATGTGCCATCTTCCAGACCCAGAAAATTTCTATGATAAATAATTTCTTGCACATTTTTCCAAAGAAAATGAGCTCAAATTGAAGCCAATCAAGCAATGGAGCAGTAATCCCAACAAGCACAAGAATGACGAAAAGGGTATGTACTCCACTGGCTCACTTGAAAGCCCCTATTGTTATGTCTCTGTGATGATGTCCAGACTATTCGTTCAGTCAGACACTACTCGATTTTCAGTAGAATGGGTGCCTCTTATGGAGGTCGTTGCATATTCCTATGTGATGGATTAGGGTAATATTCTATCTAATAATATTTCCACACAGATTTTATAATATAGAAAAAATTGCTCCATTTCTTCCAAGATTTTTCCCCCATTCTATATGAGTTCCTATATCATGGATGTTGTTTGTTTTACCTAAAATGTTTCAGCCATGGGTTGGAAATGGACTACTCAAGACCCTATACCTATTCATGTATTTCATAGTATATTGTGGGACTCTAAGTATCATAACCATTTTTACAAAATTTTCCATGGAGTTATTCTCCGGTTGTTCTAAGTTTTTCTTTAAGGAGAAAGCCCCCAAACTCTCAAAAGAGGCCCAAGTTGACTTTTTCTCAATAGGAAAATGGTTTGGTGATGGAAAATTCACCTATGTTTGAGTATTTGGGAGCTTACCTGGACCTCACGTCTTTCCCTTGTATGTTCCTGACAAGCTTCTCGCAAGAGAAGTTGCATATCGGGCAGTCAGAAAATGCCTAACCAGATTTCTCAAAGAAGCTAAGAAAGCATCATGGCCTTCTTTTCCTATTAATTGTGGTGTTTATGGACTTGATGATTACAAGCATGTTGTTTTAGAGGCTGGTCATATTGAATTCTTAAAGTTATTTACAATTCCAAACAGGCAGTATGATCCAATCAAAGTTGCTAATAATTTCACTACTCAAGTGAAAATTAGGCCTTTTGAGCACTAAGACGATGATTTCGATGACATGTTTGAGTCTATCGATAATTATCCTACAGTTCAGAAGTTGGAAATTTTGTGCTTGCATTCACAACAATTTTTGAAATTTAAGCAATATAGGAATAAGAGATTAGAGTCAGTTCCTTTGAAAATGCTTGATGTTTCGCAACCATTAGCTAAAAAAGGATAAGGAAAGTGAATCAGCAACTAAGGATACTGAATTCCTTAGCACAACAGATCAAGATAAATTAGTCGAAATTCAAACCATGGATGTTGATTTCCCTAGTAATCTAAAATATGTCTCGAAGGAGTTTGATCTTAAACTCCAAGAAGAACAAGCATCTACAGTTGGTGATTAGCAACAAATTTTGCATACTCCACAAAATAAAAGCCAGCACTCGTTTATAGTTGAGCCTTCTGAAAAATCAATAAACACAGAATGAGTAGATTTCATCCCGGCCTTCCCCACCACCAAAATTGTTCTCAACATTTAAGAAATTGGACCTCTTTTAGACAGTTTCTACAGTCCAAAACACTAGGCAATTATGAGCCGACAAAAGAAAAGAAGAAGATCATAACAACCCCTACTGGTCCTCCTTGTAAGATTTGATCAACTGTTCATCACCAGTTAAAATCAAGTCATCAAAATATAAGACAATAATGAACAATTTACCTTCTACCAAGATATGATATATGTTTCCATCCGCTTCACTTTTAGTGGAGCCAAAACCACTGAGATATATATCAATTTTGGTGTACTAATCATGGGGTTCTTGCTTGAGACTATATAATGATCGCTTGAGTCTGCACACATGAGACTCCTAATCAAAAGTCTCAAAGCCTTTTGGTGGCTCGATGTACACCTCCTCCTCAATAACACCATTGAGGAATATTGTTTTTTCATCCATCTAGTGGATCTTCCACCACATCTGTGTAGCCATAGCAAGATTTGATCTAATTGATGAGTACCTTGCTACAAGAGCAAAGGTCTCCTTATAGTAAATCCCTTCAACTTGAGAGTACCCCTTGGCCACAAATCTAGCCTTGTACTTCTCTATGCTTTTGTCTGCTTCCTTCTTTACCTTGAAGATCCATATCAAACCCACAACCGATTTATTTTTTGGTCTTGGAATCACTTCCTAAACACTGTTATTTACAATGGATTCATATTCCTCCACCATTGCATCAACCTAAACAAGTTTCTTTATTGCTTCCTCCAAAGAGGATGGCTCAGTCTCTAAAAGATTAGTCATTAGATAAATGTAGCCAGTGTACGGATCTGGTGACCTTCTATTCCTATACAAATTTGAAGGAGTACCCACATTCTCCCTTGCATCTTGCAGAAGTCTCTCATCTTATCTGGATGGTTCTAATTGAGTGGTTGTCTCCACTCTTTGATCCTCAATTTGTGGTTGCTCCATAACTTCTTGAGGTTCCTCCTTTGGACATAAATATCCTCCTCTTGTGGGATATGAAGCTTCCTCTCATGAGAGTCGTGCATCACTTTCTCCTCATCAAAATTTACATCCCTTCACACAATTTTCATTTTGAGGGATGGAAAGTACACACAATAGTTTTGGGTATTTTCTGTGTAACCCACAAATACCCCCAATTTTGTTGTTGGCTCTAGCTTCTTCCTTGATTCTTTGGAGACATGGCAGTAGATAGAGGCTCCAAAAATCCTGAAGTGCAACACATATGACATCCTCCCTTAAAAAAACTCCTTAGGTGTAATCATGCCAAGAATCTGATGAGGACTCTAGTTCTGGAAATATACTATTATGTTGCATCCCTCAGCCCACAAATGAAGAGGTATGCCTTAATCATGCAACATAGTCGTCACTACATTGACTTTAACTTTATTTTCTTGAGATTTTTCAAGTCTTTCCTACACCTCAATCAACCTCTCATTATCTGATTTACAATATTTAATATTTGCACTTAGACTCCTCAATGTATCTTATAGATTAAGAGAATATTCCTCTCCTTGCTGCTCAATTGACTTCTCCCATTCCAATGATTTCATTTAGGGCATGTATGGGGAGTCATGTGAATTGTAATCCACCATTTTGCTCTTCATATTTTGGCCTTCTATTTCCTGCAAACATACCATGTTAGATAAAAAAAATAGAAGACATAATCAAAACCATACCTCAATGTATCTCATGGGAGGCTATTACATCTCCAAAATTAGTCCATATTAGCAAAATATATAATAATAGAAACAAAATATCACCATCATCCATGAATCAATTGTAAAAATTAAGTTGTATATTTGCAACTACTCATGAAGTTTTAATCAAAATCACAAGACACAAACCTACTCTACTGCTCTGCGGAAATTAATTCACAATTTAGAATGAAAATTTTAGACATGCAATAAGAAATCACACACACGCAACAAGTATTTTTCCTCGGGAAAGCAATATGCCAAAAAACCCAATTCCTTCTTGCATTAATCTGATGAATATAGACGTATTAAAATTGCTTTTTTGAACTCAATACAACCTTCAAGTGCATAACCTATCTCTCTACTCACTAAGAAGCTCTGACCCAGACTTAGTCAATTTTTGTCCCTACTTGAGCTCCTATTTCCTTGAGAAATTAGGCCCCTATTATTAAGAAATTTCTCCAAAATGGTTTGGTCAATTCCTTATGATGATTGTCTCACTACATGCAACACCTATACACTCAAGACTAATCTACGACTAATGTTTCACTCCCTTGGAATCTCCACCAAGCCTGGGGAACTAGAATTATCTTCATGCACTAGCCATTTTTAGTTGATTGATCAATTAACTATATGATCATTGAGTTTGACTAAATTCCCAATTCACAACTTGAACCTCCACTAGTTCCTTCAACAGTTGGAACTAGTCTAATTAAAAATAACCTTGGATAATTGACCTTGATTGCTAAAAATTAGCAATCGCACTTGTCAAAATTAACTCTAACTCCTCCAACTTGAATTTACTTATTAAACTAGGTGACACAAGCCATGCCACTCAATATAACTGCATCCAAGTTGTCTGTTGATGTGGAAATTTGAATTTTCTCAATTTAATCAAGGCCTTTATCAAAATGTCAACATCTTGTTCCTCTTACTCATAATACCAAATAACAACAACATTATCTTCAGCCTCCCCACTACGCCGTCCCGTAAATGGTTATATATATATATATATATATATATATATATATATATATATATATATATATATATATATATATATATATATATATATATATATATATATATATATATATAATCAAGGCCTTTATCAAAATGCCGCATTCGTTCCTACCATAATAAAGGCTGTAACAACATTATTCGCCCCCCCCCCCCCCCCCCCCTCCCGTACGAATATATATATATATATATATATATATATATATATATATATATATATATATATATATATATATATATATATATATATATACCTAATAATATTCTAATAAATTAATGCACGAAGGAAAGAATGTATGACAATGAAAGTATACATAATAAATGCTCATACACAAAACACTCAAAATATGCACAAAAATATACTTCAGAATTGATGAATAATTTATTAATAAATAATATATTTACAAGAGAATTCTTGGCCTAATAATTGGCCTCTCATTCCTCTCTTTCATTCACACATCCACTCTTCATTCACTCTAACATGCCTCATGGGCTCACATAGATTTATACAAGTGGATTTGAGTGCAAAGTAGGTTCTAGATCATAAAAAAACTCCCACAATATATCTTATAATCCATAAAAATTCTCATCTAATCCCTTATCTCTAGATGAGATCTAACCAACCCTCAAATCTCTCAACTCTTCCAAAATGCTCTTGAAATTTCTCCTAATTACAATAATTCTCATTTTCTCTTATAACTATAGGAAAAATACATTAAATTATTAAATCTTAACTTAGGGAACTAACTCCTTTAGTAAACATGATACCCTAGGTTAGATGCTCCTACAACAGACTCCCCAAGTAAAAGAAAATCATGGTATCCAAACCATATGCCTTCATAAATTGATAAAACTCCTCATGGATCCCAAAATTTCACCTGCAACAAGTGAGTTGCTATGTCATGTTGTTGTTGTTTTATGGTTATATTCTCTCGTCTTCTAGGCTTCCAAGCTTCATGTTGTAGTTATCCTCCCTCCTTGATAATGTATACTTTCCCAATCATTATTAATCTGTATTCATCCTTCATTTTTCTTTATTCAATAAGCATCCTCTGAGATTCTTCATACGTCGACTTCTTCATCTCTTCAATTTCGATATCTAACTTGTCTTCTGGCTAGTGCACATTATTGTTTCCTTGTTGAACTTTGTTGTTGTTGTATTCCACCATAATTTCCTTTATGTCATACTCTAGATTTGGGTGGTCTAACCATTCGTATAGAAACTTTAGTTTTGCTGCACTATCTCTCATGTTGACATTTGTCCCATTTATTTGACGATTATTTTCCAATTCATCAACAACTTCTATTATTTGTCCATCTTTAGCATCCTTAGGCTTCATTTATTTATCAATTTGTTTTTCATCGTTACGACACACAAAGTTAATACTTTTTTCAATGTCAGCAACGGATCCTACATCCACACACCAATTGTTAGATTTAAAACCAACATAGATTTTATATTCCATCAACGATTTAGTCATCAGATGTGGATCTTCTAATTAATTTGTGGCATCATCTGTGGGAATCAAACCCATGTTCACATAAAAATATTTCATTTAAGCATCATCATCATCCTCACTAAGCAACAATCCTTGTTCTGGTTCACAAATGAACACATTTATTTCCGTCATCTGGATTTTTTCTTCTTCCTTTAGCAAAACTTTCAACTTTTGTTTATGTTTCCTTGCAATCAACTCGCTGATTGGCCATCTAACTGTATTTTTCATTACCAATCCATGTTTTTATATTGTAGCAGGTCCATAACCACATCAAGTTGTGTCTTCAACTCAATGATCTCTTTCTCAAAATCTTCATCACTTATTCCAACTCCTATGGCATCACTTTGGATTTTCTCTGAATTCTATGAATGACTATCCATAGTCATCTTCATCCCCTTCTTCCATTGCATAAGTTGCAAAATGTTGTAATATCCCTTCAAATTGTCTTTACAATAAATTGACCAGACTCTGGGTGTCGGTCTCTATTTATTGTGCACCCAATTACAATTAACGATTCAAACTTAAATGTGCTTTTAACTTCACTTATGACTCTAATTTTTCTTTTGACTCGAGACTTATAATTTGGCGTCAAATTTTTACATCAGTAGAATTTGGTTTTCAAGTACTACACCAAAAAAATGCACCCTTTTACATACTAATACATGACTATAAACTTTTATTTGACTTAAGGACTTAAATATTGAATAAAACTTCACTACAATAATTAATAATAGACTTTGAATCTAACTTTAATTCATTTTTAACTTAACTCAATTTATACAACTTAAACATTGACTTCACAAATTTCTTCATTAAATTTCTTCATTAACCTTTAACATCCATCCTTAATACATTTATATGTTCATTTGATATTGTAATTCTTAATACATTTATATGTTCATTTGATATTGTAATTCTTTACATAACATATTGTAATTCTTTACATAACATGGACTTTTAACCATAACACCATAAACTCACACTCTATACTTACACACCCCATTCATTATCTCTCATGAACCATACAATCATCGGTTTCATCATATAATTCATAAAACGTATGAATTAAAGTGTATGAATTGTATTACTTCTAATCCACTCAAGACAATGAATTCCCAAAACCCAATCCATAGAATTAGCTTTGTGAGGTTTTAAAAATAATATTATCATTTTTTTTGGGGTAGTGTTATTAAGTATCATGTAGAGAATGTGATATATAATTTAGATTTTCAAATTTAAGCTATAAATTATATTTTGTAACACTTGTAGTTATATATAGATTTAAATAATATATTGATACCATTGTCAATTTCTCTTATTACAAAAATAAATTTCTCTTGTTACAAAAATAAATTGATATAAATTTTAATAACAAATAAAAATATAAAATATTTTAATTTTTCACCATGCCAATCATAATTAAAATTCGGTGCACAGGTTTAGTGAGTTCTTCCTATAACAACCTTGCTAATGTTAAATAATTTTTAATTTTAAAATTTTGATAAATTTATTGTCTTTGCTTGAATATAGATAGAACCTATTGAATATTGCAAAAATAAAGAGGGCAAATGTGAGAGGAAGAAAAAAGGACTTTCTACGAGAGACAACAAAAGTGAAAAGGGAAAAAATTAACTTGCTTGAAAATGATCATAAATTTATAGGATCTCATAACATTTGAATAAAGGAAAACTTTTACCATTTCACTCCAAGTCAAAGCTTGTTACATAAATTCATGTTGTATAATAATTTTTTTTATCAATAATTATCATTGCAATGGTCGTTTGGTATGGGATGTCAATTTTGTTTAACATTTAGGTAAAAAAAATTTGCATATTTAAATATTGTTTTCATAAAGATGCGGGCTTAACAACTATCTACACTTATTAGTCCTTGCTTTATAGTGCATCGACTAAGTTATTATGATAATTTCTATTAATTTGTCCTTTAACTAAGGGCAGTTATCTTGTTTCCAGTTATAAATTTGTTAGTGAAAAAATTAAATCTACTTCTAATTGACCTGATGATTGGCCTTCCAAGTTTCATTACCAAGATATTTTGCATTCATGTCTTTCCTCCATAGTACCTTCACCTTCAGTTATAAACTGTAATTGTGATCTTAGAGCTAAGTTTTATACATGTTTTAAAATTTTAGGTATTTATGGTGGAAGAAATGTGTGAAAATAATGCTTTTATTTTCGGTTATTTATAGAGTTGCGAAATTTATTTTTCTGGAGGGGTTTTATTGAATTTTATCCAACCGATGGAATTTGTAATCAAAATTTCAATCAAATTTTTAATAAAATTTTGGTCAAACATTTTTTGTCGTTAAAATTAGCGAGACAAAACGACAAAAAAATTTCGGCCGAACTTCTATAAAACTTCGGCCAAACTAAAACGTCTGCAACTACGTTACAGCTCGGCTCTGAACACATTTCTTCAACTTTGGAATGGTTAAAATCCATAAAATTTTATGAATTAACTTTCAAAACCAAGACTAGCGTTTGTAGAATTAAATCTACTTTCAGGATATATAACTTTTATGGAATTCCATAGATATTTACTAATTTTAATTAATTTTGTAATAAAATGGGTGAAAAAAAAAATCTGAAGGTCATTATGATTCAATGAAATCAAAATTATGTATCTCCCAAAATACACTATAAAAAAATTGAATAATTTATGGTGCATTACATTGGTCTGTTGTCTGTAATGGGTAGTTTTTAGAATTTTAGTTTATAAATAATATGTTGTGAAACTTGACGCGGACCGAAACATATTCAAAATATGCAGTTCTTTCATATTGGTTCAGTTCAAAAAAATCTAGTAATTATGATATGCTTCAGTTGGTTTCGTAAATATAACAATATTGAAGAAGAAATTGTCTAGATTGTTGAAACACATTTTTTTTCTCAAAAATACCAAGTTTTCAAATAATACACCAACGCTTCTCAAGATGATTTTTTATGAATCCCTTGATTGTTAAATAACACACACTCAAAGAATTGTTAAGTTGGCATATCAAATGTGGATAAAAAATTTCCAAAAAATAAGTAATGGAAACCTAATAAAAATTTTACAAGTTTTATTTTTATTGTAAAATGAAATTCTAAATAGAAAAATTGTTTTGGCTTGTAGAAAGTTGAAGAACTTCTAAAAATTATATCTTTTCCTCAAAAAAGGGAAAAAAGTGTAACCCAACTTCTCATTTTCACCCAATGTTCTTTGTCTATTAATCATATGTTAAAAGCTTTAACCTTCATACCAAGTATTTCATAATCACCATTCTTGTGTTTCCTATGTTTAAGATGGTGATGCTCTTCAGAATGTATAACTAAATAAGAGAATGTGAGATCAATGAAAATACCAAGCTTGAGAAACACAATTGAGCTTGTCTAGATGTATTTGGCAACACTTTCACATGTTAATGGCCACAATTCGACTTTGTAAAACCAATGTTCAAATATTTTTTTTACTTGTCAACTAAGCTTTAAATGCAATTATTGTTCTCTCACACAGGCATAATATGAACCTTGATGTAATCAACCTCCCCATTGAACACATGCACTATTATCGTGCCTATAATTGCAGCACACCTCTTCTATTGCAACACAGTCTTTACAATGTTGTTAATACTTGTAATCCTTGCAATGTAGTCTTCTCACACAAATCTCAGTCCAACTTTCAATGCAATTTCCACACACACTAGGTCAAATGTTGCTTCGCACAACTCCACATACCACGATCTGAATTCATGATCGAGCAGTTCGCAATGATACCAGCAATAGCTTCTTCATGCCCTTACACTGTCTCCACCAGCTCGATCTTCTTTCAGCGTCTAACAATAACATACTTCAATTTGTAATGGTCCAATCCAATCCACGCATTTATTTACAGGATTTTCCTTCCGTTCATGCTCAACATCATCTGAATTTAACAAAATTCAAACTTTATAACAACGATTTCAAGAATATATGGCGTCATTTATAGTGACAGCATGTGATTTTCCTCAAATAACCCTTGGAATGAACCTTCAAGCTCTGATACCAAAATGATGGCCTAGGCTAGGGTTTTGGCCATAATAAAACATACACAAAAAACTCAAAATATACACAGAAATACACTTCACAATTGATGAATAACTCATTAATAATTAAAATATTTACAAGAAAAATATTGGCCTAATAATTGGCCTTGCATTTCTCTCTTTCATTCACACATCCACTCTTCATTCACTTTGAAATGCCTTATGGGCTCACCTAGATTTATACAAGTGGATCTGAGCCCAAAGTAGGTTTTAGATCCTAAAAAAACTCCCACAATATCTCTTATGATCTATAAAAATTCTCACCTATTCCCTTCTCTCTAGATGAGATCTAACTAACACTCAAATCTCTCAACCCTTCCAAAATACTCTTGAACTTTCTCCTAACCAACCTAGATCGATCTTAACTCTGGACTATCAAGTGTCGAGAGGGATCAAATCTTTCGAGATGCAAACCTCTTTTTTGAGTGAAAAACTTGAGGAAAGGTTTGCACCTTGAGAGATTTGATCCCTCTCAGTGCTTAATAGATCCAGAGTTAAGATAGATCTAGGTTGGTTTCAATAGTGTGCGGCCAAGGAAAATCTATCGAAGCTATGATTAATTTTATCAATAATATGTAAATATATCTAAAATTAATATAATCAATTTAAATATGCTAAATATGTATGAGATTAACCTAGTCATTTTAATTTTAAATATTCTTAGTTACCTAAGTTTGGTGAGATGATAAATATTGTTTATAACTTTAATGATGAAAATTGATGAAATAAAAATTTTGAATGCAAAAGTGACAATAATAGTGTTGAATGATAGAAAATGTGAATAATAAGAATGTAGTCAATTACAAATAATATTCATTATGATCAATCTCAAATTATTTTCTTCTACTATTCTTATTGTCACTCTTAGTTTTGGCATCTTTTCATATTGATTATATGAAAAGGATAGTTGAAATTGTAAACCATTTAAATCTTTAGCTCGAGATGTTGTAGTAAACATCATACCTTGTCTCTCTTTCTCTCCAATAGTAATAAGTTGAATTACTATAACACAAAAATAAATTTACATTGTCAATAATTTTTAATTCCTACACTGAAACAATGCACACTGTTAATCCAATCACTTTAAAATTAATGAACCATCATACATCGAATTATATCAAATCAGAAATAAGCATATACACTCAAATCAATGCATCTATTGCAAGCAATAAAATAAGATTAGAAAAAAAATTCTACACTGAAATCAATGGATCTAATGCAAATAATCAAATATGATTATAAATCAACATCTACACTCAATCAATGCATCCAGTGCAAGTAAGAAAATAGGATTAGAAACCAACATCTACATTGAAATCAATGCATTTAGTGCAAGCAATCAAATAGGATTAGAAATTGCCATCTACACTGAAATCAATGCATTTAGTGCAAACAATAAAATTCGATTAAAAATCATCTACATTGAAATGAATGCATCTAGTGCAAGCAATCAAATAAGATCATAAAACTAATTTTACACTGAAATCAATGCATCTAATGCAAGAAATCAAATAGGATTAGAAATCAACATCTACACTCAAATCAATGCATCTAGTGCAAGTAAGAAAATATGATTAGAAACCAACATCTACACTAAAATCAATGCATTTAGTGCAAGCAATCAAATAGGATTAGAAATAATCACCTACAATGAAATCAATGCATTTAGTGCAATCAATAAAATAGGATTAGAAATCACCACCTACAATGAAATCAATGCATTTAGTGCAAGCAATCAAACAATCAAACAGGAAGTGCAAGTAGTAAAATATAAATAGAAATCAACATCTACATTGAAATCAAATAATCTAGTGCAAGAAATCAAATAGGATTAGAAATCACCATCTACACTGAAATCGGTGCATTTAGTTCAAGCAATCAAATAGGATTATAAATCATCTACATTGAAATAAATGCATCTAATGCAAGCAATCAAATATCATGAGAAATAAATATCTACAGTAAAATTAATGCATCTAGTGCAAGCAATCAAATAGGATTAGAAATCATCATATACACTAAAATAAATTCATTTAATACAATAAATCTTCTTCCCTCTCTCCCCCCTCCATCTATATCTATATCTCCCTCCATCTCTCCTTCTTTGTCTCTCTATCTCACCCCGCAAACACAGTCTCTCTCACTCCTTATCTATAAATCTCTCTATCCATCCCTCCCTCTCTCCATCTCTCTCTTCTTCCCTCCCTTCACCTTCCATCTATGTCTATATCTTCTCGTTCTCTCCCTCTCCTCGACTTCTATCTCTCTTTCCTCATGTTGTCCTCTCTTCCTCTCTCTCCATCTTCCTTATCACTCCCCCTCTCTCTCTCCACCTTTCTCTCTCTATGTCTTTCTTGTTACCTTCCTCTCTCCTTCCCTCCAACTCCATCTCTCTTTCCCTCCCTCTCTCCACTCTCTCACATCCTCTCTCTTCCATCCTCTCTCTCCCTTTCTCTCCCACCTCTCACTCTCTCTCTCTCTCTCTCTCTCTCTCTCTCTCCAACTTTGTTACTATATCCCTCCCTTTCTCCATCTCTCTCCTTCTCTCCCAGCTTCTCTCCATCTCTCCCTCTTTTTCTCTTTGTCTCACCCCCAACATACACACTATCTCTCCATCTCTCCCTTGTCACTCCCTCTCTCTCTATCTCTCCTTATTTTTCTCTTTATCTCTGCCCTAAACATACACACTCTCTCTCCATCTCTCCCTTGACACTCCCTCTCTCTCTCCACTTCTCACTCTCTATGTCTTTATTCTTTCCTCCCTCTCCCCCCCTCTAACTCCATCTCTCCATCCCTCCCTCTCTCATCCTCTCTCTTAAGTCCTGTTATCTCGTCCTTCCTCTCTCTCCCTTTCTCTCCTACCTCCCTCTCTCTTCCCCCGTCTATCTCTCTCTGCCCTCAAATCCTCTCACTATCTCCCTCCCTCTCTCCTTCTATCTCTCCCCCCTCCATATTTGTGTCTCCATCTCCCTCTCTTACCCTTCTTTACCTCTCTCACTCCTCTCCCTCTCTCTCTCTTCATTCCTCCTCTCCCCTCTCCTTAGGTTTATCTCCATTTGTGGCTTGTCACTCCCCCTATATCTCTACCTCTATCACTCTATGTCTTTGTTCTCCCCCGCTATATATATATATATATATATATCTAGAGGATATATTAATATATATATTATAATATAAAAAATTTAATATTGTATTAATCCAAATTATTAAATTTAATAATATTAATATTACACTTAATAATGTTTTTTTTTCCAAGGTATTAAGAATAATTTGGGCCATAAGATTCATCTAAATAAAACCTCTTTTTTGAGTTTTCTTCAATATAAAGATTTATATGGAGTAAATATAAAAAGAAGTTTTATTTATTTACCACACCTCTAGTTTATTTATATTTTTATTTATTTACCATACTTATGGAGTTAGTATAAAAAGAGGTTTTATTTATTTACATACCTCATGTTTATTTATATTTTTATTTATTTACCATACCTCTCATTTATTTAATTTTTATTTATTTACCATACCTATATTTTGAGTGTTGGATAATTATTACAAATATATTTATTATAACTGAGCCTACACTTCAAATGGATAATTATTACAAATATATTGATTATAATTGAGCCTACACTTCAAATGTTTATACAGTTACAAATGTGCGATATACTTTGACATTTCAAATGTTTACTTACATTACATCTAAACATGTGTCTTATTTATTTATCATACCTATTTTCTGAGCGTTGGATAATTATTACAAATATATTGATTATAATTGAGCCAACAATTCAAATTTTTACTTACATTACATCTAAGGGAGAGTTTTCTAATGTTGTGCAGGGACTAGTAATTGTTATAGTACTGGTCCCATCAACCCACCAAAAATAGATATATATGCGACCAATAATTAAACATAAAGAAATAACTTGAAGTTCAAATATATATTAAATTATGTTCAAAAATTCCCAAATCATTGACTGGGCCCACAAGTTTCCATAAATAACCCACAACTGTTCATAAATAGTTTAATAAGTATCAAGATTAAAAATCCTATCATGTCAAATAGAAAACTCATAAAACCATTTTTCCTTCCAAAATGGTCAAGTCAATAAGTACAAAAAGCCAGTCACTTCAACCCATTTGATCAGCCCTGATGCTATGTATGAGAAGTAAATATCAATACCTGCACATAATAAAAATAAATGTATGTCAGCCATAACTATTGTCACGTTATTCAACATTTAAACCCATTGTGTTCAATAAATGACACCCACCCAATAACAACTTTAAACCCACTGTGTACAATAAATGACACCCATCCAATAAATTCAATAAATGATTTCCCATCAAAACAGATCAGAGCACATGGATCAACCAAAAAAAATTCTCAGCCATTAGATCACATCAAATTCAATCCTGATCACACATGCAAAATGAAGCCATTGCAATCCATGTCCATCATTATCACCAATAAAATTCAACTGCAAAAAACTATAAAAGAAGTCCAACCACTGCTGAAGTTACATGTTTCAGTTTCAAACTATTCACCAGTCTTGGAGACAACCCAGCACAGAACACACCCAGCCTTGGAGACAACCCAGACAGAACACACCCCAAAACAGAACACAGTATATTCAGGTTAGTTTTCTTAATTATAGCACATTTTTCTTACAATTTTATTCTAATTTCTGAGTCTTTATTTCAACTTTCTTACAATTTTATTTTCATTTCTGAGTCTTTATTTCAGTTTTCTTAAAAGTCTTCATTTCAGTTTTCTTAAAAGTTTAATTTTCATGAAATTGTATACTTTTTTCTATTATTCTTTGAACACAGATTCATCCCAATGAGAGATTGAATTGAAAACAATTTCCTCAAAACAAAATTGCAAACAATCTCTACAAGGGCTTAATAGTATATTTGAACACATATTCATCCCAATCGGAGATTGAACTCAAAACAAATTCCCCAAAAAATAACTACAAACAATCTCTACAAGAGGTTAATAGTATCGTTGAACACAGATTCATCCCAATGGGAGATTGAACTAAAAGAAATTTCCCCAAAATAGAATTGCAAACAATCTCTACAAGAGGTTAATAGTATAGTTGAACACAGACTCATCCCAATGGGAGATTGAACTCGAAAAAATTTCCCAAAAACAGAATTGCAAACAATCTCTACAAGAGGTTAATAGTATAGTTGAACACAGATTCATCCCAATGGGAGATTGAACTCGAAATAATTTCCCAAAAACAGAATTGCAAACAATCTCTACAAGAGGTTAATAGTATAGTTGAACACAGATTCATCCCAATGGGAGATTGAACTCAAAACAATTTCCCCAAAATAGAATTGTGGACAATATCTACAAGAGGTTAATAGTATAGTTGAACACAGATTCATCCCAATGGGAGATTGAACTCAACAATTTCCCCAAAACAGAATTGTAAACAATCTCTGCAAGATGTTAACAATATGAGATGGGAACAATATTTTATTTTAAAAGCATTGCGTTTTTAAAATGACATAACCGAATACCTTCATTTTAAACCTATGACACCACAAAACAAAATATATACATTTAAAACAAACCTTTCTTATTACATAATCCTAAGGTTGAGGTGCATAGCTTACATACTACATATGCCTTAAGGTGTATAGAACTAGTTCCTCTTACATCTTCTTAAATTTAAGGCATATAAAGGGAGGTTCCTTGTTTTTTTATTAAATCAAAGGTTAAGCTAGATAAAGTTGGGAGGATGTGGTCTAAAGTTTTAGGTGGAGGGGTTTGATCCTCACATATATATTTTAATTAGTTTAATTTTGAGCAGAACAATATATGTTGAAAACTGCTTTAAACACAATTTGTTCAATCAAATAAAAAAGTAGATATCCTAAAATTAAAACCTTAAACTAAAATTAAACTGCATAGAAAATGGGTTCTCTAAAAAGTAATTTGATAGCAACATTTAGAGACCAGTTTCTCCCTATGCAAACGTACTAAAGTCGAGGCACATTCAGTCCGGTTCCTCTTTCCTACTATTTCTTGGAGCAGAATGCCAGATGCAGCACACAACCCATCTTTCCTTAATATGTGATAGTGTGAAGGCTATAAACAAGTCATAAATGAGTCAAACCTGTTTTTATGGTATCAAAATCAGTCTTCCTAAAAAAAACAATTTATAGGAAAATCAATCTTCCAATGGGAGATTGAACTCAACAATTTGCCCAAAACATAATTGCAAACAATCTCTAAAAGAGGTTAATAGTATAGTTGAACACAGATTCATCCGAACTCAAAACAATTTCCCTAAAACCTAATTGCAAACAAACAGAATTGCAAACAATCTCTACAAGAGGTTAATGACAAAAGGAAATAGGATAGTAGAACCATAGGCCGAGTTTATGACAAATGGAACTCAAATAATGCACCTCAATCCCTGTTATTCTTTGAGTGAACATATTATAGATTTCATAAATTCAACACCTCAATCCCTGAGTTTTGGCCACAGTTTGTAACATTTGATGGACTCAAAAAATGTAACTAAGCCAATCTGCAACTAAGCCTTACCATCTCTATTCATTCGAGGGGGGGACCTTCTTTTCTCTTTTTGTTCCTTTGGGGTATTTAGTAAAGGGGGCCCCAGGAAATAAAGTATTCGAGGGGAATAAAATGGGAATAACTTCAGATAGACACACAAACTATATATCCATATATCAGACAACTGCAGAACTATAGCTTCAGATAGCAGCAGAACTATATATCCATCAATCAGACATCCCATAAAACTACCCAAACCCCAGTTTGCAACATTTGATGGATTCAAAAAATTTAGAGTCCCTTGGCTAATAGTCACCTAGATTAGTTGAACTAGTAAAGATCAATGTCTCTTAACATGTTGATGAATTCAGTAACTATGATCAGAATGTTCTATATCTAAAACATATAAAGGCAGTGCACAGTGGAACTCTTGCTATCTCATGAACTTGCCCAAATCAACTACAGATGAAAAAGAATAAGATGAATAAGATCAGACTGAAATTCAAACTTACCCAATCATTTGAACTTACCCGATTTAGCTTCGGGGTGCATAATGACACAAAGATTAGACAGTAATTCAAACTTACCCAATTCAGCTTCGGGGTGCATAATGACTTCAAATGACACAAAGATCAAACTGGAATTCAAACTTACCCAATCATTTGAACTTACCCAATTCAGCTTTGAGGTGCATAATGACTTCAAATGACACAAATATCAGACAAAGATAGATATTATATTCTGGAAACAAATAACCAAAAACAAAACATCAGTAGTTGAGCATAGAAGCATGTGGAAAATATCTCAGTAGTTGAGCATAGAATCTGTAGCATTTGAAGTTAACATATCTATCTGTAGTAGCTGAAAATAGAAGTTGTAGCATTTGAAGTTAACATATATATCTACAATAGCTATGCATAGAAGCTGTATTCATCATATGAAAACATTATTTTCAATTATTCTAAACTAAATGCAAGCAATAATACACAAACTAATTGTAAACTGCTATAAATTGTTATAAATGGGAAGAGATGATGTTACAGTGATGTTTGGCTTGTATGAAATACTTCTTTTCAATTATGAATAACTAAATGCAACTAGTGCTTCTGCAGCCTGCATGTAGTTGCATCCATGGTAAGAGTGACTTGTGTAGCTCGTACAAGGAGAATTGGTAGAAGAGTGACCAGGGGTGCCCAACTGCGATGCACCTCATCAGATGAAGAAAGAACAGGTGATGTCAATGTCAACGATGCTCCAAGCAACGTTGTTTAGGATGACCATGTGGCTGAAGCTGATGTTTTGGCACCATCAGCCACAGAGCCATCGTCAACCATAGTCTAAGGTGCAAATTCAACTAAAAAGATCATTGCTATAAGAGGTTGGAAAAAAGAAGAAATGTTAGCTGCAATTGACGACATAGAGTTCAATGGATATTCTGTTCAGGCATCTGCAAAGAAGCATACTATTCCTCCTTCATCAATACATTATTGGATAAATGAGCTCACTCACACCAAACATAAAGGGCCTGTTACAGTTATGACTGAAGAGGAGGAGGTCGAGGTGGTTGAGTGGTGTAAATAAATGGCCCAATTGGGACATGGGCTAGAGTTGATACAACTCAAATCTACAGTTGCTCAAATCTGTCAAGGGAGGCCAAACCCATTCAAAGACAAGTTTCCTGGTAAATCATGGTGGTTTGGGTTTAAAAAAAGGCATCCAAACCTTGTATTGCGTACAGTTGAGGGCCTTGATAGAGACTAAGCATTAAATTTGCGCCCTGCAGTTGTATGTAAGTTCTATGACACTCTTTCTAGTGCATAGGATAAACATTCTTATGGTGCAGAACATATATGGAACTGTGATGAAACAGGTTTACAGGCGGGAAGGAATTGTGGCATGAGGGTAATTGCCAAAAGAGGCAGCCGAAATGTGCCAAAGATTTTTCCTAAGACCAAGGAGTGGATAACCATTTTATGTTGTGTCAATGCAATTGGTGCTTCAATCCGAGGATTTTATCTTTTCAAAGGTAAAAATCAATTGAAAAATTATATACAAAACTGTGAACCTGGAGCATGCATGGATGACTAAAGAGCTTTTTTTAAATTGGCTTTGCCACTTTGCTGCATCTGTGCCAGGTGGTGTCTCACCTAATAACAGACACCTATTGATATTAGATGGCCAGGGAAGCCACATGGCTCTAAAAACAATTGAGGAAGCAAACAATTTGGGCATTGACCTTTTAACATTTCCTGCTCATACCACTCACAGATTGCAACCCCTTGATGTTAGTGTGTTTTTCCCTTTGAAGAACTATTTCAGGTCAGAACGTGTTGCATGGATGGCAAAGAATCCAGGGGTTGAGGTGAAAAGGTTCGAGTTAGCAAAGCTTGCAAGTAAGGCTTTTAAAAGGGCTATGACACCATCAAATATCAAGGCTGGATTTAGGAGGACAAGAATATGACCACTAAATTATGATGCTCTTATGCATGATACTGCTTGTATCCAAGTTTTCCATGTGGATGGTCAGGAAGAAGAACATGAAGTGGAAGAAGAAGTACATGAACATGATGATGTGGTTGCAGCTGATAATATAATTTCCCTCTCTCAAGGACAGTTATATGCTGATGATGATGAGAAGGTATGTGAAACCAGTATACTTGTCAACAAATTGATGGCAACACTGTTGAACATGCAGTTGACAATGCAGATTTTGTTGAAACATAAATTGTTGATATTGTTAATGTAGATGTAGTTGAAAATGAAAATGTTGATATTGTTAATGCAAAAAATGAAATTGTTAATATTGTTAATGAAATTGAAAATGAATAATTGACATTGCCTAGCCAAGTAAACCCACCATCATGGCTGGCAGAAAACATGATTAATTTGAATGCCCACAGTGTCTCAAGAACCAATGAACAAAGCATGAACATGCCTTCACAAGTGGCTGAATTGAACAGTGAAATTGTTCATTTTTTGTGGACAATAGATCAATGGAAGAATATGGAGGACATAATGAGGCACTAGATGAAGAAAACAATATAGTTCAATGAAGTGCCACGGATACTGAAGTGCCAAGCAATGACATGCAGGTGGGAGGGAGGGAGAAGTTACTTGGGTGGTTCCTAAAGCTACCACTAGAAAGAGTGTCAATGAAAAAGAAGCAAGGAACACCCAGTAGTCTTCGTTTGGGGCGAAGTTCATAGTTACTCACCTCAGAAGACTATATAAAGCTCCTAGTTGAGTCTGAAAATAAAAAAGATGGAAATTTAGGAATTAAAACAGAAAAAAAAGGATCAAGCCAAGGAAAAGAAAGCAGCAAGGGCTATTGCAACACAATGTCGAGCAGATAAAAGGCTTGAAAGAGAGAGAGCAAGGCAAGAGAAGGAGCAATAAAAAAAAAATGTCAAGACAGTAAAAGGAAGCAAGGAAGGCTAAACAAATGCTTGAAAGGGAACAAGGGATGACTGATATGGTTGACATAAATGGAAGCACAGTTGATGAGAATGAATCTAGGAACATGTCCAACACATTGGACAACATTGCAAATAATACAACATTATTTCAAGACCTCATAAACATTCAAAAATCAGGGCTTACCCACTTTCCTTATTCCTACCGCAGGAGGTGTGAATTCAATGTATGCTCATCACACACCTCCACTTAACGCAAGTGTGAAGTACGGGTACTCAATTCCTCCATGGTTGGAAGGGACAAATTGGTCTCAATTATATGGCAACAATCAACCACCACCTAATGAAGCCTTCTTAGGAAGGCCAACCTACTTGGCTCAATCAGGCAACTCAGAGTTTGGCAGTGAAGATTCTCAAGGCCATAAAGAATATGAGTGTTAGATGTTTTTGGATGTAACCACATTATGATGTGGATTTTTGGATGGACTATATGTTTGGACTTTTATATCTTAATAGATCTCAGATTTCCTTTCTACTACACTAAGTATAATTTAAATGTTTTCATCATACTTCACAAACATATAAACTCTAATATGACTCTTACAAGCAACCAAACCCTATAATAGGCCTGACTTAATGGAAGAGTAATCTGTACAAGGCATTCGATTTCTCAGCTATCCAAGGAGCCTCAAACATAAACTCGATTAACCATGAAATGAATTCAAGAAGATAATGGAACAATAAGGGAGTGCAACATATAAATAACAGAACTACAATAAACATATAAACTCTGTTTTAACCATTAAATGTTTTCATCATACTTCACAAACATATAAACTCTAATATGACTCTTACAAGCAACCAAACCCTATAGTAGGCATGACTTATTGGAAGAGTAATTTGTACAAGGCATTGGATTTCTCATTTATCCAAGGAGCCTCAAACATAAACTCTGTTAACCATGAAATGAATTCAAGAAGATAATGGAATAGTAAGGGAGTGCAACATATAAATAACAGAACTACAATAAACATATAAACTTTGTTAACCATTAAATGTTTTCATCATACTTCACAAACATATAAACTCTAATATGACGCTTATAAGCAACCAAACCCTATAGTGGGCATGACTTAATGGAATAGTAATCTGTATAAGGCATTGGATTTCTCAGCTATCCAAGGAGCCTCAAACAGAAACTCTGTTAACCATGAAATGAATTCAAGAAGATAATGGAACAGTAAGGGAGTGCAACATATAAATAACAAAACTACAATAAACATATAAACTCTGTTAACCATTAAATGTTTTCATCATACTTTACAAACATATAAAATCTAATATGACTCTTACAAGCAACCAAACCCTATAGTAGGCATGACTTAATGGAAGAGTAATCTGTAAAGACATTGGATTTCTCAGCTATCCAAGGAGCCTCAAACATAAACTCTGTTAACCATGAAATGAATTCAAGAAGATAATGGAACAATAAGGGAGTGCAACATATAAATAACGGAACTACAATAAACATATAAACTCTGTTAACCATTAAATGTTTTCATCATACTTCACAAACATATAAACTCTAATACGACTCTTACAAGCAACCAAACCCTATAGTAGGCATGACTTAATGGAAGAGTAATTTGTACAAGGCATTGGATTTCTCAGCTATCCAAGGAGCCTCAAACATAAACTCTGTTAACCATGAAATGAATTCAAGTCTTTAATGTAACAGTAAAGGAGTGCAACATATAAATAACAGAACACATATAAATAACAGAACTACAATAAACATATAAACTCTGTTAACCATGCTTCCCATAGGAGCTAAGACAAGGTGTTGTTCTATTTGTTGCAATCTATGATCTGTGGTGTTCATGTGGTTGTGGAGGCTCTCCAGAGAGTGAAGGACATCGTCCCATTACTTTTGTCTTCCAACTAAAGTGTGCCCCATAATAAACTTCATCTGCCAATATAATCAATGGTTTACATATATTGGTTGAAACACCCTCTTGTGTGCCCTCTAATAGGGATCTCGTCAACCCATTCCACTAGTACTTCAGTTTCAGAGAGGGAAGATATATGTGAGGGAGCTCCCTCTCATATCTAACAATTTATTCCTAAATAATATTAGGAGCAAGCTCCTTGTAGCATCCTACAAAGTCCTGCAAACATTTATGCCCATGACATTATCCCCTTTAGGCCCTCTCCTAATAGTATGTTGTCCCCATATGAACTCTGGCTTGTTGATGTGGAATATTGATGATGTAAATTGGTCCCAATACTACTAACACAGAGGAAGTCAAAGCTTCCAGTGATGCGACCACCCCTTAAATGCACTAAGAAAATGTCTTGTTCTAGACAAAAATTTCCAAATTAATTTCCACCCACACTCTACCAACTGAGAAATAAGTGTTTACACGTCCAGCCTTATTACCTTTCTAGAATAACAATTACTCCAATGCACCTTTCCAGCAAGAGAGGCCTGAGAGAAAAAATTATCCCATAATTCTAGTGAGCAGATTTTGATAGTCACCAGTGTAACATATATAGGATAAGACATTGTAGGTGAGGGAATTTTTCAAGTGAAGTTCAAGTCCTCTGGCACAAAGGTATATTAGTTTTATAACTTCAGTTCCATCTGTCACCTAAAGCAACATTAAACCATGCGGGAAAAATTTGAAACCTTCCATGCTACAAAGACTTCATCCACTTGAGTCAAAACAATACCCCAGATACATGGACCTTGTCATACATTGATAGCATAATAACCTAATAGGTTTTATCCAGCATATAAATAACATAACACATATAAATAATAGAACTAAAATAAGGGGAGGCCTTCGCTACCAGCATATGGGTGATTTGGCCACAAGAATCAACCAATGCAGAGTGAATTACCACCCATAGAGCCAAATTTACTCCAACAACATATGAATAAATAAGATTATATCTTATTGGAGAATAATCCCTCCCCACGCTATTAAAAAACTAAAAGTTATTGAAACCTCAAAGAGTATTCCCCCCACACTTAAGCACATAAACTATTCAGTTTGGGAATCAGAAAAAATTATTTAGAGCCGAAATTATAAGTTTGCATTATTTATATATCTCATTGTTTGTTAAAAAATGAATGAATGCAAAAGTAAACAGAGAAGAAAGTAGACTAACAAACTCAGGAATTAATATAGAATGCGGCGGCTGAACTCTGTTAAACCAAACCCTAAACTTTGTTAACCAAACCCTAAACTCTGTTAACTCTGTTAAAAAATGAATGAATGCCAAAGTAAACAGAGCAGAAAGTAGACTAGTTTCCTAAGAGAGATATTTCATTTATATTGCACAGTTTGCTCAAGAAGCATCAATACAAACATAAAAACGCAAGACAAAAAACCAAAGAAGTAACACCCAAATTCACGAGCAAGGAAAACACTCAGGAATCAATATAGAATGAGGCAGCAGAACTCTGTTAAACCAAACCCTAAACTTTGTTAACCATTAAGTCGCCACAGATAACTCTGTTAGGTGCACTAAGTCACTGATAAAAAACATAAATTCCACCACATATAAACCCACAGAAATTCCATTCACTCTTACAAGAAAACAAGAAAAGCTAAATTCCACCGAACAACGATTAAGAGTGTTAAAACACACAGGGAATAAGTGTTAAAAAACACAGAGAATGACTGGTAGGATTGTGAATCCTACCAGAGGTCGCCGAGAGGTCATAGGGCACCGCCGTCGAGGATGCAGAGAAGCCACCACAACGCTGAAAGAGAACCTCGCCAACGCCAACCATGGAACCCTGTACCTATAAAAAAACAAGAAAATTAGTATTTTATCAACAAAAATGGCATTCTCAGAGTAAAAAATGAATGAATTGCAAACAAACCTGAAGAATTTGTCAAAACAGAGCAAGCAGACCGAAACCCTGGCGGACAAGCATCGATAAGCTAGCGGTCCAGCATCAAAGGAATGACAGACACAATGGTGGACTTCACATTCAAGCACAGGAACGGGCGGTGAGCTACAACGTCCAGCAAGTGACAAAGGTTCAAACCCAACAAGACAAACATGGCGGAATTGGCGAACAGGTTTAGGAACTGTACGAAACAAGCAACCAGCAATGGCGGGCAATGAAAGGTTGGAGAGTAATCAGGAAATGTCGACAGGCCGTGCAGGTTCTGGAACCTGCAGCAACCACCACCAACAGAGCCGAACACCCACACTTTGGGTCAGAGCAACAATGAACGGGAGTTAGACCTCATCGTCGTTAAACCTCCAGCTGAAACCCCAAACATGCTCCAAATTTGCGCATTTAATGGTGGCACCTACCCAACACGTGGTCGATTGAAGTGGGCAACTGTCGTACAGCGTCCACGTGGGTTTACACCTCGGTTGCTGAGGTGGAGGGGAGGGTGCCCAACAACTGGCGTCCCTCCCCTACAATACTATGACATTTCAAATGTTTACTCACATTACATGTACACATATATTTACTTACATGACATCTATACATGTGCCCTATACTCCAACATTTCAAATATTTACTTACATTATATGTACACATGTGCCTTGTACTCTAACATTTCAAATGTTTACCTACATTGTCACATTACATCTACACATGTGCCCTACATTAAGTTGTAAAACACCGAGAAAAACACAATTACAATAATTCTCATTTTCTCTTAAAACTATAAAAAAATACATTAAATCGTAACTTAAATGACTAATTCTTTAAACATGATACCCTAAGTTAAATGCTCATGCATTAATGGAAAATATTAAAAAGAACTCATAAAGTAAATAAATAAATGTTGAGCTAGGGGCGAGGCCCTAGTCCCGGCGGGCGGCTGGGGATTTTGACCAGAGGAAAGTGTAGGTCATGATCATGGTCAAAAAGCAGAAGATGGTGGTTAATAGATTTTTGGGAAGAATTGACAGCCATAAAGTCCCGCCGCGAATAACGTGGCGTCGGTGATGACAACTCGAATGTGGAGGGAGAACTTTCCTTTAACCGCCCAATTAACACGGCAGATATTTCCGCAGAAGCCACGGGGGATTCCCAGTTTACCTACTGTAAACGCCCCCATTAAATCCTTCAATTTTGGGGAGCTGTCAGAGCGTATATGAAAAGCCAGATTCGATCGATCCATTTCCCACTGCATTAAATACGACCACAGCCGTAACAGCAACAGTGGCAGTGGCAGTGCGGGTGAGAATTCGAGGTGGTGATTTCAAACGGGATTCGTACGAACTGTTTCTCCAAACATAAAGTTACTGTTCAGCTTCACCCTCTACTCAGACAGAAAGTGAAAGAGAGAGTGGAGGGGGCAAACAAAATGCAGGCCCATTAATTCTTGTGCGCTCACGATCTCGAATCGTTGCAGGGCCTGAGCTTTGAAGGAATATGGGAAATGGGATTTGGAATTGGGCCCTCTTTTTCCTGGCCACTGTTGCTGTTATGGCTGCTCCCAGGGAAGATCTGGTCACCCGCCTGCCTGGCCAGCCTGAGGTTTCCTTCAAGCAGTATTCTGGGTATGTGACCGTGGATCAAGCTGTGGGCACCGCTATCTTTTATTATTTTGTTCAAGCAGAGCGAAATGCCAGCTCCCTCCCTCTCGCGCTCTGGCTTAATGGAGGTACATGGTGGATTTTGGTAATTCAATTTGGACATTTCACTTATCATTTTGATGCAGGGAGTGTTGGGTGGATTTTGGTAATTCGATTAACTGTTAAATGAATTTATGTAGTTTTTTGAAAAATAATTGTGTTTGCCAGTTCAGTTTTTTTTAAAGACATTTGGCATTTAGGTGGACGTGGACGCTCTACCCATCAAGATCGATTAAAAATGTTTCTGATAGATTTTTTTCAGAAGAAAAAAACGCTAAATTATAATATTAATAAAACAGTACATGTGCATCATAGATCTCAGCTGTAGGATTCCAGCGAGAAAGCCATTTTAATGCCCGATACATTCAGCTCAAAGATAAGAGCACAGAAGATATTAGTGGGCTGATAGATAAATTGTCTACCCAAAATGCCAACAACAAACTAAATTGAGAAACATATTTTTTTTCAAAATTTTCATCTTGTTTTAATTAAATGAAGCAAATATTTCTTTTCAATGCTGGATGTCGTCGGATTCAGCCGAGGCTCTCGATTCCTGGCAGAAAAATTATCAACAGATTAAATTTTCATTTATTTTTATACATTGAATGCATTTCTCTCTGTTATTCATTGGCATTGAACCTGCAAGAAAATTAATTTAGAAAAAATAAAAATGTTTCTGGAATGGTATGTCCGAGGAAGAAGTTAACGTTTCCGTGTTTTACTTCCTATGAATCTTTTCCATTTTTAACTATTTTTGTGTTATATTTGATTGAATCTTTTCCATTTTTAACTATTTTTGTGTTATATTTGATTGTAAATCTGATCCATTTTGAACTATTTTTGTATTATATTTGTTTGTAAGAACTGATCCACAATAGCATATAAATATTCTGATTATATAAATTACACTACGGGGCTTCCCATGAATTTCTCAGATTCACTCCAGTTGCTCGGTTCCTCACAGGAAAAAAATAATATGAAGAGACTGAAGTTTTATTTACGAAGAGAGAAGTTGTATTTACTTTTGGGCACTCAACTCTGATAATCAGTGGTATTTGAAAAAAAGGAAAACTTGAGTCAAAAATTATATAGGGACTAAGGAAAAAAGTTTCAAACATAAGCGAAGTTTTCTGAGTTTTTCAAATTATAATGTTTATGGTTTTCAATTTTATGTGGCTGTCAATTGAATTAGATTTATGGGGATTATCCACAGTGTTATAGTAAACTGGGAGAAGTTTCGAATTTCAACAGAGATCTATCTTTACACATAAAAATATAAAAATAATTTTGATTTTTCTTGGTGGTCAATTTCCAACCCAAAAAACGTTGGTATATTATTTATAGTTAGATTTCTCAGATTTCATTGTTTCGGTTTTGCAGGACCGGGGTGTTCTTCCATAGGCGGCGGAGCATTTACAGAGCTAGGGCCGTTTTATCCGAGCGGTGGGGGCCGAATGGGGTTGAGGAGAAATCCGCATTCATGGAATAAAGGTACGCACGCATTTTTTTCGAACCAGTGACTACTTGGTTTTCTGTCAAATCTTTTCGCTATGCTCACAGTACTATTTTTGTTTTTGGCAGTGGCAAATCTCCTTTTCTTGGATTCTCCCGCTGGAGTGGGCTGGTCTTATTCCAATGGCACATCACCATACAATTACAACGACGAAAGAGTAGGTATGTATGTGTCCTGTACATTTGTTTTTGCCCTTTTGGAACTGGAACCATAATACGTCCGGTCGCTTTGTGTGCATCAAACAGCGAATGAGACCTTGACATTTCTACTCAAATGGTACGAAAAATTTCCAGAGTACAAGAACCGGGACCTGGTTATCACTGGAGAGAGCTACGCAGGTACCTTCCCAATGTTCAAAATTTCTTTTTTAAATTGGTTGTTTGACTATAAAAATCATAATGTTGAACGAAATTTTAAACAAATAATTAAGAAATGACTAACTAAGAAATAGGAATTTTTCTATTTTGATAGTTGTATATTTAAGAAACTATATAATATATTTTCTCATAAAAGAAAAAACGGTGTTTCTAGTACATATAATGAGTATTAATATATATCAATCATATTTATTAATATTATTATGTTATTATGTTTTATAGAATATATTTTTTGTTAGAAGTAATATGTCTAAATCTTAAGATTGAGAGAAGTTAAATAATTAATCTCTTTTTTCTATCGGATTATAAAATATTCTGAAATATTCTCCAAATCTGTTTAGCATGCTTTATATATAAATGAATAAAATCAATTTTGACATACTCTGAGCTTATGTCAATTGCTGATTCTCCTAATATTCGAGAATAACACTCACATGGGCCAGTTAAATAATTGACAACACCTATATCTATCTATTGCTAAATATTCGAAGAATCAACCATCAACATAAAATTAGCCTTTTTCATAAATTACACTCATCAACCCATTCTTTCTTTCTGTCACTTCTCAGGGCATTATATACCGCAACTAGCAGAAAAAATTCTGAGACACAACACGAATCCCGGAGCATATAAATTCAATCTCAGAGCCATCACGGTACTTCAACTTTCCACGACAGTATCTCTCTATTTTTCTAACATTTAATGCCACGGCTAACATGAACTTCCGGGCGCCCTTTTGTTGCAGATTGGCAATCCTCTGCTGAACTATGGCATCGATACGAGGGCGACCTATTTTTTCCTGTGGTCGCATGGCCTTATTTCCGACAAAACCTACAAGGGCGTTACGTCAGCCTGCGACTTTAACAACGGTGTAGACGACGGCAACGGCGACGATGAGACAAGGGTGGGCAGCTGCCAGTTTTTCGTCGGCGCGGCACGAGACGAAGTGGGTGGTAACATCAACATGTACGACGTAACGCTGGATATCTGCCCCCCTCCTATTGCGCGACAGGCCTTGCTCCTGCGTAAGTTGGTGAGTAGTCGAATCCAGAGGTCTCTATTCTCGAATATAATTACATATGTAATGTGTATCTCCCAAATATTTAAAAACCACGTAATAACTGTAACACTATGCAGTAAAATATACCATTTAAGTAGATAAGTGTTAGAGTAGTCTTTCTTGCTTGAGTAGTCTTTATTGTGATTTTTTGAAAGTTTTTATGGTGGTTTTTTCTGGCGTAATTTTTTAAAAATCCGGCAGGAATTCATTGAAAAGAGAAGTTTGATTGCTAACCTTGCACAATCAAAGTGCTTAAGGAGTTTTTGAGGGTGCTGTATTCATATATAGAGTCAAAAAACCAGTTTAAATAACAAAAACCAAGATTTTAAGTCAAAAATTTTCATCTGGCACGTGAAACTCCAAAAAGTCGCACTAAAGACAATTCCTATTAGTATTATCATGCAGAGAGTGATATTGAATAGTGAAGATTAAACAAAGATATAGCAAAATGTATCATTCGAATATATTTTTTTATATAATATAAACATTCTGTTATAATTTAGTTGTCAAATTAGTTGTAATATAATTTGTAATAATTTAGTTGTCAAATTAATTGTAGAATAATTATTATGAGTTGTTATTGTTTTTCTTAACTGTAATTTATAAATAGATAGTTTTTATTCTTGGATCATTACGCTGTTTCCTCAAGTTCAATGACAATAAATTTTTGCCATAGGCAAGGTTTTGGCCCAGAATCTGGCAAAGATTTTATCAGAATCATGCTTACAGTTGTTAAACTTTAATATTTTGAGTGCCCTAAGTGTTTTTGGTAGTGCTTACAGTTGTTAAACTTTAATATTTTGAGTGCCCTAAGTGTTTTTGGTAGTGCTGAATCCATTTCCACTATCAAAAATGGATTCCAAACACTCCAACTACCTGATTTCTTGAATTTTAGTTGCCCGAATTCAGGCAAAAAAAACTGGCGTCCGAGCTATTTCGTTGCCTGGATAGACAACTCCTAAATTTTTAATCAAATAAAAATAAACTCTTAACCAAACAAATATAAATATTAGATAACATACCATCACTAAATATTATTAAAATATATTTTAACTGTGATATAATTATCTAAAAACATATAATTAATTTATAAAATAAAATATACTTTAAATTTTCAAATTGATGAAAAATAAATAAATTTATTTTTATTCTATTATTGTTGAATAGTAAATTAGTTATTTTTAATCGTAACATCGAATTTATTAGATTTGTTTATTGTTTAGTAGAAATTTTTTTACTATTTGAAAAATACAACACTTCATCTATGAATTTTTTTTTTTTTTTTTTTAACAAAGAATAAATCTCTGGAATAAGGTAACCGTTTAAAAAAGTTGGAATTTCGAAATGGAATCTCAGTGTCTGCATGTATACGTTTAATCGTTACCTACAATGTTTTGACCAGATGATGCATAGTGTGGACGGGATCGACGTGTGTATTGACGACGAGATAACGTACTATTTCAACCAGCGCCAAGTTCAAGAAGCTCTCCATGCAAACGTTACACGCCTTCCATACTCGTGGGAAGCTTGCAGTGGGTACGCCTTCTGTATTCATTTTATGACAGCAAATTAAATTTATAAATATATATCCATCAATGCTGGCAAAGCTTCAAGCAGTACAGAGAGATTTGTCATTAATGCCTGGTGTGAAGTACAAGTTTTAATCAGAGAAAGAAGTAGGGCAGCAAATAACTGGCCTGCTAATGGGCAGTAATGAGCAGTCTGTATATGTCCGCTATTGAATAATTGATCTGCTAATATTCAAATGTGAGTATATACAGCCTTTTGCATTTATTGCCTATTGGCAATAGCATATACAGCTTGGCAGGCTAGTTATTTTCAGCTGTAGTACATGTGTGTGATTTGGAAATTTGAAGCAAAGGGTTTTAAAATAAGGTTTATGATTTGGTGATTTGATGGAAAGAGTTTTAAAATAAGGTTTTTAAAATTACAATTTGATTTTTTTTTATACGTCAAAATTTAGAAGAGGTAGATAGGAGTTAATTTTTTTTCAATTATTTGTTATATGTTTGGGAGGTTTTTCAACATATTTTTAGGTCTAATTTGTTTAGAATTGGGTAAATATTTGTTAGAATCATAAATTTGTGTTGTAAACTCTCCACAATCCAAATGCTATAATATAGATAAATGTCTTTTCGGATTAATCACATCATTAAAATTTGGTTTATGTTTAGAACCAACTAATGTGCTTCATCGTGAGGATGAACCTTGTCTTGAGGATGGACTGCATTAGTTGGCAACTAATGTGCTTCATCTTCAGGACAAGGTGCAGGAGGACATGCAGGATGAACCTTGTCTTGAGGATGAACCACATTAGTTGGCAACTAATGTGCTTCATCTTCAGGAAAAGGTGAGAATGAACTTTGTCCTGAGGATGAAGCACATTAGGTCAACTAATGTGCTTCATAGTGAGAAATGTGCTTCATCTTCAAGACAAGGTGAGAATGATAGTGAGGACAAGGTAGAAGATGAACCTGTAGTTCATCCTCACAACAAGGTTCATCTTCTACCTTGTCCTGAGGATGAACTACATTAATTGGTTCTAATGATGTGATTAATCCTAAAAAACATTTATCTATCTTATAGATCACAAAAGTCTCAATTCTAACATATATAATAGTTAAACAACCCATTAAATTATATTCTCAGTTTAATGATTATTCCCAATCTTCATGAGTTTAACTCAATTTTCATAATGATGTTTTTGTCCATACTTTTCTTTTTTTCCTTGAGAGAACTCTTAAAATTTTATAATGATATTTCTATTTCTATTTAATGTACATAACATAGACTTCTTGTTGTCCAAAAACACTATTTATTTTTGAGCTGTCTCTTTCACTGAAGGGTTGCTATCAACTTTTAGCTCAAAATTCAGGACGATCTAACCTTTACGTGCCCGACACTGTACAATTTCAAAATAATAATGATGTGTCTATATGATGCCTAAGGTCCCCCCATTAATGCTATTATAAACCCACTCAGATCACGAGCATCATTAATGCATATTCACAAATGTTTGCTACTGGACGTGCCTGTTAATTAATACAGAGGGCGCTCAGGGCTGCGTGATTATAGGTTAATTTTTCAATCGCCATAAACGGCTGGGCATATGGCTTTGTCGCCGGAGCTTTTGCAGGCCCGCAAGAAAAAAAATTTAAAACTTTTGGGCTCCTCGATTATGGTAAGCTTTTATTACAATGTCCTCCCATTGGCAGACGAGGGGCAAATTGCAATCATCTGCACTCCGCCCTTATTTATTTTTTTGTGTACAAGTCTGATAAAGTCTTTGCAGTGCCGTCCCCACTGTTGGCTTCCCTGCCTTTTCTCATACGCAACCGGCCGTGTGCTCAAACTTTAATTGCGAGCAGACATAATTATATTCGCACTCGACTTACAGCGCTGCAGTCGTTGTCAATGGAAAGCTCTGTGCGGCCAAGGTGGTCAATGGTCATGGCTATGTTCATGTTCATTCACTCTGTTGGACAGAATCTCCACGAATATAAAATGACAGCCTCCCTTTTTCCTTTGCAGAGCTATTATACCATTTTCGAGGGCCTATCACTTGCTGCAAATAACTTACTTAATTTATTCTGGCTTTGAAAGCCATGCACATTGTTTCTGCATGCGTGTCTGACATGCTTAATCAAATGCAACTGTTTTCGCTTTCAAAAACAATACTTGTATATTTTCGCAGGACCAACCTAGTTATTCTATAGTAAATGCTGCTGCTGTGCTGTGTAATATAATTGGTCCTTGAGAAGTCAGTTGCTCGCCTAACATGTATGTATTATGCAGTAAGTTAATGGTTAGTAATGTCCTAGTTATTCTATAGTAAATGCTGCTGCTGTGCTGTGTAATATAATTGGTCCTTGAGAAGTCAGTTGCTCGCCTAACATGTATGTATTATGCAGTAAGTTAATGGTTAGTTAGTAATGGTTTAGTTTATTGTTTTTATTTATTGGATGAGAATAAAGTGATATTCAACATAGTAGATATAAACTAACAACTTACTGCAAAATGACTAATTATTTGACCTTGTATTGAAAGAAGTCAAATATTCTCTTACATCACTTCAAGAGATTTTGAACTTCAAAAGTGTTCTTAGAATTGTAAATTGATTACAAAATTCTAAATATGCCAAAATCTGCAATTGAGATGATAGTAGTTAGTTTTAGGTAAGTGAGAGAATTTTGATTTTATATTTGTGGTTTAGGTAAAGTTTAAATATTTAATTAAATTTAATAATATAATTTTTGATGAGATCTCTTTTCCTTTAATAAAATCTCTTATATTATGTTTTTTTATACTGAGATCTGATTATACAATTCTAATTGAGATTGTTACTTGTCATTACTTTATATGCATTTTTAAATACATTGATATTTGTCATTACTTTATATGCATTTTTTATTTCTTTCTTTACTACCAGTGGTTAATGATTTTTTCCAATTCCTTTTTTCCTATCCGTTTTATCCCTAGAACATAAAAACAACCCTATCAACCTTAATCATGAATTGCAAATCTGTTCCGTTTATCTGATGATGTGTGATAAATTGTTGTTATGTATATGTAATTAGGGTTGTTGTTTACAAGTTCGAGGATCAATTGCAAAACATGCTTCCCATTCTTTCCAGCCTTTTGAAGCAGGGTTTACGTGTATGGATCTTCAGGTATAGCTTTTCCTTTCATGTAACCAATATTATATATTTACTATTCTGACTTTTCAGGTTTAGAGAAATAAATATTAAGTATTATATAGTGAGTTAATAATTAGTTTATAATTTTTGTTGGATAAGAATAAAGAATAAAGTGACATTGATATCCAATAAGATGTGAAGTTAATAAGTTAATTATTGACTTATTATATATGTTTGGTATTTGGATGTGAAATTAATAAGTTAATTATTGATTTAGAATTCTAGAATAACATTGTAGTCTTGTGATTTTTCTAATATTTTGAATGGTTACTTAATTTATAATCAAAGAAGACTGATGGATGAAGTAACCATTTTAAAAATTAGATCAATCATACATCTACACAATACTATTTCAAAATTCTCTATCAATAACTGTGAAAATCTCAATAATACTTAATATTTACATTTTTATTACACCTACAGAAATACTAAGTTGCCCTTTGATTTTAATACCGAGTAATAAAACTTTCAGCGGAGATCAAGATTCAGTGGTGCCATTAACTGGAACCAGAAGTCAGATGAGCAAGCTCGCTAAAGATTCGAACCTCCGACCTATAATACCGTATAGTGCTTGGTATGCTCATGGACAGGTAAGAAACCCATTCTTTGGGAATATTACAGAACAGGAAGACTGAGAATTAAATATTAGAAAGACTGTCTCCCAGAGAAATACATTAGTTTCTGGATTTTTTTTCACTTTTGCAGGTGGGTGGATGGACTGAAGCATATGAACAGCTTGTTTATGCGACAGTGAGAGGTGCAGCGCACATGGTTCCCTATGCTCAGCCTGAAAGGGCATTGATTTTGTTTCGGAGGTTCCTATCTGGCAAGCCTTTACCTCGACACTTATCTTCGCTAAGCCATCATTTATAGCATAACGAGTCTCTAAAATCTACTTGAGCACATTGAGCAAATTGGTAAAACATTAAGAACATATTCAGAAATAAGTGTTCTGTTCTTAATTGTATAAAAACCATTTAACTCTGGTTTTGACTCTAGAGTCTAAACAAGTGCCTTCAGCATGATTGGTGAACAAATAACTAATGAAATGTTATTCAAAAGAGTAACGATAAATTACTGCCATGTTGAGTGAATCCATCTTTCATTTAATTCTGGAGACAATGTTATATATCACTTTGGCATGCTAAATTTGCGAGTTATGTTTTGTGGGCTTAATATTATTTTGCGGTGGGTTAATGTTATACCATTTTATAATTATTATTATTTAGTTTTAGTTAATATTGATTTTAATATTTATATAATAATTATAATTATAATAATTTTTGGAATTTTATGATTTAGATTGAATTTCTTTAAGTTATTCATTTATGATCATTTTTATGAGAGTTAGTGGTAACTGACTAATTTCTCATGATTTTTTTATTAGTTCATTTATCACTGATTACATCAGGTGATGTTTACATGGATGAAGAATGGAATTGAAACTAGTAAAATGAAGCACATAGCGTCAATCATCACTTCAAGTGAATGACTATGTGATTCATTTCACTAGTTTCAATTCCACTTCTTCACCCTGTGAACATCACCCGATGTAATGAGGGCTAAGTGGACTATTCAAAAAATCATGAAAAATTAGTTAGTTACCACTAGCTCTCATGGAAATGGTTATAGATAAATGACTTACTTAACCCAATTGAATTCCAAAAATGATATCTAATATAACAATAATTAATTAAATTTAATTATCCCAATGAACAATCATATAATTATTTATTAAAATGATTAATTTAATTAATTAATATTATTGAATGTTTAATTGTTTTCATTGAACAAATTTATTAAAAATCTAGTTTCTAAATATAAAAATTATTTCTGAATTTTTTTGGAAAAATATATTTACTTATCTAATTTGGTTTTTAAATAATAAATATATAAAATAACCCTATTCTTATAAATGATAGAAAAAAATTACATAAATCTCACTATATTACTCTCAAGGGTACACTTGTTTTAATGAATATCAATAAAGCCATTTCATCCCAAACATAATTTTCAAGATTTTGGGAATGCTTAAGTTCATGATTACTCATATAACTATGCATGTGACTTTTCTAATTCTTTCTTATTGAATATTTGCAAAAAAATTGATGTTAATGGATGAGGTATGAGTTTATTTATGGATTATTATTTATTTATATGAAATATTTTTTTTAATTATTAAGATAATTAATTTAGGGTTTTTTCTTTTATTTCTAAGTAAATAGAAAATATTCTAGAATAAGTGTTATAGGATAAATGTTAGATAATGAAGTGAAATGAAGACTTTAATAACTCTTTAATAAATCTTAATGGCACCTCCTAACATAATTGTGGTAGAAAAATAATTATAGAAGCTTATTAGGAGTCTCTCACTCATCTTCATTGTAATTTCATATATTCTGGTCACTTCAAAATCATTCTCAATTTTTATACCTTTATTTCATTCATTCACATCAAAAAGTGTTATAACTTAGAAGTCAATTTGGTATCAAATAGAGGAGTTTTAGAGCCTCAAGATGTTCTTGAAATGATTTTTGAGAGTATACAACAAATTTGTATACTAAAAAATATGCATGGGTAACCATCCCAATGGATGGCCTAGTAGCATGTCCTTCCATATACATATGCTTCATTCAACAATCTTTGAATCACAGACCTTCATACTGATGCATTTAACTCCCACTACATTGTATTTAGTTATCATCTTGGGCTATCTTTGGCTGGCCCATAACCATACTATGACATTTCACCTTATGGGTTTTTGTGGATAACCCTCCACCATCACACCTCAAATGGTTACTGGATAACCAGGAACCATACATTGCATCAGTGGTTTAGGATGACCATGAATCTTCTTCTACAAAATGGTTTTCATAGCACCACAAGCTTTTCAACATAATTTTTTTTACGGGTATACTTTATTATTAATTCATGTACATATAATTACAAACTCCCCTCATGGAGATACTAGGTACATACTCAAACATTCTCTAGGATGAATACATCAAGTCAAACATGATGCCACAAACTTGCTAATATACAATATGTGATTTCATGTACATGTTTCAATCAATAATCCCTGAATCACAGATCTTCATACTGATGTATTTAACTCCTACTACATCATCTTTAGTCATCATCCTGCGTTTTCTTTGGCTGGCCCATAATCATACTATGACATTTCACCTATGGGTTTTGGTGGATAACCCTCCACCATCACACCTCAAATGGTTTTTTCTTATCGCAAAGAATAAATCACATCAAATGGTTATTGGCTAACCACTGTAGGTTTTAACCTTGTACAGAAATTACCTGCAATCAAAATCTTAAAACAAAAAAACAAATAATGGTGATAACATAAAAAAAATATACACAAATATTTTCCCGTGGAGCCCAAAACCATGTGCGGCTAGTCATGGAAAGAATATAACACACACCCAACATTCTCCCACTTGTTTTTTTTTCCACACGAGGGGTCACAAGAAAGCTTAGTCATTGGTCCAACCCTACAATGCCCATTGTTTCTCTACACCAAGAAAACTTTTCAGTGCTTACAGATTTTGTCAATGGATCCGCAACATTCTTTAAAGTTTCCACCTTTACCAACAACTCCTTTTTGTCCTCAACCATATCCCTTGCAAAGTGATAGTGAACATCAATGTGCCTTGTCTTTGAATGATAAGCAGGGTTCTTTGCCAAGAAAATTGCACTTTGGCTATCATAGTCTATCCTTATAGCTCATTGTACCAACCCCATACTTGAACATAATCACTGCAATCAAACTGCTTCCCTGCTTGCATGAGTGGTTGCCATGTATTTAGCCTCTATAGTTGAAGAGCCACTACAAACTATCTTTTTCTCATCTAATTGAATGCTCCTCCAAATATTTTAAACACATACCAATTTGTAGATCTTCTATGATCTAGATCTCCAGCCCAATCTACATCAACAAAGCCACGGATGTCCAAAACTTTGTCCAATCCTGGTCTTCCTTGGTAGCACAAACCATAATCACTAATGCCATGAAAATACCTGAAAACCTGCTTCACTATTATCCAATGCTCCATCCCTGGTTTTGACATAAACCTGCTCAATACTCCCATTGCATGTGAAATGTCTGGTCTAGTATAGACCATTGCATACATAATGCTATTTCTTGCACTTGCATCACGATTTACAACCAAATACCCTCATATGTGAAAGAGAGGCTTTCTTACCATTCCATACGTCATGTGGAGTCCTATCCTCCAACGTCGATGAAGGTGATCTATTAACCAGGTAACATGCAGTCTCCATTGCCTCTGACCAGAATTCTTGTCCTAACCCATAACCACTAAGCATGGTTCTTTCATTTTCCATCAACGTCTTGTTCATTCTTTCTACAACTCCATTTTTTTGAGGTGTGTATGGAGTATTATTTTGCTATGCTATACCACACTTCTTACAAAAATTTTCAAATTCCTTCTTGCAAAACTCTCCACCATTATTTTACCTCAACACCTTTATCTTCTTCTCTGTTTGGTTTTCCACCAAAGCCTTAAATTCTTTAAACTTGTCAAAGGCTTCAGATTTCTTCCAGATGAAGTATATCCATGTATTCCTTAAGAAGTCATTTATAAATGATACATAGTGCACATACTTACCAAGTGATGGAACCGACACAGGTCCAAACACATCACTATGTACAAACTCTAATATCCCTTTCGTCCTCTTAGCACAAGAGAGTAAACTCACTCGATTCTGCTTCCCATATAAAAATGTTCAGAGAAATGGAAATCCAGAGAGAAATTAGACATACATTCTACCATACCATTACCATGAAGTATTCAAAGGCCCTTCTCTCCAATATGTCCAAGCCTTTGATGCCATAGCATGGTCTTTTCTCCAGAGACCACAAGATTTTCTGCTCCACTTTCAGGATCCACATAACTGTTGCACCCATCAATAATAGTGCTACCTAGAGGCTTTGATCCAAAAACAACAAAATTGACTATTTTCATAATTTAACCAAATATTAACTAAGGTTGTTTTTATGTCAATGAATTAGAGAAAAATGATTTTTAAGCGCCTTAAACATAAAAATTGAAATCTGAAATTATGCATGAACAACAGAGAAAAGAAGCAAACACAGAATATTTGATGATGAAGTTCATCCCCACTGGACTACATCTCTGGGTTTGCTTCCAATGGGCGTCTAATGTATTGAAAATGCTCAAAAAGTCTCTTTACATCAAAATTCACCGTTATGGACCGTGCACACATGCATCAATGGCTAATGTCAAGAGATATGCCTCGGCCTCAGCTCTCCAACGCAACTTACAGATCTAAAAAAGGCCCAATATTGGCCAAGTTATGCCTCAAAAGGCATTTTACAAGCACTGTCAAAACATAAATCTAAACTCCACCTTACATCTCCATCCGCTCTGGCATAGTGGCGATTCTTTTTATAAATCCCACAGGAGGTCCTGGGGTCAAACCCGCGGGCCTCTCGGGATCAGATTTGGCAAACATAGAAATTTGTTGTAACTATATAGTATTACATTGTAACATTTGGAAATATGTTGCAACAAATGTATTAACATAGTTTTTGGCATTACAACTATATATCAAATATAACATATAGTAGTTGTATTAATTGTTCAACCCATGCCATGTTTTAACTTTAGCATTTGTTACAACCAGTAACCAGTTGCTATACAGATGACCATCCCCGTGGCATATAAATATGACATATGGTTAACACCATAACCCTTGCAACTTATATTAATCCTCTACCTTTAGTTGCAGCATATATTAACTTTGGAATGTTATGGTTGCACATTGAACTAACGGATATAAATTGTGTCATGGTTGTTTGTGTGCCATTAGAAATGGGGACTCCGTTATCTATGTTTGGATCGACGCTTTATAACAATTTGGGGCTTGGAGGAGCCGCCAAATATGGCACGCTTTGCCAACCCTTCCCCCCCATAATGCCATAACCAAAACCATAAATAATACATTTACACCCATCTTAATAAAGCGATAATGTGGCTCGTTGGTAAGATTTTGTGATGAAGGTTCGAAGGTCACGGGTTCAATCCCCAACCTGGAAATTTAACCTCTCCGCTTTGACTTGACTTTGACTTGCCATGTGTCCTGCTGTGAACTACCACATGCCATGTTTCAAGATTTCCAATTGTCTTGCTTTGGACCCTTTTTTGCCTCATTGGAAAAAACTTCAGAATGTGTTTTATCCCTCATATGAAGGTCATTTTGCAAACCGAATATACCACCAGAATCAGTGCGATGAGCTCTTCAACTTGGCCTTGGTTTATGAGCATCTAAGACTGTAAAATTTTGATCATTTCGAGGATCGTCTTGGATCATTCTTCTCCACTAGAAGCTTTTGGACCACCAAAAGTTTGGTTTTCAGCAAACATGAGGTGAAGGTACAACTCCCTCTCTTTTATGATCTCCATCCACCTTGCTTTGCTTGGATTCATGACATTGAGTCTCACTCAAAGATACTCGGCATCTCCTTTCTTCGAAGTGTAGAACTTCCTATCTAAGATGGTATCTTCCTGTAACTCAGTCATACTTTCAGGTGAAAAATCATCTACAATTGGAATTTGATCATTTTCCTCTGGATCCATGATTATTGGAGGTTCATACAAATTCAAATTTACAACATTTACAACTGAATATATATGCATGTATGGAGAAAAATTCAACCAGAATGCATTGTGCCCAATCCTTTCAACAATTCTAAAAGGACCATACCTTATAGGTTTCAACTTCTTACCTTCACTTTTCATCCTTTCTTTACTGATGTATAGCCATACTTGATCACCAACCTGAAAGTGAAGATCCACCCAATGCTTGTCATGGCGTATTTTGTACTTGTGAACTGTTTCATTCATCTGAGGTTAATAGCAAAACCTTTGTAATTGTGCCACTGTCTTACCTACACCAAAATACCCTAGAAAATGAGAAGAATGTGCTTCCCTGATGGCATGCACTCTTTCTCCCTGTGGTATGCACAACTTGCCAAGATGGTATAATAAACTATCATGAACATGATAATTCACTTCTTCCACCTGAGCACCATGAGTTAGTGATTCATAAACATCCTTAAAATAAATATCTGCAACATATTGTTCTATATAAATTTCATGTTCTAAAGAACTATTTTGCAGAATAACTGAAGCATTCAAGCAAGGTCTTGATAACACATCATCTACTTTATTGGTGGTACCTTTCTTATATTTGATTACTAAATGAAAATGCTACAAAAACTCAATCCATCTATAATTTTGAGACTGTTGCAACTTAGTTTGAGATTGATGGTACTATTGTGCCTGATGATCTTTATGAATCATTGTTTCTTTTCCCATTAAATAATATTTCCATTTTTTAACACTTTTCACTAAAGCATACAATTCTTTATCATATGTTGGATAGTTAGCAACTGCTTTAGAAAATGTTTCTGAATGAAAACAAATAGGCTTTCCTTTTTTCAATAACACTGCACCCATTGCATACCCACTAGCATCGATTTCTATTTCAAATGGTTGTTGAAGGTTTGTTAAAGCCAAGATTGGATTTGTAACAATTTTCTGCTTTAAAGTATCAATTTTTTTTTCTATTATTGTTTTCCTCCCCACTGAAAGGAGACTTTAGAAGTTTTTAAAGCATGAAATGGTGATGCAATAAAAAAGAAATGAGAAATAAAATTCCTCCAATACTGAACTGCACCCAAGAAACTTCTAACTTCCGTCACATTTTGTGGTCTTGGCCACTTGACAATCACATCAATTTTAGTTGGATCTATATTTAGATGACCACCTCGAACTATGTAACCAATATATACTAAGGAATTTTTTCCAAATTCACATTGAAAGAGTTTGAGATATAATTTATCTCTTTGCAACACATCAAAAACTTGTTTAGCATGCTTTACATGTTCTTCCAAACTTGAATTGAAAATAAGAATATCATCCAGATAGACTATGACAAACGTATCATGAAAAGGGAAAAAAAACATCATTCATCATTCTCATAAAAGTTGTTGGAGCATTGCATAATCAAAACGACATAACCAACCATTCATAAAGCCCCCTGTCTAGTCTTAAATGTAGTTTTCCATATATCATTCTCTGCAATACAAATATGTTGATAACCACTTGTTAAATCCAATTTTGTAAAGTAAACAAAATTCTTTAAATGATCAAGAAAATCATCGATTCTAGGAAGAGGATACCTTCTTAATGGTGATTTTATTTAAGGCTCTAAAATCAACACACATTCTCCAAGTTCTATCTTTCTTTGGGACTAATATGATCGGTGATCCATGTGGAGAAGAACTAGGTCGAATAAAGCCTTTATCAACCAATTCTTGAATTTGTTTCTTAATCTCTTCATTTTCTATGGCTGACATATGATACATGCCAATGTTCGAGAGAGGGGCATCAGATTGTAATTGAATCTCATATTGTATTTCTCATTTTGGAGGTAAAATTTTTGTTTCCTTTAATAATTCCTTATAAGAATCTACTATTTCAACCAATTTATCCTTAAACTAGAAATCACACCCTTGAAAAGCATCATACTTATCTTTAGGTTCTTCTTTAACAATCATGAGAACATACTTTTTACTTGAACTTATTTACCTTTTCATCTAACTAACATTGATCAAATCCAAGTTTGTCTTGAGTTTATGTGCCCTGACAATATATTCAATTCCATCTGTATAGAGATGATACTTATTCTCCTTTCTATGAAATATGGCATCTCAATCATAAAGATATGGACCACCCAGCACAACTCCACATATATCCAAAGGAATCACATCTAATTCAAATTCAGCAACAAAATTAGTTGTAATTTCAAACCTTAATCGACATTGTTTTGTGACATGCATCTGAGTATTTTCTTTCAACCATCCTAAGGGGTATGGTTTTGGATGATTTTTAGTTTCTAATCCAAATTTCCTTACTTGTTCCTCGGATATTAAGTTTGTCTATGATCGACTATCGAATAATGTGTCTGTCTTAGTGTGCTTGGATATTATCCTTATGAAACAATTCAACTCTCTTCTTTTCTTCAATCACATTGTTAGATTTTGAAGAAGACGCAGAACAAGTAGAACTAGAACTAGCTTTAGAAGGTATACATGTTAGACCAATAGCATTAATATTCTTTTCATCACCCGAGTTATATTCCAAATCCTGTTGGACTACAACATTAGAATTCATTTCACCCTTCTTCTTAAAGAACTCCTTTGGTTTAAGTTCAGGATGAAGCTTCCAACACTTGGAGTCATCATGTCCAACCCTCTAACAATGAGTACAAGTAGGCCTTTCTCCTTCATTCTTGTTTGTTGTCGATTTCTTCTCTTTCAACTTGTTCTTCCCTTTTCCTTCTTTGAAATCTTTGTTATCTGAATGCTTGAATGGTTTCTTTGAAAATTTTGACTAAAGAAGTTTGCCACCTGCTTCAATATGAATGGCTTGTGCACACACTTCATCAATTTAGTTGGATTAAACATAAGCAATGTAGGTCACAAATAAGAATGCAAACTTCCAATATAATTTAACAAATTTTCCAATGTGTCTGATGGAACACCAAGTGCTAATGCCTTTTTCCTGAATTCCTGTGTAAACTCTTGCACACTCTGTCCTTTACCTTGCCTTAAATGCTGCCAATCCATTACAACATGTTGCATATATCCTAAAGGATAGAATTGTTTTCTAAGATCTTTAACAAACTTAGACTATGAAGAGATAATTTTACCTTTTTTCTTCAAATATAATTGAGTTTTACTTTCCCACCAAATCAAAGTTGTTCCCCCCATTCTAAATGTAGCTAACTGTTTTTTTCAGATTCATCAACAACATTTTGAATTTGTAAAAAACGGATTTCAGAGAAAATCACATATGATCGTGAAAATCACATTTGACAATTCATGATCATATGTGATTTTCTTCGAAAGCTATTTTTTACAAATTATGGATCACAGAAGCCAAATTCCAAAAATTAAAACAATTTGAATTCTACAATACACAAGTTGCTTTATCTAGTTATCTAAATTTTTAGGATTTATTTCACCATCATATATGGACAATCCAAACTTAACATCAAGCTTTAACAAAGGAGATTTATTTTGCTTCTTTTATGAGTCTGAATATGAACTTGACTTATAAATGAATAAATAAGAAGAAGACGAAGATGGAGGAGAAGGAGGTTCATTACCATCAGCTTTCTCCTTTTTCCTTTCTCTCTTTCGTGCCTTTAGAAGATGAAGTTGCATCTCTAGTCTTCTTATCTTCATAAAGTTCTGCAATCATCTGTTGCATATTAAGGAACATTTCCTAAAATTGGTCCTCGCCAACAACCTTTGTTTTAGGATTTTCTCCTTCATTTGACTCTCCCGTCTCCAAATTTGGAGAGACTTTCCTCTTTCCAATTTATGGATTTATCTTCTTAAGTTTCCCTTCTCCACATCACAACCTGGATCTAGTCAACATTCATATTGGAAAATATCCTGCTTAAACATGATTAACCTTGCCCTGATACCAAAATATGATCCTAAAATAACAGAATTGACTATTTACACAATTTCAAGTGACAAAATCCATCTAGAAGATAGAAGTCTAGAAACCTAGAACCCATGAGTCATGTACTCTATTTCCTGTCTAAAGAATTGTCCATGATTAGATATATATATAGAGATATATATAAAGGGTACAAGGGTGAAAAAACCCAGACGATATTGTGTACAAACAATTAGCAAAGAAATTCCTAAACACATATTATGCCTATACATGTTTGCATATATATATAATTGTACAACATTATTGTGAGTAAATAGTGATGCAAAATAAAGATTGTACAAAGACATTTAAAATGCAGAGATATCTCTAGGAAAAGAGCCATTACTTAAAAAATAAAAAATCATTGAAGCCATATAGATTCCAATTCGATAGGAACTAGGAGGTTTCAGATACTATAAGCATCTAGATATTTAAGTAAGAATTCAATACTTACTATACTTAGTTTTCATAAAAAAATTATTAAGTTATGAATTTTGAGGTCACAAGGAACCTAAATTGTGTGTATTCAAACCCACTACTACATAAGATACATTAAATAGAAACCCAATCTTTAGGTCTTAAAAAAACTGCTTAGCATTTTAACAAGAGCGTACAAGCTTGATGGGGGCCTATGGTTGTAATGCCATAGGAATCGTCCTAAACATAAAAATACATAGGAATGTAAATAAATAATTTTCCTTGGGTATCTAGAAATAAAAATTCGAACATACACCCTAATGTTGTAATTTGAAAACAGTTAACAAAAAACAAAAATCAAGAATGTGATTAACAAATGGAACAAGGGAAGAGTAAAGGGAATTACGAAAAGAGAGGGGTGGAATCACTTGATGCTACCTATGAGAAATAGAGAGGCAAGCAAAATAAAACTCAAACCTATGACAACAAGTAAGCCTATTAGTATGGAAGGCTTAGTAAATAATAGGCAAGAAGAAACATTTAGGACCACTAGAAAGAATAGGGGAGAACAACGATTACCATGGAAGTAGTGCACATTTGATGTTCGAAAAAGTGAGAGCCGACAAGAAACCCAAACCCTGAGGAAGATGGAGCAAGTGTTTAATAACTAATCATAAATAAAACCGGTTAGTGAGCAAATATACTAATATTCCTCTAGGGTTTTAAGAGAGTCGAGGCAGGTTACAAAATATTGTACTGTGACACTGTAAACTCTTTCAAAATTTTCTATAGTCGTGACCTTGAAACCTTAGAGCTCCAAATTGTGAGTGAAAAGAAGAAATTTAAGCAAGGAAGGGTATCATCCTCTGTAAAAATTGAAACTTCGAGGGCTCCAAGTAAAAACTTGAACCCTGCATATGACCCTGGTCCTGAAACAAGGTAAAAACCCTTCAAAATTTCAGTTCTAAAATTATGGAAAAGAGTTGCATACCAATGGGAAATGCTAGTTAAAAGCCATAAGGGAGTCTTTGTGTTTAGCATACTTGCAGCTAGGGTAATCCTCTCGACAACCCATGTGTTCTCCAAGCACCCGACTGAACCCTAGGAAAAAGAGTTGTAGTTCAATAATATTTTTCCCAAGAAGCTATAAGTTGGGTGCCAGTTGTAGGGAAATCCTCCACTGTCAACCTATGAGCATAGCTCTGTCGGAAAAATCCTAGAGTGTAAATGATTTTAAGGTCAAAGGGGTTGAGGTGGTCACCTTAACCACCCAAAAGGAGTCTTGATCATTGTTGGATTGAAATCCTTGATCTTATGTGTCCATCCTCTAATCGGCCACATGGCCAGGGTAAAGTGTCACTATATTACTCAACCACAAAGCCTTAAAATGAATGCATATCAAGACCACTGGAGGTAGCACTTACATTATATCACCATAGTTAAGGAGTGCCAAGATTTAGCCATGGAGTTAGATCTATAAATTAAATTGTTTATAAATATTTATCACAAATCCGAGCATAGCACGATGGTATAATTGTGTATTAATCCTTATAGCGAATATGGTTAGAAAGTAGCTAGGGTTGTGTAAGAGTATTATAAAGATGCATAAGACAGGGTGATGCAAAAACAATAAATCCCATTATTTAAAGAAAGTTCTTAAATACCAATAACTTAAAAAGGGGAGGGGGTCTAAGGAGCCGTATATAATAATAATAATAATAAAAAATTAAAGACGTCAAGAGAAACTAAAATATACAATGGGGAGATATATCGTCAACGAGGACGCAGAGAAGATGCCAAAAGAAGTCATCGTGATGTATCTTTTGGTTTTGTCCGGATTGGTCGTCTCATCATATTGTATTGATGAGTTACTAACTTAGTATTTTACTACTAAAATTACTTAGGGGATTAATAATTCAAATATTTTTAATGTTTGATTATGGACTTGGCAATGAGGCATCAAATAATTACGTGTTAAAAACTAAATTGTATATAATATTTAAAAATAATTTACTAAAAAATAAATTATTTTTAAATTATTAAAACAATAGAATTACTTAGGGGATTAATAATTCAATTCCTTTTAATATTTAATTATGGATTTGGCAATGGCACATCAAATAATAAAGTGTTAAAAACTAAATAATATATAATATTTAAAAATAATTTACTAAAAAATAAATTATTTTTAAATTATTAAAACAATTTTAAAAATTCACAATGTAAAAGAAAACTATTAAAATAATGTTTTTCTTTAATAGTATTTAAAAACTAAAATAATTTTATGAAAATACAATCTATTTAATTTCATATCAAATTACATTTATTTAGGAAATTATTCCATTATATAAAGAATTAAAAACAGTAGAAGAAACCAAAACATATAATGGAGAGATATATTGAATATTGAAAATGAGGTTTTCAAGAATGAATTGATGATATGATAAAGCAAAAGGCATAAATGTAATATGTGAGGTTAAGTAATTTAGAAAAAAATAATAATATGTCAATACTCTCTAATGTATGACATATATAAAAAATAAAAATAAAAATAAAAATTATGCTAAAATATATTTTGAACAATATATTTATCTTATAAATTTTAATATATATATATATATATATATATATATATATATATATATATATATATATAAAAGATGTGGCAGCCAGTTCACTGTGAACTGATAGGCTCTTTCATCATGTGCACTGTGTGTTTTGGCTTTTTAAATGATCTCTCACTATCTTTCAGTGGTTGAGAATGTTGACTATGTACGGCTTATATTTTTAATATAATCAGCGTTTTTTTCCTCTGAAATATATATATATATATATATATATATATATATATATATATATATTCCATGTGCATCTAATTTATAGCCCTCTAGAAGGATTTTTTTTCATCTCCCTCAAAGGACACAAAGAGGTTGTAAAAAGCACTTAAAAGTAACGCAAAAGATATGCAGACGAACCAAATAGAAAAAAAAGGAGTCATCATTATCTATAGATATCGTTCCAAGGCAATACATATCAATTATATTGTGGTAGTGTGCCTTGATTTGACTTGTGATTGATGAGTTACCAACTTAGTATTTTACTATTAGAATTACGGGGATCAATAATTCAAATATTTATTTTAATGTATTTTAATATTGAAATATATTTGAAATGCTTTAATATTTAATGTGTTCAGATATTTAATATTTATTAAATTGACTTTTATGGATTTGTTACATAATAAAATAAATTGTCTATAATATTCACCAATAATTTATAAATAATATTTATTAATAATTTATAAATATTATTTAGGTAGAAAATAAATTGTTTTTAAATTTTTAAAATAATATTTTTTTTTAATAATATTTAGAAATTATAATATTTTTTTATGAAAATAAAGCAATATCTATATATGAAATTATATTTATTTAAGAAATTATTCAATTATTCAATAAAAATATTAATAATATTATATCAAAATTGAAAGTGTGAAAATATAATTAAAAATAAAATAAAATAAAATATTATCAAAATCAAATTTTTGTATATTAAAAAAATTATATAATGAAAAAATATTACTAAATTTAGTTCTAATTCTAATTTTTGAACATGTAAATATATATAAATGTAATCAATATATATTCTTCCCATTAATTCCAATATATGTAAGCAATCTGTTATTTCCCTCTATTAATTTTAATTTCTATAAGAAAAAAAATCTAGATAAAAATAGTCTTTACAATGGTTTAGAGAATGATATTTCTAGCATAAGGAATAAAGGTAATATCCTTTTAATGGGTGACTTTAATGCTCGAACTTCAAGCAAACAAGCTATTCTTCTAAGCAATCATTCCAACCCCAATCCTCTTTGGTTAGACGAAGACCTTACTCTTGCTAGCCGGTACAAAAGGAGCTCTAAAGACCTCGGAGATAATTTTTTTGGGTTAGAGCTAGTCAAGCTTTGTAGTGCTTAGGATCTCATAATTTGCAACGGTCTAAAGAAGTGGCCCAATTCTAGCTAGATGACTTGCATCCATGGGCTTGGTAGCAACGTGGTAGACTATGTTATTTTCGATCTCCCTTTATACAATGAAATAATAAATTTTGACATCTTAAACGACCACGAGCCTGATTCTGATCATAGGCCTTATTTATAACTCTCAATTTTGTCATGCATAGAGATCCCATAGAAGATAATCCTTATAGCCAAAAGAACTTAATCTTTGATCTTTGATAGAAATAAAAACGATCTCTTTCTAAATGAATTAAAAACTAATTTTCTTCACAACGTAGATGACCTCTATCATAATTTTACTACAACCCTCTCATATTCTATTAACAAGTTCTCAATTGAAGTTTCAAGTAATAAAAGAAATAGCAAAACCAACCCATGGTATGACAAAGATTGTAAAAGTGCGAGGAGAGCCATTAAGGAAGCTGTTGATGCATCTCTTAAAATTGACAAGATAAAAATCTACAAAGCCCTAACTAAAAGGAAAAAAAGGAAATATATTCATAAAAGACATTAGAATATCTTACACCTCTCTAAGGTGGCTCCTAAGAAATTTTGGAGACAAATTCTAACTAGGAATACTAAAGATAATAATAAAATTTCTTTACACGAGTGGAATTCCTATCTTAAAAAGATTTATGAATCTCCAAATGTCAGGGATAACTTTGAAACCCTGCTCACAACGAAGAAGTTTTCTCATTAGAAGACATTGATTTTAGGGTTAAACGCCTGGCAAATGGGAAAGCTAAATACATTGAAGGTTACCAGGAAAAAATATTAAAAATTGGAGGTCCTGTCCTCATCCCCCACATCCATAAGCTTTTCAATCAAGCAGTCAAGCAAGGGTTCCATAAACCATGGACTCAGAGCCTCATTATCCCTATTTTTAAAAGTGGGGATACAAATAATCTCTCTATTTATCGAACAATTATGATCAACCTCTCTTAGCCAAGTTATATGGTATTATTTTGGAAAATAAGTTGAGCATATGGCTTGAAAGTGAAGGTAAGTGGGCTAAAGGCCAAGCAGGTTTTAGAAGGCAGCACTTAACAACGGACCACCTCGTTATGCTTAGGATCATTGTGGAGGAATGTTGCAATGATAAATCCAACCTCTTCTGTTGCTTTGTGGACTTTAGAAAGGCTTTCGATACGGTTCCTAGAAACAACCTATGGAATAGATTAGAAGAGCTAAATGTTCCTTTCGAGCTAAGAGCGGTTGCTATAAGGTTATACCATAATGTAATTTCCAAGTTAAAGAGCAATGAGGGGTAGTCAAAAGATATTAAGTGTAATATCGGAGTTAAACAAGGTTGTCCCCTCTCCCCTACCCTATTTGGCATTTACATTGACAAGCTAGAAGGTTGTTTAGAGGAAGCAGGTTGTGTTGGCACGATCTTAGCTAGGATAGTCATCATCCTTCTTCTCTATGCTGACAATATTGTTCTTCTCGCAAGGTGCCCATCTAATCTTGATAAGCAACTTAGACTTCTTAAGGATTTATGCTCTACCATGGGTATGACTGTTAACACTGAAAAAAAAAAGGTTATGATTATCAAATCCAAGAAGGACACTTACGCTAATTTTATGTATGACAATAATAACTTGGAGGAAGTGTCTTCTTACAAGTACCTAGGAATTGATATTCATCACAAGCTCAACTGGACCTATAGCATTGAGAAAAGGATTAATGGGGGGTGGAAAGCTTATTTTAGTCTTGAAAATAATTGTAAAATGACAAACCTCGTAACGTGGGATAGAAAGAAGTTCCTCTTTGAAACTTTAGTCACTCTTGTTATCCTATATGGTTGTGAGGTTTGGGGTTGCAGCATCTCTAGAGAATCCTGGAGAAAGATTGAGCAAATACAGAAGTGTTTTATAACATATAACCTCAAAATTAAAAGCAATACACCCTATCCTATTCTCCTTATAGAAGTGGGTCTTTCCCCTATCGAGAGCCTAGCTATGACTAGGCTTCTGTTGTACAAACACAAACTCAATAGCATAGGAGACCATGGAATTCCTAAGATAGCTTTAAATTCTAGCCAAAACCACTTAAGGCTCAAACGAGGTTGGTATAAAGACACCAAGGCTTGGTTAAACCATTGGGAGATCGACGAGAATGTTGCATTGCAAAACATTAATAACATTAAAAAAAATGTTACTTCTAAGTTCAAAGAAAAAATGTGGTGTGAGAAAGATCTAACAACTAAAAGAAAATTAAGATATTATAAGGAGGTCATCAACCCCACCCTAGAAGATCAAAAATACCTCTCTGTTTTAACTAGCTCAAAGAAGAAAATTAATATAGCCAAGATTAGTACGAACTCTCATGAACTCCATAGTGAAACAGATCATTGAAAAGTTCCTAAAACACCATGGATGGAAAGGATCTACCATCTCTATGAGAATATGAACATCTAAAATATAATTTTATTTATTTTTACAAAATTAATAAAAAAATAAATAAAAATAAAAAATATTTAAAAAATAAAAAAAATAAATATATATTTTATTTTTTACAAAATTAATAAACAAAGAAATTAAAAAATAAGAAAAGAAAATATTTAAGGAATAAGAAAAGCAGAATAACAAAAGTATGTGATTGAAAAAGCGGTGGGGGTGATCAGAGGAAAGAGTGAAATCTCATCAATAACTTCCAATAAGTATGTGACTGAGAAAATAAATTCGAATGGAATTGTGGAAAAAAGTTGTAAGTATGTGGAGGAAATTTTTTACCAGAGTTTTTGTTACATGATGTGATATTAAAAATAATAAAATAATATTTATATTAATAAATTAAAAATTAGTAATAATAAAATAAATTAATATTTATTATAATGTGATTGAAAAAGCGGTGGGGGTGATTAGAGGAAAGAGTGAAATCTCGAAAATAAATTTGAATAAAATTTTGGAAAAAAATTGTAATTATGTAGAGGAGATTTTTTATTAGAGTTTTTGTTTTTGTTAAGTAATGCTATATTAAAAATAATAAAATAATATTTATATTAATAAATTAAAAATTAATTATAATAATAAAACAAATCAGTATTTATTAAAAACAAATCATTTTAATTTTTACTCTAATTTTATATAGAGATAAATTAATTGAAGTAAAAAATAAATAAATAAATATAAGGAAGATATATAATTCTTTCATTATTTAATATGAACTTAATATAAAATTGAGAAATGCCATGTAAAAATAATATTATTGATTATGATGATGATGATGGTGGTTAACGTAATATTTAAAATAAAAATATATTAATAACAAAACACTAGTATCAACCATAAATAAAATATTTCAATATTCTCATTTAATAATATGATTTTTATATTGGTATATTTTTACTTTCCATTGTGAAAGAAATGTATAGTTTATTACATTCCTAATATGCACATATTATATATATATATATTCAAAGTACAAAGGAAATTTATAATTCATTCCATTTTTAATATGGAGTTGATATATAATATTTTAAAATTATTAATAAAAAATGATAATTTAATGTATACATATTTATTTATATAAAGATAAATAAATAAATTGTAATATTTTAAAAAACATTAATTATATATATAAGCGTTCTTACCCAATATGGAAATGCAAGTATTAACATTTAAATTTAAATATGGAGAATATGAATCATAAATAAATAAACTATTTTAATGACAATTTGATATAGTTAAAACATTTAAGTAATGTTTTGTTTTAAAAAAAATACTAGAGAATCATTTTAATATATATATATATATATATATATATATATATATATATATATATATATATATATATATATATATATATATTTCAAAATTGTTTAAATCAATATAGATCTCTCATAACTCTACATCTATCAAGAGACTAGTGGAATCAAATCTCTCTGCAAACCTTACTTAAAGTTTTGCACTAAAAAAAATGTCATCTTAATCTTTAATAAATCCAAAATTAAAATGAATCTATGTTGATTTAATTAAATTCATATTTTTCTATTTAAATATATTTTTTGATAGTTAATAAAGTGTTATGATAAAATTAAATATTAGAAACACATTTTTAAAAACTATATTTTTTATTAAAGTTAATAGATTCTTCTATTCCTTACCCATGGTGTTTTGGTTCCATATCACCTACTTCCATAATTAAGGCCTATTCAATAGTGTTTTCTTTCTTGATTTTTTTTTTTTTATTGTTGCATGGTTCAAGAATCATGTAACTAGAGGCAATTCCATTTATGTTGCATTGTTCAATAGTCATGTAACTCGAAGTTATTTTAATTAAATTTTATCCATAGTGCATATTCTTTTAAAATGCACTTCCTTATTTCAAATGAATTAGAATCCTTGCAAAATATGTTTTCCATTAAGTGATTTGATGTTCATGTTTTTACATTTTCCCTTTGATTGTGCTAATAGTATCTTTGTTTTCCATAATTAAATCATCTTGGATTTATAGAACTCTTGAGCTCTTGACTCTACAAGACTATCTGAGAGAGGCTATGTAGACAAAAGAGAAATAAGACTATCATAGGGAGAGTATGTAGAAAAAAGAGAAATAAGACTAAGCATGTAGAAACACTAGGTTGCACTATACTAATATTTGTCTTTGCAAATTCAAGACTCCCAAAGCCTAAGCTAGAGTATCCTTGATGTCCATAATTAAATCATTTTGGATTTGCATCTCTCTTGAGATCTTGACACTACAAGACTATCTCAAGGAGAGTATGTAGACAAAAGATAAATAAGACTGAACATGTAGAAAGACTAGGCTGAACTATAATAGTATTTGTATTTGCAAAATCAAGACTCCCAACCTAGAGAGAGCTTAAGCTAGATATTTAACCCAAGGACAGATAACAAGTTTCCAAAAAATGAAAGAGAGAACTATTTCCAACATGTGGAAAAAACAACCTTGGGTATGGGACTAGCTCATTTGGACTTGTGGCGTCATAAATGAAATTATGTACTTTTAATTAAGGACATCAATCATTCACATAACAAAACACATAAGTAAATAGAGAAGAGAATAAACACTAAGTAGTGGAGAACCAATAGAATCACACTTGTATTATATATATCTTAAAGCCAAATGGAACCGATAAATTCATACATTCATGGATATTTATACCACGTCGAGACAGTTACAACAATTTAAATTTTCGACCAAAATTAACTCAATCTGACTTAGTCGTCGACTCAATAAGTTTGTCGACCAACTTACAATATGCTTTCCTGACTTGACTGGGCTTGTTGACTAAATTGACTAGCCCCTCCAATATCTCCCCCACCCTCAAATCCCTCTTCATCCCTAAAAAGGGGAAATTTGGAGTGATACAAAACTTTTTTATGAAAAATTGTTATAACATAGATTATTATGAATTATATAGATACATGTTCACTTGCTGGATATTTTAGAGCTTTTGAAAATATTACAAAATACGATATAAAATTTATTACAATATACTTATATAGAAAATAAAAGATAGAATAAATACATAATTTCCATGGAGCTTATGGTTTTTCGACAGGTACTTCTGAATGGTCGGTTGGTGCTTCATGGACTGGATTTGTTGAATGTTGTGTTGCTTGATCAACTTCAACTTCATGAGACTGTTGTTTTGAAGTTGTAGAACATGTTGAAACACCATGTGGGTTTCATTCAGTGAACCTCTAAGATATCACGTGTGTTCGTGGCATACTAAACAATACCCCTAATTTGACTACAACTTGGAAAATACTCTATAAATCACATTATTTAGCCCTCTACCAATACAAACCCAACACACCTTCCTAATTAGAAAAAACTCTACTTTCACTAGATATTGTAGGTATCCATTTTTTCATTAACATATTTTATACCACTTTATATTTTTCATTAACTTTGAGCTCCATTTTTTATACCTGCCAATATAAAATCCCTTTACCCCCTATACATCCCCCAATATATTATGTCATTTTTTCCTCAATATATATCCCGCAATATGAACTCACGTGGTATGGTATTTCTTCCCCAGTGAAACCCCTGTGTGAAACATTAGGTTTAAAGAATGGATGAGTGAGATGTGGTGGTTATGGAAGTGATGAATGAACTGGTAGCGGTGGAGGCATGTTTGGGAAGGAAATTTGATATATGATAGGGGAGAGAAGTAAAAAATGATTGTGAAAGATCGACCATTCTCACACTGATAGCCTCTCTTATGCATCTAATTCCTTTAGTTCTTCTAGATATTGAACTCTCTCTTCCAGTGAGTTCTCCTATGATATCCTTTAGTCAAGAAGTTTCCCTTGTTCCAACTTCTGCACCTGATCAATAATACCCTTTAAAAATTCTAAAGCATTAGTTGCTTCTAACTGAGCTTTCTTTCCCTCTATGAGCCATTGGCACTCTTCCTACATCATCTAGGATTGAATGTTTCTTTCTCGATCTATATTTTTGTCCAATGTTAATTTTTCCCTTTGATCTATGACTTCCCTAGAGGCTAAGTCGTGAATAAACATCTCATGCATTCTAATACGGTTGTGAGTTTATGCTAAATAAGTACACAAATTGTCCAAGGTAGTGGTCATAGCGACTCTTTTATCGAGTGCACTTAGTTATAAAAAATTCCTAGTGAGCTTTATGAATTACTCCTAACAATTGTTGGTTTCTCAAAACTACTATCCTTGATGCAACTCAGTTATTTGTATATTAAGCTACTCATTTTGGTTGATTATTTGATGCACTAATTGTTGAAGAGAAACAAAATGATAATCAACTTTGGTTGGCATGTGAAAATTTTATTTTTTTGCTTCCCATTGCTTACAATCCAACCAAATATCCCTTTCTTGTTCCTCTTTTTGTTGAAGCTTTCCTATTTTTCATCTTCAGTTTGCTACCTTTACCGAATGTTCTAGAACTTCAAAAATTTGCATGTCACTAGCAAGCCTTAAGTTAGAGTACTTACTTAGAATGTCGATGAATTCCTTCTTGACTTGATATATTGGTGTGCTTCTCGAATTTGACCCAATTGATAGTGTGTCGGTTGAGTGGGCTCAATTACTGGTGGGATGGTCGAAGTCAACTCAATTGAGGGCACCTGTTGTTGATTTTTTGGAGTGGTCGACATATCCTTTGGCCTCACATTCTCTGTCTTAACTGTGTCATATGATAGAGTGTGTTCAGATGAATTTTATTGTGAGTTGGGTTGCTCCGTCGAGGTCCTCTCCCATTGTTCTTGCTCCTCTTCGACATGTTTTGGAGATGTAGGGGGTGAATCTTTAGTTAGATAAATCTATAGAATTTAACTGTTCTATTGAGTACTCATACACGTCTATGCATGATTTTCAGCCTAGGCATTATTTCCATTTTATATTGAATTTTTCCCTAAGGTAGTTTGCTAAAATTCTTGCATCTTTTGTCAGAAATTTTAAATGAAGACATATTTAGCATATCCAAATGCTTGTAATAGGTCTAATTCAATAGTTGAAGCTGCGACTTTTGTCTTCCTATGATTTTTGACTACTTTTCCCTTTTCCTTACTTGATTCCAACACTTGTTGGACAACTGAATCAAGTTATCATTGCTGCTATGGGTCGTCGAGTCGGATATTCGACAATACTTCCTCTCATTTAATTTATATTGAGGAATTCGAAGTGGTGTTCGGACTCTATGACTCCTTACGGTTGGATTTATTAGCCAATTTTGCTAATGACAAGTCCACCTTAAAAGGTTGAAAATATAATGCAACCTCTCTTTATTCCTCTTGTTCTGCATCAGAAAGTGGCATAATGATGTATTGAGATGGATGGAGGACCCCGTAAGGAATTGGAATTAATGTATTGGATTGTCATGTTAGATGATCCAAATATCATAGTTTAATGTTAGGATAAAATATTTATTAAATTAGAATATTTAAATTAATATTGGAGACACTTAGTTAGGATAAAATATTTATTAAATTAGAATATTTAAACTAATATTGGAGACACTTACAAATATGATATTGTTACAAAAGATATGACTCTAGAAAAGTGTCATATCTTAGGCTCTAATATAGGAAAAAAGTTAGTAGATTTGTTAGGAGGATATTTATTGTAAATGGACACTTGATATTTTAATAAGTGGTCCATAACTAAAATAGGTTAGGACATGTAGCTTATAAATATATCATTTTCCTGATTGCAACAGTGTTGGAGTATACGGGTGTAAACTCTTGCAAATTTCTCATGTAATTTCTTTTCATATTAATAAAATTATGTGTCTGAGGACACTTCTGCTATTATTGTGGTATCAGAGCACCAGTGATGCAGTCGATGTTAAGAGGAGATTCCAGCTCTCTAGGATTTTTGAAAACTCCATCAATTTGTCAGATATTGATTAGTATGCAATTTGTTGATTGGTGTGGAATTTTTTTAAGGAAAAGTATTATTGATTTTAGATATTTTAAAATATGAAAATCATTTTTTTTATTATTATGATAAAAAATATTCTGCTTTCAAGAGTTTCTGCTTTTAAAATCTTCTTATATATAAAGGAGAAATTGTCTTCTACTCCAGAGTTTTTGCTTTGAAAATTTCACCACCGGAGATGGAAAAATTGTCACTTCGTATAACATCGTCCCTGCAAATTGGAAATTCGGTCATACATTTGAATGACCACAATTCTAATATGATTTCATTTGCATAATTGGTTTCTATGTGAGTAATGCGGAAACCACGAAGTTGAAGTTGCGCAAGAATATCCATCATTTTTTAATTAAATTTTACTCGTAAAGAGTATTTAGGGTGTATTCCTAGGCATGGGAAGATTGCCACCAGCTTCTAATGGTCGCTTACTTATCAATTGATTTTTATACAAAAACATTTATCCAACTTTTATTGTAGAATCTCTCTCTTGGTTCCTAAAGTGCCTCAACAGACAAATGGTAATGATTGAAGTGTTTTCTTGCTGCATTTTGTTGATAAATTTTTTAAACAGAATCCAAATAATTTTAGCATTTCTTAAAGTTGTTATCCTTATTTTTCACTAAGAATTGATTCAAATATCATGAAATTGGGATGTGTCGCTATTGTGCAAGGAGGGACTCGAACGCGGGACCTTCCAAAGGCGAGTTTGCAGATCTAAGGAACTGCTGTTAGGAACGATGATTTTGAGAAGCCTTTACACCTTCATCTGCGGTGATATTTGTATTGAGATCCCTTTGTATTCTCAAATTCTGCTTGTGTGGACTTCAGAAATTGTTCATGAAATGAAGGCTCAAATTTTGGGTTAATAAAGGATGCATATAAGGTGAGAGGCCATGGAAGAATTCGACTCTTGGCATTCGACCATCTCAACATTCGACTCTCGGCATTCGACCATCACCATTCGACTCTTGGCATTCGACCATCAACATTTGAATCTCAGCACTCGACCATCTACATTAGACCATCAACATGGAACCAGTAAAACTACGTTTCATGTGACTATCGACTTTGGTTTTGATGCATATGTATAGTTTTTTGTAAAATTTATATTTTTTAATATTTTATTTGAAGTTAGGGAATTTTTGTAAGGAAGTAATAAGGTGTAAAAAGGGGTATTTTGTATTCTTTGGAGGAATAAGTAGATTGTAGAAATTATATGCACTAAGCATGCATATGTCCTAGATCCACCTGATCTCACATTATTTAACTTTATGCAAGATACTGAATCTATTCCACTTGTTAATATTTTGCAGAAAAATTAATTGCACACACATGTGAAGCATAAAAAAAAATATTCAATCGCACATAACACAATTTTTTTTAACTGGGAAAGCTTGAAGATGAAAACCCCAACTATATATTATGTAACATGGAGATCATATGAAAATCTCATACAAGAATAAAAAGCTTATCACAAGCTCTCAGTACAGTACAATCGTCATACACTAATCAGGCCCAATCTTGCAAATCCATGCACTGATCTTTTCCACCTGCTAGCCTGCCTCCACTGTGAAATATCTACTGAAGAATAGCACTGAATGAATTCGAATTACTCCATCCTTGACTACACAATCCTTATTGGCATCTCCACTGTGTGTGTGATGCAATCAATGCATCACTATAGTCACAACAGATAGTCTATCTTGCCCTTTCACCTATCTCTCCACTAGTCTCCATTGAAACTGCCATGCACTGAAGTTAACTAATGTATTGTTCAATTGATTAATGAGTTATTATTTGCGAATTAATTAACGAATTAATTCACTCCACTCTCACTAGTGTATCAATCAGTTAAACTAGATACAACTAGCTCAACTGAGTCTAACTGAGTTAAACTGAATACAACTCCATAACTATTGCTTCCAACTGTGTCATAACTCTGCCGCTTGAGTTCTAATTGAGTCCTCCATGCATTAGCTCCAGTAAACCCTTAGGAATAGCGTAATTCCTTCTGTCGGCTGATGTGCCACATCTATGCATTGAACTGAAGTGCTCCAAGAGAATAAGTTGTTGTTTAGAGTCTGATTATTATTAAGAGAAAATAATAATCGACGTGAATATATTTTTAGATTGACGATCTATAAATAGACTTCGCCCAATATTCTAAAAATAGGATTTCATCTATTTTTCCAACTTGATCAACTATCCACAAATAGCATCTTGCAACTTCTGAAATATGATCATCATGTCTACAAATAGACTTGCGCCAAAAATAGCCTACTGGCCCACTTAGTGAAGGTGACTCTTTTCACTAAGCTCATCATCTTGTTGAATCTCAACACTCCCTCTCAACAAGATAGGGATTATCCTTCACCCCGACCCTGCCTCTATGGTATTCAAATTTTCTCCTGGTGAGCGCCTTCGTTAGAATATCTGCATCTTGATCCTTCGTAGGAATGTACTGAAGCAACATGATCTTCCGCTGCACAAAATCTCTGATATGATGATACCAGATATCAATATGTTTATATCTATCATGAAACATGGGATTAACCGAGAGTTTAATGCAAATATGATTATCACAATGAATCACCGTGGGATCTAAATGTGAACCGAAGAAACCAACTAGAATCTTCCTCATCCAGATAGCCCCACATGCAGCTAAAATTTCTGCCATGTATTCTGCTTCCACTTAACTGAGTGCCACAGATCTTTGTTTCCTGCTGTACCAAGAAACTTCCATAGATTCGATACTGAAAATCCCTCCTGATGTGCTCTTTCTGTTTGTTGGGCTTCCTACCCAATCTGCATCCGTGAAGCCATGCAACTTCACCTCATCCGTTTGTCTGTACCATAAACCATACTCAGATGTGCCCCTGAGATATCTCAGGACATGCTTGCCTACCTTCCAAAAGATCTTGGTAGGCTTAACCATCTCTTGTGAAAGCTGGTTCACCGCATAGCATATGTCCGGTCTTGTATTGAATAAATACATGAGCGAACCCACCAACTGTCGATAAACAGTGGCATCCACTACCTCTGTTGATGTAGCATCCTCTTTCTTCCAATTTTCTGGAAGAGAAGTGTCGATAGGCTTGCATCCTTGCATGTGAAACTTCTCCAGTATCTCCCGAGCATACTTGCCATGAGACACAAATAGTTCACCTTCCCGGTGCCATATTTCCAATCTAAGGAAATAATGAAGGAGGCCCAAATCCTTCATCTCAAACTCCTTTGCAAGATCTTCCTTGCATGAGTATATCAACTGCTCATCACCTGTTAGTATTAAATCATGAACATAAAGTACAATGATTAAAAGCTTACCCTCAACCAAAATCTAGTACAGGTTTGCATCCGCCTCACTCTTGGTGAAGCCAAGTCTAGTGAAATCGCTGTCGATCCGAGTGTACCAAGCACGAGGTGCTTGTTTCAGCCCATACAACGCTCTTTTGAGCCTGCACACATGTGACTCGTCGCTGAAGATATCAAATCCTTCAGGCTGCTCAATGTACACCTCTTCCTCAATGATCCCATTAAGGAACGCAGTTTTCACATCCATCTGATGAATGTGCCAACCCATCTGCGCTGAGAGAGCAAGGATGGTCCGTATGGAAGAATACCGTGTGACAAGTGCAAAGATTTCTTCATAGTCAATCCCCTCAATCTGTGAGAAGCCCCGGGCAAAAAATCTTGCCTTATACTTCTCGACGCTCCCATCAGTAGCTTGATTTACCTTGTATATCCATCTTGATCCTACAACTGATTTTCCCACCGGCCTTGGAACAATCTCCAAAGCACTGTTTCTGACAATGGAGTCATACTCCTCCACCATGGCATCTACCCATGTGGGCTCCTGCACTGCTTCTTCAAAAGAGGATGGCTCTATCATGATACACTTTCTCATAAGAGCCATGTATCCAGTATATCGGTCAGGTGACTATCTCTGTCTGTGCTATGATGTAGGGACTCCTACATTCTATGCCGCATCAAGCTTTAGTCTCTCAGATTCTGTGTTATGCTTTCTGCCTAGTCTGATGTTTGGTTCTGCATGAGTGGACTCCTCCACTCCATGAATCTCCTCCTGTCGCTGATCCACATCCAGAGGCTCATCTTTGGGAACAAGAATTTCCTCCTCCACATGCAAGTGTAGCTCCCTCTCAAGTGAAAACTTCATGGCTTTCACCTCATTGAATTTTATATCCCGTCACATAACAGTCATCCAACTATTTGGAAAATACACATGATAGTTATGGGATGTTTCTGTGTACCCCACAAATATCCCAACTTCTGCAATCGACTCCAACTTCTTCCTGGCATCCTTCGTCACAAGAAAGTAAACAGGTGAGCCAAAAATCTTCAAATGAGAAATATCAGGCTTCTTACCAGTAAAATCTTCTTCGGGTGTACTCATGCCAAGTACTCTATGAGGACAACAGTTTTTGACATAAATCGCAATGTTGCATGCTTCCGCCCACAAGTGCATCGGTAGGCCTTGGTCATGCAGCATCGCTCGTGCAGCACCCAGGATCGTTTTGTTCTTTCTCTCCTCGTCCCCATTCTGCTATGGGTTATGAGGCGCTATGAGTTCTCTTCAAATTCCTTCTTTGCTACAGATGTCTTTGAATTCACCCGAGATGTATTCACCACCATTATCGGTCTGTAGAGCTTTCACTTGCTTCCCCGACTCCTTCTCCACCAATGCCTTGAACTCATAGAACTTTGAGAACATTTCACTCTTCTTCTGCATGAAGAAGATCCAACATCTACAAGAATAATCATCAACAAATATCACATAATACCTGTGTTTTACTGTTGAAGCAACCGAGAATGGTCCACACATGTCTATGTGAATTCTCTCCAGGATCACCGAAGCATGGTTCTCCTTCTCATGAAAGGTGGTCTTCACAAACTTACCCATTGTACATCCTTTGCACTGATCTGACTGCGCAAGAGTACCCTTGGGAAGTCCAGTAGAAATTTTCTGCAAAATTTTCAAAGTGCCATGGTGAAGATGGCCCAATCTCCTGTGCCATAATTAGCCCTCATCCCAGCTCACCACTTCTTCTGCTTTGCCTACCATTGCAGCACAGCCATCTACCTCTATCTTGTAGAGATTCTTAATTTGAACCCCTATCTTCTTGGTTTGAACCGTTTTTTTATGTCGAAGGAAAGCTTTTCCCTCACTGAAAACAACATCATAACCCCTGTCTTCCAGCATTGCGACTGAGACCAAGTTCTTCTTCAGACCTGGAACATGCATGACATTATTCAACAAGAATGGATTAACAGACTCCCTCTTAAAGGTAATGGTCCCAATGCTATTCGCACTGTACCTACCATCGTCATCCATATCTATATGCATCTGGAGGTCCTTCTCCTCCAAGTCACTAAACAACTCTTTGTCTCCCGTCATATGGAAAGACGCACCACTATCAAGATACCAAACCGATCCCATGCAGCTTGAAACCAAGCATGCGATCAAGGAAAAATCCAGCTCAAATTGCGAGGCTAAGGCCTCTCCAGCTGTAGATCTAGCAGCCTGCTTATTCTTCTTCTTCTGTGGATAGTTAATGGTGAAATGTGCATGCTCGTGACAGTGAAAACACTTCACTTTGGACAAATCCTTCTTCTTGCCTTTAGCACCAGATTTTGAAGAAGATTTATTCCCCTTCCCTTTCCTTGCTTTGGCAGCCAAAGAGAAATTCTCTTCATATTCATTCTTCGATGAAGATCCATCCCTGATACCCCGCCTTATCTCCTCCTGCACAAGATCCGACAAAAGTCGCTCCCATCCTGGCAGTTTCTCCCATCCATTGACAGAGTCTTCATAGCTATGCCAACTCTTCGGAATCCCAAGGAGAGCCAAGCTCACCAAGTCTTCTTCATCAACAATAACCCCCACACTTCCCAGTTCATCCTTGCAGTGGACAAACTTCGTGAGGTATTTTGGAATACTGTCGCCTTTCTCCATTTTTATTTTTTTGAGCTTGTTTTTAAGCGCCAACTTCCTCTGGTCACTTCTGCTTTGGAAAAAGTCTATCAAAGCCTTCCACATTAAGAATGGAGTGGCTTTCTCATGAAGGCTGGACACAATATGGTCCTTCACACCTTCCAATAGAATCCTCCTCATCTTTTCAGTCTTATTTTGCCATGCATCAAGTAATGCAACATCGCTAGATCCCGGCTTAGGAACATCACTATCGATGAAATCCTTTAGCCCATTATCCTCCAACACCGCCTCCATCCTATCCTTCCAGGCTATTTAATTCGAGCTCCCATCAAGGGCATACTCCAATATCAATCCGTTGAAAGAAATTTCAATGTATACTCGATTTCTGCACCAAGAATCTTCTGTAGAAAATTCGAAATGTCCACTAGCACAAACTCACTTCACAATTGCAATCTTCAATCAAAAATGCTCTGATACCATGTAGAAATTATATTCACTAAGCATGCATATGTCCAAGATCCACCTGATCTCACACTATTTAACTTTATGCAAGATACTGAATCTATTCCACTTGTTAATATTTTGCGGAAAAATTAATTGCACACACATGTGAAGCATAAAAAAAAATATTCAATCGCACATAACACAATTTTTTTTAACCGGGAAATCCTGAAGCTGAAAATCCCAAATATATATTATGTAACATGGAGATCATATGAAAATCTCATACAAGCATACAAAGCTTATCACAAGCTCTCAGTACAGTACAATCGTCATACACTAATCAGGCCCAATCTTGCAAATCCATGCATCGATCTTTGCCACCTGCTAGCCTGCCTACATTGCACAATCTCTGCTGAAGAATAGCTCTAAATGAGTTCAAATTACTCCATCCTTGACTGCGCAATCCTCATTGGCATCTCCACTGTGTGTGTGATGCAATCAATGCATCACTATAGTCACAATAGATAGTCTATCTTGCCCTTTCACCTATCTCTCCACTAGTCTCTACTGAAACTGCCATGCACTGTAGTTAACTGATGTATTTTTTAGTTGATTAATGAGTTATTATTTGTGAATTAATTAACTAAATAATTCACTCCACTCTCACTAGTGTATCAATCAGTTAGACTAGATACAACTATATCAACTGAGTCTAACTGATTTAAACTGAATACAACTCCATAACTACTTCTTCCAACTATGTCATAAGTCTGCCACTTGAGTTCTAACTGAGTCTTCCATGCATTAGCTCCAATGAACCCTTAGGAATAGTGTAATTCCTTTTGTCAGCTGATGTGTCACATCTGTGCACTGAACTGAAGTGCTCCAAGAGAATAAGTTTTTGTTTAGAGTCTGATTATTATTAAGAGATAATAATAATCGACATGCATCTATTTTTAGATTGACGATCTATAAATAGACTTCGCCTAATATTCAAAAAAAAGAATTTCATATATTTTTCCAACTTGATCAACCATCCACAAATAGCATCTTGCAACTTCTGAAATATGATCATCATGTCTAAAAATAGACATAGCCTAAAAATAGACTTGCACCAGAAATAGCCTGCGGGTCCACTTAGTGAAGGCGACTCTTTTCACTAAGCTCATCATCTTGTTGAATCTCAACATAGATTTTATTTGTAATTTTTATTTTGGAGAAATAAAGGTCATTATTTGGTACTCAAATTACTTTTTTACGTTGAGGGGGGGTAGATTTTTTTGAAAGAAAATTTATAAGGGCATTGTCAAGCGGTCAAATTTTGAAAAGCTTTCATTATAAACTGTTAAAGAGAAATTGACTAGGGCCAAGTGCAAAGCTCAGTTATTTTTCTCCTTTTTCCAATGACTATACGAGGGTTAAGTCCAAGCCCCAATAGTTCGTTTTTACATGGTGTGTTTTGTGTGACGAGTTTCTCATTTCTTTCTTGTGCTTGTTTCTTTTGGTGCACTGCTTCAACACTATAATGTCGAAGTTAATTAATCTGTTCTCTGATTCTGATAAGCTAGAAGTGGTCAAATCCTACAAGACCTGGAAATGTCTAATTGAAAGCACTCTCATATATAATGAATTATGGCATGAAATATGTGATAGAAACATTAAGCCTAATAAACCAACAGATGTGACTTTACTTGCAAAATGGTAAGTCAAAAATGCCAAGGCATTAGCTCTAATAAAGTCTTCAGTTAACAATGAAATGTACCTTCATATTGAAAATGCCTCATATGCATGGACTGCTTTGCATACATTAAAAGATCTATTTGATACCCAAACTCAATCAAAAAAGGTTGATCTTCAATTAAAATTTCTCCAATAAAAATTAACTAAAGGTGTTGATGTTCTTGAATACATTTCATAGCTTAAAAAAATCAAGCAAGAAATAATAAATGTTGGTTTTCAAGCTATCGATGAAAGTTTCATAAGTACAATTTTAATTGCTGGATTTCCATCTTCTTACACACATTTTTTGGAAACTTTGCAAGTCACTGGAAAATTAGAGAAGATAAAGTTTGATGAGTTGAGTGATATGTTAGCCCAACATGACAAAAATATTGGGAAGAAGAAACAAATAGGGGAAGATGTCTTCTTCACAGAGGCTAGCACAAGTAAATCCTCAACTGATAGTTCCAGAAATAGAAGAAGAGGGCATTTGAATCAAATTCAAGCAGAAAAAAGTGTACAAGATCGTGGTCGCAGTCAAACTAAAGGAAATAATTTCAACAGAGGCTACAGTTCAGGCAGGAGAAATTTTCAAGGCAGAGGAATCAATCAAGCCAGAGGCTATAATCAAGGAAGAGGAAAAAGTCTAGGGAGAGGAAAAAATCAGAACTTAGGTCAAAGCAGAGGCAGAGGCAAAAATTTAAATCAAATTGTTTGTAGAAGATGTAACAAATTTGACCATTTTGCTGAGGATTGTAGAACTTCCATTGATAAAATTCCTAAGTTTCATCACAACACTACACAGTTTGCAAATGATCAAGATGATCATAATGGTTCAGAATATGTCTTCACAAACACAAAATCAATAGCTTTACAAGTTTCAACCTTCCTTAGAAGTGAATATGAAGATGCATGTATTGTGGATACAAGAGCAACTCAACACATGACTTTTCGACTTGACCTCTTTTGGAACTTCCAACAATGCCATCTCAATTCAATCTATCTTGCTGATAAAACAAAACATACTCCTTATGAAAAAGGTGTAGTTAAATTTTTTCTACTTGGCATTGGAGAAAAAATGATTTCAAATGTATTGTATGTACCAACATTTAAGCAAAATTTGCTATCTTTAGTAATGATTCGACAAGCAGGACATCTGGTGATTATGGAGGATGGATTAGTTAAATTAACTCAGTAAAAAAGAACATGAAAACAATGATGATAGGTTATGAAGATGGAAAATTGTTAAGGATGAAAGGGACAATTATTCCAAGGAATTTTGACTTTGCAGGAGAAAAAAGTACAAACATTTCACTTATAATATTATGACATGTCAGATATGGACATCTAAACTTTGAAAGTCTCTCTCAATTGCAAAAACAAGGAATGGTTAAGGGACTTCCAACCTTCAAAATGGAAAATGGAAAATGTGAAACTTACATTTATAGAAAACAACAAGTTTATGGTGAGAAAACATGCGTTTTCAATTGGTTCACAATGATATTTGTGGACCCTTACAAACTTTGCTAGGAGGATGCAAATATTTATTACTCTTTGTTGATGATTTTAGCAGGATGACTTGGGTATATTTTTTGCAGCAAAAGTTAGAAGCATTTGAAAAGTTTAAAACTTTTCACCAACTTATTGAAAATGAACTTAAGGAGAAGATTGGCACTCATAGAACACACAATGGAGGAGAATTCACTTCTAATGAATTCAAAATGTATTACATGGATAATGGCATAAAATGACATCTTACAAATGTCTACACTCCACAACAAAATGGAGTAGTATAAAGAATGAACCACACCTTGTTAGGAATGGCAAGGTCGATGCTAACTTTCAAAAAGTTAAGTCCTATATATTGGGCCGAGGAAATTCATACAACTATCTACTTAAGGAACATATCTCTAACTGCTTATTCTGACAAAATCACACCTTATGAAGCATGGTTTGGTTTCAAACCTCAAGTTAAACATCTTAGAGTTTTTGGATCAGTATGTTATGCCTTAGTTCTGAAAGAAAAATGAACTAATCTTGACTCGCGACGCTTGAAGTGCACAATGATTGGGTATTCTGATGAGAAGAAAGGGTACAAACTTTTTTCCAATGGAAAATTTATTGTGACCAGAGATCTGATTTTTTATGAAACTGAGAGTAAGAGTGTTGAAGAAATAGAAAGTCTTCTTCAAATGTTAGAAACTAAAGGTGATAAAAGAAAAGGAAATGTACAAAATCAACCAAATTCACAAAATCAGTATGAACTTGATTTTCCTTCATCTGAAGATAATTCATTCGGTCCATCTACTTCACCAGCACCGTCTAGATCTTTTGGTAGTTCATCCAAATCTCCTAGCAGCAACAGTTCTTCTGACAGTGACTCTCTGCCCCCATAATCTGTGGTTGATCAACGAACATCAGTTTACATCAAGCCTCTTTACAATGATGGTGATTTTTCAGAATCTCAAACCAGTGAACATCAATTTCTAAAATGGGTAGTTCAAATTTTGAAAGATGTAAGGCCTAATGAGCAGAATAAAACAGGAACAAGGGGGTCACATAGAAGTGAAGGAAATTTTGCCTTGATAACAAATGATTTTACTGAACCCTCTACTTATAGAGAGGTATTAAAACATAAAGAATGGCAATGGGCTATGGTTGATGAATATCAGGCAGTTCTTGACAACAGCACTCGGAAACATGCTGATTGTCTTCAAAATGTTAAACCCATCATATGAAAATGGGTTTAATGAATTAAGTATAAGAAAAATGGAGATATTGACAAGCACAAAGCAAAACTTGTTGCTAAGGGTTTTGCGCAACATGAAGGGATTGATTATGAGGAAAAATTTGGTACTACGACTAAATGGAACACCATCTGATTAACACTTGCATTAGCAGCCCGGAAAGGATGGAAAGTTCACCAGATGGATGTAAAAAGTGCTTTCCTTAATGGATATTTACAGAAAGAAGTGTATATGACACAACCACCAGGTTTGAAATTGAAGGAGAGGAACATAATGTCTGCAAACTGATAAAGGCTTTATATGGATTAAAACAAGCTCCACGAGCTTGGTATGCCAAAATGGATGAATACCTTCGGAAATTTGACTTTCAAAGAAGTGAATCTGATGATACCTTGTATGTACGCCAAAAAGGTAAAAAATTGGTAATTCTTATTATATATGTAGATGATTTGATCATCACTAGCAATAATGATGATCATATTGTACAAGTGAAAAATGAGTTACATGCAAGTTTTAAGATGACATATTTGGGACTAATTCACTACTATCTTGGAGTTAAAGTATTCCAACGTCCACATCATATCTTCATTTCTCAGAGTAAGTATGCAACATAATTTCTTCAACAATTTGGAATGTAGGATTGCAAGCTTGTTCTTACCCCCATGGAAAAAAACTTGAAACTTTCAAAATTTGAAGGAGGGGAAATGGTGAATAGCACTACTTATAGATAGATGATTGGAAACCTAATTTATTTGACAACCACTCAACTGATCTTTCTTATTATTTTATTATTATTTCACTCTTTATGTAGGAACCACGAGACAACCATTGGAATGCAGCTAAAAGAGTTCTTTGTTATATCAAAGGAACAAAAGATTTTGGTCTTCTTTACAAAAAGACTAAAAACTTTGTACTTGGTGGTTTTTCTGATGCCGACTTTGCTGGCAGTATTGATGATAGGGCATCAACCTCAGGTTATTTAAAGAACATGGGGTCAGCTACAGTTTCTTGGCGTTGCAAGAAACAAGCTACAATGGCCACTTCTTCAGTAGAAGCATATTACATATCAGCATGGGAAGCAACATGTAAGATTGTTTGGTTGTGTAGAGTTTTACAGGACTTGGGAATTCCTCAAGTAGAAGCTATATCATTATTCATCGGTAACAAGTCAGCCATAAAGCTTGCCAAGAACCCAATTTTTCATTCAAAGACAAAGCATGTGGACACCAAGTATCATCATATCAGATCACTCATTGCAAAGGATGTCATCAAGCCGATTTATCGTCCTTTAGAAGACCAGATCTCCGATATCTTCACCAAACCCTCGGTCGAGAAAATATTTGAAGACTAGGGTTTCACCGACCATCCATGTGAGAAAATTTTAAATTTTTTTATTACTAAACCATTCTTCTTCGTGAAGTCTGTCTCTCTAATAGGTGGACTAAACTTCACAACTAACCAAATAATAAGGGAGGTAAAACAAATGTATTTACCAGATATTTGGCACTCTTCGTAGTTGGCCTTGATTAAATCAACAACATGCTCTGCCCAATTGTATGTTTTCCTTGAATTCACTATCTCTCTAAATTCTTCTAGCATTGTTAAGTTGACGTCCAAAGTTCTGTCAACTAGTGTGAGGCAGAGAACCACAACCATGTAAGTCCATTTAACCAGTTGATCCTGGACTTGTCCAATTATTAGTCCCCTTGAATTCTTTCCTACTGTCCCTTTGGTGAATTCTGTAATCCACTTGTTACAATCAAGTGTGTTATGCACCTTCTCACCTTTAAATGGGAGTCCAAATTAAATGAATGACAGTCTCAGAAATCGATACACGCTATGCAAGCCATAATTTCCCATTTTAATATTGACTGACCAAAAATTTTGTAGCTTCCTCCTTCATGCCTTGCATGTCTACAACCAACGGGGCATTGAGAATATTACGAATTCTAGCTTTCCACAACAACTTTGATTGTGGGCTCCATTAATTATTTGGTTTCGACCACTAGAGGAATGATTCATTATTTTTCTCCCATAACGACTCATCAACCTTTTCCTACTTTATGTGATGCATTCTAACTTCGAGCTCTATTTTACTCGAAAGATAAAATCTAGATTTCGTTCTTAGCTTGACTGTGATAGCCTCATCTTCGAAGCGAACTTTCCTCTTCACCATTATAAAATCACCTTAAAAATCTTTGGTTCTAAGACAATCTAGCAGCACAGAATAAAAAATTACAAGGCTCAACATGTCTAGTATATCGTTAAGATCACAATTGACAGAATGAAACTTCTGGCAGAATGTTAGGTGCATTCAATACTTATTCATTTTTATGGAATTTGAATTGAATGTGTCATCATTCTCTCTCGCTACCTCCTCCATCATTTGTCTTGTCGAATCATGGTTGGATTTTTCAATGTCACTTAACATGTGCATCCCACATGCTTTCCACCTGCTTTGTGGAATGTTAAATGATTTGAGTTGATGACTAACGTGCCTCTGATGACAATGGGACTCATTGGGTATGTGGCGTGTTATGAATAGACTGTTGCATTTGATTACACAATTTTTTAAATTTATTTTTCTATCTTTTATGAGTTGTCCTATCAGACTCGTGCAAATAACATTTATTTCTGAATTCTTTTTTGATACTGCTCTCGGATGTGTGGCTCCTACTCTTCTCTCGATCACCTATCTTGTCGAAGTGTTCATTATGACCATGTTCCATCGAGTGGTTTTTTTTTTTCTTGGATCAACTTTTACCTCGTTCTTTGAATTTGTCTCTTGAGATAGTTCTTTTATTATAGTGATCTCTAAATCTTTCTTAACGATGTCTTCTTTCATCCTTAGACTGGTGTCAATTCATGTTCTTTTGAGCTCTACTATACAAGAGATTGTGCAATTTGTTTCCTGCTCCATGTTTCTATCATATCTACCTAATTATTCTGTGATTCCTCTTTTTAATAGTCCTCCAATGGTTATTTCATCAACCTAATTCTAATTTATAACTCCCTTTTGTAATAAACTTACTAAATTCTGATTAGAAATTTTTTTTTACTAATTTCACAAATAATTTTGTTAATTAACCTGCCACAAAGTGGTTTTCAAGCTAACCCATATCATTGGCACCTCAGGAAGGTTTTCACTAAAAACATGCCAATGTTATTAAGTGATGTACTTCTTAAGTTACATTGTTAACAAGTGGCTTGAACAAGTGCCTTGTAATATCTTTAGCTATAAAAATCACGAAGACATATGTCTTCAATAGTGAAAGGTCTGTAATTAGAGTAATTATCTTAATTTATGGAAAAATTAAAATAATATATTAAAAATAATAATCAATTAATATTATTTTATATGATTGTGAGGAATCCTCTTCACTCAAATTTATTTCTTACGAGTAATATAATAAATGTTGACTAGAGTAAGAACTAATATATATTCCTAGCATAAGTGGTAACTAAGAATACAAATTTTCTATGATTCTGTGTCATAATCATTTCACCCCTTCATTTGCATTAATTAAATATGCCCTTCCAATGTCATTGGATGGAAAAATTCCCCTTATCATATTCCTATTCTCCATTTCATCTTTCTGACATTGCTCCCCCATCTTATTCTCCATTTTGACTGCTCGAGTGCAATCACTCCACACTTACCGAGTAAAGGATCCTCAGTTTACTGTCCGTGTCCATTTATGGAGCTCCGTATTAACAAGTCTTTTATTCAGAATTTCGCATGTCTCTGGTTTCGATCCTCACGGGATCTCTCTTTCACGCACAGAAAGAGATCCGTCCACCAGGCCGATAGGGAACGCTCTAAGGAAAGTAGCATCACGAGCCCGTCTGTGTCTCTATCAACCATTATCGACCCTCTGGACACTTCAATCCCTAGTATAGCCCCGATCGGCCCTCGCCCTCTAGACACATCAACTTATAGGTCAGCTAGGGGAGTTGTTTATAATAGAATAGTTTGGATGGTAGCATTTTGCTGGAATTTGGTTGAATTGGAGTGTTTGAATTGCATTTTCATAGTGGAAATAGATTCAACACTATCAAAAACCCTTAAGACACCGAAAATACTGAAGTTTAACAACTGTAAACAACATTGTGATACATCTTCGCTGGAATTTTTCAAAATCTGACCAGAATTTCTAGATTATTTTGTGGGTTTTTTTAGACTATCGCTCAATCATTTACTTGGAATTTGTATTTGTTCCACTTATTTGACTTCATTAAATTATTTCAAATCTCATCATTCAATTTGATTTGACTTCATTAAATGTTTCAAATCTATTGGGATCATTCATTTCAGTGGGAAGGGTTTAATAGTTATGGGTAAACTCTAATATAATTCAGTTGTAAATTAAATTATGCTAGTATAGATTTAAATTATTTAAATTATGGATTTAATATGAGTTTAGAGATTTTTTTAAAATGCAAGTATATTTAGGTAAAAGATAATGTGTAATTTTTTATTGCTTAAATTGTATTTTTGAATGTTATAAAAATTATATAATATGTGTATTAAGTCTCTATTTTATCAATCCACATTAAATTTGTTTTTTTATTATTAATATATTTTTAAGTATATGTTAATATTAATTCATATTAAAGTATTTTATTCCTAATTCACATTGGATATTTTATTCTATACAACATTAAAATATTTTTTCTCTCTATATATATATGACCATGTCTTAATTTTTTTTTTTACTTCTAATTACTTTCTATGACATTGCTTTTCTATATAGAAAATCTTTTATTTTTATTTTAAGAGAGACATACATACTTGCACATCTCCTTCACACTGAATGAACCTCTCAGCTCAATAACATGTGCATTGAATCACCATTTTATGAGCGCACTTTATTATTTTTTTATTAATATATTTTTAAGTACAAGTCAATATTAATTCATATGAAAATATTTGATTCCTAACTCACATTGGATATTTTATTCTATACAACATTAAAATATATTCTTTTAACATTCTTTTCTATATATCGATATATGTGAATGTGTCTTACTCACAATAATTTTTTTTTTTTTACTTCTAATTACTTTACATGAAATTATATAGTCATATGGACAAATAATTAAATATGCATAGCATATTATTTTTTCTTTTTTTATTATAACTTACATTACTTTTCTATATATATGATCATTTTAAGAGGGAAGAACATACTTACACATAGCCTTCACATTGGGATGTAGAATATTAAGCTTGTTTTTTTATTATTAATATATTTTTAAGTATACTTCAATATTAATTAATATTAAAATATTTCATTGGTAACTCACATCGGATATTTTATTCTATACAAGATTAAAATATATTTTTTTAACATTTGCTTTCTATATATAGATATATATGAAGGTGTCTTACTCACATATATATTTTTTACTTCTAATTACTTAAGTTTAAGTGAAATTATATAGTCATATGGACAACTAATTAAGAATGTTTTTTCTTTTTTTATTATAGCTTACGTTGCTTTTCTATTTAGAAAATATTTTATTTTATTTTATTTTAAGAGGGATGAACATACTTACACAATGAGCATCTAGGGTCAATGATTGGCTTGCTTTCATTCTTATTAATAGTCTATAGCTAGTGGTTTCAAGCACAATATCATTTGTATTTGGTTGGAAAGAAGCCTATAAATAGACTTACTAGTATCCATTGTAATGTACTAAGAGTTGAACAATTTTGGCTCTGATACTAATGTAAAGAACAAAGGGTTAAGCAAACTTTTAGTGCTATCCATCATCATCTGGTAAGGGATTTATTTAAGACACACATACGGGAACATGGTGCCTCTCCGATGGAATTCCTTTCGCAAAATCTAAGAACTCTAAAAATAAGGGTAAAATCATGGGAAAGAGTAAAGAAAAAACAAATGGATCATAGGATGAAGGTGATCTCGGAATAGATTAAGCTGCTGTTAAAACAAATTGAAAATGGATCACAAAGAGATGAAACATGGAAGAAGATTAAGGAACTGGAGTCTGAAAAGAAGAAATTTCTTCAGTTTCAAGAGCAGTCATGGCGTATGAAATGCAGAGCAACGTGGCTCAAATCTGGTGACCATAACACTAAGTACTTCCATAACTTTGCAAATGGAGGAAAGAGACAAAATGTTATTTGGCACATCTCATATGATGGAAGGGATTCTTATACAACTGTCAGCATTCAACAGGTTGCTGTTAAATACTTTGCAGATGTTTATAAGGGCAGGGAGGGTGCTTTCATACTTGAACAATTATGGGCAGTGAAGGATTATCCCACGATGTTCAATGATGATGATAATGAAAAACTATATAGAGAAGCTAGTATGGAGGACTTTGATGGCATCCTTAAATATTTTCAACATGATAAGAGTCCAGACCTAGATGGCTAGACTCCTGATTTATTCTTACATTTTTTTGACCTCCTGCTCAGAGACGTGACAGATATGGTGGAGGAAATTAGAAAGAAAGGGATGATTCTGGGATCTATCAACTCCACATTTTTGGCCCTCATTCCTAAGAAGAAGGGATCCAAATCCTTTGATGATTACAAATTTATATCACTTTGTAACACTTTATATAAGATCTCTTCTAAGCTAATAACAAAAAGGATTAATGGGAACTTAGCCAGATTTATCACCAAGGAACAATCCAGTTTTCTGAACGGTCGTATTATTCATGATGTTGTTGCTACGGTCCACGAAGTGATGCATACTATCCATAATAGAAAATCAAAGGCGATTATTATGAAAATGGACTTATGCAAAGCCTTTGATAGAGTTGATTGGGATTTTCTAAGAATGGTGCTCTTCAAGATTAGAATACACAGAGATGTTGTTGAGTGGATCATGAGTTGTGTTACAAACTTTGTGATGGTGGTTATTATAAACGATACAACCTCCAAATTCTTTAAGTCGGGGAGTGGTTTGCGCCAGGGATGCACACTATCACCATTACTCTTTATTTTGATCATGGATGCTCTTAGTATCAAATTAAACAAAGCTACGGAGTTGGGCACTTTCACGGGGATCAAAATCAATGATAGAAAAGATATTTCTCATAGCCTATTTGTGGACGATGTGATGTTCTTCGGGTCGCTGATACGCAAATGCTGGATGACCATGTATCAAATTTTCCATAATTTCAGTTTAGCTTTAGGGATGGTAGCCAATAAACAAAAGTACTGCATCTTTTTCGCAAATGGGGAATAGGTTCTCATTAATGAGATTGGATCTATCTTTAATTTCCAAATGAAGTCATTAACGGAGCGGCTTACATATCTAGGTTTCCATCTAAAACCAACAACATATAAAGTTGCAGATTGGAAATAAATTGTCGAAAAATATCATAAATGTATTCAAGGATGGACTCTTAAATGGTTATCAAAAGGAGGGAAATTGATTCTTATTCAGGTTGTCCTGCAACAGATCACGGTTTATTGAGCTCACCTATTTCAAATTCTGACAGTAATCTTAAAAAGGATCAAGAAGTCTGTGTAAAATTTCCCGTGGAATGGTAGTAGGGGAGAAAAAAGCATCATTTGGCATGCTGGGACCTTATAACTTTACCCAAAGATCAGGGGGGTTGGGTTTTACTAAACATAGAAATATTTGGAAAATCATTACTTATGAAATCGATGTGGCGGAGCATTCACAAAATGGTATATGGAGAGATATTATACGCTACAAATACATGAAGTCACAGAATCTGGAAGATGCATACCTAGGCAGATGGAGAAATAAGGGTAGGAAATCACAGATTTGGAAAGGTTTCACAAAAATATGGCCAAGTTTTAGAGAGCACCTTAAATGGAGTTTTGGGAGTGGCCATAAGATTTTAATTGGGGAAGGCTCAATCAAGGGATTTCTGGTGGATATATCTTTGGGTGAACATAAATTATAATATTAACTACCTTCATAGAAGGGGTTTTCTCTTTATGATAAAGGTCATCCGAAAGTGGCAGGATGGATTACCAATATGGTTTGATGCTGATGCACTGGGATTGCAGGGACCGATGAAATTGTAATGGACAAAGTACATGAACACGATTAGAGGGATGCGCTGGAAATTTTCAGAAGAAGGGGATACTATTACATGTGGCGGGGGGTAATATAAAAAAAGGAAACATTTTCTCACAGGAAATTTACAGGGTGATTATGGCTAGAAAATATAGCCAGATGACGGTTTGCTGGTTCAAAAATATGTGGAAGCTAAAAAATCAACTGAAATTTATCATTTTTTTGTGGTGTGTTGGAAAGAAAAGAGGTCTCAGGGCTGAGACCCAGGTTCAGGAGGGACGCCAACAAGGGTTTCTACAATAGTTTAGCATAACGCTAGCATTTTCACCTTGCTCCGAGGAACAGAGAGTCTCACCCGAGGCGTGCCGCAACCTTACTAAGGTTGGGGTCAGATCAGATATCAATTGAGCATGGTAGATGCATAACCCATACAAAACTAAGTACTTCGAGGAAGTGTAAATACAAGACAGATAACAATACTCATGCACATGATCAGTCTGTTAACCAAAAATTTAAAATAGCCGCATGTTCCACTAAACCATAACACAAGACAAAACTTAGAACAACAAACTTATATTAGAAAGTATTGCATTAACAAAAAAAGACAATTACAATGCTCCTCAGAGTGTTCCTGGCAGAACTGATTACAATCGCATCACATAATACAGAACAAAACAATGATAGAGAGAGAGAGAGAGAGAATAGAACAACACAACATGAACAGAGCTCTCCTACGGCTCTTGCTCCCTGATCTTTACTGAGCCAACCTCCTTTATCTGCTGGCTGACTTCCTATTTCTTCCATTGCCAGCACGACTGATAGTCCTTCCTTCATTTTTTCTCGGTTGTTTACTGCTTTTCCCTGATTATTGGGAATTACACTGATTGTCTTCTGCTGCTTCCCTCTGCCATTTGTGCCTGCTTCCGCAACAGCCGCGCCACCTTCTCTTCAGATATCCACAACCATGACAGCTCTCTGTCTAGCGTGGTTGCGTTCTGCCACCTGTTCTTCGCAACACAAAACTGTTTAATTTCAAAACAAGGGCCCCAACAGGCCCCGACCACATCCTATTGACTTGTCCCGAGTCAATTGTTTCCTTCCACCTCGGTCTCCATTGGTCCGCTTGTCTCCATGGCCCGTTCTGTTTGCTCCCTTTCTTCTGTGTGTCCAAACAAGGGCCCCAACTCTGGGAGTGTGCAGATTCCTTTAGCTCTCAGAAGCTAGCAATGGTCTGCTGCCATCCTTGAATGAGCAAGTCCATTTCGGTTGTGACCTGGGTGGCTTCTTTCTCTCCTGCTACTTGCTGGTAGACTATCGAAGACGTTATTGATATGAACGTTGGCTTCGGCGGCTAGTTGCTGCATTGCTTATGCAGTGGTCTTCACCGGCTACCTGAGCTCTCGGAGGGCTTTCTTAGCTGTGGCTGAATGCTCCTCAATTTGTTGTATCTATAATTCCAGCTCTTTCGCCTGAGTGTACAGTTTTTCGAGTCCGTCTGAGTCTATGGCTTCCTAAATCTATTTTGATATCTATTGTAGTTTTGCTAAAACTAGCCGAGCCTTCAAGGTGAGGGAGGTTGAACGCTCATGTATACCCTTCAGTAGGTCATACACTTGCTTTGCTGTACTAATCAAAACTTATTGCATCCCGGCTACCTGTGTCCATCGCTCTGCTATATTCTCTGTATAAATGATTGTTGGGTCCACAGCATAGGCCTGGTCTCCAATGCTGCCCTCAGTTCCTTGTTTTCTCGGTTGTGGTTCGAACAGGCCACTTGGATTTGAATGGACCATCCGACTATATCATATTTTTCTATGTCACCTAGTATTTGATTGTTGTGGGCTGTCACCGTGGGCCAGAGATCCTGGAAGACCTTGGTCACCATGTCCAGTTGGTCCTGTAGTTGGCTCTTTTTTATTTTCAGTTGTCTGCGCTCTTCAGTAAGCGAGGTAATTTGTACCTGTTGCTGCTCGAATCTCTGCTAAAGTTCTGTGTGAAGCCCTTCGGCTTGCTGTGCTGCCCACTGGATGAAATTGTATAATTGTACCATGCCCTAGGTCTGCACGCTTTCAGCTTCGTAGATATCTTGATTTGGTGGTGTTGGTTGTGACAGCGGATTACTAGGGTTACCCATGCTTATATTGGGATGCACTTGCTGAAGTATCATGTTTGATTTTTGAAATGGATTCAGCTCTTCAGTCGGGGTTGTTGTATCTTCGGTAAAAGGTGCCCCTCGGATTAAAAGTTCTTGGAAAGAAATGTGTTCAACTAGGGTTTGGTTAACCTCAGGTACCACTACTGTACCAAAGTTAACCTCTGCCTCGACGTCTCCATTTGTTTTAGTTTTTACTCTGACTGGGTCAGATATGGTGGTTGATGTGGAGGGTTTGTGGGATGGATGATCTTTGGAGGTGAATGAGGTGGTGGCCGATGATTGGTTAGTGCGAGGAGGTGATATACAGACATTTAGAAAAGAATAGGGGTTTATTGGGGGTAGCTCCTGAGTCATCTGGGGCTCTGTCACTGGTTCTTCTATGATTGGGACCCCCGTGTCCATAAGTTGCATTTGATCTTCCCCCGTGAGATCAAAAACTTGGCTAGACATTGTGATTTTCACCTTCTTGGCCTTGGGTGTGGCTACGAGTGGCTTTGAGGCTTTACTATTTCTGACGAGAGCCATGGTTACTACCGGTGGTGAATTAAACAAATTCAATGGTATGGTGGTGACTAGGGTGACTACGATGGAAGAAGATGTAGCATTTGCGGCCTAAAATTCTGTAAATGTGGGAAACACAGAAGAATCACTCGTTAAGGTTTAAACTACCTGGTTAAAGCTCTGTACCTTTGTATTTAGATGCTCGATGATTGGAGTCAGCTGTAGTCGTGACATCCTAGCCATTGCTTCCTTTGCTATCTCTCCTAGCAATGGATCCGGCAGCATGCCATCAAATGAATAGACGTAGGCCCCGCTTCTGATATCTATTGCTACTCCTGGCCAGGAGCATACTTCTGCGTGAAAATATCGCTCATCGATTTGGAATTTCAACGGCCTCGTATTCAAGGTCAATTCTGGCACACATGCTGGCCGGATGTAGGTTTGCTTATGCTTAACCCCAAACCATACTTACGCAGCATAACTATCTAGCAAGGTCCTTGGAATCCTCTATTAGCTTACCGCGACATCCACCATCTGGCTGTACCAGAATTTGAATGCCTCCTCGTTTACCTCCTTAGTGTTGGGGTCCCCTGATGTTTTCCAGGGCGTGAACTTCATTGCTAGTGGTTGGCCTACTACCAGTTCCAGAGGTTGCTTGATTCCTGGAAATGTCCATTTCCACATGGCCAGCGTCATTATAAGGTAACCCTAGATGAATCCCATGGCCCTCCTATAATTTTCCTCACATGCTTCAAACAAATCATTAAGTAGAAACGAGCACTAGTTCAGTTGTGCCCACTGGAGACAATGCTCTGCAACTGAGATAGTATCTAGTGTATATTCCCCTTTGGTGTAGTGTCTCATCATTTTTCTTGCAATCAAGTAGCAGGAAAACTTGATCGTTGGGTTGTTGATTAAGTCTATCTTGGATCCATTCCCCCTCTCTTGGTGTCATACTTCCGTTAGTAGTCACCATCCCCTGCTTGCTTTGCTCACTTGGACACAGTCTGGAAAGCCGTGGAGACGTCTCTCCCTTCCTGCGACAACCCAGTCAATCTATGAATGTATTCCACGTGAATTGGGATCTCTCTTCCCAGCCATAGTGATCCATTATGAATTCTGCTCAACATAAACTTGGTGCACTGCATTGCAGCCCCTGTAGTGCTGAACACCGACAGGTTTCTTAGGTTCAGTATGGTGGACTGCTAAACACCTCTGAACTCTGGAAGTATTCTTTCTACTTCATGTCCCGAATCTATTGCATAATTCTCCATGTAGACATGTTTCTTCATTGCTGGAAATTGGAAGGAGTCTATTAGGTCGGTATCAATCAATGAGGCACTATCATATTTGCCTACCAGGGATTCCATCTTCTAAATCCTTTCATTGAGCTCATGCTCAACAACTGCTGGTGCTACCTTGGTCATCTTAGATCTTCTTTGGTACACTTGCAGAGCTGTTCCTCCTCTTTCCTTATGAATTCCTGCTTCTAGACATCCCCCCTGCTCTTCCTCTGGTGATGTTTCCCTTGCTATGCTTGCTGTTTCTGGTTCTAACTCAGACTTCTCCAGCATTCTCGCGCTTTCTTTTGTGTAGGTTATGTAAGTAACCGACACACATGAGGTTGATAAGACCCCATAACTAATTAATTTTCTCTACCTTCCCTCGCGACTATAATCGTGCGATTAGTTTCCGGGCTGAGGTGGGTTCTGACAAAACTGACTGTGGCTTTGGGGTTTGTGTAGACATGATGGGTGATGGTTATGGATTATTATGGAAAATTTATTACAGTATGGATGATGCTAATTATGGCAATTATTTTTCAAATCTAGGTAATCCTACGGACTGACATGGGTACTATGAGTAATGATGATGGAATGATGTTCGACACACTTTTCCTTCTGACGTGGATGACACGCTGGACACTACCCCCCCCCGACCACAATTAGTTGCGTTTCGGTCTCCACAACACAACATTAAATTTTTCTTGTGCTACAAAATATCTTTATTGGGAATGCTATCTAAGCTCTTCTCGGGTGCGAGAGAGTTATTGACTCTATCTAATCTAGTCTAATCTACCCTACTGACTCCTCTCGATTGCAAGAGTTATTGAAAATGAAATGTGGAAGTTACTCGTGGTAGGGTTTCAGGCGTGCATCATTCACCCATCCTAGTAGTACCTGGACGTCCATTTGTGCTAACCGAACTGCTTCTGAATCTTTGATTTCAATTATGTGGTATGGCCCTAGCCAATGCATTTGCAGTTTCCCTGGGAACTTCTAGTACTTACTGTCATAGAGTAAAAATTTTCTACCAACCTTGAAAGTTTTGTGCTTGATATGGTGGTCGTGCCAAGCTTTTTGTCTTTCCTTCTGTACAGTTTGGTGGAATTATGCTAAAAACCTATCTTCTTCTAGCGCCTGTAGTTGTTGTAACCTTTCCTTTAGCGATTCTTCCTCTAATAGCTGGAGTGAGGTTGTGATTAGAAGACTGGGTATGGAAAACTCTGTTGGTACTACAGCTTCTCTCCCGTACACTAGCTGGAACGGCGTTTGGTTATTGAGCCTCTTGACAATTGTTCTATACGCCCACAAGGTTGCTGGTATACGTTAGTCCTAGTCGTCTCGTTGAGTGTTACATATTTTTGTTAAGCCCTTCTCTAGGATTTTGTTGAATGCCTCTACCGTACCATTGGCTTGTGGATGGTAAGGGCTGCTCTTGTGATGTTGTACCATGAAAATTTCGAGCAGGGATTTAGTGGTAGCATTGATGAAATGCATACCTTATCACTTCTTAGAATTTTTGGGCAGCCAAATCTGCTGATTATGTTTTCAAATATGAACCGTGCCACTGTTTCGGCTGTGCAATCCTTGTCTAGCATTGCCTCTGCCCATCTTGTCAAATAGTCTGTTGCTGTGATGATATATGGGCCTGTGAATTTCTTGCAACAGGTGCAATCGGGCCTATAAAATCAACTTCCCATTTTCCAAATGGTTGTAGTGCTTTTACTAGGTGGAGTGGAAGCTCAGTCCTGTGCGATGGACGTCTCGTCCTTTGGAAAACATCGCATTTATTTACGAACACCTTATTGTCAATGTGTATAGTTGGCCACCATAAACCTGCCTGCAATACTTTTCTATCAGTTAGTTTAGCTCCTACATGTCCTCCCGCAACTCCAGAGTGGCACTCCCACAGTATGACTTCCCTCTTGTGGTCCAAGACACATCTTCGTAAGATTTGGTCCATCCCCATCTTGTACAAGTGTCCTGCGATGAGCTGGTACTCTGCTGATCGGACTACTAGGTGTCTTTTCTGTACTGCGGTATATTCTTTTGGATGCTATCTTGTTTTTAGGTAGGTTGTGATCTGATCTAGGTAGTCTGGGATGGCTTCTACTCTAAAAAGATCAGCATCTGGTAGCTGATCATCCAGAGATCCTTCGTTTTCTCCGTTTTCGAGCCTTGACAGGTGGTCTGGTCCCATGTTCAGTCACCCAGGTTTGACTATCACCTCAACGGTGAACTCCTGAAAGAGTAGGAGCCATCTGCATATCCTTCCTTCTAAGAACGGTTTGTTTACTAGGTATTTCAAAGTTGAATGGTTTGTAAAAAACTTGAACATACCTCCCAATAGGTAGTGGTGGAAATTTTGAAGGGAATATACCATTTATAATGCTTCTCGCTCTGTCGTGGTGTAGTTCCGTTCTCCTATTGATAATTTCTGACTTGCAAAGTACACCGGGTGATCAACTGTAGTGTCCCCTGGTTGGGCTAGAACCGCTCCGAGTGTGATGCTTGAAGCATCGATGTGGACATGGAATTGCTTGTCCAAATCTGGATGAACCAATATTGGCGCACTCGCTAACTTTTCCTTCAAAGTGTTTAGGGCCGTCGCGCAACTCTCTGTCCAGTTGAACTGTTCCGATTTCCGCAACAGCTTCTCCAATGGGGTTGTTATCTTCGCATAGTTGTGGATGAATCACCTGTAGTAACTTGTATGGCCTAGCAGTGACCTCAACTATCTCACAGTTTCGGGAGCCTCCATGCCAATTATCACTGCTACCTTTGCTAGATCCACAAAAACTCCTTGTTTGCATACAACATGTCCTAGCAATGTTCCAAACAGCACCACGAAGATGCACTTCTTTAGGTTCAATGAAATCTGTAGTTGTCTACACCTATCAAACATAATTATCAATAGCATTGCATGATATTTTTACAGAATGTAGATGGTCCATTCATTCATATAAATCTCCAGGGATTTGTAGATGTAGTTGCGGAATGCTGCTATCACAATGCGTGAAAATACTGCTGGCGCATTCTTCAAACCGAATGGCATTACATGATATGCGAATGACCCCCATTCAGTGGTGAACGTTGTATTTTTATTATCTTATTCCAGTATCCGTACCTGATGGTATCCTGAGAATCCATCCGTAAAGGAATGCGCCTCATTCCCCGCAACGTTGTCAAGGACCTCGTCACTGAATGGAGTAGGGAATGGGTTGTGTATGCAAGCATTATTCAAGCTCCTATAATCCACATAGACTCGGATTCTAGACTTATCCTTTTTTATTTGTATGACTATCAGACTTACCCATTCTTCTTCCTCCACAGGGAATATCAACCCTGCCTTTAACATTTTTTCGATTTTCGCTTTAACTTTTTCCTTTACCCTTGGATTCAACCGATAGGGTCTGTGCTTGATTGGTCCTACATCAGGCTTTAGGATTATATGCATTTCCCCCCAGGTCCCCTTTGATTCCTTTCAAGTATTCTACGGACGATGGGAACAAGTCCTTATATTCTTGTAGTAGGCTGAATATTTCCTTGGTCGTCTCAGCATCCTAGTAGTCCCCGATTGATTCTAGTTTGGGCTTGTCTTCGGTCCCAATGTTCATTTTCTTGGTTTTGAGTGGTAGCAGATGAATTCCTTCGGTTTTCGGGTCTTCCTGAATATCCCGCTCCCCCTCTGTTTCTTCAAAGTATAGATGTCTAAGTCCCTCCAGATCATCATCATCCATTTCACTGTTTATCTTTTTGCATGCTACCGACTGTCTGATGCTTTGGTTCAGGAGTGGTTGCTTATCCTCCTCCTGATTCTCTGGGAAGAACAATACCCTTTTAATGGCCTGTAACGCTTGGGTGACTAGTTATATTCTTCCTTCAAATAAGAAGCACTGTGTAAATTTCCCCATAACTTCTTGCCAAGTGGTAGTTCCCCTTTTCCTCTCTTCTGTTAGGTACTAGGCTTGTGGAATCACATCCAGTGAGTGTATAAACTTGTGGACCCATAGCTCCTGCGGGTATCCTGCAGTGTTCCATTGATCTTCACACTCTTTCAAATGCTTTCTGGGATCTGAGTCCCCTTGGAATTTTTGAATGCATTGTGGTCCTTCTTCTTCTTTAAACCTAGCTTTCATTGCTGCTGCAACTCTGTCCCATCACGAAAGTGAGTTGCGATGGTTACTCCACCATCTGTGGGACCCTATGATCCTCTGGTACTTTATCTTCTATTTTGGTAATGAAAGTATTTATACGTTCATATTGGATAAAGTTGGGTAATCTCTTACGTCAGTTCTGATCCAATTGATTCTTCTAATGGTGGTGCATCTCCTTATGTTAGTCTCATATCCCCCTTGCTGCCAATCATCCCAGGCTATCTCTGAGCCCAAGTCTGAGCTTTGAATGCTTCTCCAATTTATAGATCCTCTCACCATCGGGTTGAAGTAGTCTTCCATTTTTCCTGCAATCATTTCATAAAGATGGTCAAGAAGCTAAGCATCTTCTATGTTATCAATAGACTGTGTATCGAGGACCTTGGTATGGGTCGAGCGGCTGGGTGACTCTGACCTCTCCATCCTCAAAGATCATCAGTTCCTTATTTAAATCTATTACTGCATAGTTTTCAAAATCCCAGTTTATCCCCAGTAATGCTGGATAGGGATCTTTGTCTCCCATAATGTCGATGACCTCAAAGTCTGTGTATGTCTTTACTCCCGCAAGGTCGACTTCAACCTCCTCTAGTCTTCCTATGGGCACAATGAAATACTGGTTCACCATACGGAGTTGAATTGGTGAGTATGTTAGCCTTGGCTTCCCCATTTCTTCCCATGTTTTTCTCGGCAAGATATTTACATCGGACCCCAAATCAAGCATTGTGCCCTTAATTTGGAATCCCACAACTTGAGTATTCACCTAGAACTCTCTGCCTATCCTTCTCTTATTCCTCTTCACTCTTTGTATATATTTCTGTGTTGTGTCAGTTGACTCCCTTGGCTTTGTGGCCTTCTACACTACTCTTTCCAGGTTCTGCTTTAATTGTTCCAACATTGGCACGTTGTTAACAATTTTTAGAAATAGACAAAACCATTCTTCAATTGTAGTCCCTGAATTGGCTTGGCTCTCATCATCTTCTTTGGTTTGTGGCAATTCAATTTCTTTGCTTCCCCCAAGCTGGACAAACATTTCCACTGCTTCTTGAAATAATTGCTTCTATCTTTCTGGCCTGAACATTGGCTTTGGAGATAATAGCCTTACAATTTTTATTGGGTCCATCATTTGTGCATCTTCCCTGGTTATTTTTCCTTTTCTCGTCACTATGGCCACGTTCTGCATGGCTTGAGCCTCTATTATTCTCGGCTCTGCATTTACTATATTTTTTTCCTCTTTGTCTGGCTCTTTCTCCTCATCTTTTAATGAGCTCTGGGCAATCCTCTGTTGCGTGCATGTTAACCCTGCACTGAGAGCACGAGGGTCTTCTAGGAAGTGGACATTCCCTAGCTACGTGGCCCTCTTGGTCACAATTGTAGCATCGTATTGGTCCCCTTCCTCCCGCTCAGCCTCCTCTCATGCCTCCTCCTCGTCCTCTAGGAGCCTCGTTTACTCTGTATGAAGGCCTGTCCAATCATTCCGCCAAGGCATCCAGAGCCCTACACTGCTCTGTGCTATGTGTGGTAGACACACATAACTCACAATATATGTTGTTCGAAACGTTGGATTATTTCTGCAATATGGGACATAGGTGGGGTGAATGACCCATGCTTTTACATATTTCGCAATATTCAGTCGTCGCTGAATTCTGTCATGTGGGAAACCTCGTGTACGAGTGTTGTGGCGGATATAACCCTTGGGTGTTTATCTGCGCAACCCCTCCTGTTGGCGGAGCTCCCGGTGCCCCTGTTGCTGATGTTCCCACATTCTGGCCCCGCAGCCGAGGACATTCGGTTACCATGCGTCCTTCCATTAGACAATGTGTACACCATACATTTGGCCTTGTTGGACACATTGGTTGAATTTATTTCAGTTTCTCTGTTAGGCTAACTATTTGATGTTGTAGTCCTAGTATGGAAGGGTCCTGAGATGATGCTCCTCCTTTAAATTCTTGCAGATATCTCACCATGGCTTCTATCTTCATAGCCTACTCCAATGCATCTTGCAACGTCTCGATCTTCTCTTGTGTCAACGGGATTCTTGTTAGTGGGAGAAGGGCCTTGATAAACCAATCCCTTTGATGGTTCGGATCGATGGGATAGCTGAGATTTCAAATCGCATCCTTGAATCTCCTCATTAGATCCCATGCAGTTTCCCCTTCTCGCTGCTTGATCTCCCACATATATGATAAACCCTGCTGGTCTGTTGGGGTAATTTTAATTCCTTCATGAAATCCCTCTTTACATCATCTAACACTGGGTTTTGATGAGTCTCAGACCATTTTATAAACCAACGTACAACTCTCTCCCTGAGAGTAGTTGAAATTATACCAACTTACCTGTTTTTGGTGTCTGTCGAGCCCTCCATATGGCTTCACAGAGGTACCAGTGTTGTTCCACATCATCATTACCCTCCCAGAAAACTCTGGGTACGAAGTAAACGATCCTGCCATGCTTCCTTGTGTGGGGGTTACTAGAACAAATCCCCTGACTCTCGGTTGTGAAATGGTAGTACTAGCACTGTTGCTAGTGTGTATTACTGTTGTGGACTGAATACTATTCAAATTACTCAATTCCTGTAACTTAACAAAAATTTCACCTAGTGGCTGATAGAGTACCAGGGGAAGGTCAGGACTAGAGCTACTTGAGCTTTGGGGAATAGAGTTACCTGGGATTATGGGTGTCGGATCTTCTCAGAATAGTTGCTCCATCGCAACATGCAACTCCACATCGGACGTCTCCTTGGGGCACACATCATTTCCATCATAATCCTTTCCCTTCTCTGCTTGGGTTGGGCTCCTATACACCTGCCGCACTTCCTTAGTGGTCCCCCCTATCTCCTGGGATCCCGTCTAACCTTCTATCTCCTTCGTCGTCTGAGGCACCTCTTCCTTGTCTTTTCTCTTCCTTTCTTGTCTTTCTTATTCTTTCATCACCCTTTCTCGCCACTTCTCTGTCAGTTGCACCCTCCGATGTGCTCGTCATTCCCTCAACCTACTGGAGGTCTCGGCATCCATATCCCTATTCCCCTTTTCAACGTACTTGTAGCATCTCTCCATTAGCTCCTTCCCCCAGTACTAGAGGTTTAGGTATCCATCTCAGACTTTTGGAACTCCATCAATCCTTCGTCCACCATCAAAGCCTTGATCCACAAGGGGATCTCCTTCAACGTCTCTCTGCACATCCCTGATCTGAATACGTACTCTGCTTTCGAGAAAGACTGGTAGCATTCAACTGTGAACTCTTTTATGTATCCTTCCAAGGTAGATTGCACCCAGAAATCTACAGCTCGGGTCAAATCGATGTCTAACCGATGGAGAGCTACCAGATCTATGTGTACCCACTTGCGACAGACTTTCCACAAGCCTCTCAGGGCTATCTTGGTCTGTAGCCTTCGCAACCAATTGTAGAGCTCTTCGGGAAACTTTCCCCAGAAGATCTCGTAGATATCACTGGCGGACTCAGAGAATAGAATCCGGTTCTTAACAGATTTCTCTTTTTTTTGTCTCACTTCCACTTGCTGAGCTATGAACTGATCTAGGTGGTTATCCGACCACTTTCGTATTTCTTTCTCGAAGATCCGTGATATCATGATCTAACTCCATAATGAGATTTCAAGTCCCGACAATGGAACCATTTGTTGGCAAGAAAAGAGGTCTCAGGGCCGAGACCCAGGTTTAGGAGGGAGGCCAACAAGGGTTTTCGCAATAGTCTAGCACAACGCAGGTATTTTCACCCTACTCCGAGGAACAGAGAGTCTCACCCGAGGCATGTCGCGATCTTACTAAGGTTGGGGTCAGATCAGATATTAATCGAGCATGGTAGATGCATAACCCATACAGAACTAAGTACTTTGAGGAAGTGTAAATACAATACAGATAACAATACTCATGCACATGATCAGACTGTTAACCAAAAATTTAATATAGTCGCATGTTCCACTAAACCATAACACAAGACATAACTTAGAACAACATAATTATATTAGAAAGTATTGCATTAACAGAAAAAGACAATTACAATGCTCCTCAGAGCGTTCCTGGCAGAACTAATTACAATCGCATCACATAATACAAAACATAACAATGATAGAAAGAGAGAGAACAGAACAACACAACATGAACAGAGCTCTCCTACGACTCCTGCTCCATGATCTCTACTGAGCCAACCTCCTTTCTCCGCTGGACAACTGCCTATTTGTTCCGTTGCCAACGTGATTGATATTCCTTCCTTCCTTTCCGCTTGGTTGTAACTGCTTTTCCCTGATTATTGGGAATTCCACTGATTGCCTTCTGCCATTTCCCTTTGCCATCTTGCCTGATTCCGCAACAACCGCGCCACCTGCTCTTCAGATCTCCGCAACTGTGACAACTCTCTGTCTATCGTGGTTGCATTCTGCCACCTGTTCTTCACAACAAAAAACTTTTTTATTTCAAAAGAAGGGCCCCAACATGTTGTGTTTGGCAAGACGGAAACTCAACTTGGTCAAATCTTAGAAAGAGGGGCATGATAAGTATAGGGAGGTGCACACTATGTAAAAAGGAGGAAGAAGATAACCAACATATCTTCTATAATTGTGGTTTCTCTAGGGACATAAGATTCCTATTATGTAATTACTTCAAATTCTGTGAGTATGATTATCAAACTGTCAAGGAATGCTCTAGTTGGTGGTGTTCAAAAGGTAAATATTTTCATATCATTCCTCTTATATACCACTGGAAAATATGGAAGTGCAGAAATCTAAACATTTTTGAGGATCGAACTATGTCTCCAACCGTGATTGCCACACATATAATTCAATGTTGGGAGGGTTCTAGAGTTTTGAAGAAACCCCTTGGGGATCTATCGTTCAGGATGAGACCATTTCAATTTAGCTACCCAGCTGGCTTTTTTGATGGTGCAGCTCAAAATGGAAGATGTGGTTGTGGTGCATGGTTGATGATCAACCCATTATGCCATTACAAACTATATTGGTATGGAGGGTTGGGATCTAATACTAGGGCTGAGACATTGGCATTATGGGGTTTGCTCTGGTTTGCAAATAATATTTACATAGACTCCATTTGGATCTTTGGAGATTTGAAGGTATTAATAGACCATCTTAATAAGAAAAAAAATTTGGCCCCTTCACATTTATCCTCATGGATTGATCGTATCATGGACATGGTCTGCTCTTTCTCCACCATTTCTTTCTCACATATCTACATAGAAACAAATTCGACTGTTGATCGACTGTCGAAATTAGGATTGAGTGGTACCTTAGGAGAAATGAATTATGAGTTGTATGAGGCAATGGGTACTGGGGCCAGGGGCATGGTCCAAATTTTTTAAAGCCACTGAATAGGTTTTTGTTATTTTGTAACTGCATCAAGTTAACACAGGAAAAATTCTACTCAGATGGAGGTGGATCGAAGGTATTTGGAGGAGAGAAACAGGTCGAGAATATAAGGAAAAGTTTTTTTTCATAGGTAAAGAAAAGGAAATCATATGGAGGCACATGCGAGCCATGGAAAATTATAGAGAGAAGAGAAGGATCAGTAGGTTAAATGCAGAAAGAAAAATTTGTATGACGAGGAAAGAAAAGGGATAAAAAGAAAAAAAAGGGCAGAAAGCATAGTATTATCAGACATGTTATCTGTAATTTTGAGATATCGAACCATGACACAAAGGACAAACAATTTTTATGTATGATGGTTTTTTTTGGAAAATGTATGATCATTAAGTTATATTTATGATTGTTGTGCTGGTACATAAATATAAACCAGACGTTTTTCATGCTGAAAAAAGCATAAATTTGGATAGAATTGGCTAGAGTTTCCACCAAAGATTAATAAAACGTTAATACTAATGTAAAGAGCAAAGTGTTAAACATAACTTTTGATATACTTGGTTAGAGTTTCCACCAAATATTAATAAAATTTTAATAGGCTGAATTTTTTCTAAAACTTGAAATTTTCTTAGAATAAGAAATATCCTTTTCTTATTCTTTATATGTGTGATTACTTATGTTCATGATTTTCTTTATTTACCTAGCCTGTAATAAAACCTACAACGCTACTAACGTTGCAACCACATTGCCTCTTCCCTGACGCAAGCTATCCATTATACCGAGATTTTCTAGATTTGGGAATCAATGGATTTGGAATATAAATAACAATGCAATGAGTACCAAACTAATGCATAGGAACCAGGGTTTTATATAACATGATATGTTTCCAATGTGTATTGTTAGGATGACCTAAGGATTAAGTAAAGATGGCCATCAAATCATATCACCTATGAGGATCTTGGATTTCTTGAGTTGTAAGCCTACAAGCTATTAAATGTTCTCTATGGATAGATGAAGAAAGTCCAGTTATAAATGTGTAGTTATCTTCTTCTTTTCAAAAGTTAAAAATACGCTTCCGTAAAAAGGCTTAGCTTGTCGAAGAGCCCATGACCCGACTAACCAGATGAATTTTATAGAATTGTATTTATCAAATCAACGTATCATGTTGTTGAAGATACATGATACTTTAATAACATATCATCTATCTTAAAATATTTATGCCGAATGTATCTCTTGAGTCGAATCTATATTTATATTTTAAATTTTAATGTAAATTAATACTAACTAGCACCAAAAGGGAGTAAAGAAAAGTGATGATAGATCAGATCAAACACATGGATCTGTTTTACTTTAAAACTTAAATGCAACAAAATTGCCTGGAAATTTAAAGATCTTACAATTATTATAATGGAAAAGTCAAGGAATACAAACATTTTATTAATTAACCATCTCAAAAGGAGAACATTTCTAAAGCCTTGAGTACGATAACTACATTTATACATACATGATGAACACAAAACTTGGTCTGAAGATGAACACAACATCTCCATAGGATTTATCGACAACAACCACTTGGGAAGGTGGACCAAAAATATAAATTAGGTAGATGGCATTAAGTCTAAATATCCCCAATATCGACCAACTCGTAAATAGTGTAAGACAATGAGCCGAAAGTGTGTCATATAACAACAAACAAGAGTTATATTCCAACAAAAAAATGGCGATATGAGCCTTATCTTGCTCCTCTTTAGCAAGAGGACAGTTTGGTGGGTGCACAATTAGTACAAGACTGCTTAATTTATCTTTTTCTTCAAGGTTGATTTCTTTGTATTTATCACTGACATTCTTTTCCTTATCTTTAGTCGCTATCCTACAAGTTGTAACATTTCTTCCCCGAGATCTAGGCTAGAAATTGTCAGATGAAGGCAGAGTAGTTGTCACACCAACGACTCTCTGGTTTCAACCTATTCTAGAATTTTGTGTAGCAGTGTTTGCTACAACATAACCATCTACATCAACATCAACATCATGGCGTGCCTTCAATGCAAAAACATTTGACCCTAAATTCATAAGCCTACTACGATATGCAACAATTTCAGACTCTGCCTGAGCCAATGCACACCAAGTAGAGAAATTTGAAACCTTATAATAAGTGGAATATGTATATGTATGATTTAAAACTATCATACCCTAAACCGTTGAAGAAAAATAGTAGTTGGAGGGATCGATTTTCGAAAAATCCAAGCTCTCAAACAACTTGATGAAAGTTATATTCCAAATGTGGCAAAGTGCATAAACCTAGAGCATGGCTAGACATGGTTGTTAGTCCCATCCTCTCCTTCAAACATGTAAGAGGAAAAGCATATTATTTATCAATCAAAGCTACTACTAATGTTGAGGCACACAATTCTTCTCAAGCCATCACATGTAACCCCACTCCATGAGCAAGGGTAGTTGTGCCCATCTTCTAAAACATAACCTAAAATAGAAATCTATTTCTCATAGTCACTGTATCAAAGTTTGGTTATGCCCTTAGTTTTCCCTCAATGTCTAGATTCATCATTTATGCACCCTACTATAGTTGAGATTCGAATAATATAACTTGTCTTATGATACCCAACTCTAAAATCTATCAACTTTGAAATTCACGAGGTTCATTCGCCAATAATACTAGTCAAGTGCATGGTTAAACTCGTAACATAACTCAGAATTCTAACAATGTTGTAATTCATCAGGTTCACTTACACATATTTCTAGTTAGTTTCATGTTGAAACTCGTAACATAAATCATCAATTAACAAAAATAAAAAGACAAAACTCCAGTTTTGCACAAAACATTACGAAACTTGTATGATAAGCATTATCTTGAATAAAAGGTCAGCTAAAATAATAGATGCAATGAAAATAGAAATATATAATGTGTCGAGTTTCAACAAAAAATTGAAATCTTCAAAGATTCACCTTTTTAGACTCTGTTGCAGAAGAAAACCTATAATCCATATCATGAAAATTATTTTCTCGCAAAGCCTAGAAAGAGAATATAAATACGTTAAAAGGAAATTTGAAAAAATGATAAATAGATGAGCTCCTATCAGCCTCATCAAGTATAAATAAACAAAACCTATAGAAACAAAAAAATTAAAAATCCAGAAAAACAATGTAATTATAACTTACTTACACTTAAAATAATTTCGCTTTGAGGAAACAAAGGAACATTCATACCAAAATCCTCCACAAACAAAAATGGATTCTTGAAATCCATGTTCCCAAACATTTGAACATTACAACTTCCAAAGAAGCCTAGATTCGTGAAGAAATATTCTCGAGGATGCAAGCAACTTCTAGCGTTCTTTGGATATCCTTCAACTTTGCTTTTGAAATCACCTGAAAGTTGTAAAAAAGAAAGCCAAGAGTCTTGTTGAAACCTTGAGAGGATGAAATATGAACATGTCTGATGGAATTGGTACTTTCACATCAACAAGCTCAAGAACATTTATTTTGTAATGGATTCAATATTGGGATCATAATCTTGTTGAAATCATTGCCAACTTCTCAAAAAGAACCCCAAATGAAAACAAGCTTGAACAAGTGAAATTATCCACTACCAAAATATCCAACGAGACATTTGGCCATAGAGGAAAGACCATTCCACACTGCTTTGGATTTAAATTATTATGAGAACAAACATGTTGTAGTCCATATCCACTATACGGTAGAGAGATAAGAAGTTCCATACAGATAAAATTAGGTATATTCTATGAAGTTGAGTGGGAAATTTAATGATTGGTTATTGGCACCAACAAACATATAATATACACATGTTTGAAACACAATCAAAATTAATGATATTGAAGGATCCAATAAACTTTCATGTAATTTAGCCATGTTTGAAACACAATTAAAATTAATGATTTTGAAGGATCCATTCAACTTTTAACTGCTATTGTATACACCAAAGTGCCACCATAACAACTTTCTTTGCCTCATGTTCCTTCGGCAAGTCGTACACCTCCAAACGAGGATCAATGATTTCCATTAAGATCTCCTCCTGAAACCTCTGAATGGTCACAACAGGAAGATAACAATGTTCCGCCGGAGCTTATAGGTCTACGCATTAGCACCTAGACACAATCTCTAACAACATGATGCCCAACTTGTAAACATCGCTCTTGCTGCTCATACCAACTTCCATAAGCCATTTAGGTCGATGTAGCCTGGAGTTCCTCTCATCCCAGTCAGAATTAGACTATGCTCATCAATTTGGTCAATGAGTTTTGACAGCCCGAAGTCCGATAGCTTGGCCCCGAACTTATCGTTGAGGAGAATGTTCTCGTGTTTTACATCGAGATGCACAATGCATTCATGACACTCTTCGTGTAAAAACACCAACCCATGGGTAGTGTTTATGGAGATGCTTAATCGGGTACCCCGCCTAGTGGCGTTTGCGGAGAAGAGCCAACCATCCAAAGAGTGGTTCAACATGTATTCATAGAGGAGCAGGTGGTGGGATTTTTCTGTGCAGAATCCATGGAGTCCGACGAGGTTGAAATGGCTCAGGCTTCCTAGCATGGCTATCTACGTTTGGAATTCTGCGTAGCCCTAGAAAGCATCCTCCAATTTCTTCATGGCCACCATGGTTTTGTCCTAAGGACTCCCTCATACATCGTGTCAAAGCCACCAGATCTGACTGAAATCTCCCATGATTGCCTTCAGTTCGTCAAAGGTGAATCTGGGTGGTAGAGCCGACAATGTCTTCAAGAATCCTTTGTCATATGTGGGGGCCTAAATATTTCTCTTCCGCTGCTTCTTTCATAGCAGGGTGAAGATAAAATACAGAACAATTATAAAAAACATGTTGGAATGGAAGAAGAGTAAAGGCACAAATTACACAAAGATTTCACACAATAACACAAACGAGTTGCGGCTCTCTATTAATAAAACGAGCTTCAATCACAATATTTCTTAATACAATGAACTCGCTGAAGGGTATTTAATCTTAACTCACTTGACATGCACACACTTACCAAACTCATCTATCACATAACTCAACTTGCTTAATGCTCACTTAACTGATTCTCTAACTCACTCACCAAATTTATCTATCACACAACTCAACGCTCACTTAACTGATTGTCTAACTTTGCATGCAGGAGTTAATTACATATTTTAACACTCCCCCTTGATTACGACCGCTAAACTAAAACATAACTCATGACAAATTAAACATGCTTGCTGGTCTATGTCTCAGCTAGGCTTACAACACCCAAGTTTCTTTTGTGAAACTCAAACACATATATTGCTAATGTCTTTGTAAATATATCAGCCAATTGATCACTAGATTTACAGGACGTCAAGTGAACTTCTCCATTGCTCACAAGTTCTCTAATAAAATGATATCTAGTATCAATATGTTTTCTCTTTTGATGAAACACACTATTTTTAGATAACGCAATCGATGAAGTGTTGTCACAGTATATCATTGTTGATCCTTGTTGTTTCTGCTTGAGTCCATCCAATACTCTTCTTAACCATACTGATTGACATGATGTTGAAGTTGCTGCTACATATTCTGCTTCTGCTAATGATAGTGTCACAATGGGATGCTTCTTAGATGCCCATGCTATCACACCTGAACCAAGATGGAACACATAACCAGATGTGCTCTTCCGATCATCCAAACTGCCTACAAAATCACTATCTGTATATCCAATTAAATATTTATTTTCTATACTTGCATACATTATTCCACAGTCTCTAGTTCATGCTATGTATCTCAAAATTCTTTTTCCTGCACTCCAATGTGTGTCTTTTGAGTCTCCATAAATATGGAAATCAAACTTACTCCTTGCATAATATCTGGTCTTGTAGATGTGAGATACATGAAGTTGCTAACCAATCTTTTGAATAGAGTTGGATTGACATCTAATCCTTCATCATCCTTACTTAAATTTGTACCTGTTGCAACTGGTGTAGGTACAGTTTTGAAATTGTCCATCCTGAGTATTTTTAGAAAATCTCTAGCATATTTGTTTTGGAAAATAAAAATTCCTTTTTTAGATTGCTCAACTTCTATGCCAAGAAAATATTTCATGAGACCAAGATCTATCATCTCAAATTCTTTCATCATGGCTGATTTAAATTCATCTAGCTAAAGATCACCTGTAAAAATCATATCATAAACATATAAACAAACAATCAAAATCTGTCCATGCTCATTTACCTTTGTACAAGGTAGGCTCAATGGTGCTTCTACAAAATCCATTATTAATCATGTAACTCTCAATTCTACTATACCATGCTCTAGGTGCATGCTTCAGTCCATAAAGAGCTTCCTTCAACCTGTAAACTTTATCTTATTTGCCTTCAACTTCATAACCTAGAGGCTGCTACACATAAATTTCTTCTTCTAGAATTCCATTCAAGAAGGCTGATTTGACATCCATCTAATAGACTTTCCACTTGTTTTGAGCTGTTGTGGCTAGAACTTCTCTTACAGTATCAAATATGGCTACCAGAGAAAATTTTTCCCCAAATTTTATTCCCTGTTGCTGTGAGAATCCTTTTGCTACAAGTATGGCTTTAAATATGTCAATTTCACCTTTCTCATTCAAATTTATCTTGTACACCCACTTCACACCAATAGGTTTTTATCATTTGTAAAATTAACCAAATCCCATGTATCATTATTTTCAATGGCTTCAATTTCTTCATCCATGGATTGCACCCAATTTTCATCTATGATTGCTTCTTCAAACGAAGAAGGTTGGAATGAAAACACTGCAAAATTTGAACTAACATCCAAATCATCATAAATATCTTTCAGACTTCTCATCTTTCTCTTACCATTGCTTGATTCATTACCTGATTGGTTGCTTGGAGAATTATGGTCTATTGATCTGCTTGAAGATCCATGCTGCTATGAAAATCTTGGAGTCCTTGTTGGTGTGACTCTATTTGGTGTCTTTTCTCTTGATTCTTGTTTCTCCTTTTCTGCTACATCATCCTCTTCCATCAGTGGTGCTTGTGCATCAAATGTTTTGTCTACAGTCCCATTCCATGACTCTTGTTCTTTGAACACAACATCTCTGTTGATTATTGTCTTGTTGGTGATAGATTTATACAATTTGTGAGCTTTTGACTGCTCACTATAACCAATAAATATGCATTTTTCTATTTGATCATCTAATTTTCCTCTTATCTTCTTAGGCACATGTGCATAGGCTACACATCCAAAAACTCTGAAATGAGATACAATGCATAACATACCTAACCATGCTTCTTTTGGAACTTTGTTCATCACACTCTTTGCAGGAGATCTATTTATCACGTAAACAACACATGTAACTGCTTCTACCCAATACTCATTAGACAAGTGTCTTGCTTTCAACATGCTCCTTGTCATGTTCATAATTGTTATGTTCTTTCTCTCTGCTACACTATTCTGCTGCGGTGTGTATCTGGTCATAAACTATCTTCTGATTCCATGTTGTTTGCAGTACCCATGGAATGCCTTCGAATCATATTCTCCACCACAATCCGATCTCAATACCTTGATTTGACGATCACTTTAGTTCTCTACTAAGGCTTTGAACTCTTTTCACTTTGAAAAAGTCTCAGACTTCTGCTTCAAAAATTAAACCCAAGTATTTCTGCTATAATCATCAATAAACTTGAGGAAGTAACAACTTCCACCAATCGACTGTGTCCTCATAGGTTCACATAAGTCTGTATGTGCCAACTCAAGTGGTTTCTTTACTTTGTATGAAACTCATGAAACTCTCTTCGGAAAACTTTCATGTTGTTTCTTTTCCAAGATGCAAAACTCACAAGTGCTAGTAGGTTCTTTGATGGGAGGTTATCCTCTGACCATTTTTTTCTGCTGCAACAATCTTAAACTGGAAAAATGAAAGTGTCCAAACTGAAGGAGCCATAACCAGTAATCATTATAACATGCAGTTGTAAAAGAACTAACCTGGTCATTGTAGTTCATAATTAGAGGAAAGAGTATGTTCTTCATCATCTACACCTTTGCTATCAGCTACTTACTTGGGGGTTTGTCATAAATAACACACTCTTGCCCCTAAAAGTTAACTTTGTATCCTTTCTGCGTCAATTGACCAACACTTATCAAATTATGTTTGAGACCAAGAACATAATATACCTCTAAGATTGTCTTTGGCTCCCACTAATTGGTCACAATGTTTACCACTCTTTTTCCATCTACATCCACAGTCTCTTCAGTCCCCAAATTTACCTCTTTTTTCACAGACTGATCCAAATTTTCAACCAAATTCTTGTTTCCTATCATGTAGTTACTACAACCACTGTCTAAGAGCTACACCTTATCATACGGTTCATGCATGCTATTGCATACTAGGAACATGGAGTTAGTATTCTTTGTACTAACATTAGCTCTTTGGTTTCCTTGATTAGCTAGCTTCTTCCTGCAATCACGAGCATAGTGACCAAATTTATTGCAATAATAACATCTCACCTTTTATTTGTTAGATCTATAATTATTATTGAAGCTTCTAATACTGGTGCTTCCACTTTCATGTTCATGTTCTTCTCGGCCATGTCCTTGACCACCATATATTCCGCCTCTTCCTCTGCCTCAACCTCTTGAAATAGAAACTTGACTTTTGAAAGTAGTTTCTAAGTGGAATCCTTAATTATGTCTATCCTTGCTTCATTTGATAGAAGTGATCCCATCAACTCATCAATTTCCAGTTTTTCCAAATCCTTTGCTTCTTCTATGGATGCTACCACAACATCAAAATTGGTAGACAAAGATCTAAGGACCTTCTCAATCACTGTTCGGTTTTTAATTTCTTCAACATAAATTTTTAACTGATTTACAATAGACATGACCTTATTCATGAAGGAATCAATGTCCTCTGTCTCCTTCATCTGCAAAATTTCGATATCTCTCCTAGTATTATGCAATTTAACAATATTGACTTTTTCCATACCTTGATAGCTTGTCACCAAGGTTTCCCATGCTTCCTTTGTTGAAGACGTGATCATTATCTTCTGGAACACTACTTAGTCCAATCCCTGCTGGATAAGAACCAACACTTGTGCGTTCTTCCTCTTGTCTTTCTTCCATTATTCCCTCTCTGCATTGTTGAGGGCTCGTTCTTCTACATCATCCCGAGGTTATGCAAACCCAAACTTGACATGATCCCAAACATCATGCACTTTTAACATGGTCTCCATATTAATGGCCCACACATCATAGTCTTTCCCTGTGAAAAAATGAAGTTGTGGCTGGAAGCTGCTTGTAGCCATCTTTCTTCAAACAAAAATTCACTTTTAAAACCCTAATTTTTTTTGTATGCTTTCCTAAGCTCCAAAAAAGACCTTATAATAAAACCCTGGGTTTTATTTTTTTTATATAAAACTTTCTTTATAAAAAAAATCTTTATATAAAAAAATCTTATATAATAAGCCCTTTTAAAAAAACTTATTATAATACTTTCCAAAACTTTAAAACTTTAAAAATCCCTTTTAAAATCTTATGATAATATGCTTTACTTATAAAACCTTTTCAAAAATCTCCTTACGTGCTTTCAAAAATGCTTTACGAAAGCACACCTTTTATGTCAAAAATTTTTAATACAAAATTTCAAACTTTTATAAAAAATTAAACGAATGTTATGTCCTTCCTTGATAACTCGCTCCATGATGCGTTAGGCCTGCATGCTAACACACTTCTCAATAGTTATTTTCTATGTTAATGCCTTAACGCACAACAAAAATAAAGGAACCCACGTGCCCCGAAAGCGCGATAAGTACTTCACCTCTAATGCACCTCTATGCTTAGAGCACCAACATTATAACACACTGTATACCACTGCGAGGTGCGTCATAGCTCAAATTAGCGAGAAAAAAAAATCTACTCTCGCACACAAAGGATTGCTGATCTGTCTTCCGTCTTTCTTTGTAACCTTGCTTTGATACCAATTTTTTGGAATGGTAGAAGAGTAAAGGCACAAATTACACAAATATTTCACACAATAACACAAATGAGTTGTGATTGTCTATTAATCAAATGAACTTCAATCATAATCTTTCTTAATACAATGAACCCGTTGAAGGGTATTTAATCCTAACTCACTTTACATGTACAAACTTAACTCACTTTACATGTACAAACTTACTAAACTCATCTATCACATAACTCAACTTGCTCAACGCTCACTTAACTGACTCTCTAACTCACTCACCAAATTTATCTATCACGCAACTCAACGCTCACTTAACTGATTGTCTAACTCCACATGCAGGAGTTAATTACATATTTGAACACAACAGACCAACCCCCAAGGCGACGCTGACAATGTTCCCTGTCTGCTTCCAGAAATGATATCTCCAAGTTTTTTCTGTCAACTGGATTGAATCATCCATGTTGGAAACACAATCCATAGGATTGCCAATAAAATGCAGCCACACAAGAGAAATTTAACAAGTAGAGGCCCTTTCATTTGTACAAGCTTGCTTGAAGAAAACCCACCCAAGTACCTACTAGCAAAATTATCGATTCCTCGTAGCTGCACCAATATATGACGCGGATTACATATGAATCCGTCTTTGGCTTGTAGTAGTCAAAGGCCTCATACGACTATGAGAAGTTAGAACTAAGATGACTCCCTCGCATTGGGTAGTTGCACCACTCTATAGTATTGTTGTAGATATCATAAGGGCCACAGTAGTTGGGAAAGTGGTATATTACACGATAATGTTCGCTGCACTGGCAGTTCTAGGCCACAAATCAACACACACTTTCCCAATGGGCCCTGTGATAACATAAACTTTCATTTATCCCTTTGGATTTACTATGATGGCCGCATTATCTTCAAAATACATATAAACTCCATCCTTTCGGTGTCAGGGCTTCCATTGGAAAATAATGACGACATGCATAACCTTCTTTCTGAGGTTAGGATTTCGCTTCTTGACAGTGGCCATGACCATATCCCCAACACAGACCGCAGGAAGTATGTTGAGACGACCCTAGATTCCCTTCACATAAATTATGTACAGGTTCTTGGCTCCTTTGTTATCTGCAAAGTTCACTGTCGCTGCCACTGGCAGACCCAATGACATCCTAAACTTGTTCCTTATGCTACCTCCATGACCTCTCTTAGACATGGATGCTCATCCCTGCTTCTCTAGTTCTCCATGACCTCTATTGGACATGGCTGCTCCACTCTACTTATCTTGTCTTGACCAAAAGCGAGAAAGAAATATATCATTGAAGAAATCGATGAAGAAATCTAATCTAGGCCACTGACAATATTGTCATCGTGCAACCGCTAGCAAAGCATATTATTTTAAGGCCGATGAATCTACTACAATGTCATGAGGAAGAACCTCATAACAAAAATCCTATCGAATTAATAATTAAATATTATTCCGAAGTTGAATCATTTAGGTTCATCATCATGTTTGGAATTTTAACCAGTACAAAGTCTTAAAAAAGTAAGTTGATGGCCCAGTTTACATTCACATATCGAAAAATAGGTTGGTGGTCGAAAGTAAGTTGATGGTCGAGTTTACATTCACATATCGAAAACTAGGTTGGTGGCCAAGTTTAAACTCATCGTTTATGTGACAATAATTTTTTCATTATAAATAAATTATAGAAAATGATACCATTTTCTTTTTGTTTTGATATAAACTAATAAAAATATTGATGATGGTATATGAGAAACATTAACATATTTTTTCTTTTTTTTCTTTTCTTTTCTGATAAAAGTGTGAGGATTTCCAAATCACTATAGTTTTTCTAATTTAAAAGATCAAGAAAATTGGTAATATGACAAATATTTTGAAAATTAGAACAAATGTGTATATAAGATGAAAAATTTAAGAGAAATAGCTTTTTAGATTCAAAGCACTTAGTTTAGTAAATGTTACATATTCTTTCATCTCATAGCATTTTTAGAATTTAGAAATGCCTAATTTCAATATGAAATTGATAAAAATTAGATCTTATATGATTAATGTCTGAAAAGTGGCAACTGCCTCCTAGGCCTGAATCTCATCCCGAGACAAACTAGGTTGGTCGTGACTAGATTTTCCACATTCCCCCCTTCCCTAGTGACAACAACCTCATTGAAGAGAAATTTTGGTCAACCCACTACACAAGCCTCCTGGCATGGTATGGTTGCACTCATGACACAGGCTAAGAGGGGAATTTGTTGCATGATACACTGAAACCCCCCGAGGTTAACACTTGTATACCCATGTTGGAGAATGTATTAGGGAAACTATTAATTCAAATTATCCTTAACCTTAATAATTTATTGCAAAATTTAGTTATATTCTTATGTTTCTTTGTTAAATCTTTTGATCAAACAATTATCAAGAGAAAAACAATAAAGACAATGGACACAAGAAATAGGCTCCAAGCTAAAGGAAAACCCCTCCAAGGGGAAAAGAAAAAAATAATCTCTTCTCTTCTTATAGAATCCGCTTCAAATGAGAAAAAAAAGACCCAAAACCCTAGAAAAAATCCTCCTCCAAGCACCAAGTCAACCTTTCAAGAATCTCTTCCAAACAAGTCAATGTTTGACAATGTCAACAAAGGTAAAACCAATTCAAATCTTTTTCACTTTAGATTTTTGGCCGTGTACTTCAGATCTGCAACTACGGTCCTTTGGAACAATATAAATCCTTCTTTCTGGCACATGTCAACCCTTCAAGAAGTCTTCCTCCAAGAAAGTCAATGTATCCAAAGTTAACAAGAGTAAAACTAGGTCAAATTAAAGTACTTGGCCCTCCTGTAACTTGGATATGCAATACTCGGCCTCCTATAATTCAGACCTAGAATTATTGGCACTCGCCCTCCTGCAATTAATACTTACAACTCTCAGCCTCCTAGTAGCTGCAGAAACCCTAGCCTTCACACGTATGAGAGAATAAGGCCCAAAATCATATCTTCTTGACTTCTTCTTAATTTCTTGATCTTCACTCTAGCTTCCTTCTTGTTTCTTGCCTCAGATCGAACTTCTAGATTTAGGAATGTTTTTTATTCTTTTTTTTTTCACATATTAATATGAGTACAATGAAAATTATGAAGCTTGAAAATAGTTACATTTTACAACACTCCCTCTTAACTAGGGAGGTATTAATAATTGTACAACGAGTACAAGGATATTCTCAAACTGAGGAGTTCTTATAAGAAAATTGGATTTGTAAGGCACCTTAAAACATCAACATCATGACCATCACTATCAACATAGTAAGGCCTTAGCTTGACAAGATCTTGTTATATCAAAGCATAATAATGGGAGGCTTTACGTGAGATACCACACTAAATCTTTAGGATACATACCCCATCCAAATGTTCACTAGGTATGTCCTTTTAGGACTATTCTTATCTTGAATTCTGAATCCTCAAAGAATATCTTCAACCACTCTTATCTTGGATACATGTACAATCCTCAAAGAGTGTTTTTCCACTTCCTATCTTGGATTTTCTATCCTCAAGAAAATATTATATCCTTATCCAATCCTCCATTCTCCTATCACAACCTTCATTAGACGTACAACTGTTATGCCTAGCCTAGTGCATGACACATGATAGAAGAAAATACAATGTCCATTATCACTCCCTCTCAACTAGGGAGGATATCTTCATTCCTATTTGATTAGGGAATATATCCTTTCTCCTTTTCCATTATTCAAGGATACTTCTCTCTTTAAATCATAAAATATATTCTTTTAATTCCTTTCAATTTGGAAGTCATAACCACAAGCTCTTTAGCTTGTGTTTATTAGTGCATAAGCTACCATTTATTCATGAATATAGTAGTTGCATGGCTCCTATTTTCCTTTATATCTCATCATATAGAGTTTATTTCTTCTTTGATTTTATGGATCCATCCTTTTCCTCTAATATTTTGACAGGGTTGAGGCCATCGACCTTACATATCACTTTCCTCTAGCCATAATCAATGAATGCATTATATTAAGCCTATCATAGCTACCTCTTAACATCAAAGTGATCTTTATTGTTATCAAAACATGAACATCAGTTTATCCTCTTATACTGCTACCTTTCAATCCCAAGATGATAATGTAAAAATCTTGACTACATAATCCTTTAAGGATGACCAAAATCATTCACTCAATTCATATTATCATTGAATCAAATTTAATACCAACAGTTGAACTTGCCTAAATAGTCATTATACATGTCTGCAATATCCTTCTAGGTAACAAAACAAAATGTTATCCATATAACCAATATCAAAATATTAATATTAGACTTACCTTATCATGATGGCCCCTTTCATCAAAGTATTTACTTACTTAAATCCGTTGAGATCAACATCCTATCATATAATTCATCTCCATATTGTACAAGAATATTTCTCCATGCATTTATTTTAATCAAAGCACCCATAAATTGAACTTGATTACCAAGCTACACTATCTTCCTTGGAGTTGTCATTATTAACTCCCTTTATTTCTTCCAGAGACCATATTTGACGTTCATTAATAGTATCATATTTATGCCATGCAAACTTGTGTGAGAGTCTTAATCTCTAGCCATGCAAAATTTATTATTTCAAGCATCATGTAACCATATGGAAGGCTTACCAAACACACTTTTATAAATCACTCTTTCTACAAGATTCTTGTAGATATGAATCCTAACCTAGAGAAAAAGTTACTTAAAATATGCATACCTTTACTTCCATACAACCATCTAGATATCCTTTCCTGAATGAGCTTTCTTCTTTATACATGTAAAATATAGGTTTCTTTCTCCAAGAAATTATTTCATGATGCCTTTCATACTGCAACTTGACCATATTCATTTCTTCTGTTGAAAAATGTGTAACTAGGTTCGGTCTTCATAAATATGAAAGGAACTTTTGATTCTTGTATATTTTAAAGTGAAAGAAAAAATTTTATTTTATTTTTGGAGCATGGGTTTCATGCTCAAGGTATTTTATTTTATAGGTCAAGCACCCATTGAGTGCTTCTAGGTTTTTTCCTAGGTAAAGAAGTCAAAAGAGTCATTTTCATATGTTGAAGGCCCCATTGGGCACATTGTAACTTGTAAAAAATAAATTTTTATTTTAAAACTGTCAAAATACCATCCAAGACCAAGTCAGCCTAATAGCTAGGAAGTCGGTATATTTCAAGGAGCCTTGTTCACCTTAGAAGATGATATAAAGGAGGGAACTTGACCTCCTTTATACATACATTCACTTCTCATAATTTAAGGGAAGGAGAAGTAGAATAAGTCTAGAAAAGGAGGAGAAGGACGAAGTAAGAAGAGTTATGAACTATCTCTTTCTCACACATGAAAATAAGGAAGTATAAGGTTTGACTGCTTCAAGGTCAAAATTCTCAAGTTTCTGGAAGAAGGTTGAAATTGATAAAAGAAGATCCTAATAGGTCACCTTCTAGCCCTAGACAAGGAAAAAAGCCAAGCAATTGTTTTGGGAGGCATTGGAATGCTAAATTTCGCTCACATGTGTGGAAGCAGTAAAAGTTGCAGGGGCCGAAAATTTCAGACCTGTAGTAGAGGTCGGAATTATGAAGTTGGGGGTCAAAGTTGTGTCGTTGGAAGAGATTTTACTAGGTTTGACTTGGACAGAGGATGCACATCACCAGGAAGGTAAGACTTGGTCTTGGTCTAAAGGTCTTCAAATTTGTCATTTGAAGAATCTATAAGAAGAGAAGAAATTTACAGGTTTTCCTCTCAGGTGGAGAGATTTTGGCCCTGACTTGAAACCTATATCCTATGTTTTTGTGTACTATTGTTCTTCTTATTTTGGAAGCTATTTTATGATAACAACAAACATAATAATAAGATAAGAATATAATAAGTAAGAAAAAGTAAAAAGATATCACAAGCAATTATCAATAAAAGAGAAATCATCCTAACTACTCACCTATAGATTTCTCAACATGGTTTCAGAGCTAAGGTTTACTAAGGGCATGATGAATATATCTACTACATTGAAGAATTTATTAAATAATTTTACAAGGGTAGCAAGTCATATAAATAAGGGCATCAAGGAGTTAGGGGATCTCCTATTTTCTCTCAAGAAGGATATGATTGATACATCTATAAATGATGAAGGAATATTGTTAGCACTCACTGACACATTTGAAGATGATAATATTTGGGTGATCGACAGTGGAGAATCAAGAAATATGACTAGTGAACACAAGCAAATAAATACATTTTCAATAGGGAAATCTTCTTATTTCATTGAATTTGGTGACAAGAAGAACTATCCCATGAGAGGAATTAGATCAACCTCACTAGAGCTAGAGAATGGAAGAAATATTCATCTCAACAACATCTTATTTGTTCTGGGTTTGCATAATAATATAATTTCCATTTCATGTATAGAAGATAAGGTACATATAATTCTTTCATATATGGAAAGGTTGTAGTATGGAACAAAATATCTAGCATCGAAAATGCAAGGATGATTGGGATCTGTGAAGGAAGACTCTATATATTTTTGACTCCCCTCGCTTAAGATTTGGTTCACATTGAAGTCAGCCCATGTGAACTATGGCATAGAAGGTTTGATCACCTCCACTAAAAAATATTACCAACTTTGAATTCAATGGTGAATGGCATCCCTGAAAGTCTCAAGGAAGATCATGAAGGCATATGAAAGGAATTTTCATTAGGTAAAAATACCAAGAGACCATTTGGAAGCAGTGCTTCAAGGCCAAAAGAAATTTTGAATCTCATTCATTCCAATTTATGTGGTCCTATGTCTCCAAAGGCTCTTGGAGGTCATTTATATTATGTAACATTCATTGATGACCATTTAAGGAAAACTTGGGTTTATTAATTTGATCAAATCCAAGGATGAAGTATTCACCAAATTTCAAGAATTTAAATATGGAGTGGATAACATTACTAAAAGGAAAATAAATGTATTAATGTTCTATAATGCAGGAGAATATACTTCAAAGGAAATCATAGACTTCTATAAGGAGTCTTGGATTAAGAGGGAGTTGATAGTTCCATAAAATCCCAAAAAAAAAATGGAGTTGCAGAATGAAATAATTGATCTATTGAAGAAAGTGTTAAATCCTTGTTACATGATCAATATTTTCCAAAATTTCTGTGGGGATAAGCAACAAAGGTTGTTGTATATATTCAAAATTGAAGTCCCACATGTAACTAGATAACATGACTCTCGAAGAAGCATTCATTGGGAAGAAACCAAGCATGGACCATCTCCGAATTTTTGGTTGTCCGATCTATCATATACCAAGTGACAAGAGAAAGAAATTGGATCCTTCAGGCATGAAGGGAACAATTTTTGGATACATTAATACTTCTAAGGCCTTTAATATCTACATAAAGGAAGGAAACCAAATAAAAGTTAGTAGCTATGTGATATTTGATGAAAATATTGCATTTAAGAGATAAAAGGATCCCTTAATGGACTCTGATGATGAATAACTTACTATATTTGAAGAGGAAGGCACTAGGGATGAAGAAGAACAGATGAAGGTCCCAATGAACCCGTGCAACCTGTGGTCATCACTGAAACTAGAAAGAGACCTAGCTTGTTGAAATCTACTCTATTTGATGCATACTGGGACATGGATCAACTAAAGGCACATTCAGGGAAATTAAGAAGCCCAAAATTTATTCAGGGTATGCAACATATATGAAAAAGTTAATATAAGTATGATCCAACCACTATTGAAGAGGCTGTCAATCGCCAAGAATGAAAGGATGCCATGAATGAAGAGTATCAATCGATAATGAAAAATGGAGTTTGGGAGATCATACCTAGGCTTGAAGACAAATCTGTGGTGACTTCCAAATGGATCTACAAGATTAAACATGCGACAGATGGAGGTATTGATAAATATAAGATAATATTTGTAGCCAAGGGCTTATCTCAACAAGAAGGCATCGATTATAAAGAGACATTTTCTCCCACAACATGGTATACAAATATACGTTCACTGGTCTCTTTGGAAACATCGATGGGTTGGACTAATCATCGAATGTATGTCAAGACAACATTCTTGAATGGAAAAATTGATGAAGAAGTCTATATAGAGCAACCCTTGGGATTTCAAGTCAAAGATAGAGAGACTTATGTTTATAGGTTTAAAAAGGAATTATATGGCCTTAATCAAGCACCAAGGGCATGGTATGCAAGGATGGATGCATACCTACAAATATTTGGCTTCAAAAAGAGTTATTCTAATCTGAATATCTATATGAAGGTTGTGAAGGATGAGTCTGTAATCATTCTTCTATATGTGGATGATCTTCTCTTGACAGGTGTGGAAGGTCGAATCCAAGAATGCAGGAAGTAACTAGTAGTAAAATTCAACATGAAGGATCTAGTACTGATGCACTACTATTTGGGATTGGAAGCTTGGCAGGGAATAGATGAGATTTATATAGGTCAAGGAAAGTATGTGATCAAGATGCTGAAAATATTTGACATGTTGGATTGCAAACCTATGACTAGACCCCATGATCAAAAATTTGAAGAGGCTAAGAAGTTCTGAATTGATCCTCGTGGGTCCGACCAGGTATAGAAAATTTATTGGATCATGAAGTACTTGGTTAATACTCAACCAAACATATTTTTTGCAGTAAATGTTATTAGTAAGTTCCAGGTTGAGACAAAGCATGATCATTGGATAGAAACCAAACATATATTGAGATATCTGCAAGGAACAATCCACTATTGCCTGAAATATGATAAGATAAATGACATCCACTTGATCGTATATACATATTCTCATTGAGGAGGAAGTGAGAAGGATGGAAGAAGAACTACATGATGATGTTTTATTTTTGGATCCTCCATGGTCTCATGGATGAGAAAAAAACAAGAATCAGTTACATTGTGTAGTGTTGAGGTAGAATATATTGTAGCTTGTGAAGTAATCAAAGAAGTTGTCTGGTTGAGGTAGTTGTTGTCTCACTTGTTTGAAGGACTAATGGACCCTATGGTGATACATTGTGATAAGACAAGTTGTATAAGGTTGTCTGAAGACCCAATGTTTCATGGAAAGGAAAAGAATATAAATAACATGTATCACTACATTTGAAAGTTGGTTCAAGATGGCGTGTTGTAGCTACGGTATATCTCCACGGATGAGTAGGTAACTGATATATTGAAAAAATATATTCCTAATAAGAGGCTTTTTTATTTGAGAGACAAGTTTGGTTTGGTTGATATATCCTCCCTAGTTGAGAGGGAGAGATAGGCACATCATTCTTTTCTTCACTTGGGAAGAAATAATGGAGGATTAGGTAAGCATTTGACATCTGATACTCTTTGAGGATGAGTTAGGGCATCCAATATAAGAGTAGTCATAGAGGACTGATATTCTCTTAGGACTGGCTATCCAAGATAAGAATAGTCTTGAAAGGACATACTCTGTGAACACTCGGGTGGGGTATGTGCCTTGAGAGATAATGATGATGGTGTCTATAAATAATTGGTCTCACCAGCATTGTGCTCTGATCTTGTGGAGATATAGAGTTGTTAGTCAAGTCCTTGCTATGTGACAATGTTGGTTGTTATGATGCTAAACATGCGTGTTACCAATCTGACTCTTCTTACGAGATCTCTTCAAATTGAGAATGTTCATGTACCATTTATGAATACCTCCCTAGTTAAGAGGGAGTGCTAAAAAATGTGTAACTAGGTTCGGTCTTCATAAATATGAAATTTACTTTTGATTCTTTTATATTATAAAATGAAAGAAAAACCATTATTGTTATTTTTGAAGCATGGGTTTCATGCTCAAGGTATTTTATTTTAGATGTCAAGCACCCATTGAGTGTTTCTAGGGTTTATCCGAGGTCAATAAGTCAAAAGAGTTATTTTCATATGTTGAAGGCCCCCCCCCCCCCCCCGGGAACATTGTAACTTGTAAACAAAATTAATTTTCTATTTTAAAAGTCTCAAAACACCCTCCAATACCAAGTCGGTCTGGAAGATAATAATTTGACCTATTTTGAGGATTCTTGTCCACCTTAGAAGCCTATATAAAGGAGGAAAATCGACCTCCTTTGGACATACATTCACTTCTCATAATATAAGTAAAGGATAAGAAAAATAAGTCTAGAAAAGGAGGAGAAGGATTAAGGATTAATATTTTTGGGTTATCTCTTTATCACATGTGCGAAGAAGGAAGACTAGTGTTTGATTGCTTCAAGGTCAAAATTCTCAAGTTGCTGGAATAAGGTAAAAATTGTTGGAAGAAGAGCCTAATAGGTCACCTTATAGCCTTAGACGAGGAATCAAGCCAATCAATGTTGCTGGGAGGCCTTGGAAGGATAATTTTTTTATCGCATGTGTGGAAGCAATAAAAGCTACAGGGGCCGAAAATTTCAAACCCATAGTAGAGGATGAAATTATGAAGTAGGGGGTTGAAGTTGTGTTATTGGAAGAGATTTGACTGTGTTCGCCTTGGATAGAGGAAGCACACCATCAGTAAAGTTGGACTTGGCCTTGGTTTAAAGGTATTGGAATTCATCAATTGAAGAATCTATAAGAAGAGAAGATATTTGGCCGTGGCTTGTAACCTATATCCTGTGTTCTTATGTACTATTGTTATTCTTGTTTTGGTATCAATTTGGTGATAAGAACAAACATAATGATAAGAGAGGAAGCTAATAATTAAGAAAACGTAAAAAGGTATCACAAGAAATTATCAAGAAAAGAGAAATCATCCTAACTACTGCCCTATAGAATTCTCAACACCTTCATCCTTCAAGAGTATTGTTTTCATACTAGATGAAATGATATACCAATAATGTCATACTGCTTCCTCCAAGAACCTTCCAAAATGATGGTTCTTATAGGATCTTGAAGATCCCTCTTTGCAAAATGACTACCTCTAACATTATGTTAGAAGATGATTGGATTAACTTTAATATGCAATATGATCCAATATTTTCATTCTTTGACAACTAGATGAATTTTAAAAGCAACTTCATTATGTAGACTCTAATTCCTATATTATCATATGTTTCTATCTATGATGCTACACTTTTACAAAAACCAATACTCTTCTAGATATTGCAACAATACATGCTATTCTACTTTCTACATAATAAAAAAAATAAAAATTTCATAAAGAACCTGGTAGAGATGGAGTTTCCTTCAATATTAAAGATCCTAGGGATATTCTCCTTTCTACTTCTTCTCAAGTTCTCCCTTTTCCTTAGCTATGTGAGCTTAAATTATTTCCTATCTTTTCTTTTTCTTCTTATTTGGATAATCCCTCTTAAAGTACCCATATTCATTGCATCGAAAGCATTGAATCTTGGACATGTCTAGATTTCCTTTGGAATTTCCAAAGTTTTCTTTCTTCTTCTTCTTTTATCTTGAAACAAAGTCCCACGACTTTTCATTTGATTTAGTGTCATCCTTTTCCTTTTTCATAGATTATTCCAAGATAAATTGAGCCCATAACTCATCAAAAGGAATAGTATCATTTTTTGAGTATATAATAGTTGCAAAATTACTCCAATCAAATAGTAGAGCATTTAATACACAAATAGTGATTTTAGAGTCAGAAATAGTTTCCCCAAGCCCTTGCAATTGGTCTCTTATTTGTGAAATATTCATAAGGTAAGTGGCCATGTATTCATACTTTGACTCCCTTATTTTATATAGTTTATTTCTCAAGGAAATATTTTGACTTGATGTACTTATAGGGTATGAATTTACCAACTTATCATACATATCCTTGGATGTCTTCAAATCAACAAAAAAAGGAACAAGATGACTTTTAATGGATTCAACAATGATCCTTTGTTCCCTTACTTCTTTGTTCTTGTATTTTTCTAACTCTTGAGTCTTATCTTTGTCTGGTACAACAACATTTCCAAGGACATCATTAGGGGAATTTTGAGGTCTAAAATGGGCCTCCTAAGAAAAATGTACAACAAAAATAAACTTTATAAGAACCAATAGGATTCAAGATGATGATGTCAAACATGGGGGATGATTCACCATTTTTTAAGTAAAAGGGTAAAAATATTAAAAAATAATAAAATAATAAAACTACTTTTTCAACTTACCTCCAAAATTTTCTACTCAAATTTCGAGCGGGAGTATTCGTTGGATGCAAAAATTAATTCATCATCCAAGGAGTACCCATGTTACATACTTTCGATGGACCCTGCTACAAGAAAAATGAGAAATACATAAAAAACGTGATTACAATCACATTTTTCATGTATTTATCATTTTTTGTGTAGCAAGACCCATCGAAAGTATGCAACATCGGTACTCCTTGCATAAGGAATTAAATTTTTCATCCAACGAGTACTCCCACTCAAAATTTGAGTAAACATTTTGGGAGATAAGTTGAAAATACGAGTTGAAAAAGCATTTTTTTTGTTTTTTCCCACTAAAATTTGATGATATAATCAAATATTATTTTATTCTTTCCACTATTATTTTATAATTTCATTAGGATGCCCATTTTAGACCTCAAAATTCCCCTAATGACTCCATGAATTCATTTTCTGTGAGTGCCAAGTCAATCCTCTTCTTCCATGCTAGGATGTTTACTGATCCAACAAGCTTGTTTCTCTACTTGCAAAATGTAGTCATATGATATGTAGATTGAGACATAGAAGACACTATGATGCTTATTTTTAAAACAAGAGTCCTCCTTCTTGATGATGTCTCCAACTATCTTGATACTTTCAAGACCTTCAAGGAGACTTCAAGGATTCGTTATAATGATGACTTTGAGGATCCCTTCAAAAATAGTGTCTTCAAACAACTTCAATGACAGGATGATGATCCTAATATTCTTTGATGCTTCCTTCTCTTCAGGATGATGGAGTGCACTAGAGAATCTCAAACAAGAGCTTATCCTTCCTTCCTTCCTTAAATGAGAGCTTGATCCTTCTTGAGATGATGAGATATTTGATGAAAGTTTGATGTAGTAACCTTCCTTCTAGGTTAATATATATTATTCTTCTTTCCTTGTGTCATTTTTGCAAGTGAATCCCCTTGACAATAAATCCCTTATTATTTCAACAATATGATCAACCAACTTCCTTCTATTTCTTCACCTTAGCTCTCAAACCATGTTGGAAAATGTAGTAGGGAAACTATTAATTCAAATTCTCCTTAAACTTAACAGTTTCTTGTGAAATTTAGTTATCTACTTATGTTTCTTTGTTAGATATTTTCATAAAACAATTATCAAGAGAAAAAAAATAAAGAAAATGGACACAAGAAGTAGGTTCCAAGTCAGGACAAAACCCCTCCATTTTGAATGTTATGAAATTGTCCCTAGCATTTTTTTCTTTATCCCTTGGTGAGGTCATAAGCATTGGAGCCATATTTTGATTTACTATCAATACTGTCGAAGAAGGTTTGAAGTACTTGAGTTTCTTCCTCAAACCCAATGAATACATGAAGGCTGATTAGATCTAGGTTCTAGCCAAAATTGAGGAAAGATTTAGGTTATGGAGTTTGATACAGTTATCCAGAGATGGAAGCACGGTCCTCATAAAGTTAGTTATAAAATCCATACCGGTGTATTAGATGTATTTACTATGGATCCCAAAAGGTATTTTATATCAAATTCACAAAATTTGCAAAATATTTCCATGGGTTTGGACCAAAGAGGATCATTTCTTTCCTTGGGCATGCTAGGATAAAAATTTTGTGCCCAAAGCATAGGGGGGCCAGGGCATTAAAATATCCCTTTATCTGCAAAATATTTGGAAGCCAAGGTGGGCCAAAAGTTTCTTTCTACAACCAACCTTTAGAATTTTGTGGTTTATAAGAAGTATAGAAGTATATATTCCCAAAACCGATGGAACAATGGACTAGATCTCTAGAAAAGAAGAAAACAAATGTCTTATATGGAAATTTGTTCTCTCCTCCTTTGACATGATTGAGGGTGGCATTGTATGGAAAGTGGGTGATGGTGACAAATGTAGGATTGGTGTTGATTCATAGATTGGATGCCAAAAAACAAATTTCCTACCTCATGACTTGGTTTCCTTCCTTAATGATAATGGGAATATCACTCTCAACAAAATCACTAATAATGCTCACACATCCATTCAGGCACAAAGTTGGGCCAACACTCAACAACCCAACATTATGAATTCTTATGTTGTTTAATTGTAGGAATACACTGAGGCATTGAATAGGTCACATGTCAAAATCAGAGACAAGGAGGAAACATTATGCTGCATGCACTCACCATTTGGATAATACACTCCTAAAATATGTTACTTATTCCTAACGAATGATCATAGACCTGAGGGGCCCATATTGTGGTGGAGAAAGATTTGGAATTTGTATCGTACTACAAAAATGCATGCTTTCCTATGGTGTGTGTAACCACCCCACCCACATTTACCCAGTTTCATTGGCCTGTCAGGGTAAACAAGACAGGAAGAGCTATATGACCTGACCCGACCTCCTAGATCGAATTAAGGAAGTGGGGATGAATAAATGAAAAAATGACAACTCACAACATCCTACAGGGTTGCAGGTCACTCAAATGATAAAAAACCACCCCAGGTGGACAAACCCTGAGATTGACCTCTTTTTCTTAACGCTAGGCCCAAAACCTGATACAAGTGGATATTGGTGGCCACCCATATATTCCACTTGGGGCCCCACCATTGTCTCTTTCAGGTTTTTAGTTTCGACATATCTTACTATTTTTGACAGTTTTTCGGGTCCTGAACTTCCGGAGCCATTTTGAGGTCCTAAACGACATTTTTTGGGAAAATCGAGAGTAGCCGAGCCCATATTTCTTGCACCAATAGTTGTACTCCTTAGATATATATTTCTAACAAGCTATTTAGTGTGTCAAACGGAGATCATATGCCAAATTTATGTCCCGGGAAGTTGAAACACCAATTTACCCAAATGAGGCCCATAGTTTTGGCGCTTCATCTCCTAGGGTTAGGGTTTTGGGTGTTTAGGGTTTTCCACTGTTTCTAAATAATAAATAGGCCCTAAAGCCTCATTGTAACTTAGTTCATAGGCCTTAGACACCACATCTCTTCTCAGAGATAAGCTAGCAACGCCCTAGCTAGTTTATTTCTAGTATGTCTGTAAGCAAATTTCAGTTCTTTGATATTAATGAAATGAAGTGTTATTTCCACTGCATATTTGTATTTATGGTTACATGTGTATTTTTTTTCATTCCTACATAAATTTGGATCATTGGTATCAAAGTAGTCTACTTTTTCTTGATCCTTCTTTGCATGTCCCCAACGAGGTCGGGGTATAAGGAGTTGGGGCTCGATCTGATTGAACCTTTGCAAGATCAACCTCGCGAACCCCGATGGTCGCTCATGGGGGATGAAAATAAATATGAGGGAGCAGGAGATCCTATCAAAATATTGCTCAAGGAGGCCCTCAAAAAACAAAGGAACACGATGATGGATAACTTTGCCCAGATCCTTCAATGACTACCCACCGGCGGTGCATCTGCATCCAACAACCACTCTGGAGGCGCGACTCCCTTTAAGGTAGAAGTAAAATTTTACATTCCCATATTTGAGGGTAAAATAGATGCAGATGTCATAGATAGATGGTTGAATCTATTAGAAGGATATTTCTCAGTCCATGACTTTTCCAATCGGGAGAAGATTATTTTTGCACTCCTCAAAGCTACCCCCCATGTCAAGGACTGGTGGGAAACCTACTGTGAGAAAAAGGATGAGACATAACCCTCTCTATTCTCAGCCATACCCACTTGGAATTATTTTCGAGATGCCATCAAGGAACAATACTATCCCATGGGGAGCTATGAGGACAAGTACATACAATGGACCACGCTGCGACAATAAAGGGATCAAGATGTGCATGAGCTGACGAATTTGTTCCATACACTGCGAAAAAAGTTGGGTATCAAAGATTCGGAGAAACATTTGGTGCTAAAGTATCACAGTTGTCTACACAGATACATTCAAGAGGAAATGGAGTTCCTTGAAATCTCCTCGCTTGGTACGACATACCGATATGCTGCCAATATTGAGCAGAAATTCAAGCAGAAGAAGTGAGACTTTGGATCTGCGAATCAAAAGCAAGGGAAAGGTGCCCCCAAACTGCAAAACAAAGGACAAAGCCAAGGCATGGAAGCCCAAGGCAACCTGCCAAATCCACAAGAAAATAACAACACCGCGAAGCCAAAGAAGGACACGGGAAAGTGGTGTGAGTTCCATAAGAGCTCCACTCACAACACAAGTGAGTGTTGGGCCAAGCAGTTGCTCGTGGCTGAGATGAGGGCTTCTGAATCGATGCATTCTTCGACCTGAATCAGAACTTGACAAGGAGAATGAAAAAGGGAAACAAATTATTGATGCAGAGCCCAACGCCACTGTTGCCACTGCGAAGATCCAGAAGGAGGAACCAGAGGATCCAGAGGAGGCAGAACGTCTCTTCCACTCCCAGATGTGGGTAAAGGGTTCCCCGCTACAGTTCATTGTTGAAAATGGGAGCCAAAAGAACCTCATTTCAGCAGATGTCATGAAGCGGTTGGGATTTCCACCTACAACGCACCCATAGCCGTACACCATCGGGTGGCTTCACCAAGGACGAGATAATGCGTGTCAGCCAACAATGCCACCTTCCCTATAGCATCAAGCCCTTCACGGATGTGGTATTATGTGACATAGCTCCTATTGATGTTTCTGATGTATTATTAGGCCAACCATACTTGTGGAAGTGACATGCTGTGTATGAGTCACAACCTCGCACTGTTATTGTTACCTTGGGAAATAAGCTGTACAGGATACCAGAGGTACCACCGCCTACCACTATCTCTTTGGTTACTGCAAAACAATGTAGTAAGCTCATTTCCCAAACCAGGAAATTTTTTTTCCTGATGATCCGGCCCTAGGGCAAGAATAAGACTATGGCCATGACCTCCAGACATGGCTCCTCTGCACGACAACAACAAATGGACAAGGTTGTGGAGGAGTATGGGGAAATTTTCACCTCACCCGTAGGGGTGCCTCTACACTGTCAGGTCAAGCACCCCATTGATCTGACCCCAAGTGCGCCGCTACCAAACAGACCGATCTATTGGTGCTTTGTTATGGAGAATGATGAAATCAAGAGGCAAATTCAGGAGCTGCTGCAGAAAGGTCACATCCGGCCAAGTTCATCGCCCTGTGGGAGCCCGATCATATTAGTACATAAGAAGGATGGGAATTGGAGACTCTGTATTGAATATCGAGTGGTGGACAAGATCACTGTCCGGAATAGGTATCCGATCCCATGGATTGATGACCTTCTAGACCAACTCAAAGGGGTGAAATATTTCAGCAAGATCGACTTGAAGTCTAGGTATCACCGGGTACCCATCAAACCCTCTAATGTGTGGAAGATTGCCTTCAAAGCTAAGGAGGGCCTTTTTGAATGGTTGGTCATGCCTTTCGGATTGACGAGTGCTCCCACAACCTTCATGAGGCTGATGGACGACATCATGAGGCCATTCACCAACTCATTTGTAGTAGTGTACTTGGATGAAATTCTGATCTTCAGCCAGACTTGGGAAGAGCACCTCCACCACATCCGAAAAGTCATCTAAACACTACGGAAACACAAGTTATGTGCCAATTTGGAGAAGTGAACTTTTGGCATGACCCAGGTTCAATATCTGGGATACATTATTGATGAAAGGGGGGTGCATGTGGATCCAACCAAGATCCAACTCATTCGATACTGGCCAGCCCCAACCACTATAATAGAGCTTTGTAGCTTTCAGGATCTTGCTAATTTCTACCGTAGGTTCGTGTTGGGATTATCTCATATCACTTGGACCTTGAGTCAAGTCACCAAGGGAGGAGCGAGAGAAAAATTATTTTTGTCAGAATCTCAACAAAAGGCGTTCATAGAATTGAAACATCACCTCTGTTCTACCCCCGTGCTCACATTATCAGACTTGCAACAACCATTTGAGATCGAGAAATATGCCTCTGACTATGCTATTGGGGCAGCTCTTACTCAACAGGGGCATGCAGTGGCATATCACAGTGAGACATTGTTCGATACAGTTCGCAAGTATCCCACTTATGACAAAGAAATGTATTCCATTGTGCAGGCTTGTCGATAATTGAAGCATTACATTTTGGGGAAGGAAACAATCATCCACACAGACCACCGACCCCTGCAATTCATACAGACACAAGGGAAGTTGCAGAATGATCGCCATCAAAAGTGGTCCACATATCTGCAATAGTTTCATTTGAGCATCAAGTACAAGAAGGGTAGCACCAATAATGTTGCAGTTTGCCTCAGTCGATCACCGATCGTGGCACTAACCACCATTCTCAACTCTTGTGGGCATGAGAATTCTGATTGGGCGCTTCTCTACACGAGTGATCTAGAATTCAGCCACACATACAAGACACTCTTGGGAGGTATGCAAGTTCCAAATTTTCACCTCCAAGATGCACTGTTATGTCACCTAGGACACCTTTGTGTTCCTTCAAGCGAGCGTGCGAAGATGATATGGGAAGCACACTACAGTCGAGTCACTGGGCATTTCAGGGTCAAGAAAATAGCGGCAGTACTGAAGAAGTATTTCTATTGGCTGAACCTTCGATAAGATGTCGGGAAGTACATTAGATCCACTGCTTGCGCCATTGCCAAACCGACCATCAAGAAGCAAGGCCTCTATACTCCACTACCTACCCCTAGTTGACCTTGGGAATCCATATCCATGGATTACATGTTAGGCATTCCTTCTACTAAGCATGGAAATGACTATTTTTTCGTGGTCGTCAATAGATTCTCGAAGATGGCCATTATTGCGGCCTGCAAGAAGAAAATCATAGTAGAAGCCATTGCTAAACTCTTCTTTGAATGAGTTTGGGTGCACTTTGGGATCCCAAAACCTATCATATTAGATCGCAACAACAAGTTCATCAACACATTTTGGTCCAGCCTCTGGTCAATGTTGGACACCAAGCTCACCAAGTCCACAACTTTCCATCCCCAAACTGATGGCCAGACATAGGTCGTTAACAGGATGATTATGCACATTCTGCACATGTACAATTAAAAGAATGTACGCACATGGGATGAGAGCCTCCCCTATGTACAACATAGTTATAATTGGGCTCTCCACAACTCAATTGGCCATAGCCCCTTTCAGGTGGGCTTGGGATTCTAGCCACTATGTCCCATTGACGTAGCCATGCCATTTGTGGCTACTCAGGCCGATTTGGCTCATGTCTAGTCCGAAGCTGACTAAGAAAAAAACTTCATCGAGCACATTCAGCACATCTAAAAACAAGTTCATGACATATTGGACAAAGCCAATTCTAAGTACAAGCAATGACATGATCAACATCGGGTACCACACAACTTCCAGGTGGGCGACAAATTATGGATACATTTGCAGAAGGAGCGCCTCAGTGGACCCCATTTCAAGCTTCGACCGCTCTGATATGGGCTGTGCACTATCACCAAGGTGGTAGGGAACAATGCCTTCGAGCTCATTATTCCACCATTCCTTGGTCTGCACCTGGTATTCAATGTGGACCACCTTTTTCCCTACTTCCCACCTCTACTAGACACCTCTGACATTGCAGAACAACTCACAACAACAAAGTTAAACCCAAAATGCATGGAACATGCCACCATAGATTGTATCATGGATATGAAAATAAATAACACTCGCCAACAAACATCCAACTATATCGGGTTGTCAAAACTAGCCAACTCCTGCACCAAGTCAAGTGGTTCACTAGGGACCAAGTTCAACAGAAGTTTCATCATCTCATGGAGGAACTCAACGCAATGGAGAAAATTGCTTCCTAAGGGGGGAGGAATGATCCAGGTGGATATTGGTGGCCACCCATCTATTTCACTTCGGGCCCAACCATTATCTCTTCCAGTTTTTTAGTTTTGGCACAAATTACTATTTTTGACAGTTTTTCGAGTCCTGAACTTTCGGAGCCGTTTTGAGGCCCTAAATTTTTTTTTTTGGGAAAACCGAGTGTAGCCAAAAGTTATACTCCTTAGATAGATCTTTCTAACGAGCTATTGAGCACATCAAACAAAGATCGTATGCCAAAGTTACGTCCCCGGGAAGTTGAAACACCAATTTACCCAAACAGGGCCCATAACTTTGGCGCTTCATATCCTAGGGTTAGGGTTTTGGATGTTTAGGGTTTTCCATTGTTTCTTAATAATAAATAGGCCCTTGAGCCTCATTTTAACTCAGTTCAAAGGCCTTTAGCCACCACATCTCTTCTCAGAGATAATCTACCAGCGCCCTAGCTAGTTTATTTCTATTCTGTCTGTAAGCAAATTTGAGTTCTTTGATATTAATGAAATGAAGTGTTATTTCCGCTGCATATTTGTATTTATGGTTACATGTGTATTATTTTGCATTCCTGCATAAATCTGGATCAGAACCACACCCACAAAAAGGCCTCCATAAAGTTTTAATCCTCCCACCACATGCACAACATTGCATCCATGCGGTTGCAACCCAAATTCTTCATTTTAAAGGTTGCGGTCCTAGATTCTGAGCCAACATTTCAGGCTAGCCTCCAGACCACTTCCCAAAACTTAGTGAGGCTTTCCAAAATGATAAATAACATCAAGAAAAATATATTCATACTAAACTTGATCAAAGCCTTGACCTAACGAGGCCTAACCATGATAGTCATTTCGTCAAACATATTGTGAACATGTAATCCACACGTCATGAATGCATATCTGAACATAGGGGTCTGATACTTATCTGAGAATCATCAAGAAGGTTTAATGCCCTCTCATAAATGTTGCAATAACATCTACTAGCTAATGCATTCATTAACCATTCATCAACAAAAAAAACATGTCAAGAACCATAACTAGAACTTGTTATGGAGCCATACTTATAATCAACATTTAACCGAAATAATAACCATGATAGTACAATTATCAAAGTGAAATAATAAAAAGTACAAGGAATCATAGAATATAATAGGAAAAGAGCTCTTATTAATATATGCAAAATCCAACCAAGTGAAGGACTTCCACGTACCACTCAGCCATAGATTCGGCTGAACCAAATCTCTCTTTCAACCAATCACCCCCATGCCATATTCCATGCGTGAGTGTGGAATCTCATGGAACAAACCAAATGAAACCAAACCAGGGATTCCAGAGAAAAAAACCACTTCAACCCTCAACCAATGATTCAACCTAATATCACTAACACCAACTAGATCGGTGTCTACCCAGCTATTAAGGGCTATAGGAACTAGTAACTCAACCCACAACCTTCCAGCGCTCTAGAGTGTTTGTCAAACTTGGATCTAGGACTAGTAACTTAACCCACCAAGGGCTCCAGAGCGTTTTTCCAACCTAAGCTCTAGGAATATTAGCTCAATGCTTCCAGAACGTTTGTTCCAACCCATAACCATAAGGAATTATGAGCAGAAACCAAAAAATAATCAAATGGAAGAAACCCACAACACCATTTCTATCCAGGAAATAGTAAGGCAAGGCTAAAATTTTTTTTAATCAATGAAATCCTACATGCCAATGACAATTAATAACCAAATACTCACATGCATATACCCTACATCCATAAATCAACAAGTAAATGACACACACAACCTATTTCCTATAAATTAATCTAGTTGTATCTACTGATCCACCTATTCCCTTATGTTGTCCCTCATTCTTTTGCCTTCTTTCTACAAATACAAAGTATGTCAAAATGATCCAATAATGCTCCAAGATAAATCTAAGTGTGCAAGAATGTATGAGAATGAGAGAATAAAGAGAGTGCTCCAAATTTGAGCTCACAAAAGGTTGTGAACTGATCTGCACAAGCCTTTTTATTATTGAGGCCTCTATTTTCTTCATTTTCCTCTATTTTTCCTTCAATTTACCTCTCTTGAAAACCCGTGATCTTTCATATCCCTTTCTCCTATTTTACTTTTATTTTCATTAATAAAATGCCAAGTATTTCCACTTCATCTTTGCCAGTGCCTTTGTCAATTTCCATAGTCATTAATTATGTAACAAACCTGGTAAAAAATCCATGTAAAAAATATAAGACAAAGGTCATGGGACACGTATTCGAAGTTGAATGGTGGGAAAAAAATCCTAGTGGGTGTTCATTTGGTTGATTATGGCTAAGGAAATTGGAAAATTATATGGCAAAGGATTTGGAAAGAAAAAGTGGCATTAATTGACATTTATTTATAAAAAAATAATGGAAATTAGGAGAAAAGGAAGGTGAAAGGTCACATGTTTGCATGTGAGGAGGAAATTGAAGGACAATAATGGAAACTTGAAGAAAATAGAGGCATCATTGATAAAAATGCTTATGAGGATCAATTCATAGACATTTGTCAACTCACTTATGGCTCTCATTCTATTCTCTCTCTCATACTCTTGGACACTTAGAGTTTTCTTGGAAGCACAGAGTGTGTCATACATTAGATTTGGAGAAAGAAGGAAAAGTAAAGAAGGAAAGTACAAGAGGACATCGGGATCATCAGCTACAATTGGATTGCTTTGCAGATATCGAGTTGCATGTATGGTTTCTTACTAGTTTTGGCATGCACGGCATATGCACGTGGTTTCCTAGTTATGTTATGTCATTGGCATGGAGGATTGCCTATATTGACAGTGGTTTTTCCTAGCCTTGAAATTTCCTAGATAACATGGTGTTGTGGGTTCTACTTTTTTTTTCTAGTTGGTTCTCATGTTCCTTTGGCTATGGGTTGAGTTATTAGTTCCTAGAAGCCTTGGTTAGACAAATTCTCTAGAAGCTCTATAACATATTGGGTTGAGTTACTAGTCCTGAAATATTTGGCTGGAAAAATGCTCTGGAAGCCCTTGGTGGGTTGAGTTACTATTCCTGGAATCCATGGTTGGAAAAATGCTCTGGAATCCCGACAACAACTATGGGTTGAGTTACTAGCCCTGGAAGTCCTAGTTGCAACAAATGCTCTAGAACCCTGGACAACGTGGGTAGAGACCAATCTCGTGATGGTTAGTGATGTATGACTGTGAGGTGGAATCACCGGTTGAGGGTTGAGGTAATTTGACCTCTGGAAGTGCTAGTTTGGTTTTTTTTGAATTGTTCCATGAGATCCCACATTCATGCTTGGAATATGGCGCGGGGGTGACTGGATGAAAGAAAAATTTGGTTCAACCTAGTCTATGGTCGGGTCGTACGTGGAAGTCCCTGACTTGGTTGGATTTACATATGTTAATATCAGTTATTTTCCGCTTGGTATTTTCATGAGTAAAGGTACTTGATGTTATCTGGCATTAATGCCAATTATTTTCTCATTGATATATCTATAGCTATTTTCTTGTTATAATCATGTTTTATGATGATTATGATGAATGGCTCTCATCATGTTTTGATTAGTATGTGAAAAAATAATGAGTGAATGACCTAATAGATGATAATTCATGTAATGGGAGAGGGCTTCAATCCTTCTTGACGATTCTCAAATAAGTATGAGACCCCTATGCTCAGATTTGTTGTTGAAACCTATAGATTTCATATTTGTGATATGTTTGACGAAATCAATGTCATGGTTGGGCTAGGTTAGGTCAATTCCTTAATCAAAGTTGGTGTTAGAGTATTTTTATTGGTGTCATTTATTGTCTTGGAAAGTTTCATAAAATTCAGGTAAATGGTTTGGAAACTATACCTGAAAAGGTGGCTTAATCTCGCAGTCTCTAGCACAGAAAAGGCTGAGAAAGACTGCAGTATCTCCCTTGCAGGCATTGTGGAAATGACTGGAGGGTTTTAGTCGCATTCATGCCTTGTCATGGGAGTGACTGGGGGTTTAATTCATTCAAAGGCTAGGTTAGCTCAGGGCTTGGGAACTTGGAGTGGTGGATTAGCTCCTGGGTGTCCTACAACACCTGAGGGAGGTATGTGAAGTGTTGGTTCATCACTCCCACATCCTTAACTTCACTTAGGGAGTTTAATCATATCATAGTAATTCTTCGTCACATGTCTACCCCAGTGGACTAGTTAGCTTGGGTAAATGTGGGAGGAGGGTGTTACCGAGTGGTATTAGAGTGGGTTTCATTCTCTTTGGTTATTGCCTAGTTTATGTTCTCTTTGTGTGATATCTAATACCACATAGTGGTATCAGAGCATGGTTCAACTCTTGGATTGGATGGGTGGAATGTGGTTTTCATGCATGAATGTAATCCTTTTATGTGTTTGTTATGTATGCATGGTGATGGTCATTGTTTGCTTATTTTCTTGATTAGTAAGCAGTTTAGGGACATGTCATTAAAAAACACTTATTATTTCACTCACTCGTAATAATTATCTTTATTAATTAATTTTTATTCTATTAATGAAAATTAATTAATTAATAAATATTATTAGTGAATGGAAGTAAGTTAGGATAAAAATTCAAATCAAATTAATTTAAAAAATAAAAAAATTTAAATTTATTAGGATTTAATTAAATTAAGAAAACATATTTAATATATTTAATATATATTCATTAGTTGTATTAATATTTATTAATTATTAACATTTATTAATTGACATACATTTAAACATATATTTATATAGTTAATTTATTATACTACTTTAGGTAAAGATTTAGATTATAGTAAAAAAAATTTAGACATTAGAAGATAATTTCTTAACATATTATGAAATTCTTATAAAGATTAAAAAATTAAAAAATTTTAAACAATAATTAAGTTTTTTTAAAATTTAGGGTTATTATATTATAATTAAAATTAATTTAGTAACACTTAAGTGGTTTATAATAAATGAAAATTAAAAATTAAAATAATAATAAATAATTACAATTAGTTTCAAATATTTATCGAATAAATTTTTTTAAATTTTTAAATTTTTTTTTTAAATATTTATTATTTAAATTAATCTAATTTTTAAAAAAATATTTATTATTTAAAATTAAAATTAATTTATAAAAACTTAATTTTTTTTTTTTATAAAACTTTAAAAATAAAAATAAAATAAAAATTTATTTTAAATAAATTATAAGATCTATTGTCGACTCTTCTCATCATCTTAGCCCTTCATTATTTATACCTTGACCTTTTGCGACTTTCTTTCATTCTTCATTCATTCCTCATCCTGAAGATGGATCCTCGTTGGGATTCGAAACATTGACCATTGTTTTATGATATTGTGGATAATCCGGATTCTGCAATACAATTGTTTTGTCATGTTGATGTTGGGATGTGTTTGTCATGAATGCATGTTGGTTGTATATGCATTTGTTATGCATGTCAATGTATATATGTTGTTATGCATGCATTTTCATGGTTATGGTTATATATGCATGGTAGGTCAGACATGCATCGTGGTGGTAATTATGTATTTTTTGTTGTTGTAACATTATTTGGTTTTGATAAGGTAGCATTTTAGAAAAAAATGAAAAATTGTAAAAATGTTAAGGTTGGATATGAATAGATAAAAACAAAAAAAATTTAGGACTGATGACCAATAAATTATTCAGTTCATAAAATGTTAGGATTAGATTGCTCTAAAAAATGAAGGAAAAGATCTAAAAAATGGTAGGCATAGTTTGGAAAGCAATAAAGGAAATATTTTCTTAGTTTCAATAAAAAGAAAAGAAAATAGTGGGAGCTTGTTTAAATGCACCCAAAATTTTGATTAAAGGTTAAAATATATTTAAATTAGTTAATCGCTTTCATTTAGCGATTAATAAACTTGTAATAAAGCACATTTTTCCTTTATTCAAAGTTCGCAAGCGACAATAAATTTTGTCGTATTATGTTTAAATATCGAGTAAGTTCTGACAGTTGATCTCTTCCCCACCCATATCAACGGTGGGGAAGACTTTTCACACCCCCTTTGCCCATTTCTTATTAACGGTGGGGGGGTGGGGGCGGGGGGTGAGCAGGAAATCCAAAAGGTATTTTTGTAATGGCGAGCCCTCATCGACGTGTCACCTCCACAAAGGTTCGCACCCCCTCGCTCAAAACCATTTACCGCTACCTACCCCCTCTGAAATCCACTTTCCTCCCATTGTCTGGTTTGACTCCCGGCAACGGTCTTTGAATTTTCTCCACTGACTGTTTCCCAATGCTGAATAAAAGGTTGAAACTTGTACATCCTATTAAAGCTACACTCCCTAATTGTCTCCCTTCATGTCCCATTAAGCCCGTTCCATAGCCGTTGTTTAGTCGTTTCATCGCCCGCCAGTTCCTGTACCATTAGAATTAAAACCTCAGTAGTCATATTCTCTTAACAGTCACCCATAATGATAATCCAAGAAACATTATAAATAAAACCTCTCCATACCTTCTACGACATTTTATTCATTTACCATTTGTGGTCGTATTGCAGGTTTTACAGGAGATACATCACGTTATCAACCCATCTATTTGCTATCTTGTCAGATAAACATCTATTTTACAGATACTCTCTTACATATGTTATCAGCTTGACAGTCATATTCCTCTTCTTTTATTCTGCAGATCACATGGCCCCCAAGGGAAAAAGTCGAAAACTAGTCTATGAGGAAAATACTGTTGTTTCTACCTTGATTGATCTTGACCATATCCCCTTAGCTAATTCATACTTAAAAATCACTAACATAGAGTGCAGATTCAAACTTCATGAATTTCACCTGTGGCTAAAACAAAATTATTTGGATCAATAAGATGATATTAAGCTTTGGAGATCCCTGTTACCCCTGTTTTCATTCCCTCAAACCCATGAATTCCCAGATCTAGTCACCTAGTGCCAAACCAGATATGATCCCATCAAAAGAGAAGTGGTAGCTAAGAATGGAAAAATTCTTATATCTATCACTCCAGAAACGATTAAAAACATGTTGTTAATCCCACAAAATGATCTCTCAGCCTTTTCTCCTAAGCTAATCTCATGGAGTTATATCATAAGCTCACTTTCCCTTATAGAGCACAATTTTTTGAGACCTTCCTTCCTGATGATGCTGCACTGCCAAAGAAAAACCTTCCTTAACCATCCTCCATGTTTCCTGAGGCTACCAAAAACATCATCTCATTACTTTATTTTTTATTAGGATATCCAGATGACATAACAGTGGATGAGCCCATCCTTGGCTTCTTTTCCATCTTCTATAAATATCATCAACCTGCATTCATGTACAATTACAGTCAATTTTTGGCTGACAATATGCATGAAAAAATTGATGAATGTAAAAACCCAAGGAATGTTTAAGTACACCTCTATACTTATTCATATGTTTATGTTTCAGCAAGGAGATTCAATGCCCATCACTTTGTATAAGCAGGATGATCATGGAATTAATCAGTCAGTGATTGATTGGATAGAATTGGTCTCTATTTCAAATAAGTTTTCTTTTTTCATACTTTATTAATTCATTCATCCATCTAGTTGCTCAAATTCTTAGCAATCAGAATGAGCCTAGAATTGGCCAGGACATCAAAATAATTCTTCATTTGAGTGATCAGATTAAAACTGGACACTGGTAATTATACCAGAGTTATACAGAGATTCAAGTATATGGCTCTGAGCTAGCACCATATAAATTTCCCAATTATGTTCCAATGAGAATCTTCTCTTTGGAATATATTAGGCAGATGATTAACATGGATTAATTACATTTTGTTTCACGGAAGAGAAAATCACAGTTTAAGATCAAATAAAAAAAAGGCTCCTTTATATGCAATACCAGATCAATAAGGATTGAGGTAGATGCTACTCTTAAGAGAATGAATTTACAACCAAGCTTCACTTGGTCTTATGATCCTTTCAACATCTTTCAAAACTAAGGGTTGAGTTGAAAACAACTCCATACAATCATACACCTAGGTCTGAGATTGAAAAATTTATGAATCAGGATCAGTGGACAGAGAATACATCCTAGGAGGTAGAGGAGAAGATCCTTTCCAGATATACTTTGCAGACTACAATTTCCCAAGGAAAATAATAGAAAAGTCCAAGAGAAGAAACATCAAATTCTGTAGATATTGCCAAAGAATTCATAATCTAGCAAAAGAATAGAAGACTGACTTTACTATTTCTACAGAGCAGAGCCAAAAGGAACCAGAAATCATAGACTTGGGAGATCCATAGGTATCTACAAGAGAAGGAGGGAGTGTTCCCAATACTCCATCATATTCTTCGACTTCTCAAGAGTCTATGGATATCATTCAATCAAATTGAACCAGTACATCAGATGATCAGAACATTTTCTCAAAATTCTTGGAGATTAAACAAAATAATGAAACCTTGAAGGCCAATGTTTATAGCCAGTTTTTGAAGAAGACTTCCACATCACAACACATTCTACTGAATGATTTTGATAATGAAACGGGAAGGATGCATATGGATTTTCTATAAGCCCAATTACCTTTTCCCAAAGCTACATATGATTATAAGAAGACAATTTTCTCATTTGATGAAAACCAAATTCATCCCATAGACCATATGGATATGCATAGGCAGTCTGGAAAAATGTGTTTCTCTACCATGACTAATACAACTATGAAATTATCTAAGTTGAGAACAACATTATCAAATGTACAGTCACAACTCAAAATAGAAAATATTTCCTATTTAGCTATATATAATAAGTTAAAGTCTTTAAAAGACATTGTGGTCAAGATTGGGTATGACCCAAACAATTGTAAAGACGTAGAAGATATTTTAAATAAGAAGAATGCAAACATTGCAGCTCTTTGGAAGCAACTAAAGCTGCCTTCCACAGAAGACCCCCAGACAAAGGAAATAGAGGAGAGTGAACATAATAGAGAAGAGATGCTCAAACTCATAATTGAGAAAAACATTCAGATAAAGAAGATGGAGGAAAAAATTGAAGGATTGCTTAAGAAAAAAGAACAATCAACTCTACTTGATATGATCCTAGTTGTAGTAGTGCCAATTTCAGTTGTAGGTACAAAGCCAAGCTCTTCATCAATGACAATGGAATCTACATCAAAAACATGTTATCCAACTAAACTTATGCAAGATTTGACCTTAGAGAAACAAGCGAATGAAAAGATGCTGGAGAAGTTCAGAACCTTGGATACCTAGAAGATTAAAAATGACACCCTGTACATGGAATAAATGAAAAAGAATCATAGATTAGCACTAAGGTTCAAAAGTTATAAAGTGAGATTCTAATGGCTGACACCTTGACCCAAGCCAAGGAGATAATTTGGATAGAAATAAGTCAAGAAATGACAAAAGCATGGCCATCCATACAAATCATTTTTGAACAGGAGGAATTTATCAACAGGTGCAAAATAGTCATTGAACAAAAGAAGGAAACACTCAAGCAGAAAAAAATAGAGGCATCATACATGATTAAATACTAAATTCAAAGAAGAGGGTTCGAATTGGAGAAAATCAACATTATAGATAAAACAACTACTATTCTAGAGATCAATAAAGTATTTGAGAAGAAGAATTTGTTGAATCAATTAGAAACTAAATGTCAAACTTTGTACATTTTTGTCCAAATATTTCACACTAAATTTAATCTGCTAAACCACAGGGGATTGCCTGGATTAGTAGCTCCCAATGAAAAATTGATCAACTTCGAGGAGTACTGCAAAAAAATCTATACCATTGCCATTGAAAAAGCTAAGTTTGCAAGAATTAAATGCCATATGACAGGGAAATATTTTCTGGAAGATTTAGATTTAGATTTGATAATTAAACATGAAATCAAAAATCTCTTCATCAACAAGCCTACCTTTGAAAGATACACAGAAGTAGATGAATTTTTCAGGAAATTAGTAAATCTGGAAATTCCAAGTCAGGAAAGATGGGATCAATTATGTGAAACCATTGAGTAACTTTTTGTCTCCAACATCGTGCTAGCATAGAAACATTTTTTGGGCCACATCATCAACTATTTCCTCAAAGACAGTGACATATCACTCATCTATTTTTGTTTTCCTACTATTTGATACTATTTTTGTAATCGGTTTAGATACTTCTAAGTGATAGAAATTAGTATAAATAACTCTCCATTCGAGTTATTAAGGGTTTGACCCTTGGATGAGAATTTGTAAGCAGAATTGTATTAGATTTTTTATCATTGATGATAAATAAAAGGATTTTGTATTTATTTCAATTAGTTTTTCTCCTTGAAATTTTTTCTAGTATTCATTTCACTTTGTTTTCTGCATATATTTTATTTTTATTAAGATAAGTAGGTAAGAAAAAATTGTGTTTCAGTCTATCTTAAATCCTCTGAAGTTATAATCCATTTTAGAGATTGACTTATTGAACTATTTGTTTGTATAAGTCCCTCTATATCAATTAATTGTTAGCAATATTCCTAATTTTAAATATGTTTTGTTGAGTTGTTAAACATTGTTTGGCAATCTTTCACACTTATGATAAATTAAACATTTGATCTGAATATTTAACTGATCATATTTTCTTAGAGTTTTTTCCTTCACATATGCAAAATTAAATCATTGTTTGAAGTAAAGAAACAACCCTTTTCTTCATAGTTAATATTATCAAAAGTTTAAAGACATATGTTTGTATTTTCTTAATACATTGGTTATCCAAAAACCCAACTTAAAACAAACAAAACATTATATATGCTCTAGCATTATTAATTGACCTAGAATTATCTCATAGGACAACATCAGGCTAGATCCGTTGCCGGGGATACATAATTTGATCCATTTTCCCTGGGACAATGAAATTCCTATTCCTTTAATGGTGAATAAAGGTCTAGTAAGGTTAAAATATTTCAGTTTTCGACTTCACAAAACCCAAAGCTGGCTCATTCAGGACATACTAGGTATCACTCTCATTCTAAGATTGTTTTACCTTTGTCAGATCTAGAGAGACTGGTAAGAGAAGACTCTTGAAGAAGAAGACTTCAAACCCATTCTTCTTCTAATCCTCCTCAACAAGAGGCCACCTTAGTTCCCAGTCCATTTAGATCCGGACCTATTCCTTTAAATTCAAAAGATCTACCACTTGGGGTACATGAATTTATCTCTAAAGGAATTGATTTCCAAGGTTCTCTTTTGGTTAATTCATTGGAATCCTATCAAGTACCTGAAGCACCTTTTGAATCTCCCATATCAGAATAGGATTTGGATTACACTTGCCTGAATTCAAACCTACTGGTTTCATTTCTCCAACCTCTTATTATTTTCCATCTACTTCTGCTCAACTAGAAGATCTCTTCTCCTTATATTCAAACCCTTCATTTGAACATAAAGAAGGAGAATCAGAGGTCCAAAAGTTGGTCATTCATACACCGTTGAGATCTATAAGAGTATATTCAACTTTACTTCTTCCAATACCTTCTTTTACCCCTCCATATTCACCACCATCTTCCACAACTTCATCTTCTACATCTACCTCGTCATCTTCCACAACAACCACCTCAAAATCCTCTTCATCTTCATCACAAGGTATGGCTATTTTTAGGCCTATTGTTCAAGAAATATATGTTTCTTTACAACTTCCAAACATATTAAACAACTTTCCTGATGGATACTTGAAACATATTCCAAGGTTTAATGGGGAAACTAGTTTATCTGTTGAAGATCATTTAGAAACATTCTTAGAATTTGCTGACAATATGAATATATAACATGAAAATGTATATATGAGATTGTTTGTGAAATATTTAGAAGGAAATGTTAGGATCTGGGTTAGACAATTGAGGGAAAAATCTATTTGAACTTGGGAAGAATTAACCACTATTTTTGAGAATCAATGGGGTGTTAAAAAGGATCCTGATTTCCTTAAGAGATTTAACAAACTTTATCATAAGATTCCTGCTGACTGTAACCCACTAGTAGCGGAAGCAAAAGGTTAGATTTTCAAAAGCCTTTGAAGATTATTTTGCAGTCATGCTAAGGGAAAGAAATTCTCATACCTTAGAAGACATGCAAACAAATTCCATTGAAGTTGAAGCTAACATATCTGCTTTAGCTAAGCTTAAAGACAAAGTTAAAAAGGCTCAAAGAAAATTTAAAGCTAATCAACAAGCTTCTTCTTCTTCCAAATCCAAAAACGAAGATAAAAAAATAGATGAGATAACATCATTACTTAGGAACCTTTCTAATAGGATTTCTTAAATTTAAAATCAACCAAGAACATTCCAGCAAACTGTTTCTAGGCCTCAAACACAAACTCAAGCTCAATTTAAGAAATCTCCTCAACTTCAAATTCTTCAAATACCTAGTAATGATCAACAAATACCACCTCCTCTGTTGATTAATGATCAACAACCTGATGATAATACTCTTTCGATCAAAAAAGTTATTAACAACCTTAAAAATGCATATGTTCAAACTGCTATTGTCCCTTTCCCTCAAAATCAAACATCCCAAGAAGATGAAAAAAATTCTCATGTGTCTAAATATAAAGCCTTCTCAAAATATTTAATTACTGAAGTAAATAGGAGGCATGCTTTAAGACAAAGGGCAGGTCTTGGAAGGCCTCCCAAAAATCCTGTCATAAATGAACTACAGATAAAATCTGTTGAAACTCAAACAACAACCATTCGACATTTAAATAAACCAACTGATACTACTTCAATTGATAAAACTATTTTGACTTCTTTTAATGTTGAAAAGGAATTAGGGAGAGTCAAGATTCCCATCCCATTATTAGAACTTTCAAAGAACCCTGGATACAAAAATCAAGTCACAAAATGGATTAAAAACTCAAGTGTGGATGCTGAAGGGGATGTAATTAGTATACAAGATGAAAAACCCTAAGTAGTTTTTGGTCCAAGCTCTGACATGATAGATGAAACAGTGCCACCTTTTTATGTTACTTTGAAAGAACATGATTCTTTGTTATATAAATGTATGTTATATTCTAGAGCCTCACATAATCTTATGCCAAAGGTTATTATGGATCAGTTAAATTTGGAAATTACTCGATCTTACCATGACCTATATACCTTTGATTCTAAAAGGGTACCATGTCTAGGACTCATAAAATACTTAGTGGTAACCTTAGCCCAAATACTTGTGAAAAGTGTAGTTTTGGACATTGTTTTCGTTGATACCCCTCCTAAGTTTGAAATGCTTCTATCAATATCCTGTTGTGCTAAGCTAGGAGGGAGCCTTCAGATGGATATCTATTTTGCTACAATTCCTGTATATGGGGGTGAAAACCTTAGGTTATATAGGGAGGCCAAATTCATTCATACTGTTTGTAAAGAATATCAAGCTAGAAATCATCCCATATATGCAGTTGACCAATATTTTGGTTATTTCCAATTATCTTTAAATAATTTACAAAATTCTCAACTTAAAATTGAAGATGTTGTAGAAACCCAAAAAACTATCAAGATTGATATTTGGAAGCTATATTTTGATGGGTCCTATTCTAAAGATGGAGCTAGAGCTAGTGTTGTTTTAATTTCACCAAAAAAAGAAAACATAACCCAATCCTGCGAGATTGATTTTTATGCTACTAATAGTGTTGCAGAATATGATGCTTTTATTCTAGTTTTAGAGCTAGCTAGAAGTCTTAAAGTGAAGAATCTAAGTGTTTTCAGTGACTCTGAACTCATATTTAGAAAAGTTAGTAATCTTTTCCAAACAAAGCGTCTCAGGCTTAGGTATTACAAAAATGAGGTTTGGGATTTAATGGAAAATTTCTTTCATGCGTTTAATATTACTGCTATCCCTGGAAATGAGAACATTCATGCAGACTCCCTAGCTATTTCAGCTAGTTCATTTATAATTCCAAATCAAATGCAAGTGCAATATCAAATTCAAGTCAAATATAGGCCATCTATTCCTGACAATCTTAAATACTGGAAAAATATTTGAAGACGATGAACAACTAAAATCTTTTCTACAGGTTAATGATGAATTCTTTGTTTTTCAAATTGAAAAAGATCAATCAGATATCAATGAAATTAATAAAGAAAATGAATCCTCTGATTTAAATTCAAGGATGGCTAACCATAATATCATTCAATTTTCAAACAAATTTATTCCTAAAGGTCTAGTCCCTCTAGAGAATATATTTGACCAGAATGATGTTCCCAAGAATCCACTATCAAATTCACCCGAAGAGGATATTGAAGAATCTAACATTGGAACACATGAAGATATTAAGAAAATTAAAATTTTTGCATCTCTACCTCATAAAGTAAAAACTAAATAGCTGAAACTTATTAAAACTTATAAGGATGTTTTCTCTTGGTCTTATGCTGAATTAAAAAACTTATGATACATCTCTCATTGAGCATAAAATTCCATTAAAACCTGAAGCCAAACCCTATAAGAAAAAATTAAGAAGAATCAATCCAGTCTTGATCCCTACCATAGAGAAAGAACTTAAAACGTTACTTGAGCTCAAATCATAGTTCCATTAAGATACTGAGATTGGGTAGCTAATTTAGTTCATGTTAGGAAAAATAATGGAGAAATCAGACTTTGTGTAGACTCCAAGAACATAAACAATAAATCCTTAAAAGACAACAACCCATTACCCAAAATGGATCAGTTTCTTCAAAAAGTTTAAGGTGCAAATAAAATTTCAATGCTTGATGGTTTCTCTGGATATAACCAAATAATGGTGAGTCTAGACGATAGAGAGAAGATTGCTTTTACCACTCCTTGGGGTACTTTTATATATGCCAACATTCCCTTTGGATTAACAAATGCTGAAGAAACATTTCAGAGAGCTATGGATTTAGATTTTGTGGGTAAGACAAACAAATTTGTTGATATATATCTTGATGACCTTGCTGTATTTTCTAACTCAGATCAGAAACATTTAAAACACTTGATGAAATTTTTGACAGGTTTAGAAAATTCGGGTATCACTTAATCCTAAGAAGTCTTTTTTTGTTATCATAGAAGGAAAATTTCTTGGTCACATCATTTATAAGGAAGGAGTGGTGTTGGATCCTAAAAGGGTATCAGAAATCCAAGCACTTGAATTTCCAAGGAATAAGAAGGAGATCCAAGCTTTTCTTGGAAATATTAACTTCCCGAGGAGATTCATTCCTAACTATGCTGAAATAGTTAAGGATATAATTGATATGATAAATAAGAATCATGAAGTTAAATGGACCATACCTCCTACATATTATTTTGAACATATTAAAAAGGCCATATCTAAAGCTCCAACTTTAGCTAGCCCTAGTTATTATGAACCCTTTAGTCTATTTTCATTTGCCTTTGAAACCACTTTAGCTGCTATTCTTTACAGAAGAATGAAGATGGTGATGATGAAAATATAGCCTTTTTCAGTAAAGTCATGAGAGGCACATAACTTAAGTAAGAAATTATTTAAAAACAAGCTTACTCCCTAGGCCAAGATTTAAATCCCTTCAGAATTTATGTTCTCCACTCAACCATTACTGCTTATGTTCCCAACAATGATGTGAAAATTGTCCTAACTCAAATAGACACTAATGGGAGAAGGGGAATATGGATTACCCAAATCCTTGAATTTGATCTTAATATAAAAACTACAAAGTTAGTAAAGGGTAAAGGTTTGGCCAAATTTTTAGCTGAATCTAATTGTAATTTTTTGGGGATAAATTTTGTTTTTGAAATTTTAGAGAAGAATACACAAGAACCTTCTCCAAACTCTCAAGGGGATAATCCGCAAGAACCTTCTTTAAATGAAGAAGGGGAGAATCCACAAGAACATTCCCAAGATTCAGAAGGGAAGAACACAAAAGAACCTTCATCTTCAAATCAATCAGTCCCTGTTCATATTTATGAGAAATTCTTACTATCATAATGATATTATGATATTGTGCATTTTCTTTTTAACTTTGAGTGTCCTAATCAATTTTAAATAAATCATTGTTAGACACTTAAGTTAAAAGTTGTAAAGTATTGTATCATCAATGGAAATTTATACTGGAAGGATCCACTCAATATCCTTTTGCTTTGATTAACAAAAAGTGAAACAAAAGGAATTATTGAGAAATTTCATGCAGGTATATGTGGTGGACACTGTCTAGAGAGCCACAACATATAAAATATCAAGAAAAGGATTATATTGGCTTATTATGTTTTCACAAGTAGGAGAAAAGGTTAGAAGCTACATTCCATGTCAAATGTTTGCTGGAAAGCAAAAACTTGCAGCACTTCCTTTGGTTCCAGTATTAGTTTCAACACCTTTCTGACAGTGTGGATTGGATTTCATAGGGGAAATTCATCAAACATCAAGCAACCAGCATAGATGCATACTAACTGCAACATATTACTTCACCAAATGGGTAGAGAAAATTCCAGTTAGAAATGCCACAAACACTGTAGTGATCAAGATCATTGAAGAAAAAATTATGTCCAGATTTTGATGTCCTCAACAGATAGTAACTAAAAATGCAACAACATTTAATAGTGTGAAAATGATTGAATTCTATCAAAAGTATTAAATCTTATTACATCATTCTACTCCTTACTATCCAGAGGGAAATGGTCTAGCAGAGTCATCAATTAAGAGCTTGGTCAAGGTAATCTAGAAGAAATTAGAATATCATAAGAAAAATCGGGACAATCACCTCATCTATGTAGTTTGGGCTTACAAAATATCTCCAAAAAGATCTACAGGAAAATCTCCATTTCACTTGGTTTATGGTAAAGAGGCAAATTTTCCTACAAATCTAGCTTTCCCTGTTTTGAATTTTTTACAAAAAGTTAATGAATAATTTGATGATTTTTCTAGGAGGATCAATAAGATCATTGAACTAAATGAAAACATGGATGAAACTCAATATAAGCTAAGGAAATATCAGAACAAAATGAAAAGTCCCTTTGATAGAAAAGCTAGAGAAAGATATTTCAGGGAAGGAGATTTGGTATTGAGATGGGATGTTAGGAGGGAAGAAGGAGGCGAACATGGAAAATTTGACAACCTCTGGTTTGGACCTTTTAGTATTGCAAAAGTCAAGGGTAAAAATACTTTCATCTTGCAGAACTTGGAAGGACAATTTTCTACATTGCCAGTCAATGGAAGATACCTGAAGCACTACATCCAGTACCGAAGATGCAGAAGAATCATTCACATTCATCATTGTACATTGAACGGCTTGTTTAAATTTTCGAGTGTGTTTGTTTTCTTAGCAAAGTCTCCATTAGACCGTGGAGAAGGCACTTGGATCTTCTTGTTCTCTGCATCCTACAGGAGGAAGAAGTCCCCAATTGGAGCCGATGTTGTAACATTATTTGGTTTTGATAAGGTAGCATTTTAGAAAAAAATGATAAATTTAAAAATTTTTAAGTTTGGTTATGAATAGATAAAAACAAAAAAATGTTAGGAATGATGACCAATAAATTATTTATATCATAAAATGTTAGGGTTAGATTACTATAAAAAAAGAAGAAAAAGATCTAAAAAATCGTAGGCATAGTTTGGAAAGAAATAAAAGAAATATTTGCTTAGTTTCAATAAAAAGAAAAGAAAATAGTGGAAGCTTGTTTAAATACACCCAAAAATTTGATTAAAGGTTAAAATATTTTTAAATTATTTAATCACTTTCATTTAGCGATTAATTAACCTTGTAATAAAATACATTTTTCCTTTATCCAAAGTCCGCAAGCGACACGAAATTTTTTCATATTATGTTTAAAGATCGAGCAAGCTCCGATAGTTGATCTCTTCCCTGCCTAGATCAATGGCGGGGAAGCATTTTCGCACCCCCCTTGCCCATTTATTGGACAAACACTCTGGTCTAATGGAAAACCACTTTCCTCACATCGCTAGTTTTGACTCTCGCCAATGGTCTTTGAATTTTCTCCATTGACCATTTCCCGACTCCCGACTGACACCTGTACATCCTGTTAAAGCTACACTCCCTTATTGTTTCCCTTCCTGTCTCATTAAGCCCGCTCCATAGGCATTTTCTAGTTTTTTCATCGCCCGCCAGCTCTTGTACCGTTAGCATTAAAACCTCCACGGTCATATTCTCTTGACAGTCACCCATAACGGTAATATAAGTAGCATTATAAATAAAAAATCTTCATACCTTCTACCATCTTTGATTCATTTACCATTTGCTGTCGTATTGCAGGTTTTACAAGAGATACATCGCGTTATCGACTCAACTATTTGCCATCTTGTCAGATTAACATTTATTTTACTGATACTCTCTTACATATGTTATCAACTTCACAGTCATATTCCTCTTCTTTTCCTCTACAGATCACATGGCCCCCAAGGGAAAAATCTAAAAACCAGTCTCTAAGGAAAACCCCGTTGTTTCTACCCCGGTCGATCTCGACCATATCCCCTTAGCTGATTCATACCTCAAAATCACTAACACAGAGTGCAAATTCGAACTTCATGAATTGCACCTGTGGCTAAAAACAAAATTATTTGGATCAGAAATATGATATTAAGCTTTGGGAATCCCTGTTACCCCTATTTCATTCCCTCAAACCCATGAATTCCCAAATCTAGTCACCTAGTGCCAAACCAAATATGATCCCATCAAAAGAGAAGTGGTAGCTCAGAATGGAAACATTCTGATATTTATCACTCCAGAAACCATTAACAACATGTTTATGATCCCAGACAATGACTCTCTCATCATTTTTGCCCAAGTTTCTCTCATGGAGTTATATCATAAGCCCACATTCCCTTGGAGAGCACAAATTTTTTAGATCTTCCTTCTTGATGATGTTGAAATGTCAAAGAAAAACCCTCCTTTTCCATCCTCCATGTTTTCTGAGGCTACCAGAAACATCATCTCATTACATTCTTATTTGTTAGGATATCCAGATGACAGAACAGTGGATGAAACCATTCTTGGCTACTTTTCCATCTTTTCTAAAGATCATTAACCTGAATTCATGTACAATTACAATAAATTTTTGGATGATAATATGCATGAAAAATTGATGAATTTAAGAACCCAAGGAATGTTTAATTACACCTCTATACTTATTCATATGTTTCTGTTTCAACAAGGAGATTCATTGCACATCACTTTGTATAAAAAATATGATCAGGGAGTTAATTAGTTAGTGATTCATTGGACATAATTGGTTAGATCTATTTCAAATAATTTTTATTTTGCATACTTTATTGATTCATTCATCCATCCAATTTCTCAACTTATTAGCAGTCAGAATGAGCCCAGAATTGGCCAGGACATCAAAATAATTCTTCATTTGAGTGATCAGGTTAAAAATGGAGATTGATATTTAAACCAAAATTATACAGAGATTCGAGTATATGGCTGTGAGATAGCACCATATAAACTCCCCAAATATGTTCCAATGAGAATTTTCTCTTTGGAATATATTAGGTAGATTATTAACATGGACTAATTACATTTGGTTTCAGGGAAGAGAAAATCATAGTTTAAGCTCAAATAAAAAAAGGCTCCTTTATATGCAATACCAGATCAGGAGGGATTGAGACAAATGATATTCTTAAGAGAATAATTTTCCATTCAAGCTTCACTTGGACTTATGATTCTTTCAACATCATTTCAAACCTAAGGTTTGAGTTGAAGAAAACTCCATATAATCATACACCTAGGCCTGAGATTGAAAAATTTATGAATCGGGAATAGTGAATAGAGAATACATTACAGGAGGTAGAGGAGCAGATCATTTCCAAATCTACTCTGCAGACTCCAGTTTTGCAAGGAAAACAGTAGAAAAGGCCCAGAGAAGAAACATCAACTTCTGTAGATATTTTCAAAGAATTCATAATCCAGCAAAAGAAACAGAAGACTGAATTTACTATTTCTACAGAGTAGATCCAAAAGAAACCAGAAATCATAGACTTGGGAGATTCAAAGGTATCTAGAGCAGAAGGAGGGAGTGTTCCCAATACTTCATCATCTTCTTATGCTTATCAAGAGCCTATGGAGATCATTTAATAAGTTGCAACCAGTACATCAGATGATCATAACATTTTCCCAAAATTCTTGGAGATTAAACAAAAAAATGAAACCTTGAAGGCCAATGTTTATAGTCAGTTTTGGAAGTAGAGTTCCACATCACAACACAAGATTTTGGCTGCTTTTGATAGTGAAAATGGAAGGATGCAGATGGATTCTCTACAAGCCCAAGTCCCTTTTCCCAAAGCTCCATCTAATTATAAGAATACAATTTTCTCATTTGATGCAAACCAGATTCATCCCATGGACCAGATCAATATGCATAGGAAGTCTGGAGAAATTATTTTCTCTAGCATGACTAATACAACTATGACATTGTCTAAGTTGAGAAAAACATTATGAAATGTACAGTCACAAATCAAAATAGAAAAAAATTACTCTTTAGCTAAAGACAATAAGTTAAAGTCTTTAGAAGACATTGTGGTCAAGATTGGGCATGACCCAAAGGATTGTAAAGTTGTAGAAGAGATTTTGAAAAAGAAGAATGTAGACATTGCAGCTCTTTGAAAGTAGCTAAACTGCCTTCCACAGAAGATCCCCCAGACAATGGAAACATAGGAGAGTGAACAAAATAGAGAAGATATGCTCAAACTCATTATTGAGAAGAACATTTAGAACAAATTGAAGGATTTCTTAAGGAAAAAGAACAATCAAATCAACTTGCTATTATCCTAGTTGTAGCAGTGCCAATTGCAATTGCAGGTACATAGCCAAGCTCTTCATCAACAACAGTGGAATCTAAATCAACAACACATGATCCAACTAAACTTGTGGAGGATTTGACCTTACAAAAACAAGAGAATGAAAATTTATTGGAGAAGTTCAGAACCTTGGAAACCCATAAGATTAAAAATGACACCATGTACATGGAATAAATGCAAACGTATCACAGATTAGCACTAAAGGTTCAAAAGTTAGAAAGTGAGCTTCTAATGGCAGACACCTTGGCCCAAGCCAAGGAGAGAATTTAAATTGAAATAAGTCAAGCAATGACAGAAGAATGGCCATCCATACAAATAATTTTTGAACAGGAGGAATTAATCAATAGGTGAAAAATAGTCATTGAAAAAGAGAAGGTAGCACTCAAGCAGAAACCAGTAAAGGCATCAGACATGATTAAAGTACTAAATTGAAAGAACAGGGCTTAATTGGAGAAAATCAAAATTACAGATAGAACAACTACTATTATGGAGATCAAGAAAGTATCGCAGAAGAAGAATTTGTTGAATCAATTAGAAAATAAATATCAAAATTTGGATATTGTTGCCAAAGATTTCACACTAAGTTTAATATGCTAAACCAGAGGGAATTGCCCAGATTAGTAGCTCACAAAGACAAACTGAACAACTTGGAGGGGTACTAAAAAAATCTCTATACCATTTCCATTGACAAAGATAAGTTTGCATGAATTAAATGCCATATGACAGGGAAAGATTTTCTGGAATCTTTAGATTTTGATTTGACAATTAAACATGAAATCAAACATCTCTTCATCAACAAGCCTAACTTTGAAAGATACACATAAGTAGATGAAGGTTTTAGGAAATTAGTAAATCTGGAAATTTCAAGTCAGGAAAGATGGGATCACTTATGTGAAACCATCAAGTAAGTTTTTGTCTCCAACATCATGCTAGCACAACAAATTTTTTTGGGCCACATCATCAACTGTTTCCTCAAAGACACTACTAGATCACTCATCATTTTTTGTTTTCCTACTATTTGATACTATTTTTGTAATCATTTTAGATACTTCTAAGTGATAGAAATTAGTATAAATAACTCTCCATTCGAGTTATTAAGGGTTTCACCTTTGGATGAGCATTTGTAAGCAGAAGTGTATGAGATTTTTTATCATTGATGATAAATAAAAGGATTATGGATTTATTTCAATCAATTTTTCTCCTTGTAAGTTTTTCTAGTATTCATTTCACTTTGTTTTATTTATATATTTGATTTTCATGAAGATAAGTAAGTAAGAAAAAATGTGTTTCAGTCTATCTTAAATCCTCTAAAGTTATAATCCATTTTAGAGATTGACTTATTGAACTATTTGTTTGTATATGTCCCTTTATATCAATAAATTTTCAGTAATATTCATAATGTTAAATATGTTTTGTTGAGTTATTAAAAATTGTTTAACAATATTTCATACTTATGATAAATTAAACATTCAATCTGAATATTTAACTGATCACATTTTCTTATAGTTTCTACCTTCACATATGAAAAATTAAATCACTGTTTGAAGTAAAGCAACATCCCTTTTCTTAATAGTGAATATTATCAAAAGTTTAAAGACATTTGTTTATATTTTCTTAATACATTGGTCATCAAAAAACCCAACTTAAAACAAACAAAAAATTATAGATGATCTGGCATGATTAACTGACCTAGAAATATCTTAGAGGACAACACATGTCATCATGATATTTTTGGTATGTTATGATGCTGATATGTTGGCTAAGATAGAGTAGGAGACACAGATCATCAAGGCGAGGTTCCAACACTGAACTTCGGGGTAACAAAAAATCATTGTATAGGTTTGTATGTTGGGTATGGAGGTATGTTATTTAATTATTTTTATGTGAATTATGGTTAAATACATGCCTGCCATTCTATTGTTGTTGTGGTTACATGTATGATAGATGCTAGTTGTTTTTTGCGGTCATGTGCACGTGCGTTGGTTAGTCATGCATAATCGTAACTTGTTGTTATATGCATTTTGGTCATACAGATGATCATTATGGTAATTGATTTAAGTTCTTGAGATTATTATGTATTGTGCTAATTTGGATTTTCCTATGCAGATGGTTAGGGTTATGAAGTCCAAGTATGAGTCAACCTATTGGTGATATTGTGTTGTACTAATATAGAATGACTGTGCATATGTAATTTTTATGCATGAATGAAATTTTCTTATATGTTGATGATGTGAACATGTTAGCTAGTTATTATTATGGAAATCATAACCTTATTAATGTTTGAGTTGATGTGTTGTGAAGTTATATCATGCTAATATAGATTGATTGTGCAGACAAGATAGCCTCCCCTAAGATACATTGAGGTATGAGTTTCTTATGTCATCTCTTGGTGTTTGAATGTTTGATTATCTCATTTATATGGTGTTTGGTGTCTATTATGTCATCTATATATTGTCTGAATGTTTGATTAATTGCATGGTATGAGTATGTGTTTATATTATTTCCTAAAGGAATGATCTTGTTTCAAGACGATGGTACTAACACACTATGTGTTGAGATAAATGATATACACTTGCATGTAAGTGGGTGCTAGTTCTATTATTATGATTAATAACTGTGTTTTGACTGTCGATTGTGACATAGATGATTAGTCTTGGTAAAGGTTGATTTCAATTACTAGATATGATGTCTTGATATTTGGAACATGTGATTGACATGTGTGAGAAGTTGCAAGGAAACATGCTTGGTATTATAATGACAAGGTAACAATTTATTTTTTTATATAAATAATAGCTAGGTGATGTGGCAGTGCATAATAAGAATTAACTGCAACAAGGAAAAATGTATAACATTTTTATTTCAGTTATAGTTGGATTTGTCAAGGAATTTGAGTTCCCTGAGAAGTGTATGTGTTCAGTTACAAGGAAGCGTGCTTGGTACAACAAGGTAAGGTAATTGGTATATTGTTATGTTTAATTATGAACTGATGATTATGTGTTTATTGTAGCATGATGTAGGGGACTGGATGGCAAAAGAGACTTCCATGAAATCTTGAAGAAGGCTCGGGTTGAGCTTTCCCTTGGAAGTATTGGGAACCCATGGGGATTGAGTCATGGTGTTTATTTATAGTCTTACGCTTTTGGTATTTTGTGATTTGTTGTGCTTGATTTACGGTCTTGATTGTGTCTAGTGCATGGTCATTCCACTTTGTTGTGGTTTTGTATTGCTATTTTTTTCATGGTCTTGTTAATGTTTGATTTTTTTCATTCCTTTTATGTTTTGAGGGTCATGAGAATTGGTTGGGAAAGAGAAATTTAATGAATTTCGGGAAGATCTGGATGAAACCCAATAGGAAATGTAAGACTTGGATGAAGCTTAGTGCATGTATAATGGAAAATAAAGGAAAGCGTATGTTAAATAGTGGAGTTGGTTGGGTCCATTGAGGTAAATGGACGATGGAAAAATAATCGCGAGAAAGGTAACACAAAAGGTGAAATGAATGGATCTAAGGTTTCAGATGCCTTGGCTATGTTGCGAACTGTTGTTCTCAATGATGTGAATGTTGTGCATGAATAAAGGAATTTATCTTAAAATAGACCTTATGATATCTAGAAATTGTGTTGTGACTATGTTTATGTTGATGTCTATATGCGTATACATGTATATATGCATGTCGTTTTCTGACAGGGTTGTTAGGGATCATGATTGTTTTATGCTAATGTTTATAGGTAAATATGTATGTATGTATGTCATTTTCTGATAGGGTCATCAAGAATCATTCTTGTGGAGAAATGATTACTTATCTAGGTTAATGGCATGAAGAGGTTCCTGATCTTATGAGGAATCAAGTGGGAAGAGTAGCCCTGACAAATCTATGAGGCCAGTATCATGTGGATATGAATTTATATTATGTGATTATACTATGTCTATGTTTATTTTATGGACAAGCTATGTTGAGGGACACATCAACGGAATGAAATTAATGTGCTTTATGGCATGCTAGGACAAGCATGTGTAAGACACTAGAAGCAAGGTTGTTTGGTAAGGACAATGTGGCCTCAGTATGTGCAATACTGGTGCTGTGTACATGTAGCATATGTAGTATTGTGTACACATGATGTTGTGTGTTTTTTGTATATATGGTGTTGCATGTATATTGCATATATAGTGAAGGGTATAGATGGTGCTATGTACATGTTGGATATGCGGTGTTGCGTACATATCGTATTATGCGCATGTTGAATATGCGGTGTTGTGTGCATATGGTGCTATGCACATGTTGGATATGCAGTGCTGTGTACATATGATGTTATGCACATGTTTTATATGCACTTCTATATACATATGGTGTTGTGTACATGCTGTACATGTGGCACTATGTACATATGGTGTTGTGTGCATGATTGTACATGAGGTGTTGTGTGCATGTGGTGCTGTGTACATGTGGTTATGTGTGCAACTGGTGTTGTGAACATGTCGTGCATGTGATATTGTGTACATGCGGTGTCGTGTACATGTGGTGCATGTGGTGCTGTGTACACGTTGTACATGTGGTGCAGTGTACATGTGGCATTGTGTACACGTTGTGTAGGTGGTGTCATGTATATGTGATGTTGTGCACACATTGTGCAAGTGGTGCTATGCATAGGTGGAAATGTGTACATGTTGTAAATATGGTATTGGTGTAAATGTGGTATTCTGTGCATGTCGTACATGATGTGTTGTGGGCATGCAGTATTATGTATGTGCATTGTGTAGTCGTGGTATCATGGCATGTGTATTCAATGTTTTGTACTCTGTGTACATATATGTATTGTGTTGTACACTAGATGTAGGTGTATATGTTGTGTTGTACACCGAGTGTAAGTGTATGTGTTGTGTTGTGTGCTGGGTGTGGGTGTATGTATTTTGTGTTGTTGTACGCCGTGTGTGGATGTATGTGTTGTGATGTACACTATGTGTATGCCATATGTGATTGAAGAGAAGCAAAGGCACTGGGCACTTGCCAAGTGTGGAAATCGATTCAGTGCGTGTACAAAACGAACAAAGGAATAAGTAAGGATTGATGAAAGATAAGTATTGATATTTTATTTCAGTTTTATTATGCATGTGATATATGATTCTGACTTATGATGGTTACATGTGATTTATGATTATGGTTTATGATGATTTCATGCAATTCATGATTTTAGTTTATGATGGTTGCATTTTGAGCTAATCGGATGTGATATGTTTATACATTATGATTTAATCAAACAACTAATTTGACTTGTTGTGATGGGAAGTGAACATAATTTCAAGTGTACCTTATTGACGAGCCATCAATGAGGTATGATTTGAAGTTATCTCAATTTATTTTGAATCTAATGGAAATTATGTGCTTGGTATAGGAAAGAATGTAATGCTTGTTTGGGATGGTTTAAACTAACTGCAATAATTCAAAACATGAGTGAAAGGAATTGGAACAAGCAATAGTATACTGGTAAATCACTTCAAGAGTAGGGCCATTGTGGGACACTGGTACCCAATAGTGTCCATTGGTTGGAATGGGCATGCTATGACTAGTATGATGGTTTTAAGGCAGTTATATTCCTTGGTTTTTGGACCTTACGATGCAAGGAAACCTTTCCCAAGTGAGGGGTTGCCTGAGGGAATATGTAGTAGAGAAGGGGATGTGTGTGGAACTTGGAAGGTGTGTGACTGCATGGAAGGGGGTGACCAGATTTCTTGAGGGAATGTGTAGCACAAAATGGAAGGTCAGGGATGGATTTGTTTGATCATTAGAAATTCTAGATGGGATCAGATGCACATTGGGAGTGTGCCCTAGAATAATGATCCAGTAACTGTTCATTGAGAGGAAAAATGGCACAAGATTTTAGCGTTGGAAATTGGATGTAGTTTGAATTTGGCAGTGGATTCCAGACTTCCTGGGAGCAAGGTGAATCCTAATATTACTTTGAGCATGGAGGTGTAAGCCTTTGGATTCCCTTGTTGCAGTTGCAAGCATTGTATCCTTTTATTTGTTGGTTGAGCAAATGTGCATACGTATGTATGTGTATATTATTGTAAATACTATATCGTGCTAAATTTATAAAGTTCCATAAATAGTATGGTTATTTGATGGTTGAAGAAAATGTGCATAATTATATATGTTGTTGTTATTGTAAATAATGTAATGAGTCATGTTATTAATATCCAATAAACGGTATGATTGTCAAGTTTTCAGCAGTGGTCATTGTAAATACTACAACAAGTTGTGTTATAAAGCTCCATAGGAAGTATGTTTTGGTTTTCAACAGTTTTTTGTTTGTAGGTTGTTGGGCCCAAATTAACGTATGTTCTCACCCTGTAATTACTTCAAATTATGTTACAATTTTGGGGGAATTCCCCTTCATATTAACAATAAAGAGAGAAAAGATTATGAAAACTAGAACAACTAGGCTAATGATGAAAAGGATGTTTTCATAATAGAAAATTGACTTCTCTTATCTCCGCATACAGGAAGGCAGATTTCCTGGACCAATAGGAAATGAAAGCTAACCAACAGGTGCAAACATATGAGATTTTGGTAACTCCTAGCAACCAACAGAAGGTAGACAGATTAATTCGAGCCCAAGAACTCAAATGACAGCCATGCACAGCGGGCTGTCATTTGGGAAATACTTTCTCCTTTTTGAAATCGCCTTTAAAAGGACGAAGGACGAACGAGAAAAGGAGTCGAAGAAAGAATATGAAATTCATTCTGCAATCGACGCATCAGAACCAACCTGTCTAATTGTATTTTTGTAATATCATTGGATGTAATATAGAGCCTTGAACAATAATCTTTTGAAGTTTTTACTACGCTAGAGCTTCTGGTGGTGTGGGCCCAACCCTTGGAAGTTCCTCGCAAATTCTCATGCTCTATGTAGTTGCAGAACCAATGCTTAAGTATCCGATGCAGTTGTAAAGTATATATCCATTCAATAAAGTTACAGTTTCTCTTTCTTTAGGATTGTTAGCAATCATGTTCTTGAATTAGGATAATCGCACTCGTATTTTCTGGCTTATAATAATGCTTCATCATCAGTATATGGTTCTAGTTCTTCCAATATCATTGCACTTGAGTTATAGATCATAGAATTAGTTGATTTCGATGTTATCTGTCTTTATGGATTGCATTACTCTTTCAGCATAGCGAAGCATCCAACTGTCAATCAATGTTGATTAATTAGTTCATAAAGAGAATTCCATTGCAAAATTACATAAGTAATTGTTGTACAATTCATTTAGATTGCTTCAATTATACTGTTGTTTCATTGCTGTTCAGTTTAGTTAGACTGTTGTTCAATTTGATTTCATTGTTGTTCAGTTTATTTAGACTGCTGTTTAATTCAATTCAATTGCTGTTTGATTCAACTATATTGTTGTTCAGTTCATTTAGACTGTTGTTTAATTCAATTAAATTGCTGTTCAATCTTGTTGTTCAGTCTTAGGTTAAGAATCAATCCAAGCTACCCCTCGTTAGGATCAGTGAACTTAGGAGGCTAGCAAATTCTTCCTCATAAGCAACAAGGAGTAACTATTAGACAATCTAACTCGCATATATTGTGCCAACACTCTTGAAATAAGAGGACTTACCTTGGGTTGATAATTACATGAGAAATCACAAGATTTGTCTGTAATAAGCCATCTCTGTGAGTCCAACATTTTGGCATCGCTTCCGGGGAGAGTGTTAAGAGTCATCTCCTTAATTCATCGCTCTCCATTGCTATGAAGAATTGGGTATTGAAAATGAGAGGTAAGAACCTACGTACCGGCAAGCAACATGCTTTCCCTCTAGCTCGCTTACCAGCAAGTCATGCAAAGAACCATAAGAAAGGTGCTCTTGCTTTATGTCTAGGAAGAAAAATATAGAAACAATCCGAAATCATTCGCAAACATCCTCACAATCCAAAGGACCAGTGATTCTTGGAATAACAACATATATAGACGAAATCATTAATAAAGCTAAATCTCAGGCATCTATAGGACCCATAACTATTTCCATTCAAAGTCCTAATACACTCCCTCAGGCGGCAGCCTCACCATCTGTAGCCTACGCTGAGATTCACTGTGAGACAGAGGGGTCTGAGTGAAGCCTATAGAATTTCGATCGTATAGGAACTGACCCTTCAAAAGAGGGAGGCTCTTGCAACCTACAGGAAGGGGGGGGGGGGGGAGAGAAACTAGTGGAGGAATTCACATAGAAATATAAGAACCTAAGTCCCCTAAAGGAGTGATCGAAATAGAAGTACTCAGGATCCCAGATTAGGGAAGTGCTGTAAAACCCCCACCGCATTCACCTCCCAAGCCCATTAGAATTACTCCTCCAGATCAAGAAATTCCCGAAGATTTCTAGCACCTCTTTGATCAGATGGAAAATAATCAAAATTAGAATCAGAGGTAGACATCAACATTAGAATACCGTATTATTGATCATGCTGCCAATGCCCCTATGAAAGCCATCCCCTTGCACAACATTCCCACCTTTCATGGATTAACCACGAAATATCCTGATGCATTCCTATTTGAATTTGATGTCTTATGCAGAGGATATGACTACACCACTGATCCCCATAAACTAAAACTATTTCCCTCTACCTTAAAAGGAACCGCGCTATGCTAGTTCATGGGATTAGGTGGGGGAGCCATAAATAACTGGGACCAAATGAAGAAAATTTTTCTTACCAATACCAAGACTATTACCAAACCAGACATCTAAAAGATGAAATCTTCAATATGTCTACAAAAGACAATGAAAGATTAGAAGAATACGTAAAAATATTTCAATAAAATTTACAAAGATCCCCATATACCATGCTATCCAAGGACATTTTAAAAGCCATGATGCTTAAAGGGATGAAGGAAGAATGGTTTGAGATGCTTAACATAATGGGGAAGGGAGATATTTACCAGGAACAATATGATGAGATTTTTTCCCTATGTATTAGATGCTCTTGGGGTAGCTCACTGTTACACTAAAAACTGTCACCTTGACATTCTGCTAACTGTATGAGCTCATTAACACTCATACATACCTCCTATGCAAGTCTTACAACCTTTTTTCCTCATTCCAAACCTTTAAAATCAAAGAAAAGTTCCTTAAAATGGAGGAAAAACCCTAAAAAGCTCAAAAACCTTGGGTACGCAGTTAATATGAAGCCTACCTGCGTTTTTAGTTAGGGTACGCAGGTAATGTGAAGAGAAAATGCGTTCTAGAATGCATTTTTCCAGTGTAATGCCTGCGGTACCCCTGTAAAGTCAAAAAAGTGCGGAATTAAACTGAAAAAGTTGAATTTTGGTCAATTCTAGAAGGTTCTGGATGAGATTTTTTGGGGATGAGTACGCTTTGATAAGGTGCATGTATCCCACACCTTAAGGAACTAATCCCTTGATGTGAGGAGCCTATCCCTTTGAAGGAGGATTCTATCCCTTTTAAGGTGGAATCCTAACCTCCTCATCTGCTCTATAAAAGGAGGCATTGGGTAGCCTCAAAGGTTAAGTTTTTTGAAGAAGATTTTTGAGTTGAGGTGCTGTTGAGATTTAGACTTCCTTCTGTTGAGCTTTTGAGAGGAAAGATCACATACCTCTTTTTGCTCCTAAAGGAAGAGTGTAAGACTTATCAAAGTAGAGGAGATTCCTGCTTCGGACCCCAGGAAGACCTTTCGAACATCAAGGCTAAGGTTGTAAGGTTCTTCTGTATATTTTAAGATCAATACAATCAAGTTCTGTTTTTCTCAATAAATTGTCATTCGATTGTTTATTTCAATAAGCTGTCGTTTGATCGTTTATTTCATAGATTCCTTGATCACTATGATAGGTATGTTTTATGATTATTTGTTATACGGAGTGCTATTGATATTTTCTTGTTTGTGATTGCGGATCAACGAAAGATGAGGTACTTTCTTGTGAAAAAGGGCCCTTGCTGCGATGGAAGGATTATTGTTGCGACGGAAGCTTTATGACCACAAATAAGCATTTGAATTTAAGGTAGGATCGACACCTTCATAGAATTTATTTTTAAAACGAATATATCTAGAGAAAGACAAGCTTAGTTGTTTGTTTGTTGCTAGATTGTCTTTTGACACTAGGGAGATTGGTATTGTCCGTAAGAACGATTCATCTGACCAACAAATTGGCGACTCCACTGGGGAAAGAACTTGTTGTTTTGGTTCTCTTTTATTTTGATTTGATAAAAAGTTTTTCTTGGTTTTTGATTCATGGATACCTACCTGGGTAGCTTATTTTTTCTCTGTTTTTCAAAATTTTGAAATATTTTACGTTTTTCTTGAACTTTTCTGGGGACCGCACTTTGTTCTTTTGAACAGTGCGGGCAGTTTCGCACTTTCGTTAAGTAAATAGTGCGGGACCGCACCTGTTACTTCTGGGAGCCTGCGGACCCTGTTAAAATTTTGGAAAAACTTTAGATTTCTTTTTTCATTTTAGTTTAGATTTAATTTAGGATTCTTAGCATCTACCTAGATCTGTATTTTTCTGTCAAAAATCTCTTGTTTATGAGTTTCTTTCAGCAAATTCTTCATCTCATCAATCTCCATTAAGTTAATTGGGTGTTTTGAGTCTCTTTTTGAGAAATTCTTAATTTGATTTCCTTTGGTCATTACTTGGAGGTTTGTCTCAGTATTTTCACAATCTTTTAAGGGGGCTAAAATTGTGTATGAGTGTTAATCGCCTTTAGTGTTTTTTGATCTTTGGAACTCTCTACGATTTTCTACGACTTGTACACTTGATTGGTTCTTAGATTACATTCGAATCATCTTGTGTTTGAGGGTATCTTGCATAGATCACATTTGCATAATTAGAATTCTCATTTTTCGATATGAATGAAAAATGTGCATAGATTACATTTGCATACTTTTCATGTGAATTACTAGATTACAATACATAGTTTACATTCGAAAAAATCAATTGTAGATTTAGATGGATTTTCTTTAATTTAAATTTAAGATGTTTTATGGTTCTAAAAACACAAAAATAAAAAAAAAAATTGTTTTGGGATTGATTTGCATTAGTTTTTCTTAATGAAATTAGTGCATTAGAGAATTTGTTATATTTTCTCTTATTGATCAATTTTTGCATTGTTGGAAGAGATTGGAAACTCTTTCCTTACTTTAGTTAGGATTCATTGAATTAAAAATATTACATTATCATATTCAATTTCATTCAGTTTTGGGTCGGGTTATAACACCATTGGTTTCGTATCCATTTACCCTTTGAGTAATAACAGCCTAAATAACACAGTGCTTAATTAAAATTCAATTATAAATTTTTACTTTTTTAGGGTTCTTTCCACCAATATAGCTGAGGATTAGTGCTTTGGAATAGGTTGTATTTAACTTTCCAAAGCAACTAAAACAAACAAGTAGTCAATCTTGCGGTAGGAAAAATTCCAATTGTTGCATGTATGATCTGGGAAGCTCCTCCTAAAGGAGTCAAGCACGAGATCATATCTGAACCAATGAGGTAATAAATCCTTCCTCATTGGGAATGATAGCATATATACATGTATTAACAATAGGAAACCTCAGATTGACCATTGTCGAGGAGCCTGGGGTCACTTGTCGGTAAACCTTGGATTATGTCAAGGAGCCTTGAGGGTTTGAGGGATTAGCTTTGTTACTGCGCGCTAACGTGTGTATCGGATCGTAGGCTTGTTCCCCCGGGTATATTTGTTTCTTTTGGTAACCTTAGTGATGACCCTCATCTATAGGATTCTTTCTAAGAGTGACGGTGAAGGGAAAGATCGTACCTGGAGCCGACGTCAACTAGACTCACTTGGACTCTCTAGGGGTTCTCTTCTGTTTCACTCGGATGGTTTTGTGAAGAAACTTGTGCCCGGTCTGTTTTCATTAAGCGAGGTTGTCGGGGTAAACTGTTAACCACCTTTCTGTATTAAATTCTACGATGTTGGATTTCATCACCAACTAGTGTTTTTAGTACGGGAAGTTACTGTTGTGTGTGGTTTGACTCCTAGATTTGATAGCGCGTGTTAATTTGTTTGTTTTTACTTTTAGAGACCATAGGTGTAAATTGTGAATTTTAATTGTTAGGTGTGAATTGTTATTTGTTAATTGTTATTTTAGTTTTTAATTTGTTAATAAAATTCACTGAAGTTGAATATAATGACAACTGTTCCGGAATTTACCAACCAAGGAACCCATTTTAACGAGATTCCTAGTACTTTTCCTTGCTTTGGAAAAGTTGGTCCTCCTTATATGGCTACATTGTCATTACCTGGATTTACAATAGGTTTACCGATATGGTTATTTTCAACTTCGTTGGCCACAGAACACTCCAGGCCAAACCACACTCAGCCGGATGCTTCACAAAGGTTCACCATCTCCAACATCACCAACCTTTTGTTGACCCTTTAACTTCTTCGCCTAATATTTCTTCCTCTTCGCTTGGTAAAAGCCTTGACGCTAGTAACCAAATGACTAAGAAGAAGAAGAAAGGGAAGAAGAAGAAGAAGAGGAAGCAAGATAAGAAAGAAGTCAACCAACCAAGCATGGCTGTAAATGTTAGTTGTGTTGAGGAAACCTCTGTAGTCGCCAGAATTAGTAGTGTGTGAGGACGGTTCTTTGCAACATCTTGCAATTTCGACTATAGTTAAAAAATGAATCAGTGAGTGAGGAGAGTTCCTTGTACTGTGTCAACCTCGTTAAAAAATGAATCAGTGAGTGAGGAGAGTTCCTTGTATTGTGTCAACCTCGTTAAAAAATGAATCAGTGACAGAGGAGAGTTCCTTTTACTGTGTCAACCTCGTAAAAAATGAATCAGTGTGTCTGAGGATAGTTCCTTGTACTGTGTCAACCTCGTTAAAAAATGAATCAGTGAGTGTGAGGAGAGTTCCTTGTATTGTGTCAACCTCGTTAAAAAATGAATCAGTGGGTCTGAGGATAGTTCCTTTTACTGTGTCAACCTCGTTAAAAAATGAAACATTTAGCCTAGGAAAGTTCCTTTTACTGTGTCAACCTCGTTAAAAAATGAATCAGTTAGTCCGAGGAAAGTTCCTTTTACTGTGTCAACCTCGTTAAAAAATGAATCAGTGGCTGGTGAGGAGAGTTCCTTTTACTGTGTCAACCTCGTTAAAAATGAATCAGTGGCTGGTGAGGAGAGTTCCTTTTACTGTGTCAACCTCGTTAAAAAATGAATCAGTGGCTGGTGAGGATAGTTCCTTTTCCTGTGCCAACCTCATTAAAAAATGAAACAGGTGTCTGGAGCAGAGTTCTTGTCTTGTGTCAAGCTCCTTAAAAAATGAAACATGTAGGTAGATTGTAGAGAGTAGATTGGTAGATTAGAATAAATAGTTTCTGAGGACGGTTCTTTTCCTGTGTCAACCTCGTCAAAAAATGAATCAGTTGGTCTGAGGATAGTTCCTGTTACTGAGTCAACCTCATTAAAAAATGAATCAGGTATGAGGATAGTTCTTTTCCTGTGTCAACCTCGTTAAAAAATGAATCAGCTGGTCATGAGGATGGTTCCTGTTACTGAGTCAACCTCGTTAACAAATGAATTAGGTATGAGGACAGTTCTTTTCCTGTGTCAACCTCATTAAAAAATGAATCAGTAGGTTATGTACATAGATTAGAAATAAGTAGTTAGCTGAGGATAGTTCCTTTTACTGTGTCAACCTCGTTAAAAAATGAAACACGTTGCCATGAGCATAGTTCTTTTCCTGTGTCAAGCTCATTAAAAAATGAAACAAATTCTCCCTTAATTGAGTCGAGTCTTTGAATAGACCTCGTAAATGTTAAGTAATATATTTAGGTTAGTTTTTAGGTCGGGTCTTTCATATGATCTCGTAAATGAACCTTCATTCCATCCAGCTATTTATTACTAGTGTACTTAGTTGAATGAAATGAAGCTGGGGGGGCATGCACTCTAGCAGTTACGCTTAGGGGGCATCAAGCATAGTTTTCTCTCTATTTCAAGCTTGTGAAAAAATGAAACTACTTTGAAGCATAGTTTTTCTCTGTTTCAAGATTTTGAAAAAATGAAACCTATCTTGAGTCAATTTTGGTTATTTTCAAGACTCGTTAAACTCATGAAAATCCCGAGATTATTTTGCTATCTTTCATTCTCGTAAAACACATGAAAATGCCGAGTTCTTTCCGTCTTTTCCTGCTCGTAAATTAAATTGAAAGTCGGCCACAGGAGTACATTTTTATCCCTTTTTCGAACTCGTTAAAACTTACCGAAAAAGTGAAAACCATGAGTACATTTTTATCCCTTTTTCGAACTCGTTAAAACTTACAAAAAAGTGAAACCTATGGAGTTCTCTTTTAAGCCCTTTTCAGACTCTCTAAACATGAAAAGATTGCCGAGTACTTGATTATTCGAACTCGTTAAAGTAAATGAATGATCGTCCCTTCAGTATAAGTTTACCCCTTTTACGGACTGAAACGGACTATTTACGAAAAAGGTATGCGTTGACTAAATATGGTCAATAGAGTTCTCTCCCGCATTATTTTATCCTTTTTTGGGCTCGAGAGACTAAATTTACGAAAAAGTACACCCATGGAGTTTTCTTAAGTTTTTCTTCTGACTCCCTAAAACTGAAAAACACCGAGTTTCTCCTATACTGGACTCGTTAAAACTTAACAGTAAAGGACCTGTTTAATTTTCAACAGGAACGAACCACTCCTTCTTAGGGTTCGAATTTTAAACTAAGTTGGACTCATCAGAAGGATGAGCTTATAATCAAGCAAATGTTATCCTCCTCAAGCTTGTCAAAAATAAAGAGGTACTTGCCAGAAATGGTGGGGGAAAAGAGAGAAAAACGAACCTGTTTGTTACATTTTGATTATTCGGAAAACCATTAACCACTCTTGAACACGACACTTTTTTTCCACCTGGGTTGGGAAATCCTTTGCCTAACAGTTAATCAAACCATATTGAAAGTCTTCAGCCAGTTTCTGGGTATTAGCTTTGGGTCAATTGTTACCAAGCCATCTGTAGTGTCGTTATGTGTTCAAGAGGACAGTTCAAATAAACCATTCATCTGCAAAATATCTGTCATCCATTTTGACCATCCCTGAGTCAGTCCTTGCCAATATATTTTCAAAACTTGATCTATGATTTCGTGTTGTGGGCTTGCCTATGATGGATCACTTTCTATCGACGACAGCTCATTATCTAGGAAGTTGATCTAGAAATCGTCAGTACCTTGAAATCTGCATGCCTCAATGGCAGGTTTCTTGCCTTCGACGACAGGTTGCATCATTGACCTTCGATCGAAAGATTCCGTGACATGTTCGACTTCAGCTCATTCATTCACATTTCATGGATTGTACTGAGTACTTTGAGAGCCATTGACATTACTGGTGGTTACTCTCACACTTGTTAACAGTTTACATCATTGATTGGTAATCAAGTGGTTTCTACCATGTTCGACTTCGACACATTTATTCACATGGATAGAATCGTACTAGTTCGAGATGCGGAAATCAAGACCCTGGATCTAGTTTCTACCATCCAGGCTGCGAGGAATTTTGTTATCATTTATACAGTAGACTATTTATAAATAGATGGCTGCATCCATACTGTGTCTACAAATATCTATACTGTGATGTATTCAAAATCATTCCTGTATCAGAACAATTTAGAGTTAGTTTCTAGTTAGTTTTGATCTGAGTATGGGAATGCCTACCTCAGGGATGATATGTTTACATATATATATTTTGCATTGAATGTTTTTACAGGTTCCGACTGGGGTGTCCACAGGATGATCCTTGAAATGATAAAGTACTTCACTCTTTATATATGACAGACTTCATCTTCATCTATTCCAGACTTCGCACTTTAGGGGGCAATCTGTTACACTAAAAACTGTCACCTTGACATTCTGCTAACTATATGAGCTCATTAACACTCATACATACCTCCTCTGCAAGTCTTACAACCTTTGTTCCTCATTCCAAACCTTGAAAATCAGAGAAAAGTTCCTTAAAATGGAGGAAAAACCCTAAAAAGCTCAAAAACCTTGGGTACGCAATTAATATGAAGCCTACCTGCGTTTTTAGCTAGGGTACGCAGGTAATGTGAAGAGAAACTGCGTTCTAGAACGCATTTTTCCAGTGTAATGCCTGCGGTACCCCTGTAAAGTCAAAAAAGCGCGGAATTAAACTGAAAAAGTTGAATTTTGGTCAATTCTAGAAGGTTCTGGATGAGATTTTTTGGGGATGAGTACGCTTTAGTAAGGTGCATGTATCCCACACCTTAAGGAACTAATCCCTTGATGTGAAGAGCCTATCCCTTTGAAGGAGGATTCTATCCCTTTGAAGGTGGAATCCTAACCTCCTCATCTGCTCTATAAAAGGAGGCATTGGGTAGCCTCAAAGGGTTAAGTTTTTTATGTTAAGGAAAATAATGGAGGATTGAAGAATATTTTGATGGGTTAAATATTTGAGTTGAAGTGCTGTTGAGATTTAGATTTCCTTCTGCTGAGCTTTTGAGAGGAAAGATCACATACCTCTTTTTGCTCCTGAAGGAAGAGTGCAAGACTTATCAAAGTAGAGGAGATTCCTGCTTCGGACCCCGGGAAGACCTTTCGAACATCAAGGCTAAGGTTGTAAGGTTCTTCTGTATATTTTAAGATCAATACAATCAAGTTCTGTTTTTCTCAATAAATTGTCGTTCGATTGTTTATTTCAATAAGCTGTCGTTTGATCATTTATTTCATAGATTCCTTGATCACTATGATAGGTATGTTTTATGATTATTTTTTATACAAGTGCTATTGATATTTTCTTGTTTGTGATTGCAGATCGACGAAAGATGATACTTTCTTGTGAAAAAAGAGCTCTTGTTGCGACGAAGGATTATTGATGCGACGGAAGCACTACGACCACAAATAAGCATTTGGATCTAAGGTAGGATCGACACCTTCATAGCATTTATTTGTAAAACGAATATATCTAGAGAAAGACAAACTTAGTTGTTCGTTTGTTGCTAGATTGTCTTCTGACACTAGGGAGATCGGTCTTGTCCGCAAGAACGATTTATCCGGCCAACACTCACGCAATAGGCCAGTTGGGCGTGATTCTATGAAGAAAGACCTTAAGCAGACCAATGGCAATGTAACCAGAGTAGAATTTGGAAATCTGTTAGAAAATTTCAAAACTGACATCATGGGTACCTTGACAATGCAACTTGACATTTTACAAGCCAAACATAAACAAGCTATAGTGGAACAAAAACTGGCCATCTTTTGCCCAAGATGTTGAAAGAAGCATAGCTATAGGGAATGTCCTTTAGACATGGTTCAAACTTGTGCTATCTACACTAAGGATCATACCACGGACCAATTTCCTTCACTTCCCTGGTTGAAATCCATCTACAAGGAAGCAGAGGAAGAGATAAAGCCAGTCTATTTAATGAATCAGTGTCGGAAATGGCAATTATGACCTGGCATACCACAAGACCTACCTCAATTCTTTTCTTTGTCGCATTTTAGCCAGAAAAACCCTACAACAACTTGCAGACTCAAAACCCCTTCCCTACCTGGCCAAACCAGGTGTTTCCTATGCCACCTTGGCCTACACAACCTTCATCAGGGAATAATTGGCCGAACTTTCCTTGCTCTCCCCCTTATTGGAAAAATGTCCCGTATCAAAGCTAGTGGCCAAAACCCCCTACTCAAAACACCAATTGGAATTGGCAACGACCCATGGGAATGGCCAATTTTCCAATAGGAGCAGGGACCCAAAATCAACCTATGTTGCCAGCTCCCTACCCAACTCAGCATAACTAGCAACCTGCCATATGCCCTCAATTGCCAAATCAACCCAATCCTAATCCCAATAATAGACCAGTTCAAATAATTCAGATCATAGAAAATCCCAAACCCAATGATGAACAGAAACAATGCAACGAACAGAGGCTAAGGTCAGGACATACCATCTTACCTATAGAAGCCATGAATCCACCTCAGTCCCGAATTGAAACCTCAACGGAACCTAGCCTAACGAACATAACTGAAATAGGTAAAGATAAGGAAACCGTTGATCAAAAAATACCTAAAGAACTTAGGGTGACTCTGCCTCCATTTCCTAAAAGATTAACTCTGCCTAGGCCTATAATCGCTCCAGATTTGACATCCTGGGGGAATTAAGAAACCTTTGTGTCAAAATTCCTCTTCTCCAGGCCATCCAAGGCATTCCCATCTATGCAAAGGCAATCAAAGAATTATGTGGAAAAAAACAAGTCAAGAAAACAAGGGTTTCACCCACCGTTCATGTGGTAGGAACGCTATCTGAATTGTTGCTAGGTAGGGAATCACCTGTGAAATATGAAGATCCGGGAAACCCCATTGTAACTGTGAAAATCTCTGACCACTCGTTTCCAAACACATTGGTTGACTTGGGGGTAGCCATTAACATCCTAACTATTGGAGCTTGCGAAAAACTGGGCATATCATCTTTAGAACCTATGACCACACTTCCAGAACTGGCTGATAGATCTGTTATCAGACCGGAAGGAATAGTGCAAGACATCATGGTCTCTGTGGACTCATGGGAATACCCAGCTGATTTTTTAGTCATTAATCCAAAAAAAAAGGTGGAAGGGAACCCATTGATTCTTGGGTGACCTTGGCTGGCCACAACAAATGCTTACATAGGCTGCCTTGTAGGTAGTATGAATATCATTAGAGGTGATTCTATAAAAAATATCATTATCTATCCGCTTGCCAAACCAAGCTTACCCACGGTAAAAATTCATAAACATCCGTATACATATTGGGAGAAAAACATCCGTCCACCTTTGACACTAGTAGAAGCTCTCGAATTCAAGGATCAAACTGAAGATGATGTAATCAATAATTTTATGAATCAGTCACCCATGCCTGGAAATATAAAATGCCAATTGTTGAAAAAAGTCCTCAAACATGAAGATCAAGAGGATCCTGTGATAGACTTTGAGAATCAACATATCTCCACAACCACTGTTCATAACAACATACCTATTGAGATCGAGCCAGGAAAGGTTCTGAATATTAATGGCAATTTGGATGATGACCAAAAACAAAAACTCATAAAAGTCCTTCGGAAGCACCAAGGGGAATTTGCGTGGGAATACCAAGACATGAAGGGTTTAGACCCACAACTATGCACACACCACATCTATATCAATAGGGAAACACGCCGGGTTAGACAACCTCAATGAAGATTAAACCCACACTTAAAAGATATTGTAAAAGAGGAGCTGCAAAAGCTGTTAGATGTAAATTTCATTTATCCTATTTCAGATAGCAAATGGGTCTCCCCTCTATTAGTTGTCCCTAAAAAGAATGGGAAGTGGAGAATCTGCGTAGATTATAGAGAATTAAATAAGGCAACGCAGAAAGACCATTTCCCCCTCCCCTTCATTGACCAAGTCCTTGATACATTGGCTGGGAAATAGTTCTTATCCTTCCTTGACGGATTCAGCGGCTACAATCAAATCCAAATAGCCCCCGAAGACCAAGATAAGACAACCTTTACCTGCCCGTGGGGCACTTTTGCTTACAGAGTTTTACCATTTTGGATTATGTAATGCCCCAAAAATATTTCAGAGAGCCATAATTAACATTTTTTCTGACTTAATAAATGAAGGGCTTGAAATCCATATGGATGATTTCACACCCTATGGAGAAGACTTTTCTCAAGCTCTAGAAACACTAGAAAAAGTGTTAGAATGATCTGTTGCTACTAGATTATGTCTAAGCAATGAAAAATGGCACATGATGATGACTGAGGGGGTAATCCTAGGTCACTACATTTCTGCAGCTAGAATACATGTAGATACGGCTAAGATAGACGTAATCCTTCTGTTAGCCACACCTTGTACATAGACAAAGGTGCGCAGTTTTCTGGGATATGTAGGATATTATCACAGATTTATAAAAAAATTCTCACAAATAGCTGCACCTATGTATGCATTGACTGGAAATGTTGAATTCCATTGGACTGACAAATGCGACACCGCTTTTACAGATTTGAAGAGACTGGTCTCAACAGCACCAATCCTATGAGGTCCTAACTAGAAACTGCCCTTTCGCATCTCTTCAGATGCATCTGATACAACAATAGGAGCAGGTCTTAGCCAAGAAGAGGACCGAAAAAATTATGTTATTTATTATATCAGCAAAAACCTTACTGCTGCCGAATTAAATTATACTGTGACCGAAAAGGAGTTCTTGGCTGTCATTTATGCTATCAATAAATTCAAGCACTATATAACTGGTTATCAAGTGTTCTTGTATACTGACCACTCTGCTATTATATATTTAGCTAATAAACCAATCACAAATGGGAGAATAACTCGTTGGTTACTGTTGTTGTAGGAATTCGATATAACAATCAAAGACCGTCGAGGGAAGGAAAACATGGCCACGGACTTCCTATCCGGGGTGCCGAAGACAGACGACACACTAACAATTGATGATCAATTCCCTGACGAACATTTGTTTGCTGTAGCAGTAAAAACACCATGGTATGTAGATGTGGCAAATTATCTGGCAGTAGGGAAGCTACCTAGACACTTTACATCAAGAGAACGAAAACTAATTGTACAACGCAGCACAATATTCTCTTGGATTGGGGGATACCTCTTCCATACAGGGGCCAACATGCACATATGCAGATGTATAAGGGAAGACGAAATCCATGACATATTACGAGCCTGTCATGATGAACCTTGGGGCGGACATTTCGCAGAACGTAGGACAGGGCATAAAGTGTTGCAATTCGGCTATTATTGGCCTAAAATTTTCAAAGACGCAAAGAAATATGTCCAGGCCTGCGACAATTGCCAAAGAAAGGGCCTCCCAGGCCAAGTTGATGAAATGCCGCTACAACCACAATTGGTTGTGGAACCATTCAAATGATGGGCATTGGACTTCGTTGGGCCATTCAACCCACCATCAAACCAAAAAGCCCACATATTAGTTGCCACGGATTATGTAACCAAATGGTTAGAAGCAGTGGCCTTGTCAAGAGCCATGGAAGAATCAATAATTAAGTTTCTCTTTGAACTTTTCGTACGATACAACTTGCCAAGGGAAGTGATAACCGATGGAGGGGCACAATTCATAGGCATTAAAATCACATCCACCTTAAGAAATCACCATATCATTGACAGAGTTACGTCTCCTTACCACCCACAAGCCAATGGGAAAGTCGAAAGCACCAACAAAGTCCTGGAGGCAATCCTTACCAAAACGGTAGCAGCACATCGCTGGGACTGGACCAATAGACTACCAGAAGCCTTATGGTCTTATCGTACAAACTGGCGAAATACCACTAGATATTCAACATATCAGCTAGTATTTGGGAGAGAACCTATCTTCCCTATTGAATTAGAAATCAAAACTTTGAGAATAGCCCAGGAAGTGGGATTGGACTTAACAAAAGCTCAAGCTAGAAGACTCCAACAAATAAACAAACTAGATGAAATTCGACTGCTAGCCCTGCAATGCACAACGATCATGCAACAACAATGAGCCAAGTGGCATGATAACCTAATAAAGAAGAAGGTATTTCAAAAAGGAGATTGGGCACTCCTCTATGTCTCTAGATTCCAAGATTTTCCAGGAAAACTACAAACAAGGTGGCTCGGTCCATATGAGATTCAGGAAGTACATAGCAATGGTACCCTCACTTTGACCACCATATATGGGTCTGGTTCAACATTTCGAGTTAACAGACACAGAGTACAGCTCTATCAAAAACCTCTCACAAAAGAATATTTTTGTCAATAGGTACGAAACGATCCCACCATCCAAGTTGTGGTGCAAGGGGTGATAACCCCAAAAACTCAAGTGCATGAGAGGTTTGCCAGCATCACTCGTAAATAATGTATATAAATGTCTTGTCTTGTTCACATTTTCAATCTCTTTTCCTTGTAAATTGTGTTTTTTATTGTTGTTCAATTCGTGAACAATTGTTGTTCAATCTTTGAACGACTGTTGTTCATTCGAATTGAACATCCATTCATTGGCATTTTTATTTTGTTGTTCAATTCATCGATAGCTACTGTTCAATATTTGAATGACTGCTTTTCAATTAAATTGAACAAGCATTTGCTATGTTTTTATTTTTTGCTATTCAATTCGTGCACAACTACTGTTCAATCTCTGAACAACTGTTGTTCAGTCGAATTGAACATCTGTTTGCTGTGCTTTTATTTTTGTTGTTCAATTCGTGGACAACTGCTATTATATCTTTGAACGACTGCTGTTGAACCAAAAATTGAACAAACGTTTTTGCATTTTTATTATTGTTAAATTCGTGGACAGTCGTTGTTCAATCTTTGAATGACTGCTGTTCAGTAAAAATGAATAGCTGTTCGTTGGCCTTTTTTTTGCTGTTCAATTCATGGACCACCGATGTTCAATATTTGAACGGCTGCCGTTCAATTGAATGGAATAGCCGTTTCATGTGTTTTATTTTTTCTATCAATTCGTGAAAAACTGCTATTCAATCTTTGAACGACTGTGGTTCAATAAAATTGAACAGTCGTTGTTGTGTTTTTATTTTTGCTGTTCAATTCATGAACAACTGCTGTTCAATATTTGAACGGCTGCGGTTCAATCAAATTGAATGGTTGTTACTGTGTTTTTATTTTTTCTGTTCAATTCTGGGATAGCTGCTGTTCGATCTTTGAACGAATGCTATTAAGTCGAATTGAACAACCATTTTTTTGGGCATTTTTAATTGTGCCAAACAATCTGTAAACAACTGTTGCTCAATCTCTGAACAGTTTCTATCCGACCAAATTAAATAGCCATTTTTTGTGTTTTTTTTCAAATTGAATAACCTTGAGTAGGGAATGGCAGTTGAAAAAGAGAGGGAAAAAGGTAAAATTACCAATATGATGACTCTTTGGCACTATAATCCTTAAACAGGAAGCTAACATTATGCACAACATGGAATGAAGGCTAAGTCACCCTCAATTCAAATATGTTATCATACAATACATGACGTTATGATGACATATCTTTTTGCACTATTCAAGTAATATGTCCCTCCAACATGAAGGAATGGAACAAGGGGTATTAATGGTATTGGAATTTTTTTCCACTTCTTTCACCATCCCTAACTCTTAAGGAGTTAAAGAGCCTCCCTTTATGTAAAAAATGCAATTATTATGTGTTCATGCAAATCTTTAAGAGGATAGGGGGTCTCATTATGAGCCAACCTACCATGATCATAGGGATTTAACAATTGACATGCCCACAATGGCTACCACACTAGGGTAATGACCTTCTCATCTACTAGAAGGACAGTAGGTCTCATCATGAGCCGGCCTGGTCACACTGTTACAATTCTAGTGAGTGGCATTGTGACTATCTAGCTTCCACACCAGCACAGTGACCTCTTTATATATCAAGATGTTATAATTCAAAAGGAAGTACTACGCTTACATGCATATTTTAAGAGAGGATAGGGGGTCTCAACACGAGCCAACCTACCACGTTCATAAGGGTATAGCAAGTGACATGCCCACAATGGCCACCACACCGGGGTAATGACCTTCTTAACTACTTGAAGGATAGGAGGTCTCATCACGAGCCAGCCTGATCAATTTGCTACAACTATAGTGAGTGGCACCATGGTTATCTGGCCACCATACCAGCATGATGATCTCTCCATAAAATTGGCAGAATAACTATTTTTACATAAGGATCCTGGCACAATTTTTCGGGTTAAAATAGCAACTCTATCGAGGCTATGAACACTTGTTGGAAGAAATGGATCTGCTTATAGTATGAAAGTATGCTCCTTCAATATCCAATTGCTTTTATATGCACCTTATCTTGCATTCTTCGTCCACAAGCTATTACTTGAATTAGTGATAATTATGACTTGCCACAAGAATAACTAATAGAGATATGCTTACATATTTGAACCTCGGGATGACGACACCAATCATTACTTGACTCAGTCTTGCTTCCGTCATAACTTTTCATTTGAAGAAGGACATCATATCGTAATAATGGTTATACTATTTCCTCTCACTTTTCGGTCACTTCCGCACAAGATGCAATTATGAAAATTTATAAATCTGACCTTTATACTGCGTATGTTAGTAATTACTCAACCACCCACTCCTTCACACATAGATTATCATTACCAAATTTTGACATTCCCCTGTCTGCATTCATGAGTGACTAAATTTCTCTTGTACTTGAGGGTGTGGGTGCCCTTTCTTCGAGGGAGGGGGTGTAGTTGATCTTAATTTGGCAAGCATGTGAAACCCCTACACAAATCTCATTAGACGCATCGATAAGACCAAAGGAACTCTAAAATTAAGGCATGAAGATTATATGTGCAGAGCCACAATATCTCTTTCGCTTGCATAAAACATTCAGTTGAAACAACAGAGCCAAGAAGAAATACAATTAGAGGAAAAGAGCATATCAACTATCGGAGGAAATACCCTTTGAAGTGAGCCTGCAAAATTTCCAATTTCAGAGGCAGCGAGTGCCATCCTCCAGCAGATCAGCTAGCTGACATATGTACACCGACTACAAGGATTTGACATAGGAATTGGAATCGAGTTTCTACAAAATCTGCAAGAAGGGAAAACCAGAGTCAAAGGTCAAATTATACTAGTCATGGAAGGAATTATTGCGGAAGTTTCCGAAATACCAGCGCAAGGAGAAATATGGGCAGAGAAGCACCTCCTCTTGAGAGAAGCAGTAGTAGCATACCAGGACCCGGAGGAGCCATTGGAACGAAAAAACAAAGGGATTAACCCTACCTCTCTACACCAGCCATGGCAGGAGCTAGCAGCATTCATCCAAAATGTTATTACATGCGAAGGACGTTGGGACATGGTAAAACCTTGACAACTCAAACTTTTAGCTGTACTTAAGCAAAAGATTTAAATTAATGTGCCTGCCTTCTTGATTTCCATATTGCATGATACTACTATTCGATTGAGGAAAGCCAAAAATCCCCAATAAGTGGTCAGTCACCAAGGTTTAATCAAACTAATCATCATTCATAAGCTGGATAGGCAGCAGATAGCCTTGGAAAATTTCATTAACCCTGAGGCACAGGAACCAGAAATAAACCCTGATGGAACCGAAATTGAGCCCCCCAGGGTAAATACACCAAGAAGAAAAAGGACCCGAACCTCAACGTCAGAACCAAGCAGGAAAAAATGGTCCAAGACACTCCAAGGAACCTCGAACCTCATGGAGGAAGCAGGACCATCCCATGCACCCTTGCAAGATTTTGAGGAAGAAATGGCTCGAGTCCTAGGACAAATAAGGATAGACTATGAATCGAGAAACCCATCGAGAGTAGAAGAGCAAGAGGAAATTTTTGATAAATCTGCCACCCCCAATAGTTCTGGTCACACTAACGTCCTACCTGACCAAGAGGAACCTTGAGATGATGAGGCTTTGTCCCCTGTTGATAATTATGAGGTGTATAGTGATGGGAAGATAAAGGAGAGAATGGAATCACAAGATCAGTCAAGTGACACTATCCTTCTGGAGAAAAGCACACATACGAAGACAACCCCTTTGACACCAGGAGGTAGCACTGCTCCCCCTAGTCAGGACCCTCACATTGAAGTAAATTCTAAAGATGTAACCAGAAACACCATTTTAGGCACCATCCCTGAAAAGGGGAATTCTGCTCCCCTACCACCTGCTGAAATTAGGACAGCTGAAGATTCAGATGAAAAGAGAAGTAAGAAACTAAGTAGGACCTGCAAGAGATTAAAGAAATTGGTAAAATATCTGAGAAAACAACTGAACAAAGAAAGAAGGGCCCGAAAGCCAAAGAAAGAAACCTCCATTGTAGGAACTCAAACATAAATAGTAAATACCATCGAAGGTGAGATGCAAACTGACTTATCCGACATCATTGAAACTAGAATTCAAATCGACTTGATAACTACTACAGAAGCTAAGGTACAGACTAACTTAGCAGACACTACTGAGGCTGAAATGCAGACAGAATTGGAAAACACCATCGAAGCCTCTAGTCAAACTGAGCAGAAGGTTACAGAAGAAAAGGGGACCCAAACAAAGGAAGCCCTTGCCTATGCCCATCTAGTAGAGAAAGTTTTCAACCAGAAATTATGTAATGAACTAGTGCAAGTACAACATGGGCTAACACAGTGTAGGAAGGAGGTGGTGCCATTACAAGAATATGAAGCACTACTAAAAAATTTCACTAACCTCTCCTCCACAGAAGATGAAACATTTTCCCAGTTCAGAGGACAATAGGCAAAGGTAAAAATGGCACAAGAGCAGGTGGAGCAAGCTAAGAAAAAAATCTCTACAATTTTCTCTCTATATAATGATGCACTATCATGTAGAGCTTCGGTGACCAACTATGCCTTGTTCCTAACAAAACGGTATTTACTCTTGAAAATTAAAGCTGTCAGGGCCGAAAAATCCACTACTTTCAGGACCATAGAAGATTTTTTCCACTTTTTAAATGATGAATATGAGCAGGTCCAGTGCCCCCTATGTGAACTTTACATGCATAACTTCTTCTTAGAAGAAGACACAAAAAGAAACCCTAGTCCCTTTATAGGGGAAGATAAGCTACAAGCCTTCATTTCATTTGCTATAAACCAGATCAGGTGGGCCAAAGCCCATGACATCTTCCAAAAAAGAGAGCATGGCCTAGATTTATGGGTCAGGGGGGAGCCTACAAAACCCCTGCAACTGATCATCCAGCACAAAAAATTCATGAGAAGGCGAGGTGTGAGGACTAGGCTGGGGCCCATCCATAAGGACATCATAGAAAATGGACAAGAATACTTTGGGGACATTTGTGAAGAAACCTTAGCAGCAGCTAAGAAAGTATGGATGGCCTCCACGAACAACGTGAAGAATAGGGAGCCATTCAGTGACAGGAATTTCAAGGTTGCCGCCTCCAGATTCCTCTCATACAGTAGCCAGGTCTACAGCATGGGACCTGCCTGGTTAGGATGTAGATACAGAATCCCTCTCCTCTGGTATGCTCCCGAGGATTATAATCACAATTACGAATTACTAGAAGGCTCCACAGGCGCTTCCTTTGCAATCATGAAACAAAAACAAGGCTTTAGAGCATACAACGAAAAGGTCTACCCTTCCTACTCCTTAACGTAGTTGCATATCAACCAACTGTTTGCATGAGGACATGCAATTAGGTAAGCAGGGGAGTATGTTGGGCCCAAATTAAGGTATGTTCTCACCCTGTAATTAATTCAAATTATGTTACAATTTTCGGGGAATTCCCCTTCATATTAACAATAAAGAGAGAAAAGATTATGAAAACTAGAATAACTAGGCTAATGATGAAAAGGATGTTTTTTATAACAAAAAATTGACTTCTCTTATCTCCGCATGCAGGAAGGCAGAGTGGCTGGAGCAATAGGAAATGGAAGCTAACCAACGGGCGCAAAAATATGAGATCTCAGTAACTCCCAGCGGTCGGCAGAAGGCAGACAGATGAATTCGAGCCCAAGAACTGAAACGACATCCAAGCGTAGTGGGCTGTCGTTTGGGAAATACTTTCCCATTTTTGAAATCACCTTGAAAAGGATGAAGGACCAACAAGAAAAGGAGTCGGAGAAAAATAGGAAATTCATTCTGCAATCGACACATCAGAACCAACCTGTCTAATTGTATTTTTGTAATATCACTAGATGTAATATAGAGCCTTGAAAAATAATCTTTTGAATTTTTTACTACGCTAGAGATTTTGGGGGTCTGGGCCCAACCCCTGGAAGTTCCTCGCAAATTCTCATGCTATGTGTAGTCGTAGAACCAATGCTTAAGTATCTGATGCAGTTGTAAAGTATATTTCCATTCAATAAAGTTACTGTTTCTCTTTCTTCATGACTGTTAACAATTGTGTTCTTGAATTAGGATAATCACAATCATATTTTCCGGCTTATAACAATGCTTCATCACCAATGGATGGTTCCATTTCTTCCAATATCATTACACTTGAGTTATAGATCGTAGAATAAGTTGATTTCGATGTTATCTGTCTTTATGGATTGCATTACTCTTTCAACACAACAAAGAGTCCAACCGTCAATTAATGTCGCTTAATTAGTTCATAAAGAGAATTCCATTGCAAAATTACATAAGTAATTTCTATACAACTCATTTAGATTGCTTAAATTATACTGTTGTTCCATTGTTGTTTAGTTTAGTTAGACAGATTTTCATTTCGATTTCATTGTTGTTCATTTTATTTAGACTGATGTTTAATTCAATTCAATTGCTGTTTGATTCATCTAGATTGTTGTTCAGTTAATTTAGACTGTTGTCTAAGTCAATTAGATAGCTGTTCAATCCTGCTGTTCAGTCTTAGGTTAAGAATCAATCCAAGCTACCCCTCGTTAGGATCAGTGAACTTAGGAGGCTAGCAAATTCTTCCTCATAAGAAACAAGGAGTAACTATTAGACAATCTCACTCGCATATATTGTGCCAACACTCTTGAAATAAGAATATTTACCTGGATTGATAATTAAATGAGAAAACACTAGATTTGTCTGTAATAAGCCATCTCTGTGAGTCCAACATAGGTGTCATTGAACATCGAGGACAATATTCCCCCATGGGGGAGGGTTTTGTAACATCCATGGTAAAAAATACATGTAAAAAATATAATGCCAAGGTAATGGGACACCTATTCCAAGTTGAATAGTCCGAAAATATCCTAGTGGGTGTTCATTTGGTTTATTATCGCTAAGGAAATTGACAAAGGCGATGGAAAAGGATTTGGAAAGGCAAATTGGAATTTATTTATGAAAAAATAATGGAAATTAGGAGAAAAGGAAGGTGAAAGGTCACAGGTTGCATGTGAGGAGGAAATTGAAGGAAAATAATGCAAAAATGAAGAAAATAGAGGCCTCATTGATAAAAATGATTCTGAGGATCAGTTCATAGAATTTTGTCAGCTCACTTATGGCTCTCATTCTATTCTCTCTCTCATACTCTTGGAAACTTAGATTTTTCTTGGAAGAACTCTTGGAGGAGTGTGACATACATTGGATTTGGATAAATAAGGCAAAGGAAAGCAGGAAAGTGCAAGGGGACAACGAGATCAAAAAATATAACTGGATTTCTTTGCATGTATCAAGTTGCATGCATGGTTTTCTTGCTAGTTTTGGCATGCATGGTATATGCATGTGGTTTCTTGGTTATGAGTTATCATTGGCATGGAGGATCTCCTGGATTGACAATTATTTTTCCTAGCCTTGTCATTTCTTGGATAGGCATGGTGTTGTGGGTTCTATTTTTATTTCCTAGTTGTTTCTCATGTTCCTTTCGTTGCGGGTTGACTTATTAGCTCCTAGAAGCCTTGGTTGTGTTGGAAATTGGACTAACCACCTATCTTGGATCCTTATATCTGGCGATACGATATTTGACTAACACCTACAGGTTTTGGTCTAACGACAATCGTGATTCCCAACAAGTGGTATCAAAGCATAGGTCACGAATTTGATACACACTCGAAACACGTTGGGGGAGAGACATGGACTAACAGCCTCTCATGGATACTTATCTCTGGCGATCCGATCATTTACTAACACTTGTGGGTTTTTGTCTAATGGAAATCAGGATTCCCAATAGGTTGGACAAACACTCTGAAAGCCTTATAATAACTTGGGTTGAGTTACTAGTCCTAGAAGCCTTGGTTGGAAAAATGCTCTGGAAGCTCTTGGTGGGTTGACTTATTAGTCCTGGAACCCCTGGTTGGAAAAACACTCTAGAAGAAAAACAACAGTTGTGGGTTGAGTTTCTAGTCGTACAATCCTTGGTTGGGACAAACTCTATGGAGTCCTGGACAGCTTGGGTAGAAACCAATATGGTGATGGTTAGTGGTGTTTGAATGTGAGGTGGATTCACTAGTTGAGGGTTGAGGTGGTTTTACTTCTGGAAGCCCTGGTTTATTTTTGCTTGAATTGTTCCATGAATCCCACATTCATGCTTGGAATATGGCACGAGGGTGACTAGTTGAAAGAAATATTTGGTTCAACCTAGTTTATGGTCGGATGGTAAATGGAAGTGCCTGACTTGGTTGGATTTTCATATTTTAATAAGAGTTATTTTTCCCTTGTTCTTTTCCCAAGTAAATATACTCAATGTTATGTGGATTTAATGGCTATTTTCACATTGATGTATGTATTTTTATTTGCTAGTTATAAGCATGTGTTATGACAGTTATTATGTATGGATCTCATTATCTTTTGATTAATATGTGAAACAATATTGAATGAATGACCTAATATATGATAATGAAACTAATGGGAGAAGACATCAATCCTTCTTTACAATTCTCAGATAAGTATGAGACCCCTATGCTCAAATTTCTTGTTGAAACCTGTAGATTTCATACTTGTGATATGTATAATGAAATGACAATAATGGTTGGGCTTGGTTAGGTCAAGTCATTGATAAAGGTTAGTGTTATAGGCTTTGTATTGGTGTCATTTATTTTCTCAGAAAGTCTCATCAAGTTCCGTGAAGTGGTTTGGAAACTGGCCCTGAAAAAGTGGCTTAAATCTCGCAGTGTCTGGCATAGAACTGGACGAAAAAGACTGCAATATCTCCCTTACAGGAATTTTGGGAGAGATTGGAGGGTTTCAACATGGGGGCTTCACTACGGAAGCAATATAATAGCAATTGGGTTCATATTGGGGGATATATAATGGGGAAAAAATGACATAATATATTGGGGGACATATAGGGGGTAAAGGGTTTTTATATTGGCAGGTATAAAAAATGGAGCTCAAAGTTAATGAAAAATTATAAAGGGGTGTAAAAAATGTTAATGAAAAAATGGATACCTACAATATATAGTGAAAGTAGGGGATTTTTAAATTGGGAAGGTGTATTAGGTTTATATTGGTAGGGAGTTAAATAAGGTGATTTTTAGAGGTATTTTCCAATATGTACTCAAATTAAGGGTATTTTTTAATATGCTATGATCGCATGTGATATGTTAGAGGTTCGTTGGGTGAATCCCCCATGGGTTTCAGTCACATGCATGCCTTTTCATTTGAGAAACTGGGGGTTTAATTCATTGAAATGCTAGGTTAACTTAGGGGTTGGGCGTCTGGAGTGGTGGATTGGCTATTGGAGGTCCTATAGCACCCAAGGGAGGTATGTGAAATGTTGGTTCATCGGTTCCATTTCCTTAACTGTACTTAGGGAGTTGAATCATATCATAGTAACTCTTCGTCACATGTTTACCCAGGTGGACCGATTAGTTTGGGTAATTGTGGGAGGAGGGTGTTACAAATTAATCACAAGTGATCCCCATTAGCATGTTTTTCCAAAAATTCATCTTGGAATACATTTCCCATGACCTTGGTTTTATTTTTATTTACATATGAAATCAACTAGGGGTTGTTAAAGTGTTTATTGGAAAACAAAATCCCCACCTAGGATAATTTGCAAAAGGGAAGGAAGGAAGGGCCCAATTGATGTGTTATGTGTAATAATGTTGAGGAATAAGCCATAAAACTATTTATAAGCTATCCCTTCACTCGAAATGTATGTATTGTTTGCATGAAAAATATTAATGGTGGATTGGTCTGACAAGGGGTCTCTTTCAACAAGGCATGGAAAATTTGATGGGACCGATCAAATGTCAAAAAACTCAAGAATATCCCCCCTATCATCTGTTAGGGAGTTTGGAATACAAGGATATTTTTTAGGATCAAACTTCCTCCCCTAAGAATATTTCCATACACGTTATTGCAATTTACTCTCTCATTCCATCTTTAGAATTTGTTCACATTCCTAGAATTATATATACTGAAGTTATTGATCACTGATTCTATCCATGGCCTTCTTTTGATGGAGCATTCCTTGAAAATGGTTTTTATGGGGAAGGGGTTGTCCTTTATCTATAGGAGAATCATTCTTTCTAGCAAAATCAGTCTCAACATGGGATCTAATAACTATGCTGAATTGATATCTTTAAAACTGTTACTATGTTTGACTATTGAAAAATAAGTTCAGTATCTACATATCTTTGGATATTCTATGAATGTTGTCAATTGGTTCAACCAGACTCAAAGATGTCATTTTTATACCTTGCAACCCATTATTGAGGAGATTTTTCTATTGAAACAATATTTTAATGAGATCTCTTGTAGCCATATTTACAGGGAGAAAAACATGATAACTGATACCCTATCTAAAGTAGGAACTCAACAAAGTCATGGAATTTGGAAAATCATCGAATGGGAAAGAGATACTACACGAGCATTCTATCACCGAGCATTTATGGACAACATCCACAATGCACATAATTGATAGACAGAGCTTCCTTTGATATATATTTTCTAACTGATGTTTTTAGATGTTTTTTATTTGACAAACAATGTAGCATAATACATTGATTTTTATATGTTTGATTTTTTATGACTCTAAGCGTCATGCCATGAACAACTCTTTGTAACTTAGGGGCTTCTCACAATTCTGGTTTTTTTGTCTAGTCTCTACAGTTCTCAAACAAATATACTAAATGCATTAATATACATGAGCAAAACATAATTTTTCATCACTTAATGAGAAATTGTGATTTTTTTTCTTTGAGAAAAAATTAAATTAGCAATAAAAATTATTGAGATGAAAAATCAAACACTTTTACTAATAATATAAAAATTATATACATTTTTACATAAATAAAGCATATATATAATATATCAATTATATTAAATTTTACATCTACTTAGAATCCTTAATTAAGAGTAGTATTTATAGATCAAATTTAATAATTATTTATTTTTATAATCTATCTCATATTTATCATTCTCATTTTAATAATTATAATTTTTTTTTCATAATATTTTTACAAACCTATACAATTATGATAATAACATAAATATATTACTTTAGCATATAATGTATTAGTGAGGTTATTGTGGTGTAGATTTTGAGATAAAAAAACTTGGAATATCTACAGTCTTCATTTTTTGTCTATGTTTTCGAGTCTAAAACAAGACCCATCTTCAGGACAAAACTTGCCAAGAAGAGAAGAAATTAAGACACATAAATAAATGATAGAAAGAAAAATGAGAGGTACAAAGTCAACTAGCTCATAATATTTAAAATATTTTAATTTATTTTAAATTTAAAACATTTCTTATTTATTTAAAATTATATCAAAAATAAACTTTTATATTGTGTTTGGTTTTATTTAATTTTTTTATTAATTATACTAAATAAAATTGATTTTAATGCGACAAATTTTTAATTAATAATATTAATTTTTAATTTATTAAATTTTAAATATTAATATCAATGCAATTATTATTAGCAATATTGATAATTTCTTATAGTATTGTAACATTAATATTAATATTAATAATACTAGAATGAAAATAGTTTTAAGTTATGATAACAAATTAAAAAGCTTTAATTATTTTATATAGATTTATTTAATTTTTTATTAATTAGTTAGTATAATAAAATTTTATATAGATCATGGATATGATATTTAGAAAGATGGAATAAGTTCAAAATTTAATAACATAGATTTTAATTAGTTTTAATTAATAAAATTATTTTTAAATAAAATTTTAATAATTTTTTGTTTTATAAATTTACATATTACTAATATTAATTAAAATATTATTAGCAATGTTTATAATTGCTTATAATAATGTAAAATTAATATAAATATTAGAGGATCGGAGAAACAAATATATGAAATTTATTAAGAAGACATAATAAGATTAAAGTCACAATTTTAAATTATTAGTTTTATTTAAGAAAAGTTAGGTAATTTATGGTTGTGATTTTAGAGGTTTATTACTTAAAAAGAGGTTAAAAGGGTAGCGAGGTTAGGGATGAAGTGTTGGGAAATGGAAAAGATTGAAATGTAGGAAAATACAAGAATTATGGGAAGGGAGATAGTGAACAATGAGAAGGGTGATGGCGAAAGGAGGAGCATTTTCGCGCAAGGGATATGACAGGGAAATGTGCTTAAATGATAAGGATGATGCAATGAGGGAAGATGAAAAGGGGGGAGACAATGGAGACAAACACGTTGGGGGAAAGAACGAGGATCCAATTCCTGCTAACCTCTGAACCTCCATCCCTATTGAGGTTGTGAGGGTGTTTGATGATTTCTAGGGCTTCACGAACTTTATGTTTAAAATGATGTTTTTCATTGGCAATGACCATAGCGTCTTCTAGACAGATGTGGTGATGCGTTTTATTAGAGTGCTCTACCAAAGACAAGGTTTTGATTCTTCCATTTCTGATATCAACGTCATGTTATTTAAGCATTATTTTTAAGGTCCTACATGTTTCTCCAATATAACAATCTAAATAAATAAATAAATGTTTTAAATTTAAAATAAATTAAAATCTTTTAAATATTATAAGCTGGTTGGCAAAACCTGCCAAAATTTCTTCTCTTTTTGGCAAATATCTTTTATTTATCTATCTCATATTTATCATTTTCATTTTGGCAGGTTTTTTCTTAAAGATGAGTCTTGTTTTAGACTCGAAACATAGACTACAAATGAAGACTGTGGATATTCTGAGTTTTTTTCACATAATATATTGTTAGATCTTAGATTTTTGTGATCCATATTGTAAATCATAACGCCTTTCAGATTAATCACATCATTAGGATTTGGTCGAAATTTTGAACCAACCAATGTGGTTCATCCTCATGACAAAGATGAAAAAATCAATCAATCCTAAAGAATAAATAGCAAGGATGCATCAGGATCCAGAGCTAGCCATTAGTAAATTAGTTATTAAATTAATAAAATATTATTTAGTTATAAACTAGTTGTTAAAAAATAGTTATAAACCAGCCATTAGGAATTAGTCTCTATTTATTTAAATTATATAAATTAAAAATTAATAAAATTATGAGGATTAAATGAAATTAAAATTTAAAATTTACGGATAAGTTGTTAAATTAGTTAATTAATTAGAGTGATTTTTAGTTTTAAACTATACGTTAGGAATTAGTCTTTATTTTATTTTAATTATATAAATATCTATTAATTAAATAAAATTATAAGAGCTAAATAAGATTAATAGTATTATAAATTTTATTAATATAAATTACAATTTTTAATTTCTAAGTGGAATTCAAATAGTAAAATAACCATTATTTTTATTAAAATTGAAAATAATAAATGAGAGGAAATTTAAGTAATATTTAAAATATACAAAAAAAAAAAAAAAGGAAAGAGGAAATAGGTGGTGGAATTAAGAAGAGAGGGCTAAAATCCAACTCTTACTCAATTTCCAACCATGATCCCTATTGAGATTGATTGCCTGTTTCTAAATCTTGATAGCTTCTCTAAGCTTCCTATGGTGGAAATGATCCACCTTTGCAATGACTTTAGAATCGTCAATGCTTACATGGTGCTTGGATTTCTCTGCATGCTCAACCAGAGCTGATGAGCGAGAACGATTGTGTAATGGCTAGCTCCCGACCCTGATGCATCCTTGCTATTTAATCTCTAGGATTGATTTATTTTTTCATATTTGTCCTCAGGATGAACCACATTGGTTGGTTCGAAACGTCGACCAAATCCTAATGATGTGATTAATCTGAAAGACATTATGATTTACATAATATATTATGAAAAAAAATGATATATTATGAAAATTAGTGTAGTTATATAAATAAGCTCAATGGTAAATATTGGTAGACATCAAATTTCCATAATAAAATTAAAAACACTTATTTCACAATACATCTTACATTATTAAGATTTAAAAAGTTCATAAAAATTAACTAAATTATAATTTTATTCTAAATTATTACTCGTGCGATAATATAAATTAAATGGTGGTAAATATCGATAGGAATCAATCCATAATAAACTCCAAAGCACTTACTTCATAATATATATCATGCTATAAAAATAATTACAATATAAGTTAAACATATATACATATTTTGAAAAAACATAGAACATGATTTTTATGCATAAAGATTTACCCCTACTTTACCATGGAGATTCTTAATGTGCAGATATAATTTATTGAAATATTGTGTCTTATCAATACCACATGCCCAAAAAACCATAACTCATTCCATATGAAACTTTTTCATATGACATAATTTTTAATTATTCAATTCAATTAAAAGAGAAAATAGGGCTCAACTGTAACTTCCCCCTTTCACATTTACCCAATTTCACCGGTCTGTCAGGGTAAACAAAAGACAAAGAGTTACTATGATATGTCCCTAACTCCAAGTTTCAGTTATGAAAGAGGGGCCTTTAAATAGGAACTTATTGATCACAAACAGACATCCTAAAAGGCTTACGTGATACTCAAGGGCCAAAGAACCACCCCAGGTGACCAAAACCTAAGCTAAACTACTTTTTCAGTTACCTAACACCCCAACTGCATGCACAAGCTTGCATGAATGCGGTTGTGACCCTCCAACCACTTGTAAAAGCTTGCATGAGTGCGGTTATGACCTTAATTCCTTAGTTCAACGTCTGTGGTCCCAAGATTTGAGCCAAAATTCGGGGCTAGCCTCTATACCACTTCCCATAACTTCCTGAGACTTTCCACAATGATAAAAGGCTTGAAGACAATGTTAATAATACAAAACCTGGTCAAGGAATTGACCTAACAAGGCCTAACCATGAAAACAATTTCATCAAACATATAGTGAACTTATAATTTGTTGATTTATGGAAGCATCAGATATGCTATAGCTTCAACATTTTGCAGTGTTTAATTAAAATAATTAATTATTTTTAATGGATGCCCAAGTATAAACTTAGGAAATTAAAATAATTAAAAGGGTATTAATTAAACTGTGTGTGAATCTTCTAGGAAAAGACAAAGATCGAGTCAAGATGATTTGAGCCACTGATTAGGATCTAATCTAGGTCATTGAAAGTTCAACGAGAAGATTATAAGAAGGAACTCGATGGGAACTTGGAAGGTAAACTAGGCATACACATAATTTCCCAAGCAAATCGATTTTCTCACTGACTGAAGTTTGGCAAGAGAAAATCGAATCAAAGGGTGAGTTGTAGGTGAGAGAGAGAGGGCATCGGAAATAGTCGAGAGTGTAGGAAACAATAGGAAGCAACAATGCAAAAGAATGACATAGATAACTAGTGCAGAGGCAGTGATGCAAGGACTGCGCAGAAGGTGACGCAATGGGGCTAGTGTGAGGGCAGCAGGTCCTCTCAAGGGTCAGAAATTTAATATGAAGCGTGAGAAATTTGTTGTTATCGCAGTGATTATTCTTCTATTTTCTATCCATATATTCTTCTAATTGTACGTATTTTCTATCCTCGTCTGCTGCACTATTTTTCCCACATTGGTTTTTTTCTGAGGACAATTCTCCAAAAATAACTGTGTTAATGTGTTTATTGTTGTGCTAGTATTTTCCTTACATTTATTTTCTGCAGTAATTAATTTGTGAAGACTTCAATGTATGTATTTTGATATTTTTCGTAGATAACTGCAAATAATTTGTTTAAGTAAATTAACAAATAGAAGAAATATTATCAGCTACAATAGTAGGATTCAGAAGTTTGAATTTTCACATTGTATTAGAGCACAAACAAGAGGCAAGAGAGATCTAGTGCAAAATAAAAGGGAGAACCATAGCACTGTGTAAGTAGCTTCTTGAAGTCCCCAGAAGGTTTCATAGTCCTTGGGCCAGGAAAGCAAGATTTCGAGGAAGAGTTAATTCTCTGAGTGAGTCGACATAGAATCAATATCAAGATAAAAGGGTTGTAAAATGCAAAGGGAGCAACTGTGGTTCTTTTTCAGAGCATATCTCCAACTAAAATGTAGTGTTTTGTAGTAAAAAGTACAACATTGGGAAGGAGAATAGAAAAAAACAACATGGATATCAATATGTCTCTGATTATTTTCCAGATTGGAAGAAGCATTCACATGTTTTTTCAAGTTTGGCATCAATGGGTGTTTGGTATATTGATAGCGGGGCTTCATCTCACATAACTGGAGTACGATAATAATTTTCTAGCTATCAAGATGTGAAGATGGAATTCTAGATCACTATGGGAAATAGAACAAAGAGTACTCCAGTAGGTAGAGGTACCATGGTGTTTCAGATGGAAGAAGGAACCAACATCAGAGCCACTAATATGCTACATGTGTCAGGGTTAGGAATGAATCTGATTTCAGTGTCCTAGTTACAGGACAAGGGGTACGATGTATACTTCATTGGAAGGAAGGTGTATTTCAAACATCCCATCTAGAAGAAGATGAGACAAATTGGAGATCGAGCAAAAAATTATATATATTGCAGCACGAGTCTCCAATGGAATTGATAGGCAGTAATCATAATGGTGAAAAGGTATTGAATGAACTATGGCACAGGAGAATGTGACACTTACACCATGGAGAACTGAGGATGCTTAGAGAGACTGTTACAGGAGTTGTTGTACTATGTACTGAGCATGATGATGTATGCAGGGGATGTGTAGTAGGGAAATATGCTAAGGTAGCTTTTCCTAGAAGTGACAACATAACAAGAGGCATATTGGGATTGATACACTTAGATATTTTTGGTCTGATGTCCACGATTTCTCTTAGTGTTGGCGAGTAATTTTTCACCTTTATTGATGATCACTCTAGAAAAACCTAGATCTATTTATTAAAGACCAAAGATGAGGTATTTGATCGGTTTAGAGAGTTTAAGGCCCGCGTAGAAAACACAATAGGGAAAAAGATAAAGGTGTTGCGTTCAGATAATGGTGGAGAATATACAAATAAAGACTTCACATATTTATGTGCAAGGAGGGCATCAAATGAGAGTGGACAACTCCATACAATCCACAATAGAATGGAGTAGCAGAGCGAAAGAATAGAAAAATATTATGGGTGACAAAGGCTATGTTATATGAAGAGGACTTGCCTAGATTCTTATGGGTAGAGGCATGCAACACAATGATGTATATTCAGAATAGAACTCCTCAAAGAGCATTGGGGAAGAAAATTCCGAAAGGGGTCTTCATAGGGAAAAAGTTGGAGGTGAGTCATCTCAGGATTTCTAGAAGAGTGTCATATTGTCACATTCCATACAAGAAGTGTAGTAAGCTTGTTCAGACTGCATAAAAGGGGTACCTTTTAGGGTATAACAATACCTCAAAATCATACAAAATCTACATTCTAAGCAACAGGAAAGTTGTAGTAAGGAAAGATGCAAATATCATGGAAGATAGAGGTTTTAGGAAATATCGAGAGATGCCAATAGAAGATCAATCAACAAATGTTCCATTAGTACAACAACAAAAAGGGTAGTAGGGAGGAAAATTAGGAGGATAGACACTTGGATCGAGTCCAATGACTAGCACTAGTATTTTCTCATCAGTAGGAGATCCAGGTAGTTCTCAGCAGATGGAACAACAAGAAAAATAGGAGGATTTGATTGATCCTCCCACCACCATTGGTAGAACCAGTAGGGAAGTATGGAAGACGCTGAGGGATGCAGAGGAGCTTGTCGGAGCTCCTAGTACTGACAATAGGCAGAGTAGACAACCTGAAAGATACCAAGCCTTAGTAGCATAGGTTGAAGAACCCTCCAATTTTTAGGAAAGCGTACAACACCAAGTTTGGGTGGATGCCATGGTAGAAGAATAAAATTCTATCATGATGAATGGTGTATGGGAAGTGGTACATAGACCAAAGGATAGATCAGTTGTAAGATCAATTTGGATCTACAAGATCATGTATGTTGCAGATGGAAATGTAGACAAGTATAAGGCTAGGTTCATGGAAAAGGAGTACACACAAAAGGAAGGAATATACCATGCAGATTGATTTTCCCCTATAGCTATACATACCTCCAGTAGATCTGTTATATCCCTAGCAGCTCAGATGGGATGGGAGATTCACTAGATGGATTTCATGACAAAATTCTTGAATGGGATGATAGAATAAGAGGTGTATATAGAACAACCTAAAGGCTTCAAGGCTCATGAAAAGAGAAATCATGTATACAGGTTAAAGAAATCCTTGTATGGGCTCAAGCAAGCACCCAGAGCATGGTATGGTCGAATTGATAGTTACTTTCAGCAGTTGGGATTCATCAAGAATGATGTTGACCCAAATCTCTACTATTTGATGGTGGAGAATGAGCCACTTATTTTGGTATTATATGTAGATGACTTATTTCTAAGATGGTCATCGGGGCTCATAAATGACTGCAAGAAGAATCTTGAAAAATAATTCGACATGAAGGATATGGGGTTGATGCATTATTTTATAGGGTTGGAAGTTTGGCAGAAGAATAGGAAGATCTTCCTTTGGAAAGGAAGATATGCTACATATATTCTGAAGAGATTCGGAATGTAGGATTTCCAACCCATGGAAACTCCGATTATCACCAACTAGAAGAAAATAGATGCATTAGGATACAAGGAAGTGGACCCCACCTTGTACAGACAACTCATTGGGTCGCTAATGTATCTGTTAAACATTAGGCCAACCATTTGTTTCACTGTAAACACCCTTAGTCAGTTCATGGTGGAACTGAAAAGGGTATAATGGGAATCATATAGGCACATTCGTAGATATGTACATGGAATAGTTAGATATGGGTTGAAATACAGTCGAGGAGATGATGTTGGATTGAGCAGAGTCATAGATGCAGATTGGGAAGGTAGTTCAGTAGACCAAAAAAGTACCTCTGGATACTACTTCAAAGTTGGATAAATAATGATCTCTTGGTGTAGGAGGAAGCAAAAGTCAGTAACTTTGATCTCAACGAAAGCAATATATGGCATCCAACACAACAACGTGCGAAGATATATGGCTTAGAAAGTTTCTTGTGAGTTTGTTCAGGAAGAGGATGGAAGTGAATAGTGTATACTGTGATAATCAACATTGTATCAAACTCTTTAAGAATCTAGTATTTCATGATCGATTGAAACACATTGATATCATATGTCACTTTATCAGAGACTGTGTTCAGCGTGGGGAAGTACAACTGCAGTGTGGCCCCACAAGAGATCAAGTAGTAGAAATATTCAAAAAGGCTCTAGGAAGTACTATGTTCATCCAATTCATGGAGCATATGGGTATGGTAGAGAACCCATTTTAGTAGCAGAAACAAATGGTTTCTTAGTTACAACAACAACATATGAGCGGGAGTTGTAGTAAAAATGTAGTAGTTGGAAGCAGCATGTAGGGTCAACAACAATACAGATGCAACATTTGCACAATAGTTGGTGGGTAGTGATGATTTACATCAATAACGCAGAGGGAGATGATACAAAGTCAATGTGATGCTCCAAGAGGTTGCATTACTAGACCACATTCCTCACTAAGAGGGAGTTTTTATTTCTGGTATCATCGGATGTGCTCTAGCCTCAAGATTTTGTAGTGGGGCTAGTATATATGCATTCCACAAAACCCATAAATTGTTTTGGGAAATTTCTCCTGGAGATAGTTTAATTAAAATAATTAATTAATTTTAATGGATGCCTAAGTCTAAACTTAGGAAATTAAAATAATTAAAGGATATTAATTAAACTGGGTGTGAATCTTCAAGAAAGAAATGAAGATTGAGTCAAGATGATTTGAGCCATTTATTAGGATCTAATATGGGCTGTTGAAAGTTTAAATAGAATATTATAAGAAGGAACTCGATGGTAACTTGGAAGGTACACCAGGCAGATACTAATTTTCCCAAGAAAATTGATTTTCTCAGTAGCTGAAGTTTGGTAAGAGAAAATCGAATCAGAGGGTGAGTTTCAGGTGAGAGAGAGAGGCTATTGGAAATAGTCAAGAGTGTATGAAATGACAGGAAGATGCAGTACATAAGAGGGACACGGATCACTAGTGTAGGGGCATTGATGCCGGGACTACACAAAAGGTGATGTAGTGGGTCTAGCATGAGGGAAATAGGTCCTCTCAGGGGCCAGAAATTCACTATAGAGCGTGAGAAATCTCTTTGTAAATTTCTCTCAATGATTATTCTATTATGTTATCCCTATATTGTACATGAGATTTTGTTGAAGAATTATAAAATAAACCCTCATATGTTCACCAATTTTCCTACATTGGGTTTTTCCGGGGACAATTGTCCAAAAATAATTATGTCAATGTGTTTATTGTTGTGCTAGTATTTTCCTTATATTTATTTTCCGAGGTAATTAATTTGTGAAGACCGTAGTGTATGTATTTCGATATTTTCCATAGATAACTACAAATAATTTGTTTCAGTAAATTAACAAATAGAATAAATATTATTAGTTACTGTAGTAAGATTCAAAATTTCTGAATTTTCACATAATATACAAGTGATGATTGCATATCTGAACATATGATTCTGAAACTTATCTGAGAATCACTAATAAGGTCTGGTTCCCTCTCACAATAGTTGTAATAACTAGACCACATTGCATTCATTAACCATCAAATACTTATCAAATCCTGAAAAAGTCATAACTAGAGCACATTGCAAATCCATGCTTATAACCAACATATAACCATATTATTAACCAATGAAATAAAAACCATCAAATCACCATAATAAAAAGTACATGTTCTCATAGATTACAATAGGAAAAATAAATCATGTTAACTTATGCAAAATCCAACCAAGCTAGTGACTTCCACGTACCGCCCAACTATATATTGGCTGAACAAAATAATTCTTTTAGCCAATAATCCATGTGCCATATTCCAAGCGTGAATGTGGGATCTAAAGACATAAGAAACCATGTATTATTGGATATTAAACCACCTCCACCCTTAGGTGACCATAATCTCTCCAAAATCGGTCAAGAGATCACTAAGCCCAAAAGCAAGCTTGGATTCCTAAGAGTTTCTTCACCAATAACTTAGGGAATTTTCCACTCTCCACCCACCCGTCAAGGGATTCTTGAAGATTAAACCGCCTCCACCCCCAACCCTTGGGAATTTTCCTGACACCACCTCACACAATTCCAAAAGCTTATGAAAATCCAAATCTCATTCGAGAAAAAAATCCTATCATACCATGTATATCCAGAAATGGAAAGGTAAGGCTAAAACCATTGTCACACCAAAAAAAACCCATGCTAATGGAAACAAAAGAAAAAAATACACAAATGTATGTACCATGCATTCACAAAGTAGCTAGGAAATCACACATGCAACCTGTTACATGTGAAACCTCATCCTGAAGCTACTTAATCCAACCTTCCTTGATTTTCCTTTGCTTTCCTTGACCTTCATTTGCTTTCCTTTGCTTGCTTGCTTACTTTATACTCTTGGTGCTCTTCCCTCTCTAAAACTAATTCCAAAGCCAAAATGAAAAAAAATTCAACCATACTGTAAAAGATCAACTGAAAAAAGCTGTGAATTGATCCTCAGAAGCCTTTTTATCATTGAGGCCTTTATTTTCTTCATTTTCCTCTATTTTTACTTCAGTTTCCCTTTCATGCAAAACTTGTGGCCCCATCTCCCTTTTCTCCTATTTTCCTTTATTTTCATAAGTAAATGTGCATTAATGGTTCTTTTCCTTTGCCAATTTCCTTAGTCATAAATAAAATGAAAATGACACCCACTAGGATGTCTTTTACCAACATTCAACTTGGAATATGTGTCCCATGACCTTGGTCTTATTATTTTGCTAGTATTAACTTTATTACATGAAATTTTAACCTAGGGCTGTTACAAACCCCTCCCCATTAGGGGAACACTGTCCTTAGTGTTCTTTTCAGCTTGATGCAATATTTACAATGAAAAATCTGCTAAAAAGAAAAACCAACATGAAAATCATACCGGTTATTGGTTATAACACAAATTGTTCCAATATTTACAATAACAACCATACTTAGATATGTACATATACCAAAACTCATTTTCCTCAACCGGAAAAAAACGAGGGATACATAGACCACATATGATCGTCCATCTCCGATGTAGCTTCATTGGGCCCAAAGTGCTTCCACTGTGCTTTAACTTGATCAATTTCTTTGTTTTAGAGAATGAGCTATTTCTACTAGAATATGAACTGAGGTTCCGACTGGAACTATCCTTCTAGCTCCACCTGTAATACATAATATTCAAGCACATTATCAACATCCTTCACATATATTTTAAGCAATGAAACATGGAAAACATCATGGACTTTCACTGTTGGTGGCAGTGCAAGTCTGTAAGCCACTAGTCCGATCCTCTCAAGGATCTCGAAAGGCCCACAACACCAAGGTACCAACTTGGCACATGACCCAATCCCCAGGGAGATCCTCTTGGGCTTGATGTGCAAGTACACATGCTCCCTAATCTGAAAATCCTTAAATACCCTATGATTATTTGCGTAACTCTTCTGCCTATCCTGTGTTGTCTTTAGATTCTTCTTGATAACCTACAATTCATGTTCCATCTCTTCCAACATGTCTGGTCCAATCAATACCCTATTCACTACATCACTCCAACTGATGGGAGTATTACAACTTCGCCCTTAAAGTTCCTCAAACAAACTCATATTCAAATATTCCTAATGTGTATTATTGTATGCAAACTATACCAGTGGAAGTACTCTTCCCACTTCCACTGCTAGTGCATAACATACATCCTTAGAATTTCTTCAAGAATCTTGTTGACCCTCCCTATCTGTCCATTTGTCTGTGGATGATAAGTTGTACTAAAACCCAAATCTGTCACCAAACTTGAAAAAAACTCCTTCCAAAACCTAGAAGCGAACTTGGAATCTTTGTCAGATACAATATTCTTAGGAATACCATGCAATATCGCTCTCCATAATGAATACTTGAGCTACCTCATTAGCTTAATTAGTAGACTTCTCTGAAATGAAGTGAATTGTTATGAAACTAGCTCCAAAAATAGAATAAAATAGAGATCAATGCCTTATAAATAAGCCACTTTGAGGGGGAAACCTCCTTTATATTACATAAATGAAAAATTCTTGGATGATACAAATGACGAAACCTCCTTTCTATATATAGGAGTCCATGGGGTCACAATATAATCCTATCGGACCTAACAATAATAATATAAGGGAAAAACAATAACAATAGTGGCATTTATGGGGCACAATAATAACAATATTGGGGCTACAAGGGTACAACAATAAAAATAAGGGGGCTCCATTAACAACAATAAGGGGATACACTAGTATTATAGGGAACTAACATGCCCCTGTCCTTCAAACAAGTGTTTCCCTCAACGCTTGATTATTTCTGCATGTTTCTGTATAAAATTCTCATCGTCCCATGTGGAATCTTCAACAGGTAAGTTCTTCCACTTGCTAAGATACTCTGAAATTGATCGATTTGGTAGTTTTCGAATTATTTTTTCTATGATTGCTTCAAAAATTCTTTCGCTGCGATTTTGATCTTCCTTTTTTTTCATCCAATTTTGCACCAAAGTTAGGTTATCCTTTAAGAGTTGGAGAAATTGTTGTTGATGCTCGATGTGATATTCCACTACTTTATCATCCATATTAGCTTTCATTTGATCCTTCAAACTATCCAAATTAGCCTCCATTTTTTCTTTTAAATCATATATGTCGTCTTTGATTTCTCTTTGTAAGATCGATTTTTTTTTCACTTGATACCATAATTTTGATATCTCATACTGCATTTCTTCCTCTTCATGCATCATAGTAGATATTTCTGAGGGCTTAATGGGCATGGAATTATTTTTAAGAGGCATTATAGAACCTGTTACTGAAAAAATGATTTAATTTACCCTTGGAATGACTTCAAACTACATTTTCAACCAAACGTTATGCAACTTTAAAAAACAAATACACACCTTTTTCTTTCTTTTGAGGAGCTTGATATTGAAACTAAATCATGGAAAATTTTAGGGGCTAATATTCGCAGGTGGGCCAATATTCCAATTTTTTTCCAAAAAAAAGATTCGCCAATTTCCATTTTTCTAAAGATGAATTCGCCCAAATTTTATAGTATAAAATTATTTTTCCTTAAAAATGGCCAAAATTATATATTTTCTAATATAAAATAATTATAAATCTAAATTGTTTTACTAAATTATCATAAAACATTTTAAAATTTGGATATTAGGAACTACTGAGATTCACCAAGGTTTTTAAACTTTAAGATCAACTTCCATCCTTAAAATTTTTGTTGAACTGAATTATCTCAGCGATTTCAGATCTTCAATATCTAAAATTCAATCCTATAGGAGTCCTCTGACTCTTCTTTCTAATGCCATAATTTTGACCTGATTTGGATTCTTCCAGACAAAGTTATGCCCAATCTCCCACAATTACCTAATTATGGAATAGTTCAGTAGAGCATACTTGTATGGTGTGACACATGTCACTGTGTCCTCCTTCGGATCTGAAATTGATACATAGGAAACTAAAGTCTGTGTACTTTCAGCCACTTTTTACATAATTTCAATCTGATGCTCAAAGAGAGAGTAATGGGGATTTTCCCAAGGTCACCTCTTTTAGATGAAATTCAGGAGCCTGCAAAAACCCTAACTTCCACAAACCATATCTCCAAAACTATTACGGACCAAGATCTAAATTTTTTTACAAAAATTTTCTTAGGATTTCAATTTCTCGTGGTAAATATTTCAGGTTCTGAACCTTCGTAGAAAAAAAATTATAATGAAAAATGTCACAATGACCTATTTGGAGCAACAAAACCCTAGAATCCAAATATCTGATACCAAATGTTATGAAGCTCCAAAAAAAGAAGAAAAGAGAGATCAACGCCTTATAAATAAGCCACTTCGAGGGGGAAACATCCTTTACATTGCAAAAATGAACAATTCTTGGATGCTACAAATGAAAAAACCTCCTTTCTATATATAGGATTCCATGGGGTCACAATATAATCCTAGCCGACCTAACAATAATAATGTAATGGCACAACAATAACAATAGTGGCTTTTATGGGGCATAATAATAACAATAAAGGGGCTACACTAATGAAAATAAGGGTATACACTAGTATTAGAGGGACCTAACATGAGATATCTTAGTCAACCTGTAAATCACAACCATGATGGAATCATGCTGTTTAGATGTCCTCAACAAACCTATGATGAAATCCATGGAAATGAACTCCCATTTCCACTCTAGAATCAAAATCGACTGCAATAAACCACTTTTATGCTTTCACTCTGCTTTTACCTGTTGAAAATCCAAAAACCTTGTGATGAACTCAACTACCTATTTCTTCAGTTTCAACCAATAGTAGAAATTCTTCACAACTGTTAAAGTATTTTGATATCTCGGGTGAATTAAACATAACTTAACATGAAATTCCCTCAAGATAAGATTTTTGAACTCACTATTATCTGGAGCATAGATCCTGTCCCTAAATATCACCAAGCCATCTGTGATGAGACGATAATCCACATATTATTCACATGTAACATGTTGTTGTAACCCGTGCTTAACTTGTTGGTACCTTCCATCCTGTTGTCAAGCCTGTAAGATATGTTATTGTACACATGTCACATATGAACTCATAGATGCTATGTGATTCTCCTGCACTCCTCTACTAAGAGAATATGAAACCCTGTTCTCCTTACTCTTGATGTACCAGATCTCAAATTCAAACTCATTGAATGTAGCCAAACATCTAGATTTCTTGACATTTAGATTAGGTTGGTGAAACAAATATCTTAGCCCGCTGTGATAACTCATTAAGACGAACTTCCTGCTAAGAAGATATTGTCTCCACATCTTCAATGCATGAATGATAGCTTCCTACTCAAGATCATGTGTCACATAATTATGCTTGTGCTCATTTAGTTTCCTTGAGTCGTAGCATACCACATGTCCCTCCTACATAAGGACTCCACCAAGGCCTCTCTTGAAAGCATTTATACACACTAAAAAATATTTATCTATATTTGTAACCTTTAGAACTGAAGCGTTTGTAAGCAACTGCTTCAAATTCCAAAAACATGCTACACATTCCTCTGTCCATTCAAACTTATGTCCTTTCCTCCGTAAAGATGTAATAAGAGAAGAAATATGTGATAAATTCCTAATGAATCGTTAGTAATAGCCTACTAGCCCCATGAATGATGTGACTTCATCCACATTCCTAGGAGTTTCCCATTCCATTATAGCTCTAATATTTTTCGGATCCACTACTATGTCTTCCTTGGAAACAACATGTCCCATGTAATGAGATTATGTCGGAAAGAAATCACACTTACTAAGCTTGGAATACAACTGATGTTCTCTCAACATTCTTAACATTTATTTTAGGTGTTCTACACGCTCTTCCTAATTATTAGAACATATCAATATATGTTAGGTCCCTATAATAGAAGTGTAGCCCCTTAATATTATTAGTGTAGCCCCATTATTTTTATTGTTGTTCCCATGTAGTCCCCATATTTTTATATTGTTCCCCATAGGTGTAGCCCCATTATTGTTATTATTGTGCCCATGTGGTCCCCATATTGTTATATTATGACCCCTTAGACTCCTATATATAGATGGTATGTTTTTTCATTTGGATCATCCAAGAATTGTTCATTTATGTAATGTAAATGAGGTTTCCCCCTCAAATTGGCTGATTTCTATGTCACTGATCTATATTTTATTCTATTTTGTGATTTGGTTTCATAACATTTGGTTTTAGAGCTTTTGATTCTAGGGTTTCGCTGCTACAAACATGTCATCTTCGAACTTTTGCTATAAATGTTTTTCTACAAGGCTTTAGATGCTTCAATTTTCATTACGTGGAGCTAAAATCCTTATAAAAATCATGTAAAATTTTCAGACCTTGGTTCATAATATTTTCCGAGATATGATCTGTGTAAGTTATGGTTTTTGCAGACTCCAGAATTTCATCTCAAACAGGTGACCGAGGGAAAATGATCATAACTTTCATTTCAAGAATTAGATTGGATTTCTATAAAAAGTGGCTAAAATGAAACAAATTTTAGTTTCTTGTGTATTTATTTCAGAGCTGAAGTTAGAAACAATGACACGTGGAACATCATACAAGTTAGCTTTACTGAACTAGTTCATAATTAGGTCATTGTGGGAGATAGGACATAACTTTGCCTTGAATAATCCTAATTAGGTCTAACCCATGGAATTGGAAAGAAACCTCATAGGCATACTACAAGATCGAATTTCAAATCTTGAAGATCTGAAATAACATAGATACATCGCGTTCAATATCGACCTACTAAAAAGCAAGAAAAAAGTGTATTTGGTTTTTAAAATTGAATAAATTTTGTTTTAAAAAGAAGTTTGAAGTGATTCTAAGGGCATAATGAAGAATATATATAAGTTGGATTCTAAAATGCCTCCAAAAAAGAATCACATACCCATTTAGCCCTCAGAAAATGCGACTATGACACATGAAGAAGAAGAAATGCAACATGATATATCAAAATTAAAAGACCAAGTGCAACAAATTTTGTTCTTGCAAAAAATAACCAAAAATGAAATGGAAGCTAAGATGGATGGTTTGAAGAAAGGCATGGAAGCTAAGATGGATGGTTTTAAGAATTACATGGAACCTAAGACGGGTGGTTTGAATAATGACATGGAAGCTAAGATCGATGGTATAAAAGAAAAACTGAAAGGAAACATGGAAGACATGAAGAATGGTATAAAAGTAGACATGAAAGGTTTGAAGGAAGGTTTTACAAAGTTGCTACAAGAAATTCTTCCTAATGGAGAAAAGGTATTATATGAAACTCATGATGAGAAAAACTAAATGTTAATCATTATTTCATAGACTCTAATGTTGGATTTAAGACCCACCATATTCCAAAGAGCGAGAAGAGGAATTTTGATGGCAAGGATCCGATAACATAGTTACTACAAATGGAGCAATACTTTGAGCTCCATAATGTGCAACACACACAAAAGGTACACATTGCAACTTTATATTTAGAACAAAATCAGTATGTATGGTATCTATATATTTTTTCTTGTAAACCACTTGTCAATTGGTCAATTTTTACGGAGGAAATGATAACACATTATGAGGATACAAAGATCAAGACCTTCTTTATCCAATTGATAAATCTCAAACAAAAGGGTTCAATGATGGTGCACACTAAGGAATTCCAAAAATTGAATATCAGGGTAGTAGATATTCTAGAGGAGAATATGATTAATGTCTTCATAGGGAATTTAAAGGATAATATCCAACATGAGGTTCACCTTTGGGAACCTGATTCATTGGAGAAGGCGAGTGGCAAGAGAAGTTGAAATAAAAATTATGGAAACAAGGAAGTCTACCAATCACAGCTATAAATATGGAAATTTTGCTTCTCCTAGCCTTCCACAACCTACAAGGTTGACACCACAACAATTGGAGGAAAAAAGAGCAAAAGGGATATGTTATAGTTGTGATAGAAAATACACTAAAGGTCATATGTGTGCGGAGAGGAAATTAATTTACATAGATTGTGAAGAGGAGGAAGAAAAGGAACAAGAAAATTCAAAAGAAAATGATATACACTAGAAACCAACCCTAGAGAAAGAAGAAATCAATCCGACGATATCCTGTAATGCATTGGAAGGAAATACCACTCCTAAAAATCTTAACATACAAGGACATATCAAGAAGAAAAAGGTAATAGTGATGATTGATTCGGGTAGTATCCAAAATTTTACTCATTATAAGATAACCAAGGAATTTAATTGCTTCCTATATGCAACACCATAGTATCAATTGATGGTTGTAAATGGAGGAATAATAAATTTCTCTGGAAAGTGTCATAATATCAAGCTAACCATAGGGTAATATGTATTGAATGGTCCAATTCTTTCTGTTCCAATGGGTGGTGCCGATGTTGTTGTAGGTTTTAACCCTGTACAGAAAAAAATCTACCAACAAATCTTAAAAACAGAAAATAAACAATAGCGAGAGAATAAAACATAAAACATATATACACAAAGATTTTCCCTTGTATCCCAAATCGGGACAACCAGCTTGATTTTTCATTATATTCCTTTTAGTGTTACAACACATATATATACATGCCGAAGCATACATAAACCCCAATCCATTAACCCTAGATTAGAACATAACCGTAGTTCCCTTGATCGGATCTAAAAAATACCAAGGGCCGAAAACCATCGTCCCCCAAAACCATGTGCAAACCCATGCACAAAACCATGGGTGGGTCCACCCACCGAAAAAAAATTCTCGGGGCGTTGCCCAGGACCCCGACAAGGGGGGGTTTCCGCCCCCCCTATTGCGCCCGACGCAACGTACAATGCATGGGACTAATCGTAGAAAGAATATAACACATACCCAACATTCTCCCACTTATTGTTTTCTTTCCGTAGGGGGCCACAAGAGAGGTTTATAATCAGTCCAACTCTGCAACACCCATTGTTTCTCGACACCAAGAGAACTTATGAGTGCTTACAGAATTTGTCAATGCATCTGCAACATTCTTCAAAGTGTCCACCTTTACCAGAAACACCCTTTTATCGTCAACCATATCTCTCACAAAGTGATATTGAACATCAATGTGCTTTGTATTTGAATGATAAGCAGGGTTATTAGCCAAGAAAATTTCACTTTGGATGTCACAGTATATCCTTATAGCTCGCTACACCAACCCCATACTTGAACACAATCTCTGAAACCAAACTGCTTCCTTGCTTGCATGAGTGGCTGCCATGTATTCTACCTCTGTAGTTGAAAGAGCCACTACAGACTGTCTTTCACTCATCCAAATAACTGCACCTCCAAATAGGCTAAACACATACCCACTTATAGATCTTCTTTGGTCCAGATCTCCAGCCCCGTCTGCATCAAAAAAACCATGAATGTCCAAAACTCTTTCCAATACTGGTCTTCCCTGGTAACACAAGCCATAATCACTAGTGCCATCCAAATATCTAAAAACCTACTTCACTACTTTCCAATGCTCCTTCCTTGGGTTTGACATAAACCTACTCAATACTCCCACTACATGTGTAACGTATGGTCTAGTACAGACCTTTGCATACATCAAGCTACCCACTGCACTTGCATATGGAACACGGGAGATATCCTCCTCTTCTTCTTGTGTCTTGCGACACTGTTTAGCAGACAACTTTACACCAATAGGAATAGGAACATTCACCAGTTTACTATCCTGCATATTGAACCTCTGCAATATAGTCTCGACACACTTCCTCTGTTTTAACCAAAGCTTCCTCTTTTCCCGATCTCTCTTAATTTCCATGCCCAAAATACAGTTTGCAGCACCAAGATCCTTCATGTCAAATTTGGAGAACAGTTGGGTCTTCAAATCTTGGATAATTTCTTTGTCATTTCCAATCAGCAATATATCATCCACATACAAGACCAAATAAATAACATGGTCACCAATTAATTTAAAAAAAACATAGTGATCCTCCTTGCTTCTGGTGAAGCCAAGTCCCCGTATATAGGTATCAAATTTCTGATACCACATCCTTGGTGACTATTTTAACCATACAGAGACTTCTTTAACCTGCGTACCAGTTCATTCTTCCCCTTCACCATAAAGCCTTAAGGTTGTTTCATGTATATTTCCTCTTCCAGATCCCCGTGAAGAAATGATGTCTTCACATCCATCTGTTCTACCTCAAAATCAAATGCAACAACAATAGATAAAAGTAATCTAATAGAAGTAACTTTGGCAACAGGAGAAAAAATATCACCAAAATCAATTCCCGACACCTGGGAATAACCTTTTGCTACCAACCAAGCTTTGTATTTCTCCACCTTGCCTTCTACATTCATCTTCTTCTTAAACACCCATTTTCTCTTGATGGGCTTCCTTCTAGCCAACAACTCCACTAGATCCCATGCCTCATTTTTATGCAAGAATGCCATTTCATCAACCATGCCCTCCTTCCAGAGTTTTCCATCCTCTGAATCTACTGCCTCCCTGAAGGTTCTGGGATCATCATCAGTTATAGTTAAAGAAAAATTTGAACAGAAAGTAGATGGAATATACCTTTCTGGCTATCTTCTTTCCCTAGCTGGTCTTTTCACAGCTGGAGTTTGTGGCTCTTCCTCTTCTGAGTCTTCTTCTGTTGTAGAGTCTGATTCATCCTCCTTTAGCTCAAACTCTATATTATTAGGCTCCTTTGATAGGGCTTCATGTTTAACAACATCTTTCACCTCTCTAAACACCACATCTCGACTGTACACAACCTTCCTTGTTTTTGGGTTCCAAATCTTGTAACCCTTTAAACCATCCTTATACCCAATAAAGATGCACCTTTCAGAATTATTATCCAACTTGGTCGTTTTCTCCTTTGGAACATGTACATGTGCATCACATCCAAATAACCTCAAATGTGAAAGAGAGGGTTTCTTACCAGTCCATACCTCATGTGGCATCTTATCCTCCAACACTAATGAAGGTGATCTGTTAAACAGGTAACATGCAGTCTCCACTGCCTCTGCCCAGAATTCTGGTCCTAACCCGGTACCACTGAGCATGCTTATTTCCTTTTCCATCAATGTTCTGTTCATTCTTTCTGCAACTCTGTTTTGCTGAGGTGTGTATGGAGTAGTCTTCTATTGTGCTATACCACACTTCTTACAGAATTCTTCAAATTCCTTCTTGCAAAACTCCCCACCATTATCTGTCCTCAACACCTTTATCTTATTCTCTATCTGGTTTTCCACCAGAGCCTTAAATTATTTAAATCTGTCAAAGACTTCAAATTTCTTCCTCAATAAATATATCGATGTATTCCTTGAGAAGTCATCTATGAATGAAACATAGTACACAGACTTACCCAGTGATGGAAACAATGCAGGTCCAAACACATCACTATGCACAAGCTCTAATATCTTGTTCGCCCTCTTAGCACTAGAAGAAAAACTCACCTGATTCTGCTTCCCATATACACAATGTTTACAGATTGAAATCAAGATATCAATTAGACATAACTTCTACCATACCATTTCCATGCAGCATCCGAAGGCCCTTCTCTCCAATATGTCCAAGCCTTTGATGCCATAGCATGGTCTTTTCTCCAGAGACTGCTAGGCTTTCTGCTTCACTTTCAGGAACCACAGTTTTTTTGCACCCATCAATAACAATGCTACCCTGAAGCTTGTACAATGTTCCAATCAGAACTCCCCGCATTAATACCAGTGCTCCCTGAACCATCTTATAGGTATCTTTCTCGAACATTGTTTTTACACGTCCATCATCCATATTTCCTATAGAAATCATATTTCTGGCCAATGTAGGAATGTGCAGAACACCAGGAATTGTTCTAATCCTTCCACCTTGTAGCTTCAGCTTGAATTTTCCACGTCCGATGATTATAGCCTTCCTATCATACCCTAAGAAGACATCACCGCCATCATATTTCTCATACTCACAGAACCACTCTCTATGGGGAGTGAAGTGAAAGGATGCACCCGAGTCAATCAACCATGACTCATGATCTACATGTGTATTTCAAGAAGAAGCCAAATACACATCCCCACCTTCATCCGAGGTGGTTTTTTCCTCTACAGAAGGGGCATCATCAGATCCCTTTCCTTTCTCGGGATCTTTAGATCTGCAATCCTTTTCATAGTTCCCTTCCTTTCCTCATTTCCAACACACCTTTACAAACTTTCCAGGAGATTTAGATCTCCCACTCGAAACCTTATTCTTGTTTATGTTCTAGGACCTTCCTCGTACAGATAAGGCATCTCGATTCTGACCCTCCATATATCTCTGTCTCATTTCCTCCGACAACAAGGCTGAGACAATGTCATCAAAATTCAAGGTAGTTGTATTGATACCTATTGCAATAACCAGACTATCCAACGAATCTGGTAGAGAACACAACAAACTGATGCACTTATCTTCATCTGAGATTTTAATATCAACAGATGACAGCTGGCTTACCACAGTATTGAAGGCATTCAGATGCTCTATCACCAAGTCTCCATCCTTCATCCTCTAGTTATATATCTTTTTCCACAGGAACAATTTATTCACCAGAGACTTAGATTGGTACAAAGTCCCAAGTTTGTCCCACAAAATTATTCGTCGTAGCTTCCCAAAATACATTTAACAATACCAAATCTGAGACTCAAAACCGTATTGTGCTCTTTGCCTTCCGATCCAAATTCTTCCAGTCTTCATCTGACATTTTCATTGGTTTAGTACCTGGATCTACTGTGATCCATTGATCTTTATCCACCAGTAGGTCCTCCATCTGTAGCTTCCACAATTCAAAACTCTGACCATTAAATTTATCAATCTCTATCTTTCCACTACTTGCCATCTTCATTCACGCAATAATCGATCCCGTAGCTCTCCCACTGAACAGGGTCTACCATAGGCCCGAGCAAAAAAAACCACTCAGTAGCAAAGGCGTCCCCTTGAATTCGAAACAGCTCTGATACCAAATGTACGTTTTAACCCTGCATAGAAATGATCTACCAATGAATCTTAAAAATAGAAAATAAACAATAGCGAGAGCATAAAACATAAAACATATATACACAGAGATTTTCCCTTGGATCCCAAATCGGGACGACCAACTTGATTTTTCATTATATTCCTTTCAGTGTTACAACACATATATATACATGTTGAAGCATACATAAACCCCAATCCATTAACCATGGATTAGAACATAACCATAGTTCCCTTGACCAGATCTACAAAATACTAGGGGCCGAAAACCATCATCCCCCAAAACCACGTGGAAACCCATGCACAAAACCATGGGTGGGTCCACTCATGAGTGGGTCTACCCACCAAATTTTTTTTTCTTGGGGCGTTGCCCAGGACCCCGATAGGGGGGGATGCTGCCCCCCTGCTGTGCCCGGTGCAACGTATAGTGCATGGAACTAATCATGGAAAGAATATAACACATACCCAACAGTTGTACTAAGAGTCCAATGGTTACAATCCTTGGGGATTATAGCTTTTAATTTTCAAGAACGTTTCTTGAAATTTTGTTGGGAAGGAAATGAAGTTGAATTTTGAGGTAATGCCGGTTAACAAGGATATATAATCAGTTCTAATGTCATTGGAAAGCTTCTAATAAAAGAACAACAGGGAATAATTGTACAATTATGCTCACTACAGGTTCAAGAAGTGGAATATCACATCGAGCATCAACAACAAGTTCTCAAACTCTTAAAGGATAACCTCACTTTGGCGCATAATCAAATGAAATAACAGGAAAATCAACATCAGAGCGAAAGAAGTTTTGATGTAGGAGACTGGGTATTTTTATATCTACAACCATACAAAAAAATGTTCGTCAAGCAAGCTAAGAAGGATAATAAGTTATCACCAAAGTATTATGGTCCTTACAAGGTGTTACAAATGATTGGTACTATGGAATAGAAATTGGAGCTTTTGACATCTTCCCATGTGCACCCAGTTTTCCATGTTTCATGTTTAAAGAAGTTTATAGTTAAAAAGCTCCCAGCTCAAACAATATTGCCAAAACTTTTCAAGGAAGGAAAACTCATATTGGAACCTGAAGCAGTCACGGAAACAAGAACTCGAAAACTACAAAATCGATCAATTTCAAAGTATCTCATCAAGTGGAAGAACTTACTAGCTGAATATTCCTCATGGGAGGTTCATAATTTTTATATAGAATCATCCAAAACTACTCAGGTGTTGAGGAAAACACTTGTTTGAAGGAGAGGGGCATGTTAGGTCCCTAAAATAATAGTGTAGCCCCTTATTGTTATTAGTTTATCCCCATTATTGTTATTGTTATGCCCATGTAGTCCCCATATTGTTATTATTATGCCCCATAGGTGTAACCCCATTATTGTTATTATTATGCCCATGTGGTCCCCCCTATTGTTATATTGTGACCCCTTAGACTCCTATATATAGAAGGTAGGTTTTGTCATTTATATCATCCAAGAATTGTTCATTTATGTAATGTAAAGGAGGTTTCCCCCTCGAAGTGGCTGATTTCTATGTCGTTGATCTATCTTTTCTTATATTTTGTGAGTTAGTTTCATAACAATATGTCATTAATGAATATTATCAAAATAAATTCCAGATAAGGATGCAAGACACTATTCATAAAACACATGAAAGTATCTAGAGAATTAGTTAAACCAAAAGGAACCACAACAAGATCATAATGCCCATATCTGGTCTAGAAAGAAGTTTTGTAAATGTCCTCTTATTTGATGTGTACCTAATAAAATCTTGATCTTAAATCAATCGTTGAGAATTTTTTTGCACCCTTCAACTAATCAAACAAGTCATCAATCCTCAGTAAAGGGTACCTCTCTCTGATCGTTATCTTGTTCAACTACCTATAATAAATACACAACCTAAGAGTACCATCCTTCTTGTTCACAAAAAACTTGTGCACCCTAAGGCGACACACTTGACCTAATGTGTCCTTTGTCAAACATTTCCTTCAACTACAACCTTAGTTCCATTAAATCTAGAGTGCTCATCCTGTAAGGTGCCTTTGATGGTGGTGCCACTCCTGGTACCAACTCAATAGAAAATTCCACTTCCTTGTGAGGAGGAAACTCTAAAATCTCTGCTGGAAATACATCCTAAAACTGTCACAAAATTGGATATCTCATCAAGGATTATGCATCACTGACATCCTTACCTTTATCACTGGAAACATGCATTATGAAAAATACACAATGTTTCCTACAATTGTGCTTTTCCTGCACAGTTGTAACTATTCTTGTTGATGTAGGCTTCTTCTTACCCTACAATATTCTCTTCTCTCCATTATCATCCAAGAACTCAATAGCCTTCTCATAAAAATCCACCTTATTCTTGTGAATGTACAAACAATCCATACCCATAAGCATACTATATGATCCAAATGGAAGAAAATTTAGATGCGCTGATGTAGGCATACCATTGAACTAAAATGATTAAGTGCTTATCCAATTATGAACTATTTTCTTATTACATATAGCCACCAACCAAGAATTTTCATGTGCTTATTTTCTCAAACCACACTTATCCACTAGGTCAGGATTAACGTAACTATAATTAGATCCAAGGTCAATCAAAATGGAAACAACTCGATCACAAATCTTACCTTCCATATCAATAATGGATGCCTAGTAATCGACCTTCTTGTTATAAAATGCTGAATAGATTTGAGGAATTCTCTGGACCACATACCCAACTGTTTGTGCCTCCTTATCACTGTATATTTGAGGTTTTCCACCTTGACATAATGGGAAATACTTCTTGTGATGGTCCTTACCACATATCCAACACTACAACGGTTATTTTCCAATACTGTTATTCAACTACTCTCCAGTCTGAGACAGGGATAATTTTAAGGATGGAAATTTATCTTGAAGTTTAAAAAAATGGCGAGTCTCACTAGTCCCTAATATGCAAACTATAAAATTTGTATTGATGTATTTGTAAAATTATTCAAATTTATAATGATATTATATATATTGTCTATATAATGTTGGTGATTTTTAACGTAAAATAATTTTATATTTTAAAATTTGGGCGAATAATTTTTATAAAAAAATGGAAATTGGCGAATCTTTTTTTGGAAAAACCATGGAAAATTAGCCCGCCTACGAATATTAGCCCCTAGAATTTTCCATGGTCTGAGATGCATGGCCCTTCTCAATTGCATTAAAATTCTTTTAAGGAGCAACATTTTATTTATCACCTGCATCCCGAGGTCTTGCTCGCTTTGGTGGCCACTTACCTTTAGTATTGTCACTCCCTTTCCAACCCTGGTTAGACTTAGACTTATGCTTTGATTTCCCATAATTGTGATTCATGTTTCTTATGACTTCTTCTAGAAAAAGAAGCTCATCATACTCAATCCAATCCTTAAATTATAATGGTAGTCCACTGATAAATATTTGAAGTTTCGTATTCTAATCCTTAAGATAAGGCACATAACTCAACAACTCCAAGAAATTAGCAGTGTACTCTTCATTTTCATAGATACCATCTTCAGCTCATAAAACTCCTTGGCCTTTCCATCATAGTACCTCTTTGACAAATATTTCTTCCTGAAGATTCTCTTGAATTCATGTCAACTCAAACCCTTTGTCATGATGTCTCTGAAACACTTCAAATCTTCCCATTAGTTGTCTACTTTCCATTTGAGAATGAAAATATCTATCACGACCTTCATGTTCTCTATATAATCAGTAGGTTAAATAAATTATCCATTCGAGGTAACCATGCCTCTGCGTCTTTTGGTTTCTTCAACTCCCCATCAAATGTAGGTGGCTTGGATTTCTTGAACTCCTCTGGAAAGTATCCCCTCTCACTCCTCCTGTAAGGATGATAATGATGATGACCATGATACCTTTCTGAACCAGTACTAGAGTAAACCCATAACCATTTCCTATCCTATCAGGTGTATCCAAGAACCTACCATCTATGGCTGTGTCATCCATGTCCAACCTGTGCCGTCAATGATACTTGCTACTATATGCCCCATTAGTCTCATTCTCCTATCCATAACTGATCCGTGTCTTCCCCTGTCTCTGCAAGTCTAAAAAAATATGAAGGATAACTGCATTAACCACCACTTTTTTTTCTTGTGCCCTGGAAAGTATGTCTTGTGACTGAATGATCCTGTCATTATCTACCTTGCAAATTCATATTTATTCCTTTAAACTTCTCAAGGTGTCTGATATGTTAGGAGAATACTCATCTCTGTAATCCACCATTTTTCTATTCATCTATGATATTTTTATTCCTTCAAACATACCATGTCAAATAAACCAAATATAAACATAATCAACATAACCCAGTGAAGTTCAGGGGATGTTATCTCGTCTACAAAATCAAGTCAAATTAACATGATACATGTATATACATAATCATATCAATATATCAACATCATGCATGATAACATTAACTACATAGAATGACAATTCATGCATAACTACATGCATCTAGCCCATCCAGTCCAAGTATTTGAACTTGGGAGATCTGATACCAATCTATAACTACCCCCTCCCAAATTTACCAAATTTCACCTGTCTGCCAGGGTAAACATGAGACTAAGAGTTACTATGACATGAACCGACCTCCAAGCTTCAGTTATGGAAATGGGTTTGACAAATAGAACTTACTGAACACAAATTGACATCCTACAAAGCTTACATGATACTAAGGGGCCAAAAAACCACACTAGGTGCCCAAACCTTGAGCTAAACTACTTTTTCAGTGACCTATCACCCCAACCACACACACAAGCTTGCATGAGTGCAGTTGTGACCCTACAACCACATGTAAAAGCCTATATGAGTGCAAATGTGACCTAAATTCCTCAGTTCAGTGCCTACGGTCTCTATATCTGAGCCAAAATTCCAAACCAACCTCCAAAACGTTGCCCAAAACTTCCTAAGACTTTTTAGAATGATAAAAGACTTTAATACAATGCTAATCATACAAAACTTGATCAAGGACTTGACCTAACTAGGCCTAATCGTGATAGTCATTTTGTCAAACATATAGTGAACATGTAATCTATAGGTCACGAATGCATGTATAAACATAGGAATCTGAAATTTATCTAAGAATCATGAAGAAGGTCTAGTTCCCTCTCATAATCGTTGCAAAAAAAATTTCTAGCCCATGCATTCATTAACCATCAAATTCATATAAAATCTTGAACAAGTCATATCTAGAGTACATTACAAATCCATGCTTATAACCAACATATAACTAGGTTATTAACCATGAAATAAAAACCATCAAATAAACATAATAACAAGTTCTCATAGATTAAAATAGGAAAAATAGCTCATGTTAACTTATGCAAAAGCCAACCAAGTAAGGGACTTCCACGTACCACCCGACCATAGATTGGGTTGAACCAAATATTTGTTTTAGCCAATCACCCCTTTTCCATATTCTAAGCATGAATGTGGGATCTCAAGACATAAAGAACTAGGGATTCCTGGACATTAAACCACCTCCAACCTCAGGCTACTGCGATCTCGCAAAAACTAGTCAAGAGATGTCTTAGCCCAAAAATAAGCTTGGATGCCTGAGAGTTTATTCACTAATACCTTGAGGAATTTCCCTGTATCCACCTACATGTTGAGGGCTTGCTAGAGATTAAACCACCTCCACCTCCAACCGTCGGGAATTTTCCCGAGACCACCTCACTCGGTTCCAAAACCTTCTAGCAATCCAAATATTAACAAAGAAAATAATACCATCAAACTATGACTATATGGAAATGGCAAGGTAAGGCTTAAACCATTGTCACACTAGGAAAAACCCATGTCAATGACATAAAAAGAACTAAATACAAAAATTCATGTACCATGCATTCACATACCAGTTAGGAAATCACACATGCACCCTATTACCTGCAAATCCTGTTGTTGAAGCTGCTTGATCCAACCTTCCCTGTTTGTCCTTTTGTTTCCTAGTCCTTCCTTCACTTTCCATTTCTTGCACACTTACTAGCTTGCTTTATCCTCTTGGTTCTCATCCCCTCTTTGAAACTATTTCTAAAGAAAAACTGACAAAAATCTCAACCAAAATGCCAAAAGATCATTTGACAAAAGTTGTGAACTAATCCTCAAAAGGATTTTTATCATTGAGGCCTCTATTTTCTTCATTTTCCTCTATTTTTCCTTCAATTTCCCTCTCATGCAAACCTGTGACCCTTCATTTCCACTTTCTCCTATTTTCCTTTATTTTCATAAAAAATGCCAAGTAATTCCTCTTTTCCTTTTCCAATTTACTTAGCCATAAATAAAACGAAAATGCTACCTACTAAGATATTTTTTCCCAGCATTCAAATTGGAATACATATCCCATGACTTTGGTCTTATTCTTTTGCCTTTATTAACTTTATTACATGAATTTTTAACCTCAGGATGTTACAATAACTACTTTGGAGATAAATCTCAACCTTTGATTGGTGTATACCACTAAGAATATTCTAGAGTATTCACGAGCATTAAATCCATACCATCCACCTAATAATTAATAGTAATTAAATTAAATTTTTAAGAGCCCTATTCCAAAATAGACATACCTATAAACATAATAAAATACTAAACACCAAAACACATAATTATATATTTATCAATAAAATAATAAACTATTTGATGTGATTGAAATCAAAATAATGTAAGAGAGCATTTCAATATGATCCACGTGAAGAAGGACATGAACACTTTTTTATATAAATAAAATATGCAAATTTGATGTCTAATATAGATATCCTTTAAATAAAAAATGCAAATTTTAGTAGACATGGACATACAAAATATAGTGTGCATTTCAAAAATTTTACATAAAATATTGTCACCACCATTAAAACACTTACCAAAAAAAAAAATTATTACTACACCCAAAATAACTCATTATATCATATGTAGAAACTATGTCACTATGTTATGGAACATGTAAGAATACTTTATATTTAACCTGACCCTACTATTGCAATAGTATTATTAATGTATTGTTGTTGGATGTGTTAACTAAATTACATTGGTTTTAAACTGCTCATCATAGTGTTAAATATTATTAATCATCCACACATACACCGTACTCTGCCTAGGATTTGGTTTAAGATTGATTGATTAATTCCGTGATTTGTACTTAACGACATGATTCGGTCAATCCGAGTTGCTTGTCCACATATCATCTGGTAAGAGGATTTTCAATTGCAGTAAGTCTTAGATAGTTGTCGGTCGCATTATTTTTATGGGGATGTGTGCTGACCATCAATCTTTCCCAAACTTAGATCTGATGGTGGAAAACCTTGCCAGAGGGTTTAGGGTAACTACCCGACCCCAAGTGTCGCATTCACTGCTCATTTGTCTCGACACTCAAGCTGAGCTGCTCTAAAATTCCTTTCTCTTGGTTTTACCTCCGACAGAAAGTGTGTTACCTCTCTCTCTCATCAGAGGACGTAAGCTTGGCTCCAATTTTGCTATGCATTCAGGTAAATGTTGATATCTACGATTATTTTCTTTCGACGCGGCACTGTGCTTGAATAGACATACATAAGGGGTTTTTTTTAATACATCTTCTCAGCTACTGCACCAATCTTGTCGATCTTTCTTCCATTCATAGGTAATGTTCCAGTTTAAATATGTTATTCTCATTTGCTCAAGTTAATTAAGAGAAAGCTCGGTTATTTACATTGGCAAGGGGTTCACTTTAATCCTTTTCTTTTCTGGTTCAATCTTGCTGAGGATGGTAGGTTTACAGTGTCCAGAGGGTTTCATGCAGTAGTTGCAGCCTTTTCTTCTCTTGTGGAGTCAAATACCAAAGTGCCATCCACTAAACTTGATGGGAGCTAGAAACCAGGTAAAGGTTTGAATCACGATTTCCATTAATTTCTTATTCTTCCTTCGGAATTCAATGCGAAATACTCACGTACCCACGGTTTGTAATTTTCTCCATGCCAGGGTTGGTTGCAAAGGTCCTGGCGAATATAAGGGTTCTTGAAGACTCAAACGCTCCTCCTTGGGTGGCCACCACAGGTAAGCCGAACCCCTATCAAAAAATAGGCTTATTTTCATGTTCCTTTGGTGTTACTGAGGGTTAAAACCTCTATCTGTGACAGATACGCGAAACCGGCCCATGTTCTTTTCATGTTTTAGTTTAAGGCTTCCCTCGAGCGGGATGTGTTCTGAACCTTAATGCAAAAGGCTTTGATGTAGTTATTGTTCAATGTTTTAGATAGAGATGTTTAAACCATCTCCCTGTCTTCGTAGAAGTTCCAACTAAAGTTATATGGACAACTGTGTAATTTTTGACTCTATATAAATTTTTGAAGGATTTGACCTTGAGTTTTGTTCCACCATACGCAAGCCTTTGCTCACTTTGTAAAATCTTAACTTATATATATTGTTCTGCTCTTATATTACCTATTTATAAAATTTCTAGCTTAAATTATCAATTCGGTTATTGTGAATAAAGTTTGTACTATGTAAGAATACGCACATCGTTTTTGCTTCTGAATTTCATTTTATAATATTTTCTTCCAGTATGGAAACATCCAAGGAAAATTTCTGGGTTTAATTGTTTGGTCACTGAGTTCTGTGTTAATGCGTTTTTTCACTCCCAAAATTGACATTAGACAAGAAGAATTATAGTTTTTTTTTCTTTTCTTTTTTTATGTTCAACTTAATGTGTAACATTAGACAAGAAGAGGCCAGAGGACATTGAACCCTACTCTGTTCACTGCGGAGCTCGGGTTCTAAACCTCCATACCTATTGATTATTTAAATTGGTTATTGGAAATGTATGAGTAATTTTATGGATTACGGGCATGCATTTTACAATCTGTTCTTATTCTACCCTCAATACATTCCTATGTAATTTATTATATTACTTTTCAATTCATTTATCTAAATTGAACATTAATGCTTGGTAGTGTTAAGAAAATTTACTCTGCTAGACACAATATAATTAGCAGTATTTTTATAGAAAGAGTAACTATACATCACATTTCTTAGCATCATCATGGTATATACTAGTTCTTTTTCTAATATCCAGAATGTTAGATCTTTTTACTAGATAAGAAAATACCATTGTATTAAAATTTAACTTAATAGATAACTCTCTTTAATTCCTATATTGAGTCATACAAACAAGTGAAATATAGATCTGTCATTAATTTCTATAAACTTAACCAGATAACTCAAATGATTATCTCTGTTTCTGTTAAAATAATTGTGCTACCCAACCATGAGAGAGGCGATCACGTCCTCTAATCCCCCTATGCTCCGTACTAGAGTCTAAGGTAGCAGTTATTTCCAGAAGCTAGGCCTCAGGACCTCTGTCTAGCCTATACTCCTTTCAGGTTACAGAACTCCACTGGTTTTAAGCCAACTCTAGACAACTCTTTATTTTTCAACATTTCTATTGTAAACCCTCTTCTTTTCATCATGTACAAAAGCCCTTCCCCTTCCCAGGATTTCCTTTTTATCCTTTTGGGGAAGGTAAAAATAAAAAAATGCCTCTTCCTTTTTACTCTAGAATCTTGGAATTATTTACCAATCAGTTAACCAACTACTGAATGTAAATTTTATTCATAAGGTAGAACTCAAGTTCACTAACAAATAATCATATTTGCTAATATATTTTTACACTTAAATATTAAATGTATTTTATAAAAGTATTTTAAACATAACATATTAAAATTAAACTGGGTGTTACATTTTCCCCCACTAGAGGTAAACACCATCCTTAGTGTTTACTTCATCACATCAAACAATTCAGGATATGCTTCTCGTATAGATTTTTCATCCTCCCAAGTAGCCTCCTCCAGGCTAAAGTGCTTCCACTGCACTTTAACTTGGGGGATGGCTCACCTCTAGAGTTTTATTTCTCTCTGATTGAGAATATACTGAGGTTCTACCAGAAATTCGTCGATCGGTTCTACCTGCATTCAACATAATTCATAATTAATTTAATTAAGGATTCTTCTTTTTCTAGAAATCATAATTTAAACATAACTTACATGTACGATATTCCAATGTATAACATGCATGGGGTCATGTACATATCATTTCAATAATGATACATGAAACACGTTGTGCACTAATATGTGGCTAGGCAATTCCAACTAATAAGCCACCAACCCTACTCATTCCAAAATTTGGAAGGGTCCATAGTACTTGGGAGCCAATTTGGCACATGTAGTCCATATTAAGGTGCTTTTCTTGGGTTTAATTCTTACATAAACGTGGTCACCCACTTCAAATTCTCGAAATTTTCTTTTCCCGTTGACATATATCTTTTATTAGATATCATTTTTGGGATTCAACTGCATTAAGTAAGTCATAAATTTATGACCATTTCAATGATAGGTAGTCATAACTGACTAATTTCTCATGATTTTTGAATAGTCTTGTTACGTGGATTAATCCCTCTTGCGGACAAGAGCGATCTCCCTCGTACTCAACGAGTAACTAGAAACAAAGATCCATTTGAAAACCTTTACTTCTAGATTAATTTCATTCCAAGATTATAATAGTAAAGTAGAGAGGAAATGCCCCTACCTTGAAATCGAAATGTTTGATGTAGCCTTTTGTCCAGTCACTCCAAAGTGGTTTCTCCAATAAGTAGAACCTACAATCAAAGACAAGACAAAGGATCAAAGCATCTACAACTTATAATAATCAGAAAATGATAATCCAAATTAGTGATCAAGGAGTCTAAGTATTGACATTATTCCAATAAGAATAGAAAGAAAGCAATGAGAAAAAGAGATCCGTATGTATTATATTGAATAAAAAGAGTAATCTTACAACCTGATGCCTTGATGTCGTACAGATTTCTCCCAGGGTCCTGAACAATCGTTTCTCCTTCAGTATGCTAATCCTTCCTCTCTAAATACTACCATGAATTTATAGAGACAAGGGTGTGATCATTCTCGTGCTAACAAAAACTCACTAGTGTAGAAATTATGCACTCTTATGAACTCTCTTCAGCTTAGAAAATATATAAGTCAGTTTCTATCATTCACAATCTACCATGTGTGTACCCTTCAACTTGAAACTTGAGCTCAATTTATAGGGAAATGGAGGTAGTTTCAGTTCCATGAAGAAGGGGATGGAATCCTCTCATGAAGGGATTTGAGCTCCATGGACCAAGGGATAAGCTCCATGAGTGGAGGGATAAATATCAAACTGATCACGACTGTATAAACTTCCATTTGGGAGAATATTCGACTAGCTAGGCTTCTAAAATTTAATTTTTCTTTTACTTGATTTTCATGGGGGTGCGTAGGTAATAGTGACAAAAAGTGCGGGAGTTGCAGCAGTTTATTGATAGAACAAAAATGCATGCATAGGGAATGGCTAGAAAAACTACGCAGGTAGACTTTAAAAGGTTTGAAAGAGATTTTCTCTAATTCCAAGACTCGATTCAGGAAAATTATTGATTTTGACCTCTAAGGGAACATGATATAGATGGTGATAGACCCATATGAATAGTCAAATGTCATGGTGAAAAAATGACGTGTAACAGATTTCCCCCTAAAGTGCGAAGTTTGAGGTTATTCTAAAGAGTGAAGTGCTTTATCATTCTGAGGATTGGATTGGAGACACTGGTTGAAAACCTGTAAAAAGTGCAAACATATATATATCATCGGTGAGGTAGGCATTCCCATACTCAGATCAAAACTAACTAAATGTTTTGGTACATATATGGTTTCAATATTACATCAAAAGTAGACACAATATGGGCACAACCATATATCATGAGTAGTCTACTGTATCATGAATAACAAAACTCCTCGCAGCCTATAAGGTAGAAACTGGATCCAGCGTCTTGATTTCCGCTTCTTGAACTAGTACGAATATATCAATGTGATTGATTGTGTCGAAGTCGAACATGGTAGAAACCACTTGATTATCAGTCAATGATGTGAATCGTTAACAAATGTGAGAGAAACCAACAATAATGACAATTGATCTCAAATTACTCTCGTAAAATCTATGAAGTGTGAATGAATGATTTTCTATCGAACACTCATAGAATCATTCAATCGAATGTTATGAAACCAGCTCCAAAAATAGAACGAAAGAGAGATCAACGCCTTAGAAATCAGCCACTTCGAGGGGGAAACCTCTAGTACATTACATAAATGAACAATTCTTGGATGATACAAATGACCAAAACCTCCTTCTATATATAGGAGTCCATGGGACCACAATATAATCCTAGCTGACCTAACAATAACAATGTAGGGGCACAATAATAACAATATTGGGGTTACAAGGGTACAACAATAACAATAAGGGGGCTACACTAATAAAAATAAGGGACTAAACTAGTAATAGAGGGACCAAACATGCCCCTCTCCTTCAAAAAAGTGTTGTCCTCAACGCTTGAGTAGCTCTGGGTGCTTTTGTATAAAAATATCATCCTCCCATGTAGAATCTTCAGTGGGTAAGCTCTTCCACTTGATGAGATACTATGAAATTGATCGATTTCGTAGCTGTTGAGTTCTTGTTTCTATGACCACTTTAGGTTCCAATATAATTTTTCCTTCCTCATCAAGTTCTGGCAATATTGTTTGAACTAGAATATTTTCACTTATAACCTTCTTTAAGCATGAAACATGGAAAACTGGATGCACTCGCGAAGAAGTGGGAAGCTCCAATTTGTATGCCATAGTACCAATATTTTGCAACACCTTGTAAGGACCATAGTACTTTGGCGATAATTTATTATCCTTCTTAGCTTGCTTGAATTTCCGTAAAAATACCCAGTCTCCTACATCAAAACTTCTCTCGCTACGATGTTGATATGCATGTTGTTTCATTCGATTTGTGCCAAATTTAGGTTATCCTTTAAGAGTTGGAGAAATTTTTGTTGATGCTTGATGTGATCTTCCACTGCTTGAACCTTATAATTTTCTCTTAAATATTATATGATGGATGGTGGATGATATCCATAAAGTGCCATAAATGGGTCATTTTTGTTGCAGTATGGAAGGAAGTGTTATACCACCATTCAGCGAGAGGTAACCACTTGACCCATTGTGTTTGTTTATCAGATACAAAAAAACGAAGATATCCTTCCAAAAATTTATTCACTATCTCAGTTTGACCATCAAATTGAGGATGATAAGATCAACTATGAGCTAATTGAGCACCCAAACAAGAAAATAAATCCGTCCAAAAAATTCTAGTAAAAATGGGATCTCTGTCGCTCACAATAACCTTTGGGTTTCTATGTAGCTTTTGAATTGTGTCCATAAATGTAGTAGCAACTGTACTTACTTTAAATGGATGAGATAATGCACAAAAGTGTGCATACTTGGTAAGTCTATCAACTACCACCATGATGACACTCTTTCCTTCAGACTTAGGTAAACCTGTGATAAAATCCATTGAAATATTATCCCAACATTGAATTGGAATGGATAATGGTTGTAGAAGACTCGGGGTCTTAATTGTCTCAACTTTATTTTGCTGGCAAACCAAACATTCCACCACAAAATTTTGAATATCAGATTTAAGGCCATCCAAAAAAAATTCTTTCTAAACCCTGTGGTAAGTTTTTAAAAATCCCGAGTGTCCTCCTAAAGGAGAAGTGTGCAATTCCAAAAGAATATTTTGTTTTAGTTGGGAATTATTACAAAGATATAAGTGATATTTGTACCTTAAGGAATCATTTTTCCAAATAAAAATATCAGATGTACTAGGATCTTGCTGCAACTTTTGAATGAGTGTCCACACTTCTTCGTCCTTTTTCCATTCATCCCTTGCTTCGGTTATCCAACCTATTTGGATAATAGAAATGGCACAAAGCAATGCTTCCACCTCTTCATTCTTTCTTGAGAGTGCATCTACAACAACATTTAGCTTCCCTTTTTTGTAGATTTTTCAAAGCCATAACCCAACTTCTTTGTGACCCATTTTTGCTGCTCTTCTGAAGATAGTCTTTGTTCCAAAAAGTGTTTAAGACTATCATGATCAGTTTTTACTTGAAGTGTCTTCCCATTAGATAAGGTCGCCATTTCTTTAGTGCATGTAGTATTGCTAACATTTCCTTCTCATAAATATCTTTCTGTAAATACCTTCCTTTGATTGGACGACTTTCAAAAGCAATGGGTCTTCCTTCTTGCATTAAAACAACACCAATTCCATTTCGTGAGGCATCATATTCCACAAGAAAGGTTTTTGTGAAGTCTGGTGTAGCTAAGACCGGTGCTAGGCACATTGCCTATTTAAGATGTTCAAAGGCCTTATTTTTATGGGAGCAAAGCCATCGATACCATACAAATGTATTTTGTTCTAAATGTAAAGTTGCAATGCATACCTTTTGTGTGTTTTGCACATTATTGAGATCAAAATATTGCTCCATCTGTAGTATCCATGCTACGGGATCCTTGGCATCAAACTTCCTCATATCCATCTTTGGAATATGGTGGTTCTTCCATCCAACATTAGAGTTTGTGAAATCACGATTAACATTTATTTTGTTCTCATCATGAGTTTCCCCTACTATCGTTTCGCCATTAGGAAACATTTCTTGTATCAAATTTTCCAAACCTTTGATGTCTACTTTTATATCATTCTTTATGTTTTCCATTTTTTCATCGATCGTAGCTTCCATGCCCACTTCCATGCCTTTCTTCAGACCATCCATCTTAGTTTCCACACATTTCTTCAAAACTTCCATTTCATTTTTTGTTCCTCTTTGCGATAGCGAAATTTGGTGCACTTGCTCTTGTAATTTTGATATCTCATGTTGTGTTTCTTCATCTTCATGAGTCATAGTAGAGCCTTATTAAGGATTAATGGGTGTTGAATTCTTTTTGTGGGGCATTTTAGAACCCAATACTGATATATATTCTTCAATATGCCTTTGGAATAAATTCAAACTAATTTTTTTCAAACGAGACTTATGTAATTCGAAAAAATACACACCTTTTTCTTGCTTTTGAGGAGCTCGATATTGAAACTGAATTATCTCTGTGATGTCGGATCTTCAATATCTGAAATTCAGGCCTATAGTAGCCCTCTAAATGCTCTTTTTAATGCCATAGTTATGACCTGATTTGGATTCTTCAAGTCAAAGTTATGCCCAATCTCCCACGATGACCTAATTATGGACTGCTTCATTAGAGCGAACTTGTATGACTTTCCCTGTGTCACTGTTTCCTCCTTCAACTCTGAAATTGATATACTGAAAACTAAAGTCTGTGTACTTGTGGTCACTTTTTATAGAATCTCAATCTGATGCTCAGAGAGAGAGTTATGACTTTTTTCCCACAGTCACCTCTTTGAGATGAAATTCAGGAGCCTGAAACAATCATAACTTCCACAGATCATATCTCCAAAAATATTGCAAACAAAGATCTAAAATTTTTACAGGAGGTTCTTCATGATTTTAGCTTCGTACTGTGAAAATTTCAGCTTTTAAAATTTTTTATACCAAAAGTTATTGTGAAAATTCGACGATGACCTATTTTAGTTGAAATTGTGGAGCCTGAAAAAACCCTAACTTCCCCAGATCATATCTCTGAAAATGTTTCGAACCAAGATCTGAAAATTTTTACAGGAGGTTCCTCAGGATTCCAGCTTTGTGCTTTCTATATTTAAGCTTCTAAACCTTTGTAGAAAAAAATTTATTGCGAAAATTCCACGATGACCTGTTTGGAGCAACAAAACCCTAGAATCCAAAGCCTCTGATACCAAATGTTATGAAACCAGCTCCAAAAATAGAAGAAAAGAGAGATCAATGTCTTATAAATCAGTCACTTCGAGGGGGCAACCTCCAATACATTACATAAATGAACAATTCTTGGATGATACAAATGACCAAAACCTCCTTCTATATATAAGAGTCCATGGGCCCACAATATAATCCTAGCCGACTTGACAATAACAATGTAAGAGCACAATAATAACAATATTGGGGTTACAGGGGTACAACAACAATAATAAGGGGGCTACAATAATAACAATAAGGGACTAAACTAGTAATATAGGGACCTAACATCGAAGGTCAATGATGCAACCTATCGTCGAAGGTGAGAAACCTGCATTAGGGCATGCAGATCCCATGATAATGATAGGATTTAGATAAAATTTCTAGATGATGAGCTGATGTCAATAAAAATTGATCCGTCGCAGGAAATCCCACAACTCGAAACCATTAAATCAAGTTTTGAAGAAATATTTTGCAAGGACTGACTCATGGATGGTCAACATGAATGGAGACAAATGTTTGTGATGAATGGTTTATTTGAACTCTCTCTTGAACACATAACAACACTATAGATGGCTTGGAAGCATTCATCCTAAAGCTAATACCTAGAAACTGACTGAAGAATTTCATTGTGGTTCGATTAATTGTTAGACAAAGGATTTATCAACCCAGGTACAAGTGTGAAAAAGTGTCGTGTTCAAGAGTGGCATGTTGCTTTCTAAACTAGGGTGACAATTGGATTCTTTTTCTCTTTTTTTCCCCCACCATTACTAGCAAGTACCTCTTTAATTTTGTCAAGCTTGAGGAGGATAAAATTTTCTTGTTTGTGTAAGCTCATCCTTCGAATGAGTCCATATTAGTATTGAACCCTAAGAAGGAGTGGTTCGGTCCTGTTGTAATTGACAGGACCTTTACTGTTCAATTTAACGAGTCCAGTATAGGATAAATTCAGTGTTTTTCAATTTTAGGGAGTTAGAAGAAAAACATAAGTAACGTCCATGGTTGTTATTTTTCATAAATTTAGTCTCTCAGCCCCGAAAAAGGATAAAATAATGCAGGAGAGAAATCTATTGACCATCATTAGTCAACATATACATTTTTCGTAATTAGTCCAGTTTAGTCTAGAAAAGGGGTAAACTTATACTGAAAGGACGACTGTTCATTTACTTTAACGAGTTATAATCGCCAAGTACTCGGTGATATTTTCATATTTCGAGAGTATGAAAAGGGCTTAAAGAGGACTCTAGGGTTTCACTTTTTTGTATTTATAGAGCCCGAAAAAGTGATAAAAGTATACTCAATGTCAAAATAATTCTTTTCACCAAAGATCTTGTATCCTACACAAAAACTCAAAAGATTACAAATATCTCCTTCTAAAAAGGAAAAATATTTAAAAATGAACTTTTAAAAGTCAAAAATAAATAAAATAATAATATTTCATTCATTAAAAACTATAAAAAGGGGTTGAAATAAGTCATTTTCACCTTTTATTTTCAGAATAGTGCATAGAGAGCTTTTGGCCAAAAACTTTCGAAGCAGATATTAGGAGAATCGACTGTTCATTTTTCAAACCGTCAGAGCCAGGTAATCCACATTATCCTTAGCTACATTTTCATCCATTTTATTTTTTATTTTCAGCTTTTATTTCATTTTTTGGGAGAAATTCATGTTTCAAAATACGCCCTCGGGGGTGTGCAGGAGATCCATGTGATAACCACAAACCCCGATGATTTTTTAAAAGAAAAATCATCAGGCTGTCACAGGTTCTACATGGAGCGCGTGCGTACACTCACACTGTTTGCACATAGAACGTGCATAGGTTTTGTGAACATTTTAAAAAGTAATTTTTCTTCTGAAAAATGGTTCAAGTTTTCTTCCAACTAGTTTTAACTGTTTAATTTGTTGATTTGTAGACTATTTAACCATGTTGGAATGGCAAGAATGAGAAAATGAGCTCATAGATAATGAAGCCATGGATGACAGTGCAACCATGCGTGCATTAAAACACTATGGTTTGTACAAATTATGGGTTATTCAAGGAATGAAGGCACAAGTGGAGTTAATGACTTGGCTTGTGAATGCATGGGACGGTCAAGACCAATGTTTCATAATTGGTGACCACCAGATCGAGATTGAGCTAGCAGACATATATTTCCTTACCGGATTATCTCGAAGAGGGAGAAACATCTCCTTATTTGGGACCAGACGGGGAGGTCTTCCCACTACTCGCTAAAAAGCTTAGTATTGTAGCAATAATGCAGAGTTGAATGATGGTCGCATGGATATCAAAACTATCTTGCAACTAGAACTTAAAGTCATTGCATTCACAGTGACTAGGTTATGTGGGAGTGCAGCTCCTCATGTGGCTACTAAATCACAGATGCAAACTACATTCGAGTGTTTCAAAGGAATAATATTTAACTGGTGTGAAGGAGTATTTGCCAAATTGAAACGCAAATTGACTAGAGCAAAGAATGCAAAGTTGAAAAACTTCGGATGTGGTGCCATTATTATTTCATTTTCTCTAGAGATAATTCCACTTCTCACTCCTTAACTGATCCCAGTAGACCGTGGAACTCCTCAGGAACCCCAGATGGTGTGATGGGTAGCACTAATGGCTCGCCATGGTGGCGAGGGTGGTTTAGTAGTTCGGTTTACTCTGGCTTATTTCATGTGGCTCAGGAACCAAGCCTTCACCATTGAAGACTTTCCTCACGCAGGAATGGATTACAGAGGTGATCCTAAAACACATTTTCCTCCAGGGGCATAGTGGGATGAGATAGGTTAGTGAATCATTTTGATGTTTTTAATCTAATTTTTATTTGATTTTTATCGTCCAATACTGACAAAAAAAAATTAAATGCATATGTCGGTCCACAACGACCAGCAACGCATCATCTTTTTGACAGGTGAGAAGAACAACATGTAGCACCTTCAAAAGACAATGCAGTAGAGATTCTGGTAGACATGGAGCACAACCTTGAGAGGTTGAACATTGATATTCCTGATACAAGAACCGATGATATCCCTCTCAGGCTCCAGAGACACGTAACAGGTGTTCCAGGTCCATTCAGGATATTTCTGTGCAAGGTGGAGCGTGTTATAGTTTATTACCATGATCATCATCATGGATAGTTGATGGTCACTGTAGATTGAAATTTTTGTTTTTTGTATCAGTATCTATTAGATCATAAGGTGCTTGAACATGTGATCACAGACGATGCAATATTTTTTGAACACAAACTTATCTATCCTAATGATATTACTACTTTCGTTCTCTTTGTATCTTCTTCAACATGGATTGAATGTTGTTTTGATATACTTTGTTAATGTTGCAAATGTCTATTTAAAAATCGATTAGCTAATGCATCAACCAATGTGTTTAAATTCCTTGAAATATGTTGATATTCGATATAATCAAATTGTCGTTCCAAGAGACGAACCTTAAAAATAATATTAACAACACTAGATTTCTAATTGCATAAACTCTGTTTAAATGTAATATAATGAGTTGTGAATCCAACCTAATGATCAAATGTCAAATACCAAATGTAATGGAATTATATAATAACTCAATGAATGCATTATATTCTGCAATATTGTTTGTTGTTTGACCAAAACATATCCCATGAATAGAAACTCACTCATCGGTGGGTGAATAGATAAACCAAGACGCAGAAGAGATATTCTGTGTACTACGACAGGTGTCATCAGCAAAACCAATGCATGTTTGAAGGGATGTCGACATCTGTAATATCAAGAGTAATCAAGATAAGAAACGATAGTAGTAACAACAAAAACTAATCTAGGCACACTTGTCTAATCTAAAACACACTATTCTAAAAAGTAACTATTGTACAAGGGAGATCTTCACACGAAAGTCAAGCATAATATCTCTTAAGATAAAGACCATTTATGGGTTTACCTAAAGAGACCCCATCATCATAAATTAATTCATAGGATCCTTTTTCAAGCACATGCTTGACAATATAGGTACCATGCCACATCGATTCGAATTTACCAGTGCCAATGCAGCAGTGCGCCGAGTCTCATCTAATTGTGCTAAGTATAGAAATATTTTCTCCTATTTAGAGGTAGCTGGTAACAACTCAATGGTTAATTTGAGTGACGGTATTTCAAATTCAATGGGTAACACAACTTCTAAACCATAAATGAGTTGAAAAGGAGTGAACCCTGTAGCAGTTTTTTAGAGATCTGATATGCCCATAATGCCGAAAAAATCATGGTATTCCAATTCGATTTATGAGTCTGAACAATCCTTTTAATCATGGTGGTTAAAACCTTGTTGACAGCCTCAAATTGACCATTAGCTTGTGGGTAATACAGAGTAGAATTATCATGGCGTAGGCCAAGTTGATCAAAAAGTTCAGTCATCATAATATTTTGAAAATGACTCCCATGGTCTATAATAATAGCTTGAGGCACACCGAAACGAGAAATCACATGATTGAATATTAAATTAGTTGCAGTTTTTCAATCAGCCGCGAATGTAGGCATCCCCTCGGCCCATTTGGTAAAGTAATCTACGGTGATAATAATATACCCATGCCCCCCGGCCGAGTGAGGGTTACATGTAATGAAATCGATGCCCCATTTCACAAAAGGGATGACAACAATGATTGGGTGAAGAGGAACTAGAGGTGCACGCATCTTTCAATAAAAAATTTGGTAGTTGTGGCATTTTTGGACTGCAATGATAAAATCTTTGAATAAAGACGACCAAAAATAACCAGCGCACAATATCTTTTGGGTTGTGGCAAAACTAGAAATATTACCACCACATGCTCTAGAGTGTCAACCATTCAAAACCTTTTCAGCCTCTTCGTGATTTATACAACGCCTAAAAATAGAATCCGCACCATGACGATAAAGAGTGTCCCCAAAAATATTGTATTGCTGGGATTGATATCAGATTATCTATCGATCTGAACATGAAAGCTCTGGGAGAAAGGTTTGGGTTTGAAGATATGTAATGATATCTCCATACCATGGGTCTAAATTTCTGATGAGAAACAGGGATTCATCCGCATTTGGATTCTCTGCCATGGTTTCCGTCTCAGTATTGGGAAAGTCACACATAAGCTGAACAAACATTAGTGATTTCTTTGACTTGGATTTCTCAAATTCCAAATAAAACTCTTGTAGGATGACAATCAATTTGGATTATTTTCCCCCGAGTAATTATTTTGTCAAGATATACATCATTAGGTTGCAATTAGTGTTGGAACACCTAATCCTACATGGGTAGGTGTGGAATGCGAAAAGTCACAATGGAGTCCAAGTGACCTTGGAATGTGAAACCAAGAGTCACACCATTGTACTATAAATGTACATCATGTATCATGGAAAAAATAAGAAAGCCTCACACTTATCCTTCATTGTGTGTTGAGTCTCTTGTGTGTGTGTGTTTATCTTTCTCATACACCATGTGTGTGTTTAACATGGTATCAGAGCTGATACGTCCATAACCAGCTCAACTTTGAGTGAGCCATTTGTGTTTATGGCCTGTGCATATCTGCATTTTTGCAGCATTTAGAGAGTTTCTGTAGCAGACATTTTGCCACATTCAGAAAGTGGTTTTGAAGAAGAGTAGCAGTGGTTCTCAAGAAGAGCAACATTGTGCATCTTGGCGTTGTAGGTTTTCTATTCGAATTCTGAATTTTTTCCCTGCAATTTCTACCCATTAAATTTCTGCATTGAAGATCTGCTGGAAAATAGTGTTTCAAAGTTGGTTTCTGAAAGGAAAATTTCTGAGTTTTTCATTGAAAAATCTCTGCAAATTTCTAGGTTTTACTGCTGAAATTTTCTGGAAAATTCGGCATTCTCATTATTTGCTGCTGAGAAAATTAATTTTTACTCCAAATCTACTATACATTTGAAAAGTCTACAAGTTCTCTGTTGAAAATTTTGTAAAATTCTTTCTGTATTTCTCTTTTACTCCTTTCTGCTGTTTTATGAAAAAATTAAAAATAAATTAAAAATAAAAATAAAAATAAATAAATATATATATATATATATATATATATATATATATATATATATATATATATATATATATATATATATATTATTTTCTGGGCAACTCTACCCCTCAGCCCTCACGGCCTCCCACTCCCTTCCCACGCAATCTCTTATCCCACACGCACGTTCCCATACCCCCTATCCCCAAACTCGACCCCTCACCTCTGCCTACGCACAAAACTCACTCCTTATTACTCCTGCGCTCCCCCATCTCACTCTCGGGGATCTTCCCTACGCCCTTTGACCGACCTCCCTCACCCTCATCGATCTGCCCTCTCACTACAACCTGCGGGCTCCAAACGATCCCCCCTACTGTGCATCCCCTCGACCCCTCACCCTTATCACTCCACGGCCATCCCAACTCTCACACCGCTCCCTTACCCCTCTCTCCAACTCCTTATCACTCCTCCCTACTCTCCCTAACGCACCCAGCCTCCCTCCACTCCCTACGACCCACCTCTCCCTACGACCTACGCTCCCCTTGCTATAAGCCCTACCCGTGGCTTCCAACCCATGGCTTCAGCCTTTCCACATCCCTACTCCACTATGCCCCTTACCTACGCCACCACTCTCACTCCGCTCACAATCCGCTCCTTTCACCCTACGCTATTACACACACGTGCCTCCATTCCCCTTATCACTCCATTCCACCACACCAATTTTAAATTCGATTTTTTAATTTTAATTTTTTTTTAAAGTTAATTCCCATCTCTTTTTAAATTCGTTCCCACATTCCCATTTTTATATAATCCCATTTTTAATCCCATTTTTATATAATCCCTTTCCCTTGCGGCCTCCTTTTTTTCTAATTTTTAACCTCCATATAATACTCCCCTCCCTTATAATACTTCTCACAATTGTTTTTAAATTCGACCTTTTAAATCACCCCATTTTTAATTAATTCCCATTTTTAATTAATTAAAAAAAAAAAAATAGCAGAGAGATAGGAAGAGAGGAAGAGAAGAGAGAGAGTATGAACAACAAAAATTGAAGAAATGGCATGGACTATATTTAGAGAAAAGTGAATTTGACATTGAATGATTTATGGCATATATCGAAGGGTGATTTTCTAAAGAGATTTGCATTTGAAGATAAATTGGTCCTCATTTTGAACAGCAGTGGCATTCATTGTTTGAACACAAAATTTCTGATTTGTGGAGTTTCTCTTAATCTATATTACATTCTGTAGTACAGCAAGGTCAAGCATCCAAGCTTGTGAACCTCCTCCTTTTGTTGAGTTTAGTTGAGTTGTTTTCGGTGTCAAACATCTCCTTGAAGAAGAAAAATTAGCTGCCTTAAAGGCCTCTTGCATATTGTATCGAGCTAACATTGTATTGCTTCTTCATTCATAGTTGCAATGAGTATTTTAGTTGTTGGATTGTTGATTCCCCCCCATCATTTGAGGAGCAGATTTTGTACTTTGAGAATTATTTGGAGTCATTTGTATTTGTTGTTGAATCACATTGTAAATGGGTGCATTTTCGATTGAAGCTGACACCTTTTCATTTTTGAGCCCAAGTTGTTGAAAATGGCTAAAATCAATGAGGCATTAGAGTTCTTGAATAAAATCATTCATTCAAATGTTGATGACATGATAAAAATTAGCAAGGATGCTCTTTGTAACATTCAAAGTTGTTTGCAAGATGTACATGAGAAGATTGAGTTTTTGCAGTTGGAATCTCAGCTCCAACAAGATGAATTTCAGCAAAAGAGTCACCATTCTGAACCTGTTTCTGTTTAGAAGATTGAAAATGACTCTTATCAGAAGAAAGAAGATAAAGTTGTAGTTGATCCTCATTCAGTTCCTTGCACAAGAGCAGATGTACATGTAGATGCAACAGCTCAGCCTGCACTTCTCAAGCCCATCATCAGCCCTTGGGAAGAGCTTGTCCACAACAAGCACCGAACTGGTCTTGGATATGACAAGGATGTGTCCTTTCATATTGTAGACTACACCAAGCCCATCATATTTCAGAGTGTTGGATTCTTGTATGACAGTTCACCTGCAGCTGTTCCAGATCCTGCTCCACTTCCACAACAACAACATCAGATTGTAAAATGCCAACACTGTGATCAAGTTGGCCATATGAAAGATCATTGTTTGATCTTCATCCATGCAAGCACTGTGGTCAGCACACCCATTCTTCAGACAGATGCTTCAGAAACAAGCCTCCTGCAAGAACCAAGATTCATCTTGGATGGATCGCTTCTTGGCAATGGGCATGGGCAGCTAAGAAGATGTTTACGACACATGTTATAACTTGTTCATAGATATTGAACAAACTTGCAGTTGATTTTTCGCCATCATCTCACCTTGTCCCTGATAGGGGGGAAAATGGTGGTCATGTACAAGCTTCGACGACAAATCAAGCGAGCCTGAGCCACGATCTCTCATTCCATGTTCAGAGTTGTAGCGAGCAGTTCAAGCGAGCCTGAGCCACAATTCGTCATTCCAAATTCAGAGATGTAGCTAGAGACACGGATGCCCATGAGCATGCCTTTGGTTGGTGGATAACCTTAAACCATCATCTTTGGTTGGTGGACAACCTTAAACCACCACAGGTAGTAGACCTCCCTTCTTTTAGGTTGAAGGTCTCCCTTTCATATATGAGGGACACTTCCTCTAGCAGAAGCCTTCAGCTTCTTGCCATCTTTGGTTGAGTTCCAGGAAATGCTTCAAGCATTGTAGTGTTGTTGGTAATCCTTAAACCATCACAGGTTGTATACCTCCCTTATTTTAGGTTGAAGGTCTCCCTTTTTTATGAGGAATGATTCCTCTAGTAAAAGCTTTCAGCTTCTTGCCAATTTTGGAAGAGTTCCGGGAACTGCAACAAGTATTGTGTTCTAGTGTTGGTGGTCATCCTTAAACCACCTCTTTTTTTCAACATTTCAGAGAGTTGATTCAGCCCAAGTGTTGCCATGTATACTTTGTAGATTTGTATTAAAACTCTATTCTTGGACTCACACATACCCCTTCGGATTAAGGGGGGGAATGTTGGAACACCTAATCCTACATGGGTAGGTGTGGAATGTGAAAAGTCACAATGGAGTCCAAGTGACCTTGGAATGTGAAACCAAGAGTCACACCATTGTACTATAAATGTACATCATGTATCATGGAAAAAATAAGAAAGCCTCACGCTTACCCTTCATTGTGTGTTGAGTCTCTTGTGTGTGTGTGTTTATCTTTCTCATACACCATGTGTGTGTTTAACATGGTGTTTAACTGTTAGATATCATTGTTGTTTAAAGTAGCAATATGTAGCAACGGAATCGTTGGATAACCTGAACTGCTGCCAAGGCAAATTTCTCCACATGAGAATATTTGATTTCCGTCAGGTTGAGATTCTGACTTAGATAATAGATCACATGTTCGTTGTGAGATTCATCCTCCTGAACCAAGACTATTCCAATTATGGAATAAGAGGCAACTAAGTATAAAAAGTAATCCTGGTAGTATTTGGGTGGATGCAATAACGGTGCATGGGTCAACACGTTTTTTAGTGCATCAAAATATTTATTATCAATCTCATCCCAAATAAAACGAACACTTTGTTTCAACAACCAGGTAAAAAATTTTGTTAACTTAGTATAGTTCGAGATAAACCTACATAAAATATTTTCTTTCCCTTGTAAACTTTGGAGTTGGCGAGGAGTGAAAGGAGGAGGTAAATTGATGAAAACCTCACCCTTCGAAGGGTCGACATGAATTCCATCTTTCAGAATGATGAATCCAAGTAATCGTCCTGATTGTACACAAAAAACACATTTGTGCGGATTCAAATGAATTTTGTAATTCCTACATCTCATGAAGATAGCTCGTAAGTGTGTATGATGATTTTATTTGCGTAAAGAATGAGCAAGTAAGTCGTCCAGATAAGGTTGTACAATATGTTTGATATCATGAAAAGCATAAGACATAGCTATTTGAAAAGTTGCACCAGCATTTTTTAGTCCTAAAGGTAATTTTCAATAAGAAAATGTGCCCCAAGGACATATAAACGTTGTTCTTGGTTGATCAGCAGGGAGTATGTTTATTTTATTATAGCCAGAAAAACCATCCATAAATGAGAATATTCCATTTTCGGCACAATCATCAATAATTTGGTCGATATAGGGTGTAGGATAGTTGTCTTTTCGACATGCCTTGTTAATGGCCCTATAATCGACACATACTCTTATATTCCCTTGTTTCTTCGTAAAGGGAACTATGTTAGATACCCAATTTGTCAATGGAATTGGATAAATAAATCCTGCTCGTAATAGCTTCTCAACTTCAGCTTTGATTATTGCAGCTTTCTGTGGATGTATTGGACATAATCTTTGTCTAATAGGCTTAGTATCCAGGTATGTCTTAATTTCATGGATTACAATCTTATGATCAATTCCTGGCATCTATTCGTAAGACCAGGAAAAAATGTCTCGGAATTATTGAAATAGGGCTTTGTAAGTGTTAATATCTTCTGTCGAACAAGAAACACCTATATGAATGATTTCAATAATTCCAGGTTTAACTTATATGTCAATAGGAACTGTTGTAGAAATATTTCCAAAATTTGTCTCAGAATCCGAATGTGTAATCGATGTAAGATTCTGAGGTTCCTTGACATAATCAATCATAAAAATAGATGAAAAATAATTTTCAATTTTATCAAGATTAGGTAAAAATGAAGATCTATGATGTAGATCATCCCAGGGTAATTCATCTGATGACAAAATTTCTTGAATACTTTCATAAGTTTCAAATACATGTTGAAAGGGATCTGAAAATGTTGTCAAGGCTAAGCTCGATAGAGAAGATGATTCTTTGCTGATCACATTCATTTGATCAGGAAAAGTTGAAAGGGTGTCAAAATACGATTGTACTAATACAAATGCCTTTTCAAAAGGAATCAAAGGCATCTCGCCATTGAAATAGTCCAATTCTGATTATGAAGGAACTGTCCATGTGTCATCAAATGGTATAGTGCTTGATGCAATCATATTGATGTTGGAAATTGGTCACAGTACGTTGGGTGGAGGTATAGCGAAATTTCCCATGAGATCGGAATCCTTCATTAATCCTACACCAAGATCTTCGTATGGGATAACCATTTTTTTGACATGCTGGATGATGTCCGTAGAAGTAGGGTCTGATGAAAAGTATGACAAATGATCGATTTTCACAATATTTCCTTTACAAGGAAACATGATTACCCGAAAGACCAATGAAACTCCAACAGTCATGGAATAAGACCAACTACGACCCAAAAGAAGGTTGTAATCAAGAGGGGCATCAACAACTTCCACCTCTAGATTAATGGTTTTTCCTTCTACTTCTATAGGTAGATTCTGGAGTATTCCGTATGGATGAAATCCTCTTCCATCAAAGGATTTAAGTGATTGGTTGAGTGCTGGAGAACCAAGGGTTTTCCAACAATTTAACTAAATTATACACGTAGATGCCCCCTCATCAATTACAGTACGAAAAACTCATCTTGATTTGACTAATACTGGAATCTGAAAAGCCATTTGATGAGCGAGTCTTGGTACAAAATTTTCGAGGTCAAAAACCATGAGGTTCAAATCCTAAGGATCAATAGCTTCGATAGCTGATAACAGTAATTTCCTTTGTGCTGGACATGATTGTAGCACTTCTAAGGCCCAAATTGTTGAAGGGGATATCACCAAATCCTCAAAAATTTTGTAATTCTGAGCAGCTCTTGCATGTGGATTGAAAGCTGACTTTCAAAGTACACCTTTAACAAGTGATTTAATCACTAAATCAGGATTAGGTTTCTCGATTTGAAGTGGTTCAGAAACTGAAGGAGGTATGGCTAGTGTTTGACTAGAATTTTCTATCTCTTTACCAGTTACAAGATTTTTAGTTCCATAGTCTTGGGATCGCATCGCAACCATGACCTGAGACATCATTAGAAGATATGCCGATGAATTTGAAGAAGATTCTATCATTTTACTATCTTGAGTGGGAAAAGGATTCTTCAAGACAGTGGGTGTGGGTGAACCTTTGAAAAACTTAGGTACCTCAGACCGATGTGGACACTCTTTAGTATAGTGATCCTAGTGACAGATAAGACAAGGATAACGAGGTTTCTATTTTTCATCAGCTAGTTCGTTTTTTTCTTTTTTCTCTTTAGGAGATTTATTTTGTTTTTTTTTTATTCTTTCCTTTCTTCTTATTTCCAATTTAGCTTTAGGCGTGGATGAATCTACAACATGAATGTCGGCAGAAGTTTCAAGGGAAGAATCTCCCTTCGGTGAATATGGTAAAGCTATTATGGGAGAAGTAGGTTTGGATAACTTCTTCTTATTCTTGTTAGCATTGATTGTACCAATTACACCGTCTGTAGAATGAGAACCAGAAGGAGTTGCAATTATTTGACCTGGACAAGGCAAGCCAAGAATTTTTTCGTATAAAGTACCCGACTATGTGTATACAAGGTCTAAGTACTGTGCTTGAGCTATGACCTGTTCTTCTGCAACAATGCCTCCCTTAGCTACATCTTCAGTGATCTTTGGAAGTAATGATTTGATAAACCATTCTGCCAAGATTTGATCCGGAATGAAAACTTTCACTAAACGTCATCTACGTCTCCATTCATGTATGTGATTTGAAATGTATGTAGATGTACTTTGTTTTAATGAAGTTAAGAGTTCCGTGCCATGGTCGTAACAAACCAGCAACTGAAAGTGTGTTAAGAAAGTTGTTGCTAATGCGTTGAAATTGTTAGAAGAGCCACATGGTAGTTCAATATAGCACTTTGTAGCTAATCCTATCAATGTTCTTTGAAATAGTCTCAATTGAATGGAATCATCAATTAAAGAGTTGGATGTGCACCAAATATGATAAGTCATCACATGGTTTGAGGGGTCTTCTCCTGATTTTCCTTTAAACTTAGGTATGTCACCGGGCAACTTATTCGGCATTGGCGGCCAAAATAGAAGATAATAAATCAGATCGTTTTTAAGGTGCGACAAATCTGGCAAGTCCAAAGTTGCAATGAATGGTAACCGACGGTTGGGGTCCTGTTGAGCAAACTGATAACCTTGAGGAACAATACCAGTATCCGGAGGAGGATATCCAGGATATCTTGGAATAGCTTGTGCAGTTGGAATTAGAATACCTCTGGGATAACCAGGGTTAGCCATACCAAATTGAGGTTGAGTTAGTATTTGATATGTATAACCAGGGTACGGTTGACTTTGGTAGACTGGATTTTGTCCTACGGGTCCATATTGAAACTACCCTTGATACGGTTGATTAACAAACTGACCTGTATAAGGTCGGCCTATTGGAATTGTAGTTGTACCAGGTTGTCTTGCAGAGGTTTGAACAGTAGACTGAATCGTAGGTCCAGTTTGATGAGCAGTGACTTGAGGCATTGCCTGTGATACAATTGATGTCGTTGTTTGAGGGGCTGTAGCAATAGGGACTTGGGAAACTCCAGGGATAGGTGTACTTGGTTGTTGAACAAAAGTTTGTACAACAGATTGGACAAGAGTTCTTGGCGTACTCGGACCACGTTGCTAAATACTAGGTACAGATACCTGAGGTGCAATTTGAATTGTAGGTTGGACAGGTTGCTGGATTTGGGTATAACCAAATTGACTAGTTGGCTGACTAGGCTAATTATAATGTACTTGCACAGTAGGTTGCAAATTCTATTGGTTTAACAACGGGTTCCACACTGTTTTAACTCCGAGATAAGGAGCTCCCATTAAAGGTTGCAGTGCGTAAGGTTGACCATAACCAGGTTGAGGTATTGGAACGTAAGTTTGATAATTTGTCAGATAATTTCCAGTAAAAGGTTGACCTCCTTGAAAGGATTGTTTCTCTTGATAAAACTGCTGCCCCAAAGGAGGCTGCTGTCCTTGAATAGGCTATGGCCCTGCCATAGGGTACTACCCTTGAAGAGGCTGTGGCCCTGGGATAGAGTATTGTCCTTGAAGTGGTTGTCCTTGAGGAGTATACTGCCCCCCAGGCGGTAAATTGCTACCTTGAGGGTCAGGTATAGGAATATTTTTAGACATCATTTAGACTTGTTCCATTGTCAAATTTTCGGTATCAGATTCATTGGGACTAGTTGATTGTGTAAGTTTTTCAGAAGAGGGAGATGCTCCTGAGAAAGTACCAGAAAGCAACTGGTATCCTGTAGGAACTGATGGACCACCATACAAAAAAGTTTCTGGCGAAGAAGAAAACATGGATGACTCACCAGACATGTTTGATGAAGACATGTAATTACCTCTGGGTATGGGTAAAAAGGAATACAGGGTGGTGAATAATTGAGACCATAATTATGTAGAAATTTGGTGAGAGTAGTAAGGGTCTGGTTTAAAAGGGTTGTAATGGTAACTTGATTCACTGTGCCTTAAATCTAAAGATTCTTGACGTGAAGGAAGCGTTAACACTCTAGTAAATTCTTAAGTTGTGGGATTTTGGTTTTTAGTCAAAGAATACTAGATATAACCACAAACCTACTTCAAACTCTAGGATCTATCCTTCCTAGGTTTCAGAGAGGGCTCTCTCTTTAAAGTTTAACTTTGTTTGAATTTGTGAATATTAGGCTAGCTATGAAAGTGCAATTTTGGTTTGTTTTTGTTGGATTTGGTAGGAAAATTTCACTTGGAGGGATAGATAGAGGAAAATCTACTTGTCCATTGGGCTGTGGAGTCCAAGTCAAGCTAGCAGAACTAGGATCAAGGCCTAAAAGGTCAAATGTCTTCAGGGAAAGATAGATAACCCTTCGAGATCTTGGAAAATTGGTTTTTGAGATGGTATGATCGGGATAAAGGGCACTTAAGTATCCTTTGATCCGGAAAAGGGAAGTAGTAGATAGAGGTCAAACGAGAGAGGGAAAAATTAAGGGTTCCCTACACCATAAATTAGAAGAAAACAAAGAAATGATAACTAGTTAAAAATAGGGTGCTATTAACATGTCCTGTATTAATACTCCTAGTTATACATTTAGATTTAGAATTAAAACACAGATGTATGCATGTAACAAAGAAGAATAACAATGAAAAGTTTTAGAGAGTACTTCACTCCAGATAGCTTATGACAGGGATCCTGAAGTATGATTCCAAATAGTTGATCCAGTCTGCTACTCAAAATAGAAATCCAAAGCCTTCAAGTCAACAAAATATCTATAGTAATCTCCAACAATTTTATTCCACACAAAATATTTCAAAAGAGTGAAGTATTTATACATAATGTTTTACAAAATATCCTAGATGATTTCTAGGATATAACTTAGGAAAATAAAATATCTTACAACAATAATAGTGACAGGTGCTTAAAAAATCAGCAAGTTGTCCTATTTTATTCAAAAGAAATAGAAACTGTTTTAGGATAAGAAGCAGTTGGCTGCTTATGCGTCCTCTTTGTTGGCTCTTTAGATATTTTTTAGAATCTAACCTGCCTTCACTGATAATCTCTCACTAATACTCGTCCTTACTGATACTCTTTCATTTCAGATACTCCTTAACCTTCAGTCAAACTGCTTTACTACTGTAAAATTTGTTTTGATAGTGAAATCAGAAAATAGATTTTTTCTTTTTCATTTGCTTGTCTTTCATTCTTCATAATAAATCAGTCAATGCTTGCCAATCTGCATTTTTAGGAATTTGGATATTTTTTAGTTTCCTAAAATTCTCATCAGCTTTAGTATACCTAGCAAATATGGGCTTGATGAAAAATAAGTGCTTGATCTCATACTGCAAATAAAACAAATCTTCAAAACTTTTCAGCAATACTTTTCCTGTGGGAATGCCTTGACATGTTGGCTTATTCACCTGCTCCTTGGCATACTCTCTTATCTTCTTGTCATAATCATTTTGAGGCATTAACTTACCATTAATAACCATGATATCAGGAAGTCCTTTTTGCCTTAAATTGGTGAATTTAACCATGAATCTGGTTATAGCAGTATTCATACCTTCACATTTTCCTTCAAGCTGCCTCATTAAATTTCTTTTGGTGGTAACTTTCCTAATTTCTAGGATAGTTGTTGTCCTGTCATTGATTTTTAGTTCTTCCAATTCCTATCTATTCTTGTTGTTGAGGAGATTGATTAATCTTATAGCCTGTTCTGGTTTATCAGCTAAATCAGCTTGTGTCTTTTGGATCTCTGCTTGGGCTACCAATAATAACTCCCTCTGCTAAAAAATTACCTGAATTAAAGGCCATACATCATAGATGGCTTCAATTAAATTATTGCATAGGTAATCTTTTATGTATGATATCTGATCCTTGAGAGTTAATTATTTTTGTAACTTCTTTACCTCTTCACTCAATCTGTTTGCATTTTTTTCATGTATTTTAGCATCTATTTGAGTTGATTTGTTTGTCTTCTCAAGATTTTCAATCATCTTTGTTGATCTGTTAATTTCATTTGTCTTCAAGGACATCTCTTCCATTGCTTTCACTAGTTGATTTATTTCATCTGTAGGTTGCAATGTTGTTGTGGAGGATTCAGTAGTTGAAGTTGTTGAAGAAGTCACTAGCACTGCAGTGGCCAGTGGTTCTTTGGGTGCCAACTTTTCTCCTAAAGTTGAAGGCACTGCTGTAGTGATGACTGGGATGACTGTAGGAATCACTGGTTCTTTTACTGTTTCCTTTTCTTGGACACGTTGGTCCATTTGTACTTCCATTTCCTTAATTTGAGCTATTAGTTGAAGTATTAAACTCATAATTTCATATTTTTCCTTTTGATCCTGTAAAACTTCCTTTGTCCGAGGATGCTCACTTTGAGGAAATTTGCGCTGTTTCCTCAAGGCGGCTATATCCTCATTTTTCTTTTTTACTAATGCTTCTGCTGATTTGATGTTTGTAGGATCATATCCTACCTGCAATACTAAATCTTCTAAGGCTTTAATCCTTAGATCCTTTGCATATAATGAAGCTTTATCATCTTCATTTGATCTTGCATATTAGAGATGGTATTTTGAAGCTTATGAGCACTCATAGATTTTGTTTTGACTGTGGAATACAACATCTTTGTGGTTTGCATATGAAACTCAATTTGACCTAATTCATGGATTTTTTCTGTAGCTACTTCCATATCAACTTTCTTATAGTCAGCAACTGTCTTTGGCACTGATACTGTGGGTTGTAATATTGACATAATAAATTTTTTAGTTGAATAATAAAATGCTGATAGGAATATGTTTTGATTACCTGGCTTTTGATTTAAAAATTGAGAATATATTTCAGTTTTGATTTCCTCATTCTTCAACTTGATTTTCTTGTATTTCTCCTTAATATCCAAATCCTTTTCCTCAGCTGAATGTGAGGAAGAAGCCACCATACTTTGTTGCCTTTCTATCATATGTGTATCTTCATTATTCAATTGTTCTTCATTCTAATTTGGCTCACTGATAACTACAGTATATACATTGGTCTCTGGAAAATTAGTGTTGGTATTCAAGGGCTCTATTTCTTCAACATCTATTGTTACTTTACCTTTAGCTGCTGTATCCAGTCTTGGCCTCTTGTTGTAAATGATCTTAAACTTTGTTTCTGTTGTAGTCTCTACAATATAAGCTCCCTCTTCTGTGATTCTCTTAGTGGATGTCTCTGGCTATTTGGAAAATTCCAAAGTGTGACTAGTATTCCTTTAGTTAACTACCTCTGTTAAAATGTTTTCAACCCACTCAATTTGATTGCAAAATTCTCTATTTTTAGTTTTGATTCATGGATAAAGGGTGTCAATTTACATTTTACCCTTAGTTTACTTAAGATCCCTTGTGGATCATAATTCCATGGGAAAATTTCTTCTAATTTATATTCCAGTAGTTGACTTGCTGCTTCCTTTTCTGCATCTATGTGATTACATATGAATGGCCCAATTTTATTTTTAAGTTTGAATTGGGTCTTCTTTTTGGCTGCCATGAATTTAATAGAATTGGAATTTAGGATCTGCCTGATGTACTCCAAGGCCTCATTGATGGATGCTTGGGTAACTTTTAAGGCAACAAGTTAGAACCAAAAACTCCGATTTCAGTGAATTTCTCATACAAATATCAGTCACCAACTTTTCTTTGTTCTAATAACCACAATATTTTCTTCATTTCCTCACCTATTCTAGGCTGCTCTGTTTTAGTCAACATGGTGGTTACTGGATGTAAAAACAACTCTACAAACTTTGAATAACTAAAATTTGTGCCTTATTTTCTGAGTATGGATTTCCAAAAGATAACAGATAGAGGTTTTCCTTCTATATCCAACTTTTGAAGTGAAATTGGAAAGCTCTCTGATTAGAAGAAAAGAAACATGTGGAAAATATAGGAGGTATATCTGAAAACTCCTTCCATCTGTAAATTAGTCAATTGATAGTCAATACTATCAGCAATGAAACCAACATAGTCAAATATAACTGAAGGTGATTAACTTGGAGAAAAGGTGGACAAAAATACCAAGATAGACTCATCAGTGAAATACCCAAGTATGAAGGAAAGCATGGAGATTACATGCCTTGAACCTTCAGAGAATTTGGCAGTTGAATATGGAGGGTTTAACTTGGGAATTTCAACATGGAGGAGCATGAAATTCTGAAAAATCATAAACCTTTTTAGGGCTTCAATAGACAAAGGTACTACTTGAGGGTTTGATTGAAGCTACAACATTTGGTTTATTGATTCTACAATGATGGTAAATAGGACCTCTTTATTTTCATTCACAATAACTCTTTGTTCAGGAATATAGTACTGGTGACATAATCTGATAATTTCTTGACAAGGGTGAGTCAAGGGGACTACATATTTGGGAAGATTGGATTCCCAAAGATGAATTTCTTCATGATCATCTAAAGACTTCTCAAAACACCAGTTATGGATATCTAACGGATTGAATTCAACTATGGGATCAGATATTTTGTAGTCAATATCATCTAGGGGAATATGCTCAATATCAACAACTGGGGGTTGTAATGGATTTACCACAATTGCAGTAGTTGGAGACATGGCAGGAGTAGGTTTAGGAACTTTAGAACCTTTAGGTTTTCTTACACTCTATTTTTTAGGCATCTTTATTGGTTTCTGCAAGTTTTAAACAGTTTACAAAGGAAATTTTAGTATAGCAGAGGCTTGATTGGGAAAATTTGGCAAAATAGAGTCTCTTTTTGGATTTCATGCCCAATTAGGTTTATCAAAAGAAGTTCTGAGGCTTAAAAACTATTATAAAATAGAAAACAGGGGTTTTGTGAGTTTTTTGACTGAAAAATGGGCTAAAAACTCTATTAAAAAGGTTTACAGAAGATTAAGGCACCTACAGAGGATTTTTGGCCTTTTAGAGCTTGAAATTGATCATTAGACTGTGAAAAATTGATAAATTTCCTTGAAAAGGCGCGCAATAGACAAATAGGGTTTCTGGGAAAATTTTGCCAGAGTTTGGCCTGTTTCTGGGACTTTTGGGCAATTTAATTACTTAATTTCTTGACTATGAAATGCTTTTCTTTCTTTTAAAAAAGCTTTTTCAATTTGGTTGCAGGTTTAAATCTCAGAAAAATACCTGTTTTAATGAAGGTATCATCTGTGAAAGGGTTTTTACAGTGTCTAGTTGAATTAATGGCTTCAACAGTTCATCTGGAGCAAGGCGCAACTCCTCCATTGTCTTCACGGGTGTACTTTGGTGAATTTAGGAGGTTTTGGGCATAAAAATGGCTAGCAGGGGTTTTAACAGGTTTATACAGTCGGGAAAACAAACACAGAGGTTAAGCACACAAGATAAATGAATTAAGGTTTAACCCAAGGTTTTATCAAAATGTATGAATTTGCATTGAATGCAGGTCTTGTCCGGTGGGAGGTGGTTTGGGATTGAAAAGGCTTTGAAAACTGGCGATTATCGCATTTCTAACGAGCAGTGAGTTGTTTTAACCTTGACGAACACGATCGACTGAGGGAATGCCATGTAGAGGAGAGATAAATGGGTAAAACCACCCATTTTGCGTGGATTTGGCATTTGAAGGGTTGGGCATGGTTTTCACGCAATATCATCTTCTAACCGTCAGATCAAAAAATTTAAAGCAAGTGGTCGAGATCATTACGAGAGTTGCTTTGAAAACATAAAGGTGGGACTGGGCTTTTGTATAGGCGAAAGAGTTAATATGTGGTGGAGGGATTAAAATGTGTTTAAACCTTTATAATGTAACTGAGGGGTAAATATTCCAGATGCAGATGCTAATTAAGTTGGATGGGACGCCCGTCCCTTGGTGACTCCCGATGGAGCTTGTGTGTGTTGGCCATGTGGCCACCTGAAACTACATTTACTCCGCATTTACTCTAGCCAACCTATGATCCATTAGCTGCTTCACCTTGCTCCTTTGCCATATCGCTCTGCTTGCTTGGTTTTCTATGGCGATTGCGCACTATCATTCGACTTGTTCTCACTCTGCTTGCAGCTCTCCTACCCTGCTGTGCAGCTCTTGCCCTCCCGCCTGTGCTAAGCCGATAGCTTGCATGAAAACTGGGCGGCGTTGCATGCTTCTCTGCTGCCTCGAGACTTTTCCGGGCTACCATTTTTCTCAGAGTGACTTTTGCTGCTTGAATTCTCAATCCTGTGTTTAGTCCACTGTGTCCTTCTTGTCACCTCTACATTTCTCTTGCCCCTACCTCAATCGGCCTTGTCAACCTGCCTCTGCAACCACGCCATAGCTCTGTCACAGAATGAGGTACCGACGTGGTAGCAGCAGGGGTTGTGTGTCCTGCTCTCAGCCATCCACCATCACCGACTCCTCCTCTGAGGACATCTCTTGGGGACACTACCCGGAAACTCGTAGTCTTAGAGGCAGAGCCCGCCAAGCAGGGCATGTGCACTTTTCTCAAGCATCCCCACCTCCTCATGTCAAGTCTCCCTTGCACCCTGTCACTCATCTCGTCGTCTCCCCTGCATCCCAAGCGTCGGCTCATTTTCCCCTTTGCTAATCCCCTCAAAGAGCAGAGTTTCGCTTTGAGTGCTCCTTGGATAGGCTAGTAATCACTGCATTTTTCACAGTCACCCTCAAGGAGGAAATGGTTAGCCCCAACCCCTCCTCTGCCCCTAGTCTTCAACCCCCTCCAGACAAGGACGCATCGATGGACTCTGGGGCGCCGTTGGAGATTGCTCGTGCTGATCAGAACAAAGAACAAATGCAAGAGGATGCTAAAAAAACTGCCTGCGCGTCCACCGAAGAATATGATTGCATTAGCGACGAGTACAAGTGCAGTATTGTGGAGGAACCTCCTTCTCCAGCTCATGATAAGTGAACACCGCAAACTTCGGCAAACCTCGGTACTGCAGCTCAAGTTTCTTGGGATCTTTTTTTCTTTTCTGTTAAACTCTCTTCTGCTGAAAGAGCTGAATCCAATTTTCGCATGTTTATTTTTGTTACACTGTATGAACAATGTGACGGTTTCCCCTGTGTGGGTGGTAAGACTAATTCCTAAAGGACTGGTTTCCCTTGCAGGGCAGTCCAGAACTACGTATTTCATGACTATCAAGCCGAAATTTCAGGCTCACACAACTGAAGCTGTGGCAGTTTTGTATCATTATGTTATATAAATAGAATTAGCCTTATTCAAAAAAAAAAAAAAAAATTAAAAAAAAAAACTGAGGGGTAAATGGTATAAAACATATATGAAATGTTTTGATCATGATATAGACATGTATTGATATTTATATTTAAAACCCTTGTGACATGTTTTTTAATAACATATGCGGGCGAGTTAAATTGTATTATATAGTTTTCTAAAACCTTTTACATTTTTCGAACCATAAGGGAAGGATATTTCAATAATGATATTTTTAGACCAAAGGGTTTATAATTTGGGATTTTATTTGCGCAAATGGAATAACAGACTTTGGTCTAAAATGTTATAATAGTGGGTTTTTTGGGGTATTTAGATATAATGGTTTTAATAACTAAGGGAGGGTATTTCTTAGGGATTTAATAAAAGTATGTTAAAGATTAATATGAAAGGGTAGTGTAATAAAAAATACATATTATCTCTAAGTATAGTATAAAATCAAGCATTGCTCATCTTTATATCTCTTTCACTAATACTTAGGATAAATGTGATTTTGTGGGTTTTTATGAATGCTTATGAAGGGATGAAGTTAATTATTTTTAGGGCTGCAATTTTATTAATTAAGAATGTGTCTTTAAATAGGAAAAATGGGTTTTAATGTATGAATGAAGGGTAAATTATGATAATTGAGGATTCAACATAAGAACTCAATATTTTTAACTAACCAGTCATACAGCCTTGGGTCTGATCCTAACAAAAGTCAGATAAATGCTCTGAGCCTGTTTGATTGATAGCTTAGAATGTTGAATACTCATAGGGGAGGTGAAATTAGTGATTTTTCCCGATGATGTATTATTTACTTGATTTCTCCACTACTTTCTACCTACCCAAATTTATTTCTAACATTTTTTCTTCAGTTTGCAGGTGCATTTAGGCTTGCAACCTTAAAAAATTTTCTTTCAAAGCATAAAACTATCTAAATCTACCTTATTTCATCCAAGGGCTCAGATTAAACTGTTGAGCTCCTCATTATTCACTACCTATCCACTGATTTGTCAAGTTTTAACTGTTTGAAAAATCTTTATTCACTATCTAAAACATGAAATTGAAAGCATGAAAAGTTAAGATTAAACTGTTTAACTGATCATGGATTATGGAATTTATTGACACTCTGCACATAATCATTATTCTTTGCAGTAAAAGTAAAAGTAATGGCATTTGGAATTGCTCACTTTCAAGTCTTATTTCTTTTTTCTTTTGGGGTATATATTTTTCTAAGTCCTTTGATTTTTCTTTTAGGAATTTTTACCCTCTTTTTGACTTTTTATTATTTTTCATTTTTTCAAAATATGGGAAAACAACTTGCAGAAAGCAAGGTATGTACATATTTACAAGACTATCAAAGTCAATTCAAAATTTTATGAACCCTATTATTATAGGACCCTAACAATGGCTCCACATGGGGATGACATTTCCTGATGAAATATCAAGAACTCTGAGACTAGTGGCCTTTGAAATTTGACTGTGACGACCCTGTAAATGTCTTCTGATATCTACAACTTATTCATATTTATGATATTCACCTCTCAAAGCTTAGAGCCTTCTCTCCAGGCTTCAACTTTTCTAAGGAAACATCCAATCCAATCTAAACTTTCCAATGTATATGTACAATGATCAAAGTGAATAAAAAATAACTATTTGTTAACTCGGGGGAGTAGTAGTGCTTCAGCATTCTCCCATTAACTGGTCCTTCTTGCAGATCTGTTCCATGCAATTCTTTCAGAAAGAAAGCATTATTACCTCTATATCCATAAATTACATAAGGTCCTTTCCATAGAAAATCAAATTTTCCATGTTTTCCTTTGTCTTCTCTTCTAAAATCCCATTTTAAAACTTTATATCCTATGTAAAAATCATCCTCTTTATTCTTTTTATCATAGATTTTCTTGATCTTATCCTGAATGACTTGAGATTTAATATAAAATTCTTCCCTTGTTTGTTGCAAGTGAATAGTTTCATTTATCCTTCCTTGGATGTCATTTGTTTCAACCTGTAATTCTTGGATAATTTTCATCACTGGTACACCTAGGGAGGATAGAAAAACAACATCCATTCCATAAACTAGTTGGTAAGGTGAAGTACCAATGGATTTTTTAGTAGTAAATCTATCTACGCATAAGGCATTGACTAACTTCTTATTCCAAGTCTTTTTGTTGTCTTCAAGTAACTTTTTGATGATATTTACAAGGCTTTTATTTTAGGATTTAGCTAGGCCAATACCTTGGGGGTAATATGCAGTGAAATGACCTAAGGTAATATGGTATTTGTGGAAAAAATTAATCATTTTCTTGGATTTGAATGCTTCTGCATTATCAGTAATTATCTTTTGAGGACATCCAAATCTTGAAAGAATGTTGTTTTCTAGGAATGAAATAATGATAGTATCTGTGGATTGTCTGGAGGGTATGGCTTCAATCCACTTGGTAAAATAATCAGTGGCTGTCAAAATCCACTTATGTTGGCCTGAAGAGGGAGGGTGAATTTCACCAATGAAGTCTAAGCCCCATTGTTGAAATGGAATTTTGGTTGAAATAGGCTTTAAATGGAGGGGTAATAATTTCTTCTTACCCTAAAAAGTTTGGCACTTATGACATGAACTAACATATTTTTTGACATCAGCAAACAAGGTAGGCCAGTAAAAACCAACTCTCAGGATCTTGTCTGCAGTAGTTTTCCAGTATAAATGTCCTCCACAGTCACCTGCATGAAATTCTTCAAGTATTTTGTCAGCTTCTTCCTTTAGTAAACAATTTAGTAAAATCCCACTATGATCTCTCCAAAAAAGTACATTATCTAAGATACAAAATCTTACTGCTTTAAGTTTTAAAAATTTAGCTTTGATTCTTGATAATCCAGGAGGAGCTTGTAAATTTTGTAATACAAATATGATATTTGTATACCAAGGGTAGTCTGAAAAGGCTTCACTAATCGATGGAGTCGCCATCTCTTCTTGATCATCTACTTGAGAAATAAAATTTATGTATAGGGAATTAAAATTGGATTCAGCCATAAGCCTGGCTAATCCTTGAAATTTAATGAGCTTGGTGGGTTTTATCTCTATGTCATATTCCAAGATAGTGGCAATCCACTTACCTCTTCTTCCATCAGGACCATCCTGAGTAAGAATGTCTTTAACTACATAATTTGGGACATAGGCAATAATGTGTGAGTAGAGAATATAAACTCTGAAGTCTTTAATAGCCTTTACCAAAGCTAGGGCTTGTTTTTCCATAATGTTTTACTTCAAAGGGGAATCTCTAAGGGCCTTACTGAAGAAAGCTATGGGTTTTTCAAATCCTTGGTCATTTTTCTACTGTAAAACTGCAGCAATGGTGTGTTCTGAAGAAAATGAAAAAATCATGAAATATTTCTTAAAATCAGGACTTATTAGGACTGGAGTTTTGGTTAAGGCTTGTTTGATAGAGTCAAATTATTGTTTAGCCTCAAGAGTCCATCTAAGAACTGAATATTTTTTGAGCATTTTATTCAATTCTCTAATTATCTCAGCTAAATTAGATATGAATCTTCTTAAAAATTTTATCTTACCTAGAAAGGCTTGTAATTCTTTGATGTTTCTTGGTGGGCTGATGTTTAGAATTGCTTCTATCCTAGAAAGATCTATCCTAATTCCTTCTTTTGAGATTATGTGTCCAAGTAACTTACCTTCTTCTAATCCAAGTAGAATTTTCTTAGGATTTAAAGAAATGCCATATTTCCTACACTTAATAAAAACTTGTCTCGAATGATCCAAGTGTTCATTATCTGTTTTGGAAAACACAGTAATGTCATCTAAGTAAATTATTAAGAAATCATGTATTTCCTTTGCAAAAGCTATGTCCATGGCCCTTTGAAAGGTTGCTCCTACATTCATTAGACCAAAAGACATTCTTACATACATAAAAGTACCCCAAGGAGTAGTAAATGTTGTTTTAGCTTGGTCTTCTTCTTGGACTAGGATCTGGTTGTATCCTGAAAATCCATCTAATAGTGAAATCCTTGAAGAGCCCACTACCCTTTATAATATGTGGTCCATTTTAGGCAAAGGGTAATTATCCTTTAAGGATACTTTATTAATATTTCTAAAGTCAACACATAATCTAATTTCCCTTTTTTTCTTTCTTGTAGGAACTAGGTTTGAAACCCAATCAAAATATTTGATTGGTGCAATGATCTGGGCATCATACATTCTTTTAACTTCCTTTTCAATCAAAGGTAATAGCATAGGGTTAATCCTTCTCAACTTTTGTTTGAATGGCTTTTGATATTCTTTTATTGGAATTTTATGTTGGATTATGTTTGTATCATAAGATTTTAAATATTCATAACTCCAAGAAAACATATCTTGATATTCCTTTAAAATCTCAATATATTTATCCTTCTCTTATTGAGGCAAAATTTTGTACAGTTTGATTGTTTTTGGTTTTAACTTTGTACCAATGTTCTTCTATGTCAGATCTTACTGGTTCCATTTTGGGCTTTCTAGCTACATCATTAGAGTCAAAAGGATCTTCTAATGGGGTTAAACCTTTAGGTAAAAACTTATCCTTAAGATTCAATATATCTGATTCATCTTCAACAATTTCTTCAATCTCTACCTTCTCTAAGCTATCTATATCAGTTTGACTAAATCTAGTTGGTTTATCAAAATTTATTCTATTTACATCTAAGTTATTTAAATCTATTTCACAATCCAAGTCATGATTTATAGTACAATCTGTATCTATAATACAATTATGAAATTCTCCTTCATTGTTCATAAACTTGTAAATTTTTTCATCTTGAGAAAAAATTTGCCAATACTTAAGATTATCTGGAATTATTAGCCTATGCTTGACTTCAACAGTATATCTGTGATTAGGTTGGAATGGTAAATTGCATGTACTAGCAAAAGATGCAAGACAATGAGCTTGCATATTTTGTTTTCTAGGTATAACAACAAACTTACATTCCAATAAATCACCAGTTAAATCTATGACAATGTCTCTATATCTGCTTAGTCTAGGATTGTAAACAGAATAAACTCCATTTACTTGTTTTATGATCAAATTTGAATCTCCCATGATTAAAATTATTTTTCCTCCTAAGTTCCTAAAATTTGGAGTCCTAGGATGAGGGCTTCATACTCGGCCATATTGTTTGTACATTTGAAATTTAGCCTGAAAGCATGACCGTCAGAATGATTGGTCTCCATATTTTCTATCCAGAATCCTTCTCCTACTCCTAACTTATACACTAAACCATCAAAGTCTAAATGCCATTGAGATTCATGAAAAATGTTATCATTGTTTGGTGCTCTCTTTTTATCTACTAGTTCAATTTGGATTTCATTTGTTTCAAAGTTACATAGGATAAAAGAATCAAGGTTAGTTGGTGTAGAGTAAATTGGGTAGTTTATATATATTTTAGCACTACTGACCATGTACTTCATTAATGTTTCCCTATATAACTTTTTAGGCTAGACAAACACTGGTATAGGAGCATAAGACATGTCCAATTGTAGAGATCCCTGCAACTTTGTTCCCCATGAGCGAGAAAGTAGCATTCCATATTTTGGTGGGATATCAACTACTATAATGTCCATTAATATACTCTTACTAGGGTATTGAACTACTGTTACACACAAATCCTTCATTAAACCTAGAAATTTAACTTTACTTGAATCAAAAGAAAACAAATCTTTGTATGGCCTTAAAATTTCTAGATTTAGAGTTTCCATGATGGCTTTAGGCATTAGATTATGGGAAGCTCCTGAATCTAACATTGTGTTATGTAAAATTTGATCATGATTGGTGATACTGATATAAAATGGAGAAACTGCACCATCTGCATGTTTTCCATTTACATCTAGGCCAAAAATCAACTCTGGCTAATCATCATTTAGATTTACGGAGTCTTCTCCATCATTCATATCTAATGTTTCAGTTATGGTTGATTTATACAAGTCATTTTTTACCAATTCAGTCAAAGGAATTGGTATTTTAAGCTTTGCAATTTCTGATTGTATGTTGAATGTAGGTTGAGTTTTACTGATTTGAATTAATTCTTCTTTGGTAATTGTAGTTTGTGTTGGTTTGTCTTGATTTTCTACAGTTGTTTTTCATTTTCAAGTGTGTTAGGATTCTCTATTTGTGTTTCTTGTGTTTTACTACTTCTAACTTTCTTTTTAGGGATTGTTTGTGAAGCAATAGATGTTCTTTCAGACTTAGAATTATCAGCAGATGTTTTTGAAGGAACAACTTTTGGATCTACTGTTTTAGGATCAACAGAAGGTTTTTTGGGATCTAAATTTGTTGTTTTTACAGAATTAGAAGCTTTAGCAGTAGTAGATTTATGTGAATATTTTTTAGTTTGAGCAACTTCATAAGTAATATCAACAATTTTAGGGCCTGATGCTTTTTTAGGACTAGAAACGTTTTGGGAGGAATTTGAGTTTTGCTTATTTTCCCTTGGGAGAATTTGCAGAGCTTTTGTTTTGGGATCTTCTATTTTTTTTTGATTCTGAGTTTGGGAAACTTTCTTGGTAGAAGACTCATTGTTTTTCTTGTTTCTAAGGTTATATTGACTGTGTATTTCATTTATTGCATAGTCATAACCTTGCTTATAATCAAAGGATTCACTAGAATCTAATTTAGGTTGTTGAAGTTCAAACAATTCCTGATCTTCCTGAGTTAGGAAAATGGTATTATTGTCATCTATTCCCATTAGAATAATAGTATCCTCCTCATCATCATTATTATTCTGAGAACTTTCAGCATAGTTCTCTTGGAATGATGGCCTAATTGTTTGGTCTGGGGCTGTTTCTTTTGTTTTTCCAGAATTTATGTTTTTTTCTAAAATTGGGATTTCTAATCTATTGTTGGTTATCCCACTGAGGTCTTCTCTCTATATTATCTAATCTATCAATCACTCTTTCTAAGGTTTTAGCTATAACATCCATTTTTGTGTCTGAATTAGCATTTTCTTCTTTAATGGTTACTCTTCTTTCATTTCTAAGTCTAGCTTTTCTAGCTAAAATGTTCACTTCTACACTAACTGCATCAGTTTTCATTTTTTCTAAGGTGTCTGCATCTCTTTCCTTTAATTGGTAAGCCATATCTATATCAAATCCATCAAGGAAGTTGATCAGAACTAAATAAGGAGTAGGTTTCATATTTGCAAGGATAGAATTATAGATACTATTAATATCTAGTGTAGTAATCTTGCACTGATTCATTTGGAGCTCTTTTCAAGAAATCAAATTCAGAAAAAATTTGGAGGGGATTATTTTTCTTTTCCCATTTATTTAAAAACAAAGTAAAAAATATAGCTAAATCAGTTACACTACCAACAGCTAAATCTTTAAACCATTTCTTAACTGCTCCTGTTAAAGTTTGTGCAAACAGTCTCATTTGAACATCTGAATCATCAATTTCATTAATTTCAAAGAAGTTTGTCATCTTAGCAATATGTTGCTGAGCAGTATATTGGGTAGTGCCATCAAAAAATGGTATTTTATTTTTATAGTCTTGTGGCATGTCATGAAACTGTTGTGGTAGGACAAGGGGAGCATATCTAGCAGCCATAGTTTGAAGCTTAGCTTGGCTAGGAGGTAAGGTAGAACTACTTGGAGCTGTACTGGAAATGATAGTGTATGAACTAAATATTGTATTTGAAGTGCTGGGAAATGAGGATGATGTATTTAAGAAATCAAAAGGTTAACTGATGGATATAGTGGATGAAGTGATTGGTAGAAATAATACTCTAGGTTGTAGAGGTAACCTAGGGATAAATGGATCTGTAGATAAGCTGGTAGTAGAATTTATGAATGATGTAACAACATAACGAGATGAATCTATAGTTGGAATTATTGTGGTGTGCAATTTAGAAACTGGAGGTTTGTTTGCATAAGTCAAGAAATGAGCTAATTCAATAACTTCTGAATCAATATCCTTTAGAATAGTAACATTAATTTCTTCAACTTTAGTCTGATATTCAGCTTTCTTAGATTTAGAACTTACTGCAATATATTTATGTTTTGCATTCAAAAATGAAATAAAAGCAGGGTCTAAAACAACAGTTTTCAAATCACTTTCAGATTTACTTTTAAATAAGGAATGCTCAAATTTCAGATCAAAATCAATATCTTGCAGACTTACTAATTCTCTTGGTAATGAATTGACTCTTATTAATGAGATTTCAGCCTCTAAGTTTTCTATTTGTTTTTTCTTTTTACCAATTCGGTCTGGATCATATACTATAACAGCAGGCTTAGGATTCGGGTTAGACCTGGTATAATAGACTTTCCTAGAAGCCATAATTACAATTTTTCAATACCCACAACATATAAAAACAATATTAAAGTAAAAGGATGAATTAAATGATTCCTTTAAGACTAATTTTATGACTGAGGACTGGTTATTTCCCCGGTATGGTCGCCAGTAATGATAACACTCTAGTAAATTCTTAAGTTGTGGGATTTTGGTTTTTAGTCAAAGAATACTAGAGGTAACCACAAACATACTTCAAACTCTAGGACCTAGCCTTCCTAGGATTCGGAGAGGGCTCTCTCTTTCAAGTTTAACTTTCTTTTAATTTTTGAATATTAGGCTAGCTATGAAAGTGAAATTTTGGTTTAGTTTTGTTGGATTTGGTGGGAAAATTTCAATTGGAGGGATAGATAGAGGGAAATCTACTTGTCCATTGGGCTGTGGAGTCTAAGTCAAGCTAGCAGAACTGGGATCAAGGCCTAAAAGGTCAAATGTCTTCAGGGCAAGATAGATAACCCTTGGAGATCTTGGAAAATTGGTTTTTGAGATGGTATGATCAGGATAAAGGGCACTTAAGGATCCTTTGATCCAGAAAAGGGAAGTAGTAGATAGAGGTCAAACGGGAGAGGGAGAAATTAAGGGTTCCCTACACCGGAAATCATAAGAAAACAAATAAATGATAACTCGTTAAAAACAAGGTGCTATTAACATGTCCTGTAGTAATACTCCTAGTTATACATTTAGATTTAGAATTAAAACACAGATGTATGCATGTAACAAAGAAGAATAACAATGACAAGTTTTAGAGAGTACTTCACTCTAGATAGCTTATGACAGGGATCCTGAAGTATGATGCCAAATAGTTGATCCATTCTGCTACTCAAAATAGAAATCCAAAGCCTTCAAGTCAACAAAATATCTATAGTAATCTCCAACAATTTTGTTCCACACAAAATACTTCAAAAGGGTGAAGTATTTATACATAATGTTTTGCAAAATATCCTAGATGATTTCTAGGAATTAACTTAGGAAAATAAAACATCTTACAACAATAATAGTGACAACTTCTTAACAAATCAACAAGTTGTCCTATTTTATTCAAAAGAAATAGAAATTGTTTTAGGATAAGACACAGTTGGCTGCTTATGTGCCCTCTTTGCTGGCTCTTTAGATATTTTTTAGAATCTAACCTGCCTTCACTGATACTCTTTCTCACTGATACTCTTTCTTATTGATACTCTTTCATTTCGGATACTCTTCAACAGTGAAATCAACAAACAGATTTTTTCTTTTTCATTTTCTTGCCTTTCATTCTTCATAATAAATCAGCCAATGCTTGCCAATCCTCATTTTTAGGAATTTGGATATTTTTTAGTTTCCTAAAATTGTCATCAGCTTTAGTATACCAAGAAAATTTGGGCTTGATGAAAAATAAGTGCTTGATCTCATACTGCAAATAAAACAAATCTTCAAAGCTTTTCAGCAATACTTTTCCTGTGGGAATGCCTTGACCTATCGGCTTATTCACCTGCTCCTTGGGATATTCTCTTATCTTCTTGTCATAATCTTTTTGATGCATTAACTTATCGTTAATAACCATGATATTAGGAAGTCTTTTTTTCCTTAAATTGGTGAATTTAACCATGAATCGGGTTATAGCAGTATTCATACCTTCACATTTTTCTTCAAGCTACCTCATTAAATTTATTTTGGTGGTAACTTTCCTAATTTCTAGGATAGTTACTATCAAAGTCATTGATTTTTATTTCTTCTAATTCCTGTCTATTCTTGCTATTGAGGAAATTGATTAATCTTACAGCCTATTCTGGTTTATCAGCTAAATCATCTTGTGTCTTTTGGATCTCAGTTTGGGCTGCCAATAATAACTCTTTATGCTCAAAAATTACCTGAATTGAAGGCGATACATCATGGATGGCTTCAATTACATTATTCCATTGGTAATTTTTAATGTATGATATCTGATCCTTGAGAGTTAATTCTTTTTGTAACTTCTTTACCTCTTCACTCAATCTGTTTGCATTTTTTCATGTATTTTAGCATCTATTTGAGTTGATTTGTTTGTCTTCTCAAGATTTTCAATCATCTTTGTTAATCTGTTAATTTCAGTTGTCTTCAAGGACATCTCTTCCATTGCTTTCACTAGTTCACTGCTTTCATCTATAGGTTGCAACGTTGTTGTGGAGGATTCAATATCTGAATTTGTTGAAGAAGTCACTGGCACTGCGGTGGCCAGTGGTTCTTTGGGTGCCAACTTTTCTCCTAAAGTTGAAGGCACTACTACAGTGATGACTAGGATGACTATAGGAATCACTGGTTCTTTACTGTCTCCTTTTCTTGGAAAAGTTGGTCCATTTGTACTTCCATTTCCTTAATTTGAGTTGTCAGTTGAAGTATTAAACTCATCATTTGATCTTTTTCCTTTTGATCCTGTAAAAATTCCTTTGTCTGAGGATGCTGACTTTGAGGAAGTTTGATCTGTTTCCTCAAGGAAGCTATATCCTCATTTTTCTTTTTTTACTAATGCTTCTGCTGCTTTGATGTTTGTAATATCATATCCTAGCTGCAATACTAAATCTTCTAAGCCTTTAATCATTATATCCTTTGCATATAATGAAGCTTTATCCATCTTCATTTGATCTTGCATATTATATTTTGAAGCTTATGAGCACTCATAGCTTTTTTTGTGACTGTGGAATACAACGTCTCTGAGGTTTTCCATTGAAAATCAATTTGATCTAATTCATGGATTTTGTCTGTAGCTACTTCCATATCAACTTTCTTATAGTCAGCAACTGTCTTTGGCACTGATACCATGGGCTGTAATACTGACATAATCAATTTTTTAGTTCAATAATCAAATGCTGATAGGAATTTGTTTTGATTACCTGGCTTTTGCTTTAAGAATTGAGAATATATTTCAGTTTTGATTTCCTCATTTTTCAACTTGATTTTCTTGTATTTCTCTTTAATATCGAAATCCTTTTCCTCAGCTGAATGTGACGAAGAAGCCTCCATAATTTGTTGCCTTTCTCCATAATTTGTTGCCTTTCCATCATCTGTGTATATTCATTATTCACTTGTTCTTCATTCTGATTTGGCTCACTGATAACTACAGTAGCTACATTGGTCTCTAGCAAATTAGTGTTGGTATTCAAGGGCTCTATTTCTTCAACATCTATTGTTACTTTACCTTTAGCTGCTGTATCCAGTTTTGGCCTCTTGTTGTAAATGATCTCAAACTTTTTTTCTGTTGTAGTCTCTGCAGTAGAAGCTCCATATTATCTAATTCTCTTAGTGTATGTCTCTGGCTGTTTGGAAATTTCCAAAGTGTGACTAGTATTCCTTTGGTTAACTACCTCTGTTAAAGTGTTTTCAAGCCACTCAATTTTATTAGTAAACTTCTCTAGTTCTGGTTTTGATTCATGGATAAAGGGTGTCAATTTACATTTTACCCTTTGTTTACTTAAGATCCCTTGTGGATCATAATTCCATGGGAAACTTTCTTTTAATTTATATTCCATTAGTTGACTTGCTACTTCCTTTTATGCACCTCTATGATTACATATCAATGGCCCAATTTGATTTTTAAGTTTGAATTGGGTCTTCTTTTTGGCTGCCATGAAGTTAATAGAATCAGAATTTAGGATTTTCCTGATGTACTCCAAGGCAAAGATCCTCATTGATTGATGCTTGGGTAACTTGTAAGGCAACAAGTTAGAACCAAAAACTCTAGTTTCAGTGAATTTCTAATACAAATACCTTTCACCAACTTTGCTTTGTTTTGATAACTGAAATATTTTCTTCGTTTTCTCACCTATTCTAGGCTGCTCTATTTTAGTCAACATCGTGGTTACTGGATGTAAAAATAACTCTACAAACTCTGAATAACTAAAATATGTGCCTTCTTTTTTTAGTATGGATGTTCAAAAGATAATAGATAGAGGTTTTCCTTCTATATCCAACTTTTGAAGTAAAATTGGAAAGCTCTTTGATTGGAAGAAAAGAAACATGTGGAAAAGATAGGAGGTATATCTGACAACTCCTTCCATCTGTAAATTAGTCAATTGATCGTGAATACTATCAGCAATGAAACCAGCATAGTCAAATATAACTGAAGGTGATTGACCTAGAGAAAAGGTGGAAAAAATCCCAAGATAGACTCATCAGTGTGCTCATTAGTGAAATACCCAAGTATGAAGGAAAGCATGGATATTACATGCCTTGAAACCTCAAGGAATTTGGCAGTTGAAAATGGAGGATTTAACTAGGGAATTTCAACATGCAGGGGCATGAAAGTATGAAAAAATATAAACCTTTTAGGAAAGTTTAGGCCAATGTATAGCTTAGTTGGGGCCTTAATAGACAAAGGTACTGCTTGAGGGTATGATTGAAGCTGCAACATTTGGTTTATTGATTCTGCAGTGATGGTAAATAGGACCTCTTTATTTGCATTCACAATAACTCTTTGTTTAGGAATATAGTACTGGTGACATAATTTGATAATTTTTTGACAAGGGTGAGTCAGGGGGACTACATACTTGGGCAGATTGGATTCCCAAAGATGAATTTTTCATGATCATCTAAAGACTTCTCAAAACACCAGTTATGGATATCTAACAAATTGAATTCAACTATGGGATCATCTATTTTGTAGTCAATATCAGCTAGGGGAATATTCTCAATATCAACAACTGGGGGTTGTAATGGATTGACTACAATTGCAGTAGTTGGAGTCATTTCAAGAGTAGGTTTAGGAGCTTTATAACCTTCAGTTTTTCTTACACTTTGTTTTTTAGGCATCTTTATTGGCTTCTGCAAGTTTTAAACAGTTTGCAGAGGCAATTTTAGTATAGCAGAGGCTTGATTGGGAAAATTTGGAAAAATAGAGTCTCTCTTTGGATTTTATGCCCAATTAGGTTTATCAAAAGAAGTTCTGAGGCTTAAAAACTGGTATAAAATAGAAAACATGGGTTTTGTGAGTTTTTTGACTAGAAAATGGGCTAAAAACTTTGTTGAAAAGGTTTACAAAAGATTAGGGCACCTACAGAGGATTTTTTTGCAGGTTTAAATCTCAGAAAAATACCTTTTCTAATGAAGGTATTGGCTCTGAAAGTGTTTTTACAGTGTCTGGTCGAATTGATGGCTTCAACAGTTCATCTGGAGCAAGGTGCAACTCCTCCACTATCTTCATGGGTGTACTTTGATGAATTTAGGAGGTTTTGGGCATAAAAATGGCTAGCAAGGGTTTTAACAGGTTTATACAGCCAGGAAAACAAACACGGAGGTTAAGCGCGCAAGAAAAATGAATTAAGGTTTAACCCAAGGTTTTATCAAAATGTATGAATTTTCATTGAATGCAGGTCTTGTCCAGTGGGAGGTGGTTTGGGATTGCAAAGGCTTTGAAAACCGACAGTTATCGCGTGGCTAACGAGCAGTAAGCTGTTTTAAACTTGACGAACGCGATCAAATGAGGGAATGCCACGTAGAGGAGAGAGAAATGGAAAAAACCACCCATTTCACGTGGATTTGGTGTTTGAAGGATCGGGCATGTTTTTCACGTGATATCGTCTTCCGACCATCAGATCAAAAGATTTAAAGCGAATGGTCAAGATCATTACAAGAGTTTATTTAAAAACAAAAAAGTGGGACTGGGCTTTTGTATAGGTGGAAGAGTTAATATGTGGCAAGGGGATTAAAATGTGCTTAAACCTTTATAATGTAACCGAGGGGTAAATGGTATAAAACATATATGAAATGTTTTAGTCATGATATAGGCGGGGATTGATATCTATATTTAAAACCTTTGTGACATGTTTTTTAATAACATGCGGGTGGGTTAAATTGTATTATATAGTTTTCTAAAACCTTTTACAGTTTTCGAACCATAAGGGTGGGATATTTCAATAATGATATTTTTAGACCAAAGGGTTTATAATTTGGGATTTTATTTGCGCACATGGAATAATAGACTTTGGTCTAAAACGTTATAATAGTGGGTTTTTTGGGGTATTTAGATATAATGGTTTTAATAACTAAGGGAGGGTATTTCTTAGGGATTTAATAAAAGTATGTCAAAGGTTAATATGAAAGGGTAGTGTAATAAAAAATACATATTATCTCTAAGTATAATATAAAATCAAGCATTGCTCATCTTTATATTTCTTTTACTAATACTTAGGATAAATGTAATTTTGTGGGTTTTTATGAATGCTTATGAAGGGATGAAGTTAATTATTTTTAGGGCTACAATTTTACTAAGTAAGAATGTGTCTTTACTTAGGAAAAATGGGTTTTAATGTATGAATGAAGGGTAAATGATGATAAATGAGGACTTAACATAAGAACTCAATATTTTTAACTAACCAGTCATAGAGCCTTACTCTGAGCCTGTTTGACTGATAGCTTAGAAAACTGAATACTCATAGGGGAGGGGAAATTAGTGATTTTTCCCGATGATGTATTATTTACATGATTGCTCCACTGCTTTCTACCTACCCAACTTTATTACTAACAATTTTTTCTTCATTTTGCAGGTGCATTTAGGCTTGCAACCTTAAAACATTTTCTTTCAAAGCATAAAACTATCTAGATCTAACTTATTTCATCCAAGGACTCAAATTAAATTTTTGAGCTCCTCATTATTCACTACCTAGCTACTGATTTGTTAAGTTTAAATTGTTTTACAAATCTTTATTCACTATCTAAAACATGAAATTGAAAGCATGAAAAGTTAAGATTAAACTATTTAACTGATCATGGATTATGGCATTTATTGACACTCTGCACATAATCATTATTCTTTGCAGTAAAAGTAAAACTAGTGGCATTTGGAATTGCTCACTTTCAGGTCTGATTTCTTTTTTCTTTTGGGGTATATATTTTTCTAAGTCTTTTGATTTTTCATTTAGGACTTCTTACCCTCTTTTTGAATTTTTATTATTTTTCATTTTTTCAAAATATGGGAAAACAACTTGCAGAAAGAAAGGTATGTACATATTTACAAGACTATCAAAGTCAATTCAAAATTTGATGAACCCTATTATTATAGGACCCTAACATGAAGTACAATCTCTTCTTCCATTTTAGTAATCACTTCGATGCTAATGAGGCCAAGAGGAAGGTTCTCAGTGTTGCGAAACTTCACTCGAGGTGAACAAGGACGACCAGGGGTTCGGGCTATGAACTCTGAAGTTGACTCAAATGAAGTAGATTCAGTTTCAGGTTCAGATATCTCAGGTTCAATAATTTGACTATCTTAGAATTTACCGATTGTAGACTCAACTGTGATTAATTCTAAAATTTCTGGTTGTTCTTTTATCTGAGGTTGATTTACTTCGTAATCATGATGTATAATTATTGATGTTTCCTCTTTTTCAATAGATCTGGTTCCAAATTTTTGATCTCTTTCAGATTTAAGATTTTCTAATTGACTCGGTGTATACTCAGGGGTTTTCCCCTGCATTCTACGAGAGTTTCTCGGTAATTCAACCACGGTTAATGTTTAACACATGAAATAAATAAATGTTTCAATCAAAATATACCTAAGGTTGCTAAGGAAACAATAAATTTGAACACACGCCTACAAAATATAAGAGACAATCCACACAGAAATAATATGTTTCCATACTAGAAACACTATTTGGTGATTAAATCCAACGTCGTAGAAATTTAATGTGGAGAACTTGGCGATTGGAACAGTTACCTTGAAAACCTACTTAATGAAACGATCCAGTGCAAGTCCCTCCACTTATGCCATCTTGAAGGGTAGAGTACCCTCTAGAAATTCCAAGTGAGTCTAGCCAACATCTATTCCAGGTATAGTGGGACCTTCCCTCCACTGCCACCCTGTAAAAATTCCTGAAGATTATGGTCACTAAGGTCACCAACGAAAAAAAATGTACCTAAGGGAACAATCTACGATCCAATATACATGCAAGGGCATAGTATCAAGCTCAATCCCCTTGAAGGCTCATCGACATGGTAAATCTGAGGTTTGCCAACAAGTGACCCCAGGCTCCTCGACAATGGTTAATCCAAGGTTTACCATTTGTATTACATGCACATCTTCTAACATTTCCAATGAGATAGGTACAATTACCTCACTAGGTCCGACATGATCTCGTGCTTTACTCTTTTAAGAAGAGCTTCCCAGAGCACAAATGCAACAATTGGATTTTCCTACTGCAAGATTCTACTTGTTTATTTAAGCTGTTCTGGAATTTTTATTACAACCTATTCCAAAACACTAGCCTAAGCTATGTTGGTGGAATGAGCCCTAGAAAATGTAAAATATCTAGATTGATTTTATTAAAGCGTTGTATTAATTTGGTTGTTTCTTAAGACAAAGGGTATGGAGTTGAAACTTTAATAACGTTTGTGACCCGAATCAAAAGTACTCTAAATTAATCTAAATGAGAAGTGAAACTCTTTCTTTTCAATGAATATTATTTAAGGGAAAGTTGAGAGATTTATCAATTTTCAAAACACAAATTATTTCATTCGTAAACGAAATCCTTTTTGAAAAGAAGACGATTTCATAAAGAAATCAATTTGGAAGAATGCTCAGTTACTCTTTTGAAATAAAATTCCTTGAACAATCAAATCAAAAACTACAATTCAATAAAAAATCCAATTCCAAAAGAAAACGAACTCTAAAAACTATAAAACCATAAATTTCAAAATCAAAGAAAATTCTAATTCTGAAGTCTATCTAGAATGTTTGAGGATGATTTCTCTTAATTGTGATTAGATTAAGAAAATTTCTACTTATCTCAGCATAAATGAAAGCATCCAAAAGTTCTTTGGTGTTAAATCAAGCTTCAGTAAGCTACAAGCTCTTCCAGGTTTGCAAATGAAAAGGGAGAAAATTTTCATAAAAGTAAGGTTTGAAATGATCCTAATGGATTAAAAAAGACAATATCATAATACCAGTAAGCTAAGGAAAATGAAGGTAGCTTTTGTATAGAGAAACGATATACTAGGGAAAAATCTCACTTGTAAAATCAAAACAGGATGATAAATCACACAAACGCAAAATTTTTTGAAAAGAAATTCTCACACCAGATTTGACAACTAAGATAGATCAGGGCAAACATAAAGAATCAGGTTATCTGGCTCTAAAAATGAGAAATTTAATTTTTTCAAAAAATTTCCGTGGTTGTGCAGTTTATAGTGGAAAACAGAACGCATGCGCACTGAATTGAACTAAAAGTTACATAGGTTGTCGCACTGTTTTCTGCTGAAAACCACACAGGCAAGGAAAAACTTCGAAAAAATAAATAATAAGCTTTATTTTTCAGGGATTCTTAAAAGCTATCTACCCAACCAGACTTAGAGAAGTAAAAATCAGAAAACTTAAAATTCAAACTGAAAATAAATAAGGAAAACTAAGTTCTAAATCCCCAGTATGGTCGCCATTTTGTTACGTGGATTAATCCCTCTTGCAGACAAGAGCGATCTCCCTATTACTCAGTGAGTAACTAGAAACAAAGATCCATTTGAAAACCTTTTCTTCTAGATTAAATTCATTCCAAGATTATAATAATAAAGTAGAGAGGAAATTTCCTTACCTTGAAATCCAAACGTTTGATGTAGCATTTTGTCCAGTCGCTCCAAATTGGTTTCTCCAATAAGTAGAACCTGCAATCAAAGACAAGACAAAGGATCAAAGCATCTACAACATATAATAATCAGAAAATGCTAATCCAACTTAGTGATCAAGGAGTCTAAGTATTGACATTATTCCAATAAGCATAGAAAGAAAGCAATGCGAAAAAGAGATCCATATGTATTATCTTGAATAAAAAGAGTAATCTTACAACCTGATGCCTTGATGTCATACAAATTTCTCGCTGGGTCCTGAACACTCGTTTCTCCTTTAGTCTGATAAGCCTTCCTCTCTGAATACCAGCATGGAGTTATAGACACAAGGGTGTAATCATTTGCGTGCTAACAACAACTCACTATTGTAGAAAGTATGCATTCTTATGAACTCTCTTCATCTTAGAAACTATATAAGTCAGTTTCTATCATTCACAATCTACCATGTGTGTACCCTTCAACTTGAAACTTGAGCTCAATTTATACGGAAATGGAGGTAGTTTCAGTTCCATGAAGAGGGGGATGGATTCCTCTCATAAAGGGATTGGAGCTCCATGGACCAAGGGATAAGCTCCATGAGTGGAGGGATAAAGCTCGAACTGATCATGACTCTAGAAGCTTCCAGTTGGGAGAATATTCAACCAGCTAGGATTCTAGAATTTAATTTTTTCTTTTATTTTCTTTTCATGAGGGTGTGCAGGTATTAGTGGAAAAAAGTGTGGGAGTTGTCGCAGTTTATGGACAGAACAATAGCGCATGCGTAGGGAAAGGCTAGAAAAATCGTGTAGGTAGACTTTTAAAGGTTTTAAAGAGATTTTCTCCAATTCCAAGACTTGATTCAAGAACATTACTGATTTTGACCTCTAAGGGAACATGATATAGGTGGTGATAGACCCATATGAACAGTCAAATATCATGGCGACAAAATGACGTGTAACAAGTCCACTTAGCACTCATTGCATTGAGTGATGCTCACAGGGGTGAAGAAGTGGGATTGAAACTAGTGAAATTAATTACATAGTATCAATCATCACTTTTGAGGCTTGCACCCAATAACCAGGACTTCCTGGGAGGTCACCCATCCCAGAACTCCTCTAGCTCAAGTGTGCTTAACTGTGGAGTTTTCCCCACAATAAAGCCCAATTAGCTTGCTACCCCATTTGCAAAACCTTAGCAAGTATTGTGCCTCATGAACCATATTCCACTTAGCACTCATTTCATCGAGTGATGCTCATAGGGGTGAAGAAGTGGGATTGAAACTAGTGAAATGAATCACATAGCGTCAATCATCACTATATCTTGTGCCTATCCTGGGCTGCTTCTAAATTATGTTTGATTTTTCTTACCTTATGCTCCATTTCCTCCAGCATGTCTGGCCCAAGCATCATTTTGGTTTTCGGACTGCTCCAGTTTATGGGGGTTCGACATTGTCTTCCATATAATGCCTCAAAAGGACTAATATTGAGGGATTCTTGGTATCCATTATTGTATTCAAATTCGACCAGATTCAAATACTCTTCCCACTTCGTGGGTTGTTGCATCACATACATATGTAGCATGTCTTCTAATATTTGATTCACCCTTTCCGTCTATCCATCCGTTTGAGGATGATAGGTTGTATTAAATTGGATAGGTGTACCCAATCCAGTGAATAGTGCCTTCTAGAGATTTTGGGTGAAATTTACTTCTAGATCTGAGATGACGACTCTCGGAATGTCATGCAGTGTAAATATTTCCCTCATGAAGATGTGAACAATCTGTACGGCTTTGTAAGTTGACTAGATTGGTATGAAATGAGCTACCCTACTGAGTCTATCCACAACCACCATAATTGAATCATTGTCTCTCTTAATTTTCGTTAAAACTATGATGAAATCAAGTGAGATGACTTCCCATTTCCATTCTAGTACAGGAATAGGTTGAATTAATACTGCTGGATGTTGGTGCTCCACCTTGACTGGCTAACATTCCAAACATTTGGTTAGGTATTCAGAAATTTTCTTATGCATTCTAAGCCATAAATAATCTTTTCTAATTTATGTTAGAATATTTTGATATCCCAGATGTCAAACATAAGAACTCCGATGATATTCATCCAAAATCAACTCCTTCAAGATCATCTGATTTGGAATACATATTGTTCCTCGGAATATAAAAATTTGTTTATCATTGATCCCATAATGCGATTGCTTTCCTTTTCTTTTCTTTTTTTTCTTGCTCCCACAAAAACTAATACTCAGGGTTTCTCTTTGCTGCCCCTATTATTTTCTCCTGGAACTTAAATTCTACTTGATTAAAGTAGAGCTCATAGATGTAATGTAGTTTCCTACTTAAAGCGTCAGTGACATGGTTCTCCTTACCTTTCACATGTTGAATGTCAAAGTCAAATTCACTTAGGAACACATTCAATCTTGCTTGGAGGGCGTTCAAGTCAAATTGCTTAAAGTATCTAGTCAAGCTACTATGGTCGGTTCTCAGCAAAAAATTCCCCCCCAATAACTAGTGTCTCCAAACCCGAAGGGAATGTAATACCTCAGTCAGATCTAAATCATAATCAGATTATCGCTACTCATGGTCCTTTAGCTTCCTAGATTCATACGCTATTACCTTCTCATCTTGTGTCAACACTGCTCCTAGCCCTTCCTTACAAGCACCAGTGCAGACTTCAAACTCTCTGCTTGGGTCAACTACCTTCAACATAGGGGCAGTAGTTAACAATTGTTTTAACCATTCAAAATTGGCTTGAAATTCATTATTCCATTGAAAAACTCACCCCTTATGCTGCAAGGAAGTAATGGGAAAGGCTATCTTAGAGAAGCCTTCGATGAAAAGCCGGTTGTAACCAGTTGAGCCCATGAAAGAATATATATTTGCTACATTTCTAGGAACTCTCCATTCCATAATTGTCTTTATCTTTTCCTGGTCTACCGAGATTCCTTCAACATATATTACATGGCCCAAATATTGGATCTATTCTTTGTAAAAATCACATTTGCTAAATTTAGCGTAGAGTTGATGTTCCCACAACATTTTTAGCACTAAGGGTAAATGTTCCTTGTGTTCTTCCATATTTTTAGAGTAGATTAATATATCATCAATGAATATTAAAACAAATTTATCCAAAGATGAGTGGAAGATGCCATGCATCAGACTCATGAAATTTGTTGGTGCATTGGTTAATCCAAACAGTAACACCAAAAATTCATAATGTTTGTATCTAGTACGAAAGGTTGTTTTGGATATGTCCTCATCCTTAATCTGTATCTGGTGATACCTAGATCTTAGGTAAATATTTTAAAATATTGTTGTTCCTTTTACTTGATCAAAAATATTGTCTATTCATGGCAAGGGATATTTGTTTTTGACAACCAACATATTAAGTTGTTTGTAATCCATACACATTTGCATTGTACCATCTTTATTTTTAACGAACAACACTGGTGCTCTCCAAGGGGACACACTGGGATGAATATATCCCTTATCCAATATTTCTTACAACTGTATTTTTAACTCTGTTAGCTTGGGCACACTCATTTTTTATGGTGCTCATGACACAGGTGTTTCTCCGGGTATTAACTCGATAGTAAAATAAATATCTAGATTTGGGGGTAATCCCAGAATATTTTCAGGAAACACATCCATAAAGTCTTGAACAATTGGGATATTTTCCAACACAAAGGTATTTTATTTAGAGTTAGTAAACCCCACTTGAATAGCGTAAATTTGACATCCTTTTCTGATGCATTTACCCAGTTGGGATGCAGTGATGGAGCGCAATTGGAGTGGTTTATTAATTCCTAGTAGTTCTTGATGATTACCATCTTCCGCCTTAAAATGGATTATTTTCTCCTTGCAATCTACCAGTGACCAATGTGTTTCTAACTAGTCCATTCCCAACAATATATCATAGGAGCCCAAGGGTAGAATATTCAATTCAACATTTATATTTTGTTTTCCTATTTCCAAGAAACAATTTGAGACTTTAGCGTTAACCCCTCTCTTTTCTTTAGTTTCCAATTGTACCAACCAAGAAATTTTAAATTTTTGGATTTGAAATTTACAATTTTCAACTACCCTGAGATTTATATAACTTAAACTGGCACCAGGATTAACTAAAATAGAAATAGTTTGGGAATATAACTTACCTTCCAGTTCTATCATGGTTGGCTGGAAATATACTTGTTGATCTTCTAGTGCAACATTGATCCTTGGTATGTTTCATGCAATATCCCCTACTGTGGATGCCTCTTGCAGATTCATTGTAATTTAATTTCTTCCATGGTGAGGACAGTTCTTAAATTAATGTGCCTCACCGCATCCCCAACATTGTAGCATTGGTTTATGGATTTGCCCATGGTCTAGTCTGCTGGATGATTTAGTAGGCCATTCATCAGCTCGCCATTTGGGCTTTTGCTGATTTTTCCCAAATTGTTTATTTGTTGGGTTCCTTGCAGCATTTTTATAATTTCCTGATCTGCTACTTTTAAATTTTGAAGTACCTTTTTTCCCCTTCTTTGGTGGCCAACTCCTGCCAGCATCTCCTTTCACCTTGGACTTCTGATAGCACAATCATGCTTTTCAAATCACCTCATCCACAGTCTTTGGATTCATAAATTTGATCCTCTCCTTCATGTGAGCAGGTAGACTACTCAAGAATCGATGTACTTTTTCTTTTTCATCCCTCAAATACAGTACATACCTTAATAAGGAGGTAAATTTAGTGATGAACGGATCCATAGATAGTTGGCCCAACCTCAATTCATGAAATTCTTGAGATTTTTCATCATAGAATCACTTTGTAAGACACTTGCCTTTAAAATACTACTGGAACTCGTCCCAAGTCACATTATGATCTTCAATTCCCCACACATTTTTAACTTCCTGTCACCATAATGTTTCTTTTTCCCGTAGTTGATAAATAGCCAAGCGACCTTTGAGTTTGTTGTTATACTCATAGACTTGAAAATATTTGTTCATATTAATTATCCATGCTTTTACCACTTCTTCAGCCTCTCCATCGAAGGTAGATGGTTTAATTTTCCGGATTTCACCTTGCAACTCCACTTTCTGTTTCTTCATCTCCCGTTATTCAGAAGCATTCCCAGAATCCGCTTCATCGTAAGGTATGCTTTTGTTACTTCACTCGGTACGAATTCCTTCAGGATTGTCATTCACTTGTTGTTTCTGCTCACTACCTTCATGGGTGTCCCTCTCCAGGCTAGGATGTGTTGCACGATGATTCTGCTTATCTAAGAGGCTCTTAAAAATCCTCTCATGTTCCCGCATTAACCTTTCATTGTTGATTCTTACTCGAATCATTTCTGTCTGGAGTTGTTGTACCGTATCTAAGAATCTGTTGGTCGACGCTACTATTCTTCCAGTAATCTACTAGTTTATTGGTGTTGATCCACACTCAATTGTACCCACATCTCTGGGTTAATCTCCATATTAGGCAGGGGATGAGCTTTCCCTGTAGTTCTTGGTGTCTGATGACTAGATCCTCTCCTCATCGAAAATTATCAACAATTTCCTATCACTGTGCACAAAATAAATAAAAAATGAAAACACCCATGGTTATTTAAATGGCCCATTTGGCCCCAGCATACAACCATGCTCTGGTACCACTTGTCACCACCGTAAAAACACTTACCATAAAAATAAATAATTATTACTACACCCAAAATAACTCATTATATCATATGTAGCAACTATGTCATTATGCTATGGAACATGTAAGAATACTTTATATTTAACCCGACCCTTCTATTTCAATATTATTATTAATGTATTGTTGTCGGACGTGTTAACTCAATTACATTGGTTTTAAACCTCTCATCATAGTGTTAAAGATTATTAATCATCCACACGTACATTGTACTCTGCCTAGGATTTGGTTTAAGATTGATTGGTTAATTCTGTGATTTGTACTTAACGCCATGATTTGGTCAATCTGGTTGCTCGTCCACTTATCATTTGGTAAGAGGCTTTTCAATTTTTGTAAGGCTTATATAGTTTTTTCTTGCATTATTTTTACGGGGATGTGTGCTGACCGTCAATCTTTCCTAAACCTAGATCTAACGGTGGAAAACCTTACTGGAGGGTTTAGGGTAACTACCCGACCCCAATTGGCACATTCACTGCTCATTTGTCTCGGCGCTCAAGCTAATCTGCTCTACAATTCCTTTCTCCTGGTTTTACCTCCAACAACAAGTGTGTTACCTACGTCTCTCATCATAGGGCATGAGCATGGCTTAGGTTTTGCTATGCATTCAGGTAAATGTTGATATCTCCAGTTATTTTCTTTCGACGTAGCACTCTGCTTGAATAGCCATGCGTAAGGGGTTTTTTTTAATACTACTTCTCAGATACTACACCAATATAGTAGATATTTCTTCCATTCGCACACAATGTTCCAATTTGAATATGTTATTCTCATTTGCTCAAGTTAATAAAGAGAAAGCTCGGTTATTTAAATCGGCATGGGGTTCACTTTAATCCTTTTGCTTTCTAGTTCAATCTTGCTCAAGATGTTAGGTTTACAATGTCTGAAGGGTTTCATGCGGCAGTTGCAACATTTTCTTCTCTCATAGAATCAAATACCATAGTGTCATCCACTAATCTTGCTGGGAGTTGGAACCCAGGTAAAGGTCTAAATCGTGATTTCCTTTTCTTTCTTATTTTTCCTTTGGAGCTAGGGTTGAAATACTCACAAACCCATTTTTTGTTCTTTTCTCAATTCCAGTGTTGGTTGCAGAGGTCCTAGCAAATAGAAAGGCTCTCGAAGAATCAAACGCTCCTCTTCGGGTGGCCACCATAGGTAAGTCGAACCCCTATCAGCATATACGCTTGGTTTCATTTTTCCTTTGGCGTTACTAAGGGTTAAACCCTCTGTCTGTTATAGGTACTGAAAACTGGCCCTAGTTCTTTTCATGTTTTAGTTTAAAGCCTCCCTCGAGAGGGATGTGTTCTAAAACTTAATGCAGAAGGCTTTGATGTAGTTACTTTTCAGGGTTTTAGATAGAGATGGTTAAACTATTTCCCTAACTTCGTAGAAGTTCCAACTGAATTTATATAGATAATTGTGTAATTTTTCACTCTATATAAATTTTTGAAGGATTTGACCTTCAGTTTTTTTCCACCATACTGAAGCCTCCACTCACTTTATACAAGATTAACTTATATATTGTTCTGCTCTTATATTACCTGTTTATAAAATTTCTAGCTTAATTTCTCAGTTCAGTTATTGTGAACATATTTTGTACCGTGCAAGAATATACACACCATTTCTACTTCCGAATTGCATTTTGTTATATTGTCTTCCAGGATTGAAACATCCAAGACAGATTTATGGGTTTAATTCTTTGGTCACTGATTTCTATGTTAATGTGTTTTTCCACTCCCATAATTGACATTTGTTAAAGAATTATAATTTTTTTTTATGTTCAACTTAATGTGTAGCATTAGATAAGAAGAGGCCAGAGGACATTGAAACCCGCTCTGTTCACTATGGAGCTCGAGTTCTAAACCTCCATGCCTATTGATTCTTTAAACCAATTATTGGAAATGTATGAGTAATTTTATAATATATGGGCATGCATTTTACCATTTGTTCTTATTCTACCCTCAATACATTCCTATGTAATTTATTATATTACTTTTAAATGCATTTATCTAAATTGAACATTAACACTTGGTAGTGTTAAGAACATTTTCTCTGTTAGACACAGTATAATTACTTGAAATCCTTTTTATGTTGTTATATATATATATATATATATATATATATATATATACAGAAAGTTTAGGATTTACACATGTTAGCAGTATTTTTATAAAAATAGTAACTATACATCACATTTCTTAGCTTCATCATGGCATATACTAGTTCTTTTTCTAATATCCAGAATGTTACATCTTTTTACTAGATAAAAAAATACCACTGTATTAAAATTTAACTTAACAGATAACTCTCTTTAATTCTTGTATTGATTCATATACAGATCTGTCATTAATTTCTATAAACTTAACCAGATAACTAAAATGATTATCTTTGTTTCTGTTAAGCTGATTGTGATGCCCAACCATGAGAGAGGTGATGACGTCCTCTACTCCCCCCGTGCTCCGCATCAGAGTCTAAGGTAGCAATTATTTCCAGAAGCTAGGCCTCAGGACCTCTGTCTAACCTATACTCCCTATACTCTTTTCAAGTTACAAAGCTTCACTAGTTTTAAGCCAACTCTAGACAACTCTTTCTTTTTCAACATTTTTGTTGCAAACCCTTTTCTTTTCATCATGTACAAAACCCCTTCCCCTTCCCAGGATTTCTCTTTTATCCTTTTGGGGAAGGTATTCGTTATTCTCATTTTCCACTTAAAGATTAAATTTATTTTATAAAATTATTTTAAACATAACATACTAAAATTAAATTGGGTGTTACAAAAACTTATAAAGGAAATTTGTGTTTTTATGAATATCCTTTTAAATACATATTTAAGATAACAATTGTGTAAGTTATTTTGGGATATGTTTTTCACGATTTTAATTTAATTATCAACTAGCACAATCATATAAATTAAATGGTTGGTAAACACCAATATGCATCAATTTATAATTAGTATCAAAACACTTATGAAGCATCTCACATTGCTAAAATTAAGAAATATCATAAAAACTAACAAAATTATATATATTTTAAATTATTATAATATTATTATTAAAAACAATTAATATATAAGTTAAATTTATATCCATTTAAAAAAACATGTAACACGATTCTTAACCATACAATCTAGAGATTTTTTAATTTGGAATTTTTTACAATACAATGAGCCAATGTCATGGATTATCAATAACACATGCCCAAAAAAACACAACTCATTTTATATGGCACTTGTTCATATGCCATTTTATTTATTTAATCATTTTAATTAAAAGGGTAAAAATGACATAAATAATTTACAAATAAATCTCAATCTTTGATTTGTGAATGCTACTAAGAATATTCTATAATATTCCATGGAGGTTAAATCCCTACCATCCACCTAATAATTATGACACCCATATGTGTGTTTATATTAGAATAATGCTTCCATACTTTTAATTTAACTATCAATAATTATTGGGTGGATGGTAGGGATTTAACCTCCACAAAATATTCTAGAATATTATTAGTAGTATTCTCAAATCAAAGGTTGAGATTTATCTGTAAAGTAGTTATATTTATCTCAAAAGTAAGGATTCTTTTTTTCTCTTTTAATTAAATTGATTAATTAAAAAAAATGATATGAACACATATCATATGAAATACCCCCAATCGGGTTGATATCCATTTCAAACATGCAAGGGGTGTTTTCCACCTTCCACTGCCATCACACAATGAGAATGAGATTGCATGATGGGCCAAAGGTGTGGGAGATCGACCTCATTCATGGCGTTCACCTCCCAATGGAATAGGTGTTAATAGCCCATAATTTGGTTTGATGTGGTCACTGGATTACTCTTTCTCAGAGTGCAGGAGTTGGTGCAGTCCAAGCTTCGTAGCCTTTAGACTACTCGACCAATTTAGTATTATCCTTTACCTATCATATTTTTCCATTCTCACACGTGGAGTTTCTCCTCTACAATAATTTCAACTCTCTAGGTGTTTGGATGGGAAGGGAATGTAAGGACATATATCTTGGATTTGGGTGGGATCTGTGGAAAGCTAGAGTAATGGAGGCATGCAACAATAGAAAGAACCAAATTTCCAATCAACTATGTTGAATTCAAGTAGAAAACTAGTAGTTAGCCCAGGAACATAGAGCCATTTACACAAAATTATCTCAAATGGAAGCTCTCCCACTCAAAGGGAAGAATATTTCTTTTCTGGACACCTATGGCTCTAATCAAGCTCTCCAACCCTCTTTATATGATAATATTTCATGTTGCTAGCTTCTTCTTTATGTCTGTTATATTTTTTCTATATCCCTGCCTCTCTGGCAGGATTAGATTATGGCCATATTTATCAAACTTTAGCTCTCATAACTATGGAACACTCAACGAAAAATTATGTAAAACCTCTTATTTTTTTTGGACATTAATTCTATGGTTTGGTCGTTGGTCTGTTTTCCCATCAGGTAGACCTTGAGGGAATTAGCTCAACTTTATATTTTCCTTGACAAAGCAATAGAAACTCAAATTACAAAAAAATTTCATATGAAATGAATCATGGTTTTTTTTTGGCATGTGGTGTTGATAAGCCATGGTGTTGGCCCATGGTATTGTAATAAATTCTACTTATATATTAAGAATCTCTATGGTAAAGTGGGGGTGAATCTCCGTAATTACAAATATTGTTATATGTTTTTTTAAATTTATATGTGTTTAACCTATATATATTTTAATAATAATAATAATATTTTAAAATAAAGTTATAATTTAGTTATTTTTTATGATTTTTTTAATTTTAGCAATGCCATGATACTTATCATGGATTAATGTCTATAGGAATATGTATATATATGCACTAGTTAATATTCTATTATATATTCCATTATATATAGATAAATAAAATTTAATGTTCATTAAAAAGGTTGTAAATATTTATTTAAATTAAGTATTGTATTAAATTTCCAAAGGTGTTTTATAATCTAATCGATTCAATTCAATTTGTGATAAAATTTTATTTTTATCATAAGAAACTTTTTGAGTAAAAAATCATAATATAAATATAATATTAAAATACATGTAAATAATAACAATACATCTGGTTAACCATGATATTTAAAAACATATAAAAACTTAATAAATATAATTAATAAAGATATAAAAAACAATAAATAAACACATATATATATATATATAATTACCTCAATGTGTTTATTTCAGAATAGGTTTTTAAGATTTATTTTAAAAGTAAATTGATTAATTAAAAAAAGATATAGAAACATGACTTATGGTTTTTTTAGCATGTGGTGTTAGTAAATCATGATATTGAGCTGTGGCATCGTAACAAAGACTATTTACAGATTAATAATCTTCATGGTAAAGTGGAAGTGAATCTCGATTATTGAAAATCTTGTTATATGTTCTTCTATATATATATATATATATATATATATATGTTAACTCATATATTAATTTTTTTTTAATTTATAATAATATAATAATAATATCCCTGGATCCGTGTGCCCTTGATTTCTCTGGCACACTCACCAAAGGCCTCCATCAACAACCTCTAATTAGCTCGCATCCTTCACCAAGTGGTAGACCCAACTATCCCACCTCCTCTCGGGCTCCAATTGTCTCCATACCTAGTGCCTCTACACCTGTGATCTTGCAAGAAAAAAATTATAACCATGACAATTCCTCTATCCTAACCTTATTCACCCTCTATCATTCCCTCTAGCGCTTCCTCTCACTTCGGCGTTGCAACTTAAAAATGAAATGCCATCTAAAAATGAACTGTGACAGTGGGAGGGGCCGACACCCTAGAAGAGGCAGATGGCATGGGCATCTCCCTACCACCTTCGATGATGCCACCATTGCCGCAATGTTTTATTACAAGATTTCTAAGTCCATTCGTAGGGAGGTCCATGCCATGGAGGAGGTGAAGTTTCACAAAGGTTGTCCAACACTCTGGGATCTTAGGAGCCTCCTCACACAAAAACTCAAGGAGAGGGCTCAAGAGACGTTGCAAGCTTCTAAATGGATTGTCGAGTTCTCTTCCCAAAAAATTCACTCTATCTCCTCACTAAGGTGGCTTTATAGAGTCCTCTACATTGAGTTCCCACGAAAAATCCCCTCCTCCTCCTCCCTTGCCCACTCCCCTTCACACTCCCCAAATTTTGGCTCCTCCTCTCCGCCCATTCCATTCACATAAGTGGCCCATCCTCCTTCCTTCCATGATCCCATCCACTCGGTGCATGACACGCGATCCTCTCCTCCTCGTCCAAGACCCTATGGATGTTACATTCTGGAGGATCTTCCAGGAGACACTGTCAACATGCAGGCTCAAGGCAGTGCCCAAGTGCAATGTCGCACCAACATGGAAACAATGCAATTCCAATGTTGGAGAATTTAGATCCTCGGTTGTATGACGACCTTCACGTTGGTTCTCCCATTCCAATTTTTCTTCTTAGTATGCCTCCTCAGTTTTTTCATTTTAGATGGTTGGTGAACCTATGTCTCGGAGCCTCATGGCTCGATGCACACTAGTTTTGGCTTCTCATGTGATTGCTATGCAATGATAGATCTTGGGAGCAAGGTTTTAGTTGATTTTCAGCTATTTTTTCGAACTATAAAACCTCTAGGATCTATTTTCTCCTTCTCATGGCAGAGCCCTTCAATTTTCATCTCTGGTTTCCTCACACAAAGGAAAAGAATGCACTCTTAGATGTACATTATGTAAATTTTCTTCTTGTTTATATAATTTAGATACATTTACTTACCAAATATTAATAATAATAACAATAATAATATTTTAAAATAAAGTTATAATTTAGTTCATTTTTATATTTTTTAAATTTTTGACAAAGTAAGATATATTATGAGGTAAGTGTTTTGATGCTTATAGGTGTTTATTATCCATTTAAATAATATGGCTACACTATTATAAATATAAATAATATTATTAAGAATCAACATAGATCCATATTAACTCCAAATCTACCAAGAGTAAGGAGAAATCAAATCTCTTGAGGTGCAAACCTTTCCTCAAAAAAATATTAGCATGTTAAGAGATTTGGATGTATGTTGATATGAAGATAAAAATCATTTTAATTAACACACATAACCCATACAAAAAGAAAAAAAATCCAAGCACATCCTTTGAGTCTTCAAAAATGATTTTCTACCATAATTTTGTCCCTTCACAATACGTGGAGGTGCATTATAAATGATGATAATTTACAAGGAGCTTCATAAGGCCTATCCAAGAAAACATGTTATATTTTTGGTTCCAACTTTATAGTCCCAACCATCTATGCAATTCCCTTCTTTGATTAAATATATTTTACATAATATTGGGAATTGAATCTATGGTTAACTGATAAATTCTAGGTCATAGAATTGATTGTTTATCTCTATTTGATGCATGTGAAATGGTATTTGATAGTAAAATGTATTTTATATTTCTTATTGTAGAGTTGATTAGCATTTAAATATTGATGATGAATATGTGATTATACATGATGAAATCAACGGATTATAGGAAATGGATGTTTCTATTATGAACAAGTGTGAGATTTCATGGGTAAGAAGGACCTACAAGACCTCTAGGTGGTGTTTATCACATAAAAGGAATACTACAAAAGGAAAACTGAATGTTATGAAAACACAATTGTTTAACATAGTTTCATTTCATGATAATGGAATTATGTTTTATATTTATATTCCCACACTATGATATGATTTCATTGATCGTGGTGGTGTAATCAATCAACCATCTGAAGGGTAATAAAGTGCATATGCCTATGTACGAGAACTCCAAGTTAAGACACTTACAATAAATATCAAAGAGGGTAATTAATGATATATATCAATTAAGTTGATTATGATACTTATATATTGTTAATCTACATGATATATGTGTGTTATAACATGTTCAAAAGACATAGGTAAGCCTTTTCAACTCACCAATAAATGGTTTTAGGACATGACCCAAAGGTTTTGGTTGTTTTAGGTTGCATCAATACATGTATATTTACTCACACAATCCTTGAAATTGTGTAACAAAGGTCCTAATAACTTACTTGTTTTATTTTTTAATCGGAAAGAGTACATATATTTGTATTAAAGTGCGCCTGCACGCAAACAAAAAGCATGATTTTTACAAAAAAAAACCATGTTTTTCCTTGGTTGTGGGTGATACAATTGATCCAACTCTTATGCAAGTTCTTTCATCATCCATCCCATTCTCATAATTTAGCACTATTTCCCTGCTACTATAAACCTTACAGAACTGTGATAGGAGATATATACAAGTATTATTAGACATATAAAAAAATTTCCTGGTGTCAGAGGGGTGTATATTCCTCCATTGGAGCTGGGGAGTTGAGGTCTAGCAGCTTTGGCACCTCCTCCTCTTGCTTGCAGCTGTTGCTAATTTTAGTTTTAGCCCATCAATTTCTAGCCTGAGGGCTTCCACTTCATATTCCAGCCTTCAAATTTTCTCATTTTCTTCCAATTATCGTTCCTTAATCTCGATGGCATCCTTGTGGTGCAAGTGCACACACATTTGCAGCACTGTAATTCCATTTCTAAATTCTCCATGTTCCATGGCACATATCTTGCAATTCAACTTGCTACTGCCAATTCCATGAGCCCATTCGACACTAACACTCCTAGTCATGGACCTGTGAAGGCCCCAAGGTCCCAAGCCTATGCTCTTAGTAGAAGAACTAACATTTCCACTCATCTTGATAGACACTGGGAGGCCGACTGCCCCAGACCTAGACCCTGGTTAGCCGATAGCCACAAATGTCACGAACACAAGAACACAATTGACCCCAGACCTCCTAAAAGACTTGAAACACCATAAGTAAACTAAAAAAACACATAAACCAGTGCACAGGTAATTAACCAGACTCTCAATTCACACAGACAGGTAATTCATGGCCTCAGATATCACAAACACTAGAGCAAAGATGACCCCAAACCTCCACAAAGACCCAAACCCCCAGAAGTAAATAGGACAGACACATAAACTAGTGCACATGAAATTCATGGCCACCTCAATTCCCACAAAAAAGTTAATTACTGGACCCTCTCCTCTAATTCCCCAGGTTATATTGATGGTTGAATGCACCTAGAGGCCTCCAAGTAGTATCGAGAGCCACCAAAACACAACCAACTAGATATTTAGCCCACCAACCCTACCATCACATAGAGTGCTATCACTTCTCTTAACCCTCGGCCACAAAGTTAAGGACTGAGCCCAAGAATCCTCAGCTTCCCTGGCCAAAGGATTTCTAATTTTACTCAAACTGTTATCCATTAAATAGCCACCTTCAGTACACCAGTGAAGGATGAGTGACGTCGCTGTACCTGTGTTGCTGGATCCCCAATGTCGATCCATTATTTCCCAATTTTTCATAACTTCTCTAGACTCCATTTCCACCATATTCCCACACTTCTCCTGCATTTCCTAGAGCCCAGTGAGTAAATGCTTCCCCCATGACTTCACCATTCCCACTAAAAAGGTACCAAAATGTCGACGACTATGATAAAAATCGAAGGTGGGACTATGTAACTACATGCATGAGATGATGTAGGGACCAGGTGGTGGGTTTTCAGGCTACATGATGCCACTCTTCGGATTGATTTCTCTATATGTCTTAACACAGAAGCCGAGGGCGAGGCAAGGGTAGTTAAATTAGACAAGACTTAACATAGTAATAAAATTAAGGGTTCGGCTAAGATGCGGCCACATGTTGGAAGGCAAGAGGAGATGGCTATTGTGCCAACTTGGAGGGATAAGGGGGAGGAATAAGGAAAGGGGGTGAGGGGGCCAATGATAAGGCCGAAAGATATATCAATTTTCTAGGTGAGTGGGGAGGGAGAGAGGGTTGGGGGGGAGGGAGAGGAGGGCTCCAGAGGAAGATAGGGAAAAGGGAATAAAAGGTAGTCAAACACATTCAATGGAACGATGAAGTTATCCATATTCCCATGTATATGATTATATCTTTTCTTTGCCTTAGGATTCTTAGTCATAGTTAAGGAATACATAGGAAACCGTCACTTCCATTCACCACAATGGCTTCTTCTCTAATTCTACAAGACAAATTAGGTTTTTTGTATGCCTCTTTTTTATTTTCCCTAAGAATATGGAAAAAATTTACTTCATCCAATAGAGGGGTCAAACCTTTATTTCTCTTGATGACTTGGTTTAGGAGAGTGTTTTTAGCTGAGGTGTTCTTTCTCATGTGGTTTATTATTATCATGGAGTCTCCAATTATTTGGAGCTTCTTGATTCCTTTGGTGATGTCCAATTTCATTCGAAAGAGTAACCCATAGACCTCAACTTGGTTTTTAGTTTTTTGTCCTAAACTCCAAGCATACTTGTATTTGATGTTTCCATTGCAATTTATGATAATTTGTCCCTATCCTGCCACCCCATCTACTCACTTACTTGTTACTAAAGATAATTAGAGAAATTTTGAGGTCTAAAATGGGCCTCCTAAGGAATATTAAAAAATAATAGTGGAAATAATACAATAAGCTTAGATTACACCATTAAATTTTAGAAGGAAAAATTGAAAATTTATTTTTCCAACTCTCATTTTAAACTTATCTTCATGTGTTTTTACTCCAATTTTGAGTGGGAACACTTGTTGGATGCAAAATTTAATTCCTCATCCAAGGAGTACCCACATTGCATACTTTTGATGGAGCATGCTACACAAAAAACAAGAAATAGATGGAAAAACGTGATTGTAACCACATTTTTCATGTATTTCTCATTTTTCATGTTGCAGGGTCCATCAAAAGTATGCAACATGGGTACTCCTTGGACAAGGAATTAAATTATGCATCCAAAGGGCGCTCCCGCTCGAAATTTGAGTAAAATAGTAGGGAGATAAGTTGAAAATACGAGTTGAAAAAATATTTTTATTTATTTATTAATATTTTTACTTTTTTAATCCAAAAATGGTGAATCATCCCCCGTGGTTGACATCATCATCTTGAATCCTATTGGTTCTTATAAAGTTGATTTTTTTTGCACATTTTTGTTTTGAGTCTCATTTCAAACCTCAAAACTTCTCTAATGAGATTAGTGGTGTTTTCCCACTTAATTATAAGGATAGACAACAATACTTTTGCTACACACTTAATTTTGATGATGGATTATAGTGCTTATAATCACTTAGTTCCAAAAAAAGTTTGGAGTGTTTGAAGAATATACAAGGATAAATAATTTCAGTATATTGTCAAACTAAAGATTACTAACTAGTGTCATACCCACTATTTAAGACTTGGGTTAACATACCTACTCTGAGTACTTCCATCATGGTAATAATGGTGAGAAACCTTTACTCCATGGTTACAATTGAGAGGTATGTGGTAAGGTGGGATGACCTTACCCCCTAGTAGTTAATCCTTCTAGATTCCATACTACGTTATGGTAAATGAAATAGACCCCATGACAACTACTAACTCAATTTACCCATTAATAGGGGGAAACTCAATTCAATATTAATTTAATGGAAAGATTGACTTAATCTAAAAATAATTAATTAGGAAATTATGATGAAAATGCACACAAGGGAATGACTAATAATAAATAATTATGTTAAGAAAAATATATTAATTTTGCATAGGGGTTGAGGTGGTTAGTTTCATAAATCTTATAAATAACAAGGCCTTCATAGAATTTAGTGTGTGACCTAAACACTAATGAATTGTTTCCAAAATTATAAAAGGTTTAAGAAAATCTCAACTAGAAGGGATGAATGCTAATCTCCTTTGTTAAGATACTATTCTAATTAGATAAAAAATAAAACTAATTTTAACATAACTATTTATGTCATTTTCAACTTTAAAATTGGGTGTAACAAAAAAAACTCGCATAAATATATCTATGTTTATAAATGCCACATAGTACTGATAGATTTGGATTTGGTGATTTCCCTAATCCACCTCAATCATCATTGCCATACTATTTTTAACCATTGAATTTTCAAAAGACATTTTATTGATGCCAACATGTCAATATATAGATTTATTAATTTTGATTTAATTATCACCTTGACCTAAAACAAATGAAATAGAGTTATTAAAATTATCTATTTTCTAATAGATTAAAAAGAAAATAATTAAAAAAATAAATACTGTGTTTAGGTTTGAAAGGAGAAATAGAAATACCAAAAAAATAATATATAAATGGAAAAGGAAATATAATAGTTCAATTAAAATGGAAATATTTTATAGCTCTATCTAATATCTATACGATTGCCCACTGAAATATTACTCTCCTAAAATCTAAATTAAGAAATGTTTAATAAAATTGATCCGTATGTATAAGGAATTTATATAAATTCTAGAAACGGTTAAGGTTGAGATGGGTTGTATCAATTATAATGAATATGATGATATTGAATAGTATAACACTTCTCAAAACCCTACTCCAATGTAAAACATCTTCTAAATTTATTGACTTCAAGAGTTAATGTCTATGGAAAAAATGAATATGTACGAAGATAAAATTACGAAGATAAAATGAATTATTATATAGATGGTTGAAAAAATAGTTATAATTATAAATTATGTATATAAAAAAGTTAATATGTTAAATGAAAATTTTGAAAATAATATTAATTTGTTTAGATTTATTTTAATTCAATTTATCAAGAAAGGAGTTAAATTTTTTTGAAGTGTAAATCTCTTTTACATGAAAAGATTTGATTTTTTTTTACTTATAAATTAATGAATCTAAGCTAATTTTAAAAATAAATTATTCAATATAACATAAATTATAAAAAACTAAACTTATCATAAAAATACATGAATTAAATTTTAAAATACCAAACTTTATTTTATAACCTCACAATTAAAATCTAAAAATATTTGAATTTGAATTCGTAACTCTCTTAACTTATTCCTTCCCATCACAGCAATAAAGAGATTATTTAATTTATATTAAATCAAGTTATATTATAGATAAAAGAAAAAAATCAAACAAAATAAAATATTATTTAATATTAAAGTGAGAATAATAAATAACAATTAAGAAATATAAGCAAAAAGTTTAATAGAAATAATTTTATTATTAGAATTTAAATTGCTTAGAGTGGTCCAAAAAAAAAATTCATGGAAATCATAATTGATACATACATGGGAAGAAATAAAGTAAGCTAGCGATGGAGTCACAAAGCTCTGTGCTACGTTTCCATCTAAGCATGACACTGATGATAGTCTGCTAAGTTGTGTTGTGCTAAATTATGGTAACTTATATATTTAAATAGTATTAAAGGTGAATAGTAATGATAAAAAGGAAAAGTTGAACATTTAATAGAAATGTATTTTATTGTTAAAGTTTAAATGGTTAAAAGTAAAGTGATTGAAAATTACTAATCCAATTTGAGAGTGGTACCAAATAAATATGGTATAAATTTTACAAAATTTATTTTGGATATGGATTAAATGGAGATAAATAGCATTTAAGTTCTAACTAAATTATTTTTTTTTGGAATAAAAGACAATTTATTGAAATTTTATGCTTTTAAATAGGTTATATTAGAGAGGAATACCATAAGAGAAACTATGGGTTATGAATATCATTGGAAAAAACCAGGGATTGTGAGTCCCAAAATGGCTAATGTTTACATGACATGACATTAATTTTTTAAAATTTTATTTTGCTTTTATTTTTATTTTTATATAATTTGATCCACTCAAAATGTTTTTTTTTTCTTTGTCAAGTGCTCTGAGTTCACTAGAGATTACATCAGGCTTGACCTCTGGCTTGAGAAACCGTGATCCAGGGACATTTAAGCCGTCAAAATCATCTGGGGATCGCACCTGCCCTGGGCCAAACCAACACTAAGAAAATTGGTTTTAACTTGTCTCCTCCCTCTAGCACAAACGCAACAACCTCCGTTAGGTTTGATTTTAGGTCACCCTTCTGACGAGGCCCATCATCAACGGATTGTACCAGTGAGACTTGACATTGAGTTAAAATGTTTTAATTAATAATTATAATTATTAATTTTATTTTATTTTTAAATTTAAATTTATTTTTATGTAATTTTACAGTGTCAAAATGTTTAGGTAACATAACATAATAGGATAGGACATTACAACATTTCTTCCACACTGAGTTGGAAGATTACAATTTTTAAATAATAGAAAAAACCAAAATATAATAAAAGAGAATGATAATAATATAGTAGTGGTTCTCATAGATAATTTGAATGATAATCATTCATATTTCTTACTTAATGTATGATTAATCATATTAATTTTATTTTTTTTAAATTTAAATTTATTTTTATGTAATTTGACCAAGTCAAAATGTTTAGATAACATAATATAATAAGATATGACATTACAATATCTCTTTTATACTGAATTGAAAGATTACCATTTTTAAATATTAAAATTTGAGAAAACCAAAATATAATAATAAAATAATAATAATAATATACTTGTGGCTCTCATAGATAATTTGAATGATAATCACTCATATTTCTTACTTAATGTATGATTGATCATATTCATTATTAAGTTGTAAACCCAACATTTAATGAAAATAGTGATAGATATGGTTATTTGTCGTATGTTGTGTTTTCAAAGGATTAACTTGAACTCTTTATTAGGCTAACTATATGATAGGCTGATTGCTAAAAGAAAGTGAGAGCCATGACACACGTCTATCACTAGCAATAGTTAAAAATGAATTTTCCAACAAACGCTGGTTGCATTGCAGCTATGAGATTTCTTGACAAATCTGTTGGCATGACTTGATGACCAATATCCACGAAAGAAGTCTTCGGTGAAGAAAAGGTTGGAAAGAGAGATAGCAACTGTAAAATGCGAAGGTCTTCCATTGTTCAACCCTGTAGTCAATGAAGAGGGCCGTGTGTCCTGCAAAGCTGTTGGAAAGAGGCGTTGTGAATGGTCCAACAGAGTTGAATAAAGGTATTTAAAAAATAGAAGTCATTCACAACAAAGTTGAATAAAGGTATTCTCAAAAATAGAAGTTAAAAAGTAAAAAATATGTAAGTCAATTCTATATAAATATTGATGAAATTATATATCACTCTCATATTGAATTATAGAATGTGTCTTAACAAAAACGGAATTTGACAAAGTTGGTTTATATTATGATGATAAATGGGAAAATTATTTTTACAAAGGACTTAGACAGACATGGAAGAATCAATAACTAGCATAATAAAATTTGGATTTGTTAAGACGAGAAAAACATAATAGAATTTGGATTTGTTGAGCGGAGAGATTCATTCTACAATATAATGTGAAGGTGATGTGTAAGTATGTATGTCTCTCTTAAAATTATAAATTTCTACATAAAAAAGAAATATGGACTAAATAAAAAAGAAAATAATATTTTACACATATTTAATTAGAAGTAAAAAAATATGTCATTAAGATGTTTAAACTTTATACTTTTCAAAAATATTTTAACACGTGATATCAACTCCATCATGATGATGATGATTAACGTCCACTAAGACCAATGCGGTCTATCGAACCTCAAGAAAAGAAGGGTCTAATTGTTATTCTTCAAAATCTTGTTTCTGTGATCAAGGAGAAGGGAAAGAAGTGCTCCAAGATCGCTATAGTTGGGCTGACTTAAAAAGTCAAGAATATTGAAGGTGTGGTTGATGATAGGGAATTTGAGAGTGGATGTGGGCAAGAGCCGGGTAGTCCAAAAGGAGGTGCCTTTCAACTTCCACCTTATTAGTATCACAAATCTCACAAATTCTATCATCTGAGGGAGTCTTGGGAGTAGACCACCACCCGGTCTCACTCCGAAGCTCATGAGAATTAGTTATTATCCTAGCGATGTTGATTTCTTCTTAGTGTTGGTCAACATAGAGAGATAATTCTGGTTATCAAGGGTGGGGTTGATCACCTCCTTATGGTGTCTTAGCTTCCTTTTACCCTCCAGCTTCTTATCATCCCACATCTTGTCCTTAAAATTGGAGGTAATAGTATCTTTGATATTATCCTTTCTTCACATGATGATCCTTTCCTTAATCACCCAAAGGTTGAGCCAAGTCTGGGCATCCTTATGCCACCCGTGCTTAAGGCACGGGTGGGGGTTTTGACTAAAGTTAGAAGCAATTTTTGGGAGCCTCTTAAATTCCTTGTTTTAAAGCTTCTTCTTATACATCAGATATCTAAACATAGTCATATTTTCAATGGGGGACAATCCAGCTTCGATCAATAGGATAGGATAGAGATTATTTTCCTTGATCTTAAGGTTATAGGTTATGAAATTATTTTGGATCATCTCAATCTTTCTCCATGACTCTCTAGATATATTGCAACCCCAAACTTCACATCCGTATAAGACAACAGGGGTGACGAGAGTCTCAAAGAGGAACCTTTTTTTACTCTAGATGTAAATATCGGCCAATTTAAAATGGTTTTCAGCTTTCCAACCTCCAATAATTCTTTTCTCGACTATAATTCCAATTGAGCTTATGAGGAAAGTCAATACCCAAATATTTATAAGAAGAAACCTGCTCTAGACAATGGTCAACATAGACAAAATTACCATGGGTGATCCTTTTGGATTTAATGATCATGACTTTAGTCTTGTCGGTATTAACTATCATACCCATCTTGGAGCAGTAGACATGAAGACTCTCAAGCTGTTTGTCTAGGTCATCATGGCTTTTTACAAGAAAAAAAATATCATCAGCATAAAGGAGAAGAGTAATGATAATGCCACTAAGCTCGGTGCCCTTGCAACACGCAGTTTCCAAACACTCTTCTAGCTTATCAATGTAAATACCAAAAAGGGTAGGGGATAGGGGACACCCTTGCTTAACCCCTATATTGCATTTAGTATTTTTAGACCACCCTTCATTGGTCTTAAACTTGGCAATGACAATCTTGTAGAGGTGGATCACAACAATCCTCAGTTCCGGAGGAACTATCTCTTCAAGTCTCTCCCAGAGCTTATCTCGAGGGACAATTTTGAAAGCTTTTCTAAAGTCCACAAAACAACAGGAGATATTGGTTATACTATTGCAACATTCCTTTGCAATGATCCTGAGAGTGACAAGGTGGTCGATAGTCGAGTGGTGTCTCCTAAAACCAGCTTGCCCTTTAGCTCTTTTACCCTGGTTCTCAAGCCAAATGCTAAGATTATTTTCTAAAATGAGCCCATAAATCTTGGTTAGAATGTGGACTATATTAATGTTGTATAAAACAAAATATCCATTATAAATTATAAATAAAATATTTTAATATGAATTAATATTAAAGTATACTTAAAAATATATTAATAACAAAAGAAAATAGTTTAATGTGAGCTGATAAAATGACATGTTATATAATCACTATATTATTCAAAAATACAAAAAAATAAGACATTGTAATTGATATAGTATATATATTAGTTTAAATAATATATAGGATCGAAAAGTGAGACAGCAACTATAAAATGAAAAGGTCCATTGTTCAGCCCTATCTTTCCCTATCGTCAAAGAAGAGGCTATGTGTCCTGTAAAGTTGTTGGAAAGAGCCGCTACACTCTCAAAAAGAGAAGATACAGCCCGCAAATGAGACAGATCGCCAAATTGACATGTTAAAAGAAAATGTCGCTGATTGGATGAGTAGCTCACATGAATAAATGTAACCAGGAAAGAGAGCGTAGCTTTATATTAAAGTACAAAGGTATATTTATTATTTTAAGGGAGCAAAGTTACTTGTCTTATATGAAAAGAAATTCACTTTAGTCATATCAAGTAAAGAAAGAAGAATGCAAATATTTATATTTTTTTCTTATAAATATGATGACTTGGGAAGTGGTCTATTAGCCTTATGATAAGGGTCAATAGTGCATGCTCACTTATTGTTTAATGTACATTTTTCTTCCTCACATGGGGTCATATTAAAAGCCATTTGATGTCATTAGCTTTATGAAAAGGGTCATAGTTGTTTTTTTTAAGGGTAAATAGTGCATGCTCACTTATTGTTTAATGGACATTTTTCTTCCTCACATGGATCATATTAAAGCCATGGTGTCATTAACTTTATGAAAAGGGTCATCATTGTTTTTTTTTAAATCCCATTCACATGATGGCCAATTGTTTTCCGGCCTCCAAGTGGGTCATACTAAAACCATTAATTTGGTGTCACACAAGTCAAAATAATGCCTCGTTATAAGATTAAGTGATAAAGCTTTCATGATAGGCCATGAAAACTAGTATATTGAAAGCATTATGAATGGGATTACGTTTTTTTATCTTTAGTTTTTAAAGAAATGAAATATGAATGGGATTAAGTTTTTTATCTTTAGTTTTTAAAGGAAGGAAATTTAAATGGGTGTAAAGTCAACGTTGCTTTATTTTATGTTTTTGGCTTGGTAACTATAACACATAGTTATTTGCATTATCAAATATTTTAGTGTTATTGTCATTATAATATTTTGATGTGATATAATAGTTTAGAAATTATACTTAATACTCTAGCAAGAATTTTCATTGAGGTCCTCCATTGAGTTACCTCTAACTTGTAATGTAGGATGAATATTGCTTAATATTTATGAGTCCAATTTTATGGTCAATTTTAATGTTTGTTGATGTAAAGTATTAATTATCAAGTTATATCAAAATTAGTCATAATCAAACCAAAGTCATGTTATATTGAAATTAATCAAAATAAAATCAGAGTTAAGTTAATTAATCAAGGTCAAATGAAGAAAAATCATGTATTAACTTATTAATTAGTTTTTCCAAACGAAGGTCAAAGGGTTTTTGTTGGATCTTGATCAATTGCAGTAAGAAACATTTATGAAGGTGCGATGAGAAGAAAATCGAAAATCCATGATAGAAATAGTGATAAAAGGAAAATACAAGAAAAATGAAGAAAATAAGATGCAAGGAGAATAACAAATAATATATACCTTTGGGCATGAACAAATGAAGAAAGAGATCAAAGAAAAGAGACAATGAAATGGGAGAAATTTTGAAATAAAGAAAGCAAAAAGAATGAAGAGGAGATTTGAGTGAGCATGTCTAGGGTTTTTGTTCGCAAGGATCATTTTTCCACCACTGTCAAGCTTCGCTTGTCCCCGTCACACATGGTTCAGTTCGGGTACCAAGCATCTTCATCGAGTGCATAAATTAGATTGTTTCTGCTCAGAAGTGATGTTGGATAGGATATTACTATCGCCATGATGTGAAATAGCTTACACAATTACTGTCACTACAGGAAGTGAGGAGGGATCTATTTGAGTTACTTGGATCCCTCCCTAGAAGATATGGATCTGAACTTTTATAGAATTAGAACAGGTTTATCTTTTGTTTATGTTGCTGAACCATAATTTTATATCACATATTTGATTGATCGTGTGGTTGTTCAGTGTGGTTTTTTCCCATATGTGGAGCCTATCGTTGAGAGGGACGAGGGGACTACAGAGCTGCCAAACCCTTGGAGATTGAATATCTTTTCTTCCACCATTTTGATCGAGGAGAGGGATGCACAAATTTCATAGGACTTGATCACATGGCATCCGACTCTTTTTTTCCATACAAAATTTTCAGATTTAGAAGCTCTAAAATTTGTATAACTTTATATGGGTTTAGATAAGACATAACCAGATCCGAAGATGAGATAGAAGTCAGAGATCTCATATTTGGCTAATCTAGTGATGCAACAACAAAAGAAGGAAAAATTCCAGATATTTATAAAAAACCTAAATGGAAATTCCTCATTTTTTTGGATTTAGGGAAGGGATCTCATGGAAAATCTTAAGCATACCATCTAGATCCATTTGGGTATACCTTTAGCACTTCATGTTCTCGTATATGAAGGAAAGCTATTACAAGATCAAAACGAGTTGGATGATTATGGAGTGGGTCAAGACTTAAAAAAAATTCTATGTTTGATAATGAGGGGAGGGTCTTCTACCTATAGAAACACTAAGGAAAATCCCAAAAATACTAATGGACCCACTTCATTCAAGGACACACTTAAAGGTAAGAATGTTGCTCCAACTAAACAACCTCATTTTTTGTCAAGTTCTTACATAATGGAGCAAATGGACAAGATACCAGTCATGGATTTTAAATCCTCGGATTTAAAATTTGAATTTGAAAATCTTCAAAACATGGCACTAATATGTCTATTTGATGGTTTTTAGCCAAAAATAGAATTTTATTTTCTTCGGTGAACTATTCTTGGACAAAGAAATGAAATTTCTATTTGTGCTCAAAAGGTTTTTTCATAGTACATATTGAGACACAACAAGAAAGGGAAAAAACTCTCAATGAAGGTTTGTGGTTCTGGGGTAGAGCCAGACTCTTTGTAACCCCATGGATTCCAAGATTTGATGCAAAAAATATGGTCATCACAATGATGTCAGTATGGGTAAGGTTGCCAAATCTCCTCCTTCCCTTCTGGAACCTTCCGGTTTTGGAGGCCAACGGTAATATTCTTAGCAAGTTAAAAATAATAGTCTTAGATAGAAGATCAAAGGAAATCTTTACTTTTTCCATGATATGTCTTGAGATGGACCTCAACAAGGGTCCAAATTGTCTTCTATTAAAACACAAAATTCTTAGTGGACATAAGTTCTTGATTATTAGAACACGACCTTTAGATGCCGATATTGTTTCCAAATGGGGCATCTGCAGAATTCTTTCCCTCAAGCAAAAAAGCCACCAAAAAAAAAAACAACAAGGCCCAAAGAAGAGGTGATGGTAATTTCCAAATAATACATAAGAGGAATATGAAGAGATAAAGGAATATAATAATAACCCAGAAGAACAAAATCAATCCAATGGAGGTGAAGAGAACAAAAATGGACCAAGAGAAGACATCCAAAGGGGGACAATTTCAAAGGAGATCATCGTCTCTGAGAAGCAGAAAGAGGAAGTGCACTTAGGAATATTTGGGGGGACAAAGTGAATACATGTATATGAAAGTTTGAATTTAGAAAAAGAAGTTCCTCCACAAGAGAAAGAAAATTAGATGAAAATAGTTACATCCACTTCCAATCAAGAATTTTAGAGAAACGTGGAAAGAAAAAAATGGAAAAATGCGAAAATGATTTATTTTTATCATACTTAACCCCATAAATTATATTCTATTTTTTATTTTTTTTAATCTTTATAGTGGTGCATTATCTCAAAGGAATATATTGATTGAATGCCTTTGGGCATCTGCAGAATGTAACTTTGTCCTTACTTTTGAAGGTTAAATAAAGTTGTGATTTTTTCCTCAGGAAAAAAAAGAATGAAGAAATGAAAGAGAAGCACAAAAAATCTAAAGAAGAAACAATAACATTACAAGTGCAATAAAGAAGAAGCAACAACAAGAAAGGTAAAAATATCTAGTAAATGATACCATTTTGATGCAGACAAGTTGAAAATATCATAATAAGCATGGATCTATGGTTTATGGGCCCACACAAATCTTAATAATCATGGCCGATCCCCTTCGCAACTTTATTAACATAACTACCGCAACTTCGCAACTTTAGTAATTTAACAAGATTGTGACTTTGCAACTCGCATCAAATTCCACACTGCGCGTTGCAAACTTTAATGTTTAACAATAACTATGATCCTTATCCTATCTGATATGCGATCGCATCACATCGCATAAAAAATAACTTACTACACGATGTCTTAACGCTAAACACTAAAATCTCTAATTTGCGAAATCGATCTAGGTGCGACTTAATCTCCACCGTTGGTATTTGTTAGATTTGATGGTCCACACTTGTGTCTTTTCTTGTTCGCTCCGCCAATCAGCCCTTCTTTGTGTGATGGTTGATGCACAACTTCAAAGCTTGGCTCGAATCAAATAATTGCACATAAACCTTTTACATAGCAACCTTGTTGTGTGCGGTGTGATATCCAAACTTCAAAAAGAAATAAAAAACGACAATTTAACACATACAGCTGAATAAAACTACAAATATGCTTGGAATTAAACAATAATGCAAATACACAAAGTCGAGCCCTTAATGGCTAAATTTTACATTTCTTTTTCTCTCTGTCCACTCGTTTGTCACACATCTATCACTCTTCTCTTGCACCTATTCCACACACAATTCTCACACCTATTCATGCTTATATATATATATATCTACCTAAAAGTGGTTCACTTTTTCTTTTATTAGCTTCCTGCTGAACCACTCTAACAAACAATTTCTATCCTATCTAAATTCTCTAACCTACTTGGATTAATTTCCTCGCAGGGAGAAAAAATTGCTATTTTATTCCTATTTAAGTTAGGAAATCAAAACAAACTAACTTCTCACAATTAAAACTAAATAAAATATTAATAATCAACGTTTTTCCACCTCTTGTTAGCCACAACATGTGAACACACAATCACATTTCTGGCTAAATCTAGATGCTTCTGCATTAGACTCTCGGGGAAGAAAAGATTGATCCATTAATGTTTCAGGATCTGCATTAAACTTTTGTAACTCTGTTTCTTTCATCCAACTGGCATCTTCCACTGGTTGTCCTTTCCATTTGACTAGATACTGATAAAAGGCATGTCCCCTGGTCTTCTTTGCTGCTCTTTTCTCCAGAATGGCTTCCACTTCTTTCTTTGTTGTCTTTGGCATCTGTTCCTTCCAATTATAAGTATAGTCCTCCTCTTCTTTAGATTCTTCTTCTAGTTATTCCTTTGTTCCTTTGTATGGGTACAAATATGCAACATTAAAGATGGGTGATATCCCAATTCCTAATAGTAACTCAATCTCATATGCATTTGAGAAAAAATTCCTCAAAATTCTACATGGCCCTATCTTTTTAATTTTCAATTTGCTATAAGTCTTGACTAGAAACATTTCCTTCCTCGGATAAACCATGACTTAATCATCTACTTGAAACTCCCTTTTAGTCCTCTTCATATCATCTCTTTGCTTATACTTGTGGGTGGTTTTTTGTAAGCTCCACTTGACATCTTCCTGCAACTTCTGTATATGTTCTTCAAATTATTCATCCTTTGCACTCCTTGTCTCTTGTTTGCTCAAATCCCTAAGTTCATACACCCCTCTTGGATGCATCCCAAAAAAAATCTGAAATGGACTCATTCTAGTACTCCAGTTAGGAGTGCTATAGGGTAAAATGCTTGGGTTGTTGGTTTTCTAATGTCCCTCTCAGGGCTTTCTGGTGCCCAAGGCAGACAGTAAGATTAGTTGTATAGTTCACAAAGGAGGCATATACATGTTCATATCAACTTAAAAAACTTGATGGAATAAGATGGAAGGTTACATCTTTAATGATATTGCAGTCTTTGGGATAACACTAAGCAGCGAAGCAGGGGTTCTCCTTCACCAGCTCCAAATCTCGACCCTGCAATCAATCAAAGCACCCGTGTAATCTCTACCACAACATAAATTTCCTATTAATTAAGTTAATATATGATAAAAATTTAAACAATGCACATCTAAGCCATTCATCTCATGCTATATAAGTAATCGAAGAACAATGAAAATATCAATGCATAGAATGGACAAAACAGATACAGTTCTATTAATTTGTAAAAAGGAGGATTACAACCATTAGTTGTACCCAGCCCTCCTCAGCCTTCCAATATCTCTATCTCTCAATGTGGTGATGCCTTGATCAACAAGTTCTCAATGAACCTCTTTGAATTTTGACCTTCACACTACAACAATAATGCTCTACTCCACAAGCATTAAAAACTTTGACAATCCTTCTGTTGAAAATGCAGCAAGATGATGAAGCTTAGTGAAATGAAGTCGCCTTCACTAAGTGGGCCCACAGGAAAATTCTGGCGCAAAATCTATTTTTAGACTATGTCTATTTTTAGACATATGGAGCATGGTCCAGGGATTGCAGTATGTTATTCTTGGAGTATTGGTCATGTTGGTAAAATAGATGGACTCTTACGGACCTATAGGTGAAGTCTGTTCGTGCCTCTTAAATGAAAGTCAAATATTATTTACCCTTAATAATATTTGGACTCTAAACAGCAGTTTACTCTCTTGGAGCACTTCAGTTCGAGCCTTGGAAGTGGCTCATGCATCTGACAGAGGAATTACGCTATTCCTACGGTTTGGTGAGCACATGCATGTTTGACTTCAGTTAGGACTTCAGTGGCAGAAGTTTGGTGGAGTTAATGAGACAGCTAGTGAAGTTGTGTTCGGTTTAATTTAGTTGAACTGGTTGAGATTAGTTTAACTAGCTAATCAACTAGTTATGAGTGGAGTGAATTAAATATTATTTAATTCATTAATTAGTAACTCATTATTCAACTCAAGAACACATCAGTTCACTACAGTGCATGATCAGTTCAGTGGAGACCAGTGAAAGAGGTAGATGAAAGGTGGAGTTAGCTATCAGTGGCGACATCAGTTGTGCATGAGATTTGCACCACACTTGGAGGAATTGCCCATGATGATTGCGCAGTCAAGCCAAGGAGATTGAACCTTGGATCTCTATATAGACAGGCCTGGATTGCGCAATAGAGGCAAGGCAATTGGCGGTGAGTTTTGAACCAGTAACCTGTTCAAAACTGAGCTAGATTGTGGGTAACTTTATGAGAAAGTACTGAGTACTTGTGAGAGTATTGTACTGATTTTGTTACTTGATTTCTCCATTATAATATACACAATAGCTGCGGGGTTTTCAGCTATAAGCTTTCCCCATACATACTGTGTTAATGTGTATGATGATCTGTGTTAATGTGTATGATGATTTGATGTGCTATCGCTTGTTTTATTTCCGCATTTGTGAAGATCTGAGTGGAAGAGATTATGTGTTGCATATAAATTCGAATTGTATGTGATCAAGATAGTCTCGGTGAATAATTAATCATTATTCAGCAAATTTCTACATGGTATCGGAGCTATTGAAGCAGAGATTGATCATCACAGTGATTACAAACTTATTTCGGTAGACAGAGTCTGCATGCGGGCCAGGTAGCCTCCGGATTCATATTTCTTCGGAAAGTGAAAGGTCTGGTAAACACCCCTTGCAGTCGATCTCTGTGCTAGAAATAATTTTTTCTCACGATCTAGAGCGGTTGAGCTTTGAGGTGGAATTCGAAATTTTGCAGCAGTTTTGTTTTCTTGGTGCCGGTGTTGAAAATGTCTTTCAATGGTTTGTGACTCGAATATGCTCTTGAAGGCAGTTCGAATTATGTTGCATGGAAGGATTGCATGGAGGAAGTATTAGAAGATAATGGTCTGAAGGAGTTCATAGATACGGATGTCCAAAAGCCCACTGATCCTGCTGAAGTCGAAGCATGGCAAAAGAAGATGGCGAAATGTCGAAGGATCCTATTGGAGGGCGTCAAGGATCATATTGTATCCAGCCTGCATGGAAACGCTTCTCCATATTTAATGTAGAAAGCTTTGACGGATCTATTCCAGAGTAAGAGCGACCAAAGGAAGCTGGCGCTCAAAGATAAGCTCAGGAACATCAAGATGGAGAAAGGCGACAATATCGCCAAATACCTCACGAAGTTCACTCAATGCAGAGATGAGCTGGGAAGTGTGGGGGTGACTGTCGAAGACAAGGACATGGTCGACCTGGCTCTCCTTGGTCTTCTGAAGGCTTGGCACTCATATCAAGATAGTGTCAATGGTCGAGAGAAGCTGCCGGGATGGGAGCGCCTTTGGGCGGATCTCATGCAGGAGGAGATAAGGAGGACTACTCGGGATGGATCTTCATCAAAGGGAGCTGATGAAGAAAACTGCGCTTTGGTGGTCAAAGCAAAGAAGGGGAAAGGTAAGAAACCTTCTCATTCCGGTGCAAAGGGCAAGAAGCAAGATATGGCAAAAGTGAAGTGTTTTCACTGCCATGATCACGGACATTATGCTACCAATTGTCCAAAGAAGAAGAAGAACAAGCAAGCGGGTAGATCTGCAGATGGAGAAGCTTTGGCTTCACAGTTCGAGCTTGAATTTTCACTGATCGCATGCTTGGTTTCAAGTGTGATGGGATCGGTATGGTTCTTGGACAACGGTGCGTCATTTCATATGACGGGAGATCGGGATTTGTTCTCAGATCTGGAGGACAAAGATTTGGGTGTGCACATCGAGATGGGCGATGATGGTAGATACAGTGCGACTGGTATCGGTACCATATCCTTTCAGAGGGAGTCTGGTAAACCCTTTGTATCGAGGGATGTCATGCATGTACCTGGATTGAAGAAGAACTTGATCTCTGTGGCGATGTTGGAGGATAAGGGGTATGATGTGGTCTTCAGCGAAGGAAAAGCCTTCCCGCGCAGTAAGACTACTGGAGAGACCCGGAAGATAGGGGTTCGAACCAAGAACCTTTATCAGTTGCAGGTAGATGGCTGCGCAGCTATGGCATGCAAGGCGGGAGAAGTGGTGAGCCGAGATGATGAGGGCGAACTGTGGCACAGAAGATTGGGCCACCTTCACCATGGAGCTTTGAAGATTCTGCAGCAGATTTCTACTGGGCTTCCTAAGGGCACCCTTGCGCAGTCAGATCAGTGCAAGGGGTGTACTTTAGGGAAGTATGTGAAAGCCACCTTTCACGAGAAGGATAGTTGTGCCACGACGATCCTTGAGAGAGTTCACACAGACGTGTGTGGTCCTTTCTCAGTTGCTTCAATAGCAAAGCACAAGTATTATGTGATCTTTGTTGATGATTTCTCTCGAAAGTGCTGGATCTTCTTCATGCAGAAGAAGAGCGATACATTCGCGAAGTTCTGTGAGTTTAAAGCATTGGTCGAGAAGGAGTCGAGGAAGAAGGTGATTGCTCTAAGGAGTGATAACGGTGGTGAATTCATCTCGGCTGAATTCAAGGAGTTCTGCAGCGCAGAAGGGATTCGGAGAGAGCTCATCGCACCCTATAACCCACAGCAGAACGGGGTGGCTGAGCGGAAGAACAGAACGATCGTGGGTGCTGCACGGGCGATGTTGCATGATCAGGGCCTACCCCTTCACTTGTGGGATGAGGCATGCAATACAACAGTGTATGTGCAGAACCATTGTCCTCACAAGGTTCTTGGCATGAGTACACCGGAGGAGGCTTATTCTGGCAAGAGGCCTGATATTTCCCATTTGTGGATTTTTGGTTCTCCTGTCTACATGCATGTGACGAAGGATGCGAGAAGGAATCTGGATCCAACTGCTGAGGTTGGAATATTTGTGGGGTACACTGATACACCTCACAACTACTGGGTGTATTTTTCAGACAGTCGAAAGACTGTTGTGCGACGGGATATAAAATTTCAGGAGGAGAAAGCCATGCAGTGTTCGCTTGAGAGGGAGCTACACTTGCATGCAGATGAGGAGCCGTTAGTTCCTAAGGAGGAGCTTCCGGATGTGGATCAGCCACAAGAGGAAGTTCAGGAGGTGGAAGAAACCACCCATGCAGCGCCAACCATCAGAGGGCGCATGCGCACTACAGAAGCTGAGAGACTGGCTCGAGATGCAGAGAAGGTTGTAGGACCACCTACAACACAGCGTAGACAGAGGCAGTCACCGGATCGGTACACTGGATACATGGCTCTTGTGAGTCAATGTGTCGTGATGGAGCCATCCTCTTTTGAGGAAGCTGTGGAGGAACCCGCATGGGTTGATGCCATGATCAAAGAATATGATTCAATCGTCAGGAACAGTGCATGGGAGATTGTCCCAAGACCGGAGGGGAAATCAGTGGTGGGTTCGCGATGGATATACAAAGTGAAGCAGGCGGCTGACGGGAGTGTGGAGAAGTACAAGGTGATATTTGTCGCCCGTGGCTTTTCACAGATCGAGGGGATCGACTATGAGGAGACCTTTGCACCTGTCGCAAGGTACTCTTCCATACGGACGATCCTTGCTCTCTCAGCGCAGATGGGGTGGCACATTCATCAGATGGATGTGAAGACTGCGTTCCTCTATGGAGTTATTGAGGAAGAGGTGTACATAGAGCAGCCTGAAGGTTTTGAGATCTTCAGCAGTGAGTCGCATGTGTGCCGACTCAAGAGAGCACTGTACGGGCTGAAGCAAGCACCTCGTGCTTGGTACACTCAGATAGACAGCTACTTCACCGGGCTTGGATTCTCCAAGAGTGAGGCAGATCCAAACTTGTACCAGATTGTGGTGGAGGGGAAGCTGTTGATCATCGTACTGTATGTAGATGATCTGATTTTGACTGGCGATGAGCAGTTGATACTTTCATGCAAGGAGGATCTTGTACGAGAGTTTGAGATGAAGGACTTGGGCATCCTTCATTATTTCCTGGGATTGGAGATTTGGCAGCGCAGCGGAGGACTGTTTGTTTCTCAGGGCAAGTATGCCCGGGAGATTCTGGAGAGGTTCAACATGCAAGGCTGCAAGCTTGTTGACACTCCTCTTCCTAGTGGTTGGAGGAAGGAGGATGCTACTTCAGCGGAGGTAGTGGATGCCACTGTCTATCGACAGTTGGTTGGGTCGCTTATGTATCTGGTCAATACACGACCCGATATATGCTATGCAGTTAACCAGCTTTCGCAAGCTATGGTTAAGCCTACCAAGCTCTTTTGGAAGGCTGGCAAGCATGTATTGCGCTATATCAGAGGCACATCGGGATATGGTCTATGGTACAGACAGGAGGATGGAGCGAAGCTTTCTGGCTTCACTGATGCAGATTGGGCAGGGAGCCCAACGGACCGGAAGAGCACATCCGGAGGAGTTTTCAGCATTGGGTCGACAGCAGTTTCCTGGTACAGCAGGAAGCAGAGATCCGTGGCACTCAGTTCAGCAGAGGCCGAGTACATGGCAGCTAGCTTGGCTGCATGCGAGGCTATTTGGATGAGGAAGATCCTCGCAGATTTGTTCAGGTTGCATTTGGAGCCTACAGTGATCTACTGTGATAACCAGAGTTGCATTAAACTCTCGGCTAATCCAATATTTCATGATAGGTCCAAACACATTGACATCAGGTATCATCATATCAGAGATTGTGTTCAGCGGAGAATCATGATGCTTTCATATGTTCCCACGGAGGATCAGGATGCCGACATCCTGACGAAGGCGCTCACCAGGAGCAAGTTCGAATTCCACAGAGGTAGGATAGGGGTTGCAGATAATCCATATCTTGCTGAGAGGGAGTGTTGAAAATGCAGCAAGATGATGGAGCTTAGTGAAATGAAGTCGCTTTCACTAAGTGGGCCCGCAGGCAAATTCTGGCGCAAAATCTATTTTTAGACTATGTCTATTTTTAGACATATGGAGCATGGTTCGGGGATTCCAGTTTGAGATTCTTGGAGCATTGGTCATGTTGGTAAAAATATATGGGACTCTATTTTTGTGACCTATAGGTCGAAGAGGTCGAAGTCTATTTTTAGACCGCCTCTCCTAAAAATAGGGAAGTCAAATATTATTTACCCTTAATAATATTTGGACTATAAAATTCAGTTTACTCTCTTGGAGCACTTCAGTTCGAGCCTTGGAAGTGGCTCATGCATCTGACAGAGGAATTACGCTATTCCCAAGGGTTTGATGGCATCATGCATGGTTGACTTCAGTTAGGACTTCAATGGCAGAAGTTTGGTGGAGTTAATGAGACAGATAGTGGAGTTGTGTTCTGTTTATTTTAGTTGAACTAGTTGAGATTAGTTTAACTAGCTAATCAATTAGTTATGAGAGGAGTGAATTAAATATTATTTAATTCATTAATTAGTAACTCATTATTCAACTCAAGAACACATCAGTTCACTACAGTGCATGATCAGTTCAGTGGAGACCAATGAAAGAGGTAGATGAAAGGGTGGAGTTAGCTATCAGTGGCGACATCAGTTGTGCATGAGATTTGCACCACACTTGGAGGAATTGCCCATGATGATTGCACTATCAAGCCAAGGAGATTCGAACCTTGGATCTCTATATAGACAGGCCATGATTGCGCAATAGAGGCAAGGCAATTAGTGGTGAGTTTTGAACCAGTAACCTGTTCAAAACCAAGCTAGTTTGTGTGTAACTTTATGAGAAAATACTGAGTACTTGTGAGGAGTATTGTATTGATTTTGTTACATGATTTCTCCATTATAATATACACAATAACTGCGGGGTTTTCAGCTATAATCTTTCGCCATACATACTATGTTAATGTGTATGATGATTTGATGTGCTATCGCTTGTTTTATTTCCGCATGTGTGAAGATTTGAGTGGAAGAGATTATGTGTTGCATACAAATTCGAATTGTATGTGATCAGGATAGTCTCGGTGAATAATTAATCATTATTCAGCAAATTTCTACACCTTCGACCTTGAACCAAGAGCCTTCAGCTCCATTTTATAGGAGATGGAGAGAGAAATCATTGCCTTTCTCCTTCCACGAGTTCTAAATAGAAAAAACCAAGATGTTTCCTCAAATTCCCATGCTTTTTCCTTCCTTGAGAGTTCAGTTGTTTTTGGCAAGGCCCAATAAGAGACTAGTGCTTTGCAGTTTCCATTTTGTACTGACTCTCCTATGAGAAAAATTTGGGAATTCAAATCATTCTCTGTGGGTTTTTCTTGTTTCAAACTCAAAACACGGGTAACACTGCACTCTAGTCTAAAGAGAGCGTTTCCCTAGCCACTAACGCGGCCTATTCATTGATCAGGTGCGTTATAATGCTCTTGTGCTGTTATAGTGGTGCGTTACCTTGGAAGAAGTAGGTTTAGTTTAGGTCTTTGCATTCCTTCCATATTTATCTTCTCCTCTAAGTTGATGAGGAGGTTTTTTGACCTGTACGAGATGCCCCCTAAAGTGTGAGGTCAGAGACGAAGATGATGGCTAAAATACTTTATAATGTGTGTAGTAGAGATAAAGAGATTGAAAGACTGAGGAAAACCTGAAACAAAATCATATGTCAGAAAATATAGTATCTGCCTTGAGTCGGGCATTCCCATGCTCAGTAGCTTAATCAACATGATTTGTCTAGAACAGAGATATGAAAAATATGTCCACCGATAAGCATAATGTGGAAGTGTCTATCATAACAGGATCAGGCTAAAGAAGCTGTCTCCATAAACAATATCTTAACTTGGGGAAGGGAACATAGCTTTAATGATGTAACCTTTGCCCCAAGGTCTTGACTGTCGCTTCACTTAAACTGCATATTTCTCTGTCATTGAACATGTGAGAAATTGTCTGATTACCAGTCGATAATGAAAACTATTAACAGACACGAAGGTGGCCACTAATAATGATGATGGTCCCTAAGATGCACAGTACAATCTAGCGAGTGTTAATAAAAAGAGTTGAAGACAAACACTCATAGAATTATTCGATCAGGAGCCAATGATGAAGACTCCTAATCAAACAAAAGACTACCTGCCACTGATGTCTACAAGTATCTAGGTACTGATGGGTTTCTGGATCAACTTCCTAGATTAGATGTTGAAGTCGATAGGAAGAGATCTGTTGAAATGTAGGCACTGAGGCATCCTACATCAGTCAGCATGAAACGGAAACCAAATGATTTTGTTTTTGATGGAGATAATGAAGAGTGAATGGGGATGTCTGATGAAAAATAATTGCTGGCATAATGAGTGGTTTGGTTGATAAGAGGAGTAGTAGATAGCGAGATCTGCTTGAACAATAGAAGGCACTATAATAGGGTACTAGGTAGCTGAGGCTTAATGAACACCAAAGAGTTTGTTAGGATTTTACCGGTGTAGGGACACTGGGAGATGAAGGCTAATACTCATAGATGGTAGGGTTTGGATAACTGCGAAAGAGTTTTCTGGGAAGTGCCATGTTCAATATTTTTGCTTCCAAATCTAACTTTCTGAAATGTAACAGAGGTAGTATCCATTTTTTCCAAATTTCCCCCCGTCTTATTAGGTTTAATGAGTCCAGACGAGTAAACTCGGTGAATTTTTCATATTTAGAGAGTCTGAAAAATATCGTAAAAGACAACTCTGTTCCCCATGTGATTAGGTTTAACAAGTTCGGCCGAGTAAACTCGGTGAATTTTTCATGTTTAGAGAGTCTGAAAAATGTCATAAAAGACAACTCCATGGGGTACCTTTGTCATGTCTTGATAACCGGGCATGAAAAAGGGAGAATAGTAAGCCCGAAATGGTTCATTTTCCATGAGTTAGTCCATCGAAGCCAGAAAAGTGAGAAATCTATGTTCGATGGATGTCTACCTAATTTTGTTATGAGTATGAGGAGACGAAGTAAACTCAGTACTCTTTGTGAAATTTTTAACGAGTCCAACAAAGAAAAACTCGGTGCTCTCCGTGAAATTTTAACAAGTCACATGGAGAAAACTCGGTCACTTTTTCTGTTTAAAGAGCTTTGAAAAAGAAGAAAAGAATGGCTCCTTACTCTCTGTCGTGGTAGTTTAGTGAGCCCGACAAAGGCAACTCGGGGTTTTTTCAGTTTTATGAGCTAGAAAAAGGTCCCTAAAAAGAAAGTTCAGTGCTTCTTCATATCAGTTTTAACGAGTCTGAAGAAGAGAACTCCAGGTTTTTCAGATTAACGATAAAAAAAGACCATAAACAAAAAAAAATGCTTGAAATTGACTTCGTATAAGTTTAACGAGTCAGAAGAAGAGAACTTGAGGTTTTTCGGATTAACAAGCAAGAAAAATACCGTAAAAGGAATGCTCAGAATTAGGGTCAAAACATGGTTTTGTTTGCATATAAATCTTGATCACTCATCAGAACATTAGTAACTAATCTCAATAGTTGCGACACATATGCAACAAGAATTCATGACTTTTTTCCGACTAGCTGAGAGAGTCATGCCCCAAAAATGGCTATAATAAGGTCAGAAGACTTTCATTTCACTGTTTTGAATGTTGTGAAGGAGTTCTTGGGTGAAAAAGGGTGAAAACTTTAGCTAACGATTGCGGTTAATCCGGGCAACGGTTCTTCTTCCCGTGAGATCCAGGTAAGAGCTGGAACCTCCTGCTATCATTTTATTGTGTTTTTGTGAATTTTTGCTGGTCCAAAATGGGAAATTCGGCAGGCCCTAAAAAATCTTGGCGGCTAACGCGGGCCAGCAGTGCTGGACCCACGTTAAGCGCACTTCCCATGAATGAAGGGCATGTTAGCACGCACTATTTTGATCTATGGCCCACGTTAGGTGCAGAGCATATTTTAAGAACTTGTTTATAAGCATTTTGAAGTGTTCCAGACAATTTCTAATCGGTTGAAAATGTTGTATTTGCAGGTATTCAGCTGTTAACCGTGAGTATCTGGTGAGAAAGAGAACATGAACGGGAAGAAAGGGACATTATTACTGATGCCGCAAGCTTGATGGCTCTCTGCAGATGCAGTTTGCTAAAATATGCACGTTTAGAAGTGATTAGGGGTCAAGAGGACCTCCCAAGGTGGTTGATTTAGCGATGGGACGAGTGTCACCATGTCTTTCGGATTGGGGGCAATGAGCTCTCAATTGAGAAGGATGATGTTTAATTTTTGACCGGCTTATCATGTCATGGCCCAAGGCCCAACTTGACGGGGTCCAGAGCAGATCCGCGTTCCACTGCTGATCTTATTTTGACTCATTGCATACGCAACACAAAGGCAGTGAGAAACCAGGTGCCTATCACACGAGTGGCTTTGAGACCATTGAGGTCTATACTATGGATGATTTTTCGCTTGGCAGGTGTCAAGAGTCAGCATGTGGCCACCAAGGCCCATATGCTACTAGCCTTGGACTGTATGCAGCCTTAGTTTTTTGACTGGTGTGATGGAGATGTCTGTTGAGTCCGAGCAGAGCTCACAGCATGGAAGACCCGTACCCAGAGAGAGTTTGGGTACGACACATTAATCGTTTCTTTCCTACTAGAGCAGGTACCATTGATGAGGCCTAGGATCATTACAGCGCCATTGAGCCCATGCGAGCCGAGACAGGCTTGATGGGTAGCTTTGCTTCCGCGGACTGGAGAGGGTCCCATTCGTCACTGTTTTGATGATGGGTTTTTTGATTGGATGAACTCCCAGATTATTATGATTGAGGATTATCCCTATGCAGAGATGAACTTCACAGGTGATCCAGAGTTAGTGTTTCCCCCTGGCACCCAGTGGGGGCTCGATGGTAAGAAATAAATGATCAGTGTACTCTAGGAAGTATTTTGTTTTTGTCTTTTGAATGTTTATGCAATTTTTTGTTTGTTTGTTGAAATAGGGTGAAAAGTATGTTTTGACATGAATCTTGTTTTCTTGACACGTCGGGGCCCCTCGCTATGCACGGCGAGGACTGCAGCTACCCAGGGCTGGCGCACCAGCTAAGGATGCAGAAGCCATTGGGGATGATGATTCCCAGGTCTTACATGAACTCTCTAGAAAACTGGAGGGTTTGAGTATGGGTATACCACCCTTTCCTATGTGGGAGGTTCCGGTTCGTTTGCAGCATCATACCGTAGGTGTGCCGGAGAGATACCTAGTGCCTCTGAGGAGGATAGCTAGAGCAATTGTATGTTATCATGAGCATCAGGCTTAGTTGGCAGAGCGAATGTATAAGTATCATAGCGTGGCTTTAGTATAGCCAAATTTTTTGTAAAACACCCAAGTTTTGGAAGATTTCTTGATGTAACTATTGTACTAGACACGACATATATATATATATATACACATACTTTTTGGTGATTTTGTGTTTTTTAATTTTTTATGTATTTTATATGGGATAAAAAATATATATACTCATGTGTAAATATTTTATAACAAATGTGACAAATGCAAATCTAACACATAGTTTGCCAAAGAATTGGCTAATGCATTAAATTCTTTAGGAACATGCTCAAATGTGATTGTTTGAAATTGAAGTTCTAAAAGTCGCACCCTTAAAAAATAATGTAACAAGACTGGATGACGAACACGGTAATGATTGTTTAACTGCATAATGACAAGTTGGGAATCTAACCGAACCACTAAATTGGAGATGTCACGAGACGCTGCCTCCGTGAGGAGTTGGATCACTGACATGTACTCGGCAACGTTATTGGTGGTGCTACCTAGGAAAATTCCCCTAGAACCAATAAGTTATGACTCAGGAGTGTAGAGAACCTAAGCAGCTGAAGCAATGTGTCTAGTGTGACGACTAGCACCATCCGCGTATCCGACGTATGATAAGGAGGATGACGATATCTATGTGAAGGAAAAATATTGTAGATGAGAAAAACACCTTGAAAACCAAAAAATATCTAGAGACATCAAAACAATAGGCAAAAATTATATACATAAAATTACAAATCATACGCCTAGTGCGAAACTAGGCAAAATACTTCTTTAGATAGAGCCCGTTGCGGGACTCCATGAGAAGAATTCCATTACAGCCCTGAAGTTCGTAAGCTCCTTTTGAGAGGACTTTAGTGACGATGTAAGGACCAAGCCATAAGGGTTGGAGTGTTCCTACCCCCAAGAGGTCATGTTTTTGATCATAGAGTAGAATGAGATCACCCTCTTGGAAAGAACGAGGCTTCGAGTGATAGTGTAGCATCTCGACGAGTTTCGACCAAATGATCGAGCGAGAGCAAGCAATCTTCTGTGGCGGTGGTGCCAGGTAGGAGTTCCACAGCGAGTTTGAGTGATGGAATTTCACACTCGATTGGAAGTACTACCTCCAGGCCGAATGAAAGTTGAAATGGCGTAAATCCTATGGCAGTTTTGACTGGCGTTTGGTATGCCCATAACATGGAATACAAATTCTGATACCATGTGGTTTTATGGTTTCTGACCAATCAACGAATCATGGTTTTGAGGACACCATTTACGGCTTCAACTTGACCATTAGCTTGAGGATAATAAGACGAAGATTGATCTTGATGAAAACCTAGCATGGATGTTAATTCAGTCATCATATGATTCTGAAAGTGGGATCCATGATCTGTGAAAATAGATAGGGGTACGTCAAACCGACATATTACTTGATTGAACAGGAAGAGAGTGGCGGTTTCGCCATCGGCCTTAACAGTGGGAATGGCTTCCGCCGATTTCGTAAAATAGTTGACCGCAACCACAATGTAGTTGTGTCCATTTTTCGAAGTGGGATTGTAGGTGACGAAGTCAATTCCCCATTTAGAGAAAGGAACAATGGAGATAACTGGATGAAGGGGGGCAGGATGAGCACACATTTTCTTTGTGAAAATTTGACATGGATGGAACTTCTGGACCACTATGCAGTCTTTAAACAAACTGGGCCAATAATAACCTACGCGTAGGATTTTTTGGGCAGTAGCTATGCCCGAAAGATGACCACCGCACGCACCTGCATGGAAGTCCTTCAAAACGCGTTCCACTTCATTGAAAGTGAGACAATGCTGGAGAATAGTATCGATACAACAGTGATATAATGTATCATTTAGCACGAGGTAGTGCTTTGCCTGGTGGCGAATACGACGACGGTCATCGGACGTGAGATTTGGGCAAAAGCATTGGGTTTGTAGGTAGACCAAAATTTCTCCATACCATGGGTCCAAAGAATCGACTAAGTATACAAATTCATCAGGAAATGGATCATGAGCTACTTCTCCTAACTCGATTCTGGGAAGGTCCGATAGTAATTCGGTGAAGACAGGAGATTTATTTGCTTTGGCAGCTGTGAAGACCAAATCAAATTGTTGGAGGATTATGATCCATTTGGAATATTTTCCTCCAATAATTTTTCAAGGTAGGGTGTGTCGCATGGGGTTCTCCAAAGCAATAACAGTAGTCTGTCACAATAATATATAGTGTCAGAGTTGGGTGACGGCAAAAACTACTGCCAGAGAAAGTTTCTCCACATGTGAATAACGTAGTTCGGGTCCGATTAGACCTTTCGAAAAATAATATATCACATGTTCACTATCGTCACTGTGAACTTGAACCAGAACCATTCCAAGTGAGGATGGTGAGGCTGCCAGGTAGAGGAGAAAGTCGCGTGAGTAGTCGGGGGCACTAAGGAGTGGGGATGAAACAAGTGCATGTTTTAAAGCATCAAATGACCTTTGAGCTTGGTCATCCCACAATTATAGTGTTACTTTCTTCAATAATCGCATAAATCCTTTCGTCATCTCGTCATAGTTAAAAATGAATCGACGTAAAAATTTTTCCTTCCCTTGCAAACGTTGGAGTTGGAGGATGGATTGTGGTGCCGACAATTCAACAATTGTTTTAACCTTATCAGGATCAACCCTAATCTCGTGCTTGGAGACAATGAAACCTAACAGGCGCCCAGACTCGACCATTAATACACACTTATGAGGATTCATATGTATATTGTAGAATCTACACCTAGCAAAAATTTCTTTCAGATGAGCAAGGTGATCAGGTCGTTTCTTGGAATGGGCCAGAAGGTCATCCAAGTAAGCCTGTACAATATGTAAAATGTCATGGAAAGCATAGTCCATAGCCCTCTGAAAATTTTCTCCAGCATTCTTCAGACCGAATGGGAGTTTATGATACACAAATGTGCCCCAAGGATAGATAAAGGAAGTTTTATGTTGGTATTTTTTTTTAATCACAATCTGGTTATAGCCCGAGAACCCATCCATGAAGGAAAAAGATTTGCATCCTGCACAATCATCGAGAATTTGGTCTATGAACGGCGTAGGATAATTTTCTTTGGGATAAGCGGCGTTCATATCGCGATAGTCAACACAAACTCGGATGATGTCTTGTTTTTTATCGATGGGAACCGGATTGGAAACCCATTCCGTCAAAGGAACGAGATAGATGAGGCCTCCATCAAAATTGAGGTAGAAAAACTTTTAAACACTGGTTTCATCTATCCTGTTCCTTTGATCATCCGAGTCAATCATCGAATCACAATGGTGAAACTCTCCCCAAGGTTGTTCTTCTAGAGACATGATCTCTTGAATAGCTTCGTCTGTAGGAAAGACTTCATTGAGGAGATACTTGAGAGAACTATGATGGGTGGGAGGTTTGTACCTTTTGTCGAAACCATAGCAGTGGAGGGTTCAGATGTAATTTGGATGGCTTGGTAGGCCAACTCGGCTGGTGAGAGCGACATCTGATATCCGTAGGAATCAATGTCTGAAGGTGTCGGGAGGATCCATGGGTCGATAGAGCCATCTAAAGTGGTGGATATCATCGCAACTGTATTTGGGATCTCTGGTGGCAGGAGAGGAAAACAACCCTGTGGGGAAGATGCCTTCATAAGACCAGTACCAATACTGATGTAAGAGTCATGAAAGCCTCCTATTAGGAGTACAGTGCTACTCGATAACATGGAATAATCAGAGGTGCAAAAGGATAACTGATCCAATGTGACTATTTTCCCAACCAATGGAAATAGGATGAGTCGGAAGACCAAAGAAACAATGGTAGTCATGGCATAAGACCAACTGAGACCGAGCAATAGAATATAGTTGAGATGGCGATCTACGACTTCAACGTCCACGTTTACCGTTTTCCCACTCAGAGTGATGGGAAAGCTAGCAAGGTATCCTTTTGGGAGGAACGTGTGGCCATAGAAAGCTTTGAGGGAATTCGATGACAGTGTTAAGGTAGGAGAACCTAAAGCGAGCTAGCAAGCTTGTGACATAACGCAGGTCGAAGCACCTTGATCAATGACAATGCGATGGATTGGTCTCCCTGTCAACACAACCTGCACTTGGAATGCGAGTTGGTGCAAGAGGCGAGTCTGAGATTTTTCCATATCAAAGATAGCTAGCATGGAATCCTGGGGATCTATTCCACCAATGGCCAAAAGCAAGGCTTTACTTTGTGCTAGACAAGTTTTCAATACTTCGAGAGCAGACATAGCTGACGGTACCTGCACCAAATCTTCTACAATGTTGTAGTTTTGGGTTGCACATGCAGAGGTGTTATGAGTCGTGCATCGAAGTGTCCCTTTGGGGGTACGAATCACAGGATCAGCAGTAGGCCGTTCGATATGAAAATCGTTGGTCGGCAGTGGAGTTGAACTAGTACCAGGTTCTTGAGCGTCTATGGTAGGATTTCCATAAAGCTTGGCTCGTGTTTGAAGTTCAACACTTTTAATGCCATAAATGCCAGATGATCCTTCATCGGAAGGATGTGAACCACCATTACCCCATTGCTGGGGTTGTGGTGGGTTTTCAAACATGTGTTGGTGTTGCTGCTATTGATTAGGGAAAGGATTATGAAGAACGACAGGTGTTCGCCCAGAATACTTTTTTGCGATAAAATCAATGCATTCCTGCAACCGAGGACATTTGTATGTCAAGTGGTCCTCCGCACAAATCTTGCAAGGAAATTTCATGGGTTTATCCTTCCCTTTGTCGTTTTTGGCAACGTTTTTCTGATTATGATTATTTTGATTGTTCGACTGCTCTTCCGAAGAAGATGTATTTTTCTTGTTCTTCTTATTCTTTCGACTAGGTTTTTGTGAAGTTTTCATAGAATTTACCTCAGCGTTAGGAAGAGGAGTCATTTGGTTAGGGGCAGTGGCAGCCGAGGATGGCTGGAAGGTTTTCCCCCGAGACTGTTTTGTGGCTACACTAGAGATTGTGCCAACGAGACCGTTGGTGTGAGCTCTAGTTTTCTGAGTAGCTGGAGGATTTGGGTTACCAGGGGTATTGGGGAGTAAATCATATAGCATGCCAGATTGTGAATAGATTAAATCCAAATTTTGGGCACGACGAATGCATTGATCTTCTGTAACCGCACCGGAAAGGCCAATGTCTTTAGAGATGTGGGGTAAGAGAGACTTACAAAACCAATTAGATAGGAGATGATCCAGGATTGGTGCTTTGACTAGCCTCCTCCTATGTCTCCATTCATGAATATGATCAGAGATGTGGGTGACGGTGTCTTGGCGCAGCGAGGTTAATAGTTCTATTCCGGTTTCAAATCTGATAGGTAATTGGAAGTTATTTAGCAACTCCGTCGCTAAAGTGCCAGAAGTGTTTATGGCGGCACGTGGCAATTCAATATACCACTTGGAAGCATTGCCTGTAAGGGTGCAGGGAAAAAGTCGAAGCCGGACACTATCATCCACCATGGAATTAGATATAGACCATAAATGAAAGGTGGTGATGTGTGCGGCTGGTTCTTCCCCTTGTTTCCCATCAAAATTTGGCATGTTAGAAGGAATCTTGTGTAGTACTGGAGGCCAGAGCGGGTTGTGATTAATGGGGTCATTAGTCAGTTTATAGATGTCGAGAATGTCTAGAGCTGCCAAAAATGGCAATTGTGGGTTTGCCCCCGAATCTAACCAAGGAAGTATTGTTTGACTATGTGGACCATAGGGTCCACCCATCAATGTGTTACAAGTAGGATAAGTAGGACTTTGATAAAAAATTCCTATAGGTGGAGGGGTAGGGATATATGGTTGTTGTCCATAGGGCATATTGTATTTCGGGGCGAATGGTTGGTTGCCCCTAGTATAAAATTTCCCTCCCATTCGAAATGGAGGTTGGGGTGGGTTAGTCCATATGGATGCAATGGAGCTTCTCGGAGGCATGCTACTACTTGCATAGTTCCGCAATGGCATAGACCCTACACCGATATTTAAACCACTTAAGGGAATAGTGTTAACAATAGGTTGTCTGGTTTGTCCTAACGATTGCAGGGGTAGTGAAATGTTCCCTGTTGTTTACGTGCTGGTGACACTGCCCCCCTGGTATGGAGGCCAAGGGGTTTGAACTCAGCAAAGGGTTCCAATTGAAATGGTTGCTAAAAGGAACCAAATTAGTCCCACTCGTGGGAGGAGCAACTGTAGGTCCCAACGTGGTCACAGTAGGAGTTGATCCTGAAGGATTCGGTGAGTTACTTACAGTTGTGATGACCGTAGGGTTGGGACTAGGTATAAGTTTACTACTAGGGTTACCAAGTGATGGCATAGAACTGAAAACTGGTGAGGAGGATGGTGGCGAACCTGGGATGGTTTCCATTGGTATCGACCCTGTGGATGTCAGTTGTGAAATGGATGTTTGTGTGGCTGAAGACATGTCTTGGCATGGTGGAATCTAAATTATCATAGGCCCCAACGGATCAGTAAGTGGAGGATTGTAATGAGGTACAACACCTTCCGTGAAAGGGTCCTCCGGAAGTTCTGTATGATACGAGGCTATGTGAAAATCAGGGTTTGTCAATGGAGACTTCTCTTCCACAGAAGGCACAGATTCACCAAGGTCCAGTTCTTCCTCAAGAGTTAGAGGAGGTAGACCTTGCTGTCATCGAGAGAGACGGCATGGGTCCGATGATGCCACGGTGACCTGTTTATTTTTAACAAATTTTAATAAATTGTGATGTATTATAAATTCTCAATGATAGTAATCACACACCTAAAAAATAAAAAATAAAAAAAGGACTCTCTAAAATCAATCATCAAGAAGCCAGAGTAGGGTGCCCTGTCTGAGTACTATCGTTTGCTGGTGATGAAATCCAGTATCACAATAGTATACAGAGAGGGTTGATTGAAAGTACAGTTATGGTCACTCTAGAGCTTCACCCGAACCTCGGATGATAGTTGTAAGCACTCTCGTGAAGATGAGTACCCTCCTAAAGACTGAAGACAGAGTGGGTCCGTCTATTTCAGGTACCAAGACAGCCCATCCCAGTCACCTTGTGTAAGTCCCTAAAAAGTATAGCCACTAAAGATACCTCAAATCACAGACATCATCAGGGGGGTCCACGGTCTAGGACAACATGCTATATGGGCAGAACACCTAGATCCTCGATCTAGTTTCGACATCCCTGAAGGGAACCCCAATATATAGCATGCCCATCGGATGCAGTCGATGGCGGGCTACCTTATTGTGCACCAAAGTGTTGTCTCACGCTGAGCTCCGGTAAAGGAACGGTCTCGATAATATGATTGCAGTAGGATTTCACTCGTTAATGACTCTAGTCTCAAGTTTTGAGATCTTGGGTGATTTTCTCACTTTTCCTAACCCAAGATCCTAGCCTGAACTACTGTTGGTGTGAGCTCAGAAAAATTAATGTGATTGATTTTATTATCGCTTGATTCTTAGTGTAATTGATTATTAGTCTTGCGGAGGGGGAGTGGATGTATGAAATGTAATGAGACTCTGACTCAGAAAACCATGCAAAAATATGCTCTAAATATTCAATTCGATGAAGAGTATTTCTACAAGAAGAGGTTTCTTTTCAACATCCATGCACTAACATTCAAATAGAAAAGTTCAACCTTAAAGATTCAGACATCTATTTACCTCATATTAACAGTCTTTTAACTGAAATTTTTAGAATTAATTCAGCTAGATGCAGAAAAACTAAAAAAAAATTCTTCTCTAAAAAGTAAATGTTTTTGACACTAAATTTTTAAATAAGAGAAAATAAACAGAAATGCCAGCTTAGTAAACAAGCACAGGGATTCAGTCAAGGAGGGATACTGATGGCCAAAAACTCTACAACCAAAACACAATCACCGGGGTGAACAACAAATTTTGGTTGAGTAACGCACTGTCTCTGAGTAAAGACAACATTAATCCAGAGACTAACACACCGTATTTAAGCATAGCCCGCAGTATAATGCACTGGAACACCAACAAAGGTAGCGTTAGCCAGGGTAAATTCCTTCAGATGGTCAAATAGAAACAAGATTGAACTCTGTGAGCTTTTGAAATGTATATTGTGTATACATACTGGGCAGAAGGGTCTGTGAACAGAGGAAAGAAGAAAGGGGAAAGAGATAGTCCGGAAACTATGGGGAAGTCCCTAGTAGAGTCGCCAATTCTACTATAGGGTAAAATTCTTGGGTTGTTGGTTTTCTAATATCCCTCTCAGGGCTTTCCGTTGCCCGAGGCAGACATTAAGATTAGCTGTATAGTTCACAAAGAAGGCATATACATGTTCATATCAACTTAAAAAACTTGATGGAATAAGATGTAAGGTTACCTATTTAATGATCTTGAAGTATTTTGGAGAGCACTAAGCAGTGAAGCAGGGGTCCTCCTTCACCAACTCCAAATCTTGACCCTGCAATCAATCAAAGCACCTGTGTAATCTCTACCACAACATACATTTCCTATAAATTAAGTTAATATATGATAAACATTTAAACAATGCACATCTAAGCCATTCATCTCATGCTATATAAGTAATTGAAGAACAATGACAATATCAACACATAGAATGGACAAAACAGATACCGTTCTATTAATTTGTAAAAAGGAAGATTACAACCGTCAGTTGTACCAAGCCCTCCTCAGCCTTCCAATCTCTCTATCTTTCAATGTGGTGATGTCTTTATCAACAAGTTCTCAATGAACCTCTTTGACTTTTGACCTTCACACTACAATAATAACGCTCTACTCCACAAGTATTCAAAACTTTGAAAATCCTTCGACCTTGAACCAAGAGCCTTCAGCTCCATTTTATAGGAGATGGAGAGAGCAATCATTTCCTTTCTTCTTCCACCAGTTCTAAATAGAAAAAACCAAGATGTTTCTTCAACTTCCCATGATTTTTCCTTCCTTGAGAGTTTAGTTGTTTTTGGCAAGGCCCAATAAGAGACTAGTGCTTTGCAGTTTCCTTTTTGTACTAATTCTGCTATGAGAAAAAGCTGGGAATTCAAATCATTCTCCCTGGGTTTTTCCTGTTTCAAACTCAAA